>JAIOJX010000004.1:150261622-151461622 GCA_022376925.1 Tragulus kanchil
ACCAAAATGTATGAATTTTTTCCCTGGACTTTCATATCTATTCCATTGTCTCTTCTTTTATTTATTATATCTTTGTCATAAGTTTTGATATGAGAAGCGTGAGTCCTCTAGATTTGTTCCTATTTGTCAAGATGACTTTGACTATTCTAAGTCCTATCTATTGTTATCAATCAATGTTAGGCATACAGGATTTTAAAAATATGGAGGGAACACATTTGCTGGAGTGAGTAAAATATAAAATAAATTCTATTCTTTTTCTACAGTTTGGTCTAGTTCATATTTAAACTCCTGGATGGAATAAACTAATAATTTTGGTCAGTTTTTATTAGTGTTCCATTTCCAGTTTTGTTAAAGATCGTATCTGTATATATGTATATGTAAGGAGTGGGACTTCCCAGGTGTCAGAGTATTCTCGCCTGGAAAATTACATGAATAGAGGAACCCAGGGAACATTCCATGAGGTTGTAAAGAGCTGGACATGATTGAGGAACTGAGCATGTGTACATAGATACAAATGTTAGAGCTTCCCCTGGTGGTCCAGTGGGTAAGGACACCGCCTTGCAGTGCAAGGGGCGCCGGTTCGAGCCCTGGCCTGGGAAGATCCCACGTGCCGCGGAGCGGCTGGACCGATGTGTCCGATCACCGAGCCGGAGCTCTGAAGCACATGCGCCCAGAGCTTCATTGTTGAGTTTTAAGAGTTCTGTATATAGTCCGATCAAAGTTTCTTAATATAGAAATGATTTGTGAATATTATCTCCAATTCTATACTTATTTCTTAAAATTTCTGAATGGAGTACAATTTTCAAATTTTAATGAAGTCCAATTAATCTTTTTTCTTCCTGTTTCTTCTGCTTTGGTGTCATACCGCCTCCCTCCCCCCAAAAAAAGCAAACAAACAAATGAAAATCTAACTCTTACCTAACCAAACACATGAAGATTTCCTCCTTCGTTTAAGAATGTTTCTTCTTATAAGAACACTGTAGTTCAGCCCTTATTCTTGGGTCTATGATTCATTTTGAGTTAACGTGTACAACATGTGAGAGGGCTCCAGCTTGACTCTTTTGCGTGTGGATTGCACAATTATCCCAGCAACATCCATTCTATCTTTGTCTCATTGAATTATCATGGTACACTTGTCAAAAAATCATTTGACCAAAATGTATGAATTTTTTCCCTGGACTTTCATATCTATTCCATTGTCTCTTCTTTTATTTATTATATCTTTGTCATAAGTTTTGATATGAGAAGCGTGAGTCCTCTAGATTTGTTCCTATTTGTCAAGATGACTTTGACTATTCTAAGTCCTATCTATTGTTATCAATCAATGTTAGGCATACAGGATTTTAAAAATATGGAGGGAACACATTTGCTGGAGTGAGTAAAATATAAAATAAATTCTATTCTTTTTCTACAGTTTGGTCTAGTTCATATTTAAACTCCTGGATGGAATAAACTAATAATTTTGGTCAGTTTTTATTAGTGTTCCATTTCCAGTTTTGTTAAAGATCGTATCTGTATATATGTATATGTAAGGAGTGGGACTTCCCAGGTGTCAGAGTATTCTCGCCTGGAAAATTACATGAATAGAGGAACCCAGGGAACATTCCATGAGGTTGTAAAGAGCTGGACATGATTGAGGAACTGAGCATGTGTACATAGATACAAATGTTAGAGCTTCCCCTGGTGGTCCAGTGGGTAAGGACACCGCCTTGCAGTGCAAGGGGCGCCGGTTCGAGCCCTGGCCTGGGAAGATCCCACGTGCCGCGGAGCGGCTGGACCGATGTGTCCGATCACCGAGCCGGAGCTCTGAAGCACATGCGCCCAGAGCCGGCGCTCTGCAATGATAGACGCCACAGTGATGGGAAGCCCACAGGAGCCAAAGAAGAAAGACAGATGAAAATAGAGAAATGAAAGACCAACGGAAGTGGCCCGCCCCCTCCCCTCCCTCCCCAACCCGACCCCCGCCCAAAAAAAAAAAAAAACAAATGTTAGTACTCTTATAATGGGCACTTATCTTCCTACAGGTACTGGTGTTGAAGTTAAAGTCACTTGTACTTTTTGGTAATAGTATGAATGAGTTACCATTCTGTGAACCACTGCAATGACTGTTGTGCCCTTTCTTGTCAGCAATTTTTTATGAAATCAGAGAGGGAAATTTAGTTAGTCAAACTTAGTTCTACTGCTGAGGCAACTAGAAAAAAAAAAAATATATATATATATATATATATATGTGTGTTGCCCAATTAAAGGAAGATGGCTCACATACCAGAATCACGGTGCATGCTCAATTGTTCCTAGAAACTTTCTAGAACATTTTTCTTTCAAATTGAAGGATTCCTTGATCACTCGTGTGAATGCAACAAACTTCTTTAAATCATTACATTATCTATTCCTTAACTATGAAGAAAGTGACCATGAGTATTCTGTAATTTTTTACAGAAAAGTTAACTTGTCATCCACAGTCAAATATTCAAATTTTGAAAAGTTCTAAATCACATTTGCTCTTTTGCAACCAAAGACATTTATAAGGTGATTTAAAATAGAGAGTGCATCTTCAGTCTAACAGAAAGAGTTAGAAATATCAGAGTACCTAAATTAACTTCACATGCTGCTGGGATGAACATAGTAATGACTAGTGTTTTATTAGAAAGTTCTTACCTTGGATAAAGTAATTTGAGAAGGGAAATTGCATTATTCCATTTCATATTAAAATATATTTCTAAAAAATAAATATGCAAACATTTAACTGAACAAAATTCTTTTGTCAGCCATTAAGTGACTCTTTCTATAGTTATTCATCTAATGATAGTAATGAAATTGAAATAGATTTCATATTAATTTATCTTAAAACAAGATTATAACAACAAGGCTGGTTTAATGAAAAGTTTCTCATTATGAGGCAATAGCCATAACCATCTAGAATTTGAAAGAGTATGGTTGAAGAATTTCTGATATGTTCAACCTTCATTTTTTCATAATGCTGATAGCACTGGAGTTTGCTTCTGTCATTAGCTTCTACTTCATGTTAGTAACAAAGAATTTTCATCACTTTTACTTGTGAAACAAAAGAAAGTTAAAATAGAATTGTTGGCATGCTCATAGCTACTTTACCAAAAGTTTCTCTTTGCTCAAACATCACTGAAAAAAATTACAGGAGATGAATCAGTATATAAATTTTACATGTAGTTACTGTTAGTGTGAGACTAAAATACTGTAGTCAATTTTATAACTTTTAACTATGTCAATGCAAATGACTACATCTACTTTAAGAATGAGAGCAATACACCAAATTTATTATTTCTAAAGACAGACATAGAAACCAGAGGCATATTTTCTCAAGGTGACAACATCGATTATTGACAGAGAAAAAAAACAAATTCCAGACATTTCTGACTCCAAATGCTGTACTGCTTCTATCATAAAATAATGCTTATCCAAACATCTGTGATAAATGAAGAATCGTATCCCTAGGTTTCATTACACAGCAACATAGAGTACTAGCCTGTTGATTGGGACTTTTGTAATGGATGGAAGATCCAGAAAGACAAATACATCATTAAAAAAAAAAAAAAAAAAAGCAGAATTAATTCTGCAACTGGACGCTCTATAAAACTCCATCTGTCAAAACTTAATTATTTCCTACTTTCAAATTTACCCACAACCTAATAGATAACCCAAGTAGTGACAATCCTACCCAGGCACACTCTTACATTATAGCAGAGACAATGATTGATTATTCAACATATAGAAGCACTTAGGATGAATAGCAGATGAATTGTATGTAAAATATGAGAGGTTAAATCCAGCAAGTTTTCTTCTGGAAGGAGTTACATGTCATCTAGCCCAACAGCTATGTTGATTTTCAAGCATTGTAAATGCTTTGTTTTTATATCCCTCTAGCATTCCAGCATTCGTTTGTTGTTTAGTCACTAAGTTGTGTCCAACTCTTGAGACCCTATGGACTGTAGCCCATCAGGCTCTGCTGACCATGGAATTTCCCAGGCAGGAATCCTGGAGTGGGTTACCATTTCCTTTTCCAGGGGAATCTTCGCAACCCAGGGATCAAGCTCGCATTACCTGCCTTAGCAGGTGGATTTTTTACCACTGACTCACCAGGGAAGCCCCATAGCATTCATACTTTATCCTTAAATAATCCTATATAGTGTGAGATTATCACTATAGTAATCATCGTTCAGTTTTCATGAGAAATCTGGACAAAAAAAATTGCTTACCATAAGACCATACCATGGGACTTCTCTGCAGGTCCAGTGGTTAGGACTTCACTTTCCAACACAGGGTGCAGATTCAATTCCTGATTGGGAAGCTAAGATCCTACATGCTTCATGACCAAAAAAACCAAAGCATAAGACAGAAACAATATTGTAACAAATCCAATAAAGACTTTAAAAAATGGTCTGCATAAAAAAAATATCTTAAAAACAAAGAACCATACCATGAATTTTCAGCATTCCCCACCCCTGCTTCAAGCAAGCACAGTTAGTGCCCTGGAAGCTGATGCTGAAAGATGGGCCACCCCTCGCTGCTGGTCACCATTGCCATCAGGGTAATTTGGGAAGCAGCACATGGTGGGGCAACTGTCCAAAGAACAGAAGACTGTCCAAATAGGTAATCAATCTGTTAGGGCCGGGCTGAGAGGAAGCTTCCAAGTAAGGATGCCAAGGGCAGAGAAATCCAGGAGACCAGACTGGAGAGAGGGCTCAAAGCAGATGGTGAGGGTTGTAGCCACCTGCAATCATTCTCTGAGTCAATTAACAAGGACCAGTAGTGGATTTGGGGATGACTCTTCAAGGCATGGAAGGGAAAATGTCTGCCTTAAGAATATAGGTTAGATTTAGAAGAGTAGACATTGTGAAAATCCATAAATGCTTCTGTTTCTACTTTTGGATATCAAATTAGATGAAAGTGATGAGAGGTTATTTTGTGTTTTCTCTAAACACCATGAGTCTCTCAAAAAATGAAAAAGTAAGGGGGAAAGATTTTTAAATTTACCCTTCTTTTTTATTCCTTCCATAAGCTTCCTCCTGTCATCACTTACTTCATTCTAGATTCCAGTGGCCTCACTAGTTAGCTATTCTCCCAAAGCAGACAAGTCTTGTCATTCCATCATTATAATCAATGATAATTTCCTCCCAAATATTTCTTTAATTTTGCTCATTACAAAAATGTTTAATGGTTTAGGAGTATTTACACTCTGGCTTTGCTAAGTCTCCATAAAGGTAAACTTTTCCATGTTTAAAAAACAGATTTGCTATAAAGATTCATATATTTATAAATAGGCGCTGAAAAAAATTCCCAAATGCAACAGCATCCTTGGGCTGTGGCCCTTTCCACTCCCACTCCAGGTGTAGGCTCAGGGGTCCCTGAGATCCTAGCCTCACATCCCTCCCTGGAGAAGTAACTGAATTCAATATAAATGAGGAACTTCTTCCAGCTCCATGCCTGCTGGGCCTTCTGTCTTTAGGGTCAACTCCTGCCTCTCTGGGACAGGTACCCTCCTCTGGGGTTTACTTGCCTGCCTACCTCCCTCCAATAAGTATAAAATCCCACCTTTCTCTAGTCTTCTTTCAGTCTAGACCACTATCAAATATTGCTTGACTCTGTTCCTCTTTTCCCCACTACCATGGCCCTAATTTAGCCTTATAACAATGGTTTGATTGAATATGATGAAAACCTTCTACTCAGATAAAAGTACAAGATATCCTTTCAGTTTTACAAGTTTCTGGGGCTCCAGGCGTCTAAAGCTATGACACAATTGATATGGGCGAGAGGAAGCTTCCAAGTAAGGATGCCAAGGGCAGAGAAATCCAGGAGACCAGACTGGAGAGAGGGCTCAAAGCAGATGGTGAGGGTTGTAGCCACCTGCAATCATTCTCTGAGTCAATTAACAAGGACCAGTAGTGGATTTGGGGATGACTCTTCAAGGCATGGAAGGGAAAATGTCTGCCTTAAGAATATAGGTTAGATTTAGAAGAGTAGACATTGTGAAAATCCATAAATGCTTCTGTTTCTACTTTTGGATATCAAATTAGATGAAAGTGATGAGAGGTTATTTTGTGTTTTCTCTAAACACCATGAGTCTCTCAAAAAATGAAAAAGTAAGGGGGAAAGATTTTTAAATTTACCCTTCTTTTTTATTCCTTCCATAAGCTTCCTCCTGTCATCACTTACTTCATTCTAGATTCCAGTGGCCTCACTAGTTAGCTATTCTCCCAAAGCAGACAAGTCTTGTCATTCCATCATTATAATCAATGATAATTTCCTCCCAAATATTTCTTTAATTTTGCTCATTACAAAAATGTTTAATGGTTTAGGAGTATTTACACTCTGGCTTTGCTAAGTCTCCATAAAGGTAAACTTTTCCATGTTTAAAAAACAGATTTGCTATAAAGATTCATATATTTATAAATAGGCGCTGAAAAAAATTCCCAAATGCAACAGCATCCTTGGGCTGTGGCCCTTTCCACTCCCACTCCAGGTGTAGGCTCAGGGGTCCCTGAGATCCTAGCCTCACATCCCTCCCTGGAGAAGTAACTGAATTCAATATAAATGAGGAACTTCTTCCAGCTCCATGCCTGCTGGGCCTTCTGTCTTTAGGGTCAACTCCTGCCTCTCTGGGACAGGTACCCTCCTCTGGGGTTTACTTGCCTGCCTACCTCCCTCCAATAAGTATAAAATCCCACCTTTCTCTAGTCTTCTTTCAGTCTAGACCACTATCAAATATTGCTTGACTCTGTTCCTCTTTTCCCCACTACCATGGCCCTAATTTAGCCTTATAACAATGGTTTGATTGAATATGATGAAAACCTTCTACTCAGATATGACAAGAATGTCAACCAAGATACTCCCTGTGAATCCCACTGCTAGATTGAAATTTCTACAAGTTTCTGGGGCTCCAGGCGTCTAAAGCATTGCCATGACACAATTAGAACTTCAGACTCACTTGCTTCATTACGCCTATTTTTACTACACCGACTACAGGCCACCAACCACCAACCACTGGCTCCTAGGTGACCAAAAGGAACCTCTGAGTGACTACATCTCAAGGAAAAACCTCCAACTGTTCAAGTCACAGGTGATTCTATGTGGCCCAAGGATCCACGGGGGCTTATGAACCTCTTAGATTCTCTAAGTTCTTATCTTTGTTTAACAGCTGGTACTCAAGATATTAAGATCCATCCATGTAAACACACACACACTCTAAAACCATGGTGCTCATACTTGCCTCATCATAAAGATCACCTACAGCACTTTATAAGAAGTCAGATTTCTAGTTCTGGTGGTTAGATCTCGGGTGAAAACTGGGAATATGTGTTTTAACCCAAGTGCAGTGGAATTTTCTCTTTAGTAAACAGTGCACTGCCAATGTCATGACTATACTTCACTATGCTCTCTTGACGTAACCTAAGATTAATCTTGTGCTCTCATTTTCTCTCCCTTTCTCACTTTCTTCCCTCATGCTAAACATTGTGCCCACTAATATTTCTCTTACAAGACAATAAAATCCTCAGGCTCTTTCCTCAAGGTTAACTCCATGGTTCGATTTCATGAAAACTTGACTTTCTGCTGAGAATGTGTTTTCTGCTGACTTGCTCTCAAGTAAAACTGTTCATTTCCTCATACCTCATGTACTTTGTGGGTTGAGAAGGTTGGTGCTCATCTTTCTTATTTTTTTGATCCAGGTGTAGGCTCAGGGGTCCCTGAGATCCTAGCCTCACATCCCTCCCTGGAGAAGTAACTGAATTCAATATAAATGAGGAACTTCTTCCAGCTCCATGCCTGCTGGGCCTTCTGTCTTTAGGGTCAACTCCTGCCTCTCTGGGACAGGTACCCTCCTCTGGGGTTTACTTGCCTGCCTACCTCCCTCCAATAAGTATAAAATCCCACCTTTCTCTAGTCTTCTTTCAGTCTAGACCACTATCAAATATTGCTTGACTCTGTTCCTCTTTTCCCCACTACCATGGCCCTAATTTAGCCTTATAACAATGGTTTGATTGAATATGATGAAAACCTTCTACTCAGATATGACAAGAATGTCAACCAAGATACTCCCTGTGAATCCCACTGCTAGATTGAAATTTCTACAAGTTTCTGGGGCTCCAGGCGTCTAAAGCATTGCCATGACACAATTAGAACTTCAGACTCACTTGCTTCATTACGCCTATTTTTACTACACCGACTACAGGCCACCAACCACCAACCACTGGCTCCTAGGTGACCAAAAGGAACCTCTGAGTGACTACATCTCAAGGAAAAACCTCCAACTGTTCAAGTCACAGGTGATTCTATGTGGCCCAAGGATCCACGGGGGCTTATGAACCTCTTAGATTCTCTAAGTTCTTATCTTTGTTTAACAGCTGGTACTCAAGATATTAAGATCCATCCATGTAAACACACACACACTCTAAAACCATGGTGCTCATACTTGCCTCATCATAAAGATCACCTACAGCACTTTATAAGAAGTCAGATTTCTAGTTCTGGTGGTTAGATCTCGGGTGAAAACTGGGAATATGTGTTTTAACCCAAGTGCAGTGGAATTTTCTCTTTAGTAAACAGTGCACTGCCAATGTCATGACTATACTTCACTATGCTCTCTTGACGTAACCTAAGATTAATCTTGTGCTCTCATTTTCTCTCCCTTTCTCACTTTCTTCCCTCATGCTAAACATTGTGCCCACTAATATTTCTCTTACAAGACAATAAAATCCTCAGGCTCTTTCCTCAAGGTTAACTCCATGGTTCGATTTCATGAAAACTTGACTTTCTGCTGAGAATGTGTTTTCTGCTGACTTGCTCTCAAGTAAAACTGTTCATTTCCTCATACCTCATGTACTTTGTGGGTTGAGAAGGTTGGTGCTCATCTTTCTTATTCCTTCTTTCAAATGTTTGCATCTCCTTCCTCTTACAACCCCCACCCTTTTATACTATAGCTATGAAGAGAAGAAGGTGGGTTACAGTGGTAGCACAGCCTGAGGACAATATTGAGTGCAGGGAAATATTCCTATTCTGGAAGAAACTCAGTCAGGATCTGAAAGGAGGAAAAAAGTAGAGAACCCATGAAAGAGAAAGATCACTGTGAGTGTAAGTTTTCTGGAAATTAAACTCCACGTCATAAGTAGAAAAATTATCCTTTGAAACATGAAGGACATTTTCCGTATCACAAAGTGAAAGAAGAAGTGTGCTTGTAGACACATTTTGACTTTAATATTTTTGGTGGAAAATTGAGGGAATTCCCATCTGGTGACTTTTATTTAGTTATTCAAGGAGGAAACAGGGTTCTCTTTGCAGAAAGTCCAGATTAAAATGACCAGTTTGGACCAGAAAAGATTTGAAGCTGTTGCTCTGAGTAACATACAAAGCAAACCATCTAAAGAAATGAGTGTTAAAAACTAATATATGTTGACATCAGTCTGATTTGTGTGTGTGTGTGTTTGTATTTTCTCAAATATCTGCCCCATTTCATAGATGCAAACCCAGGGAAGGTAGGTTGTTGGGCTCATCAATTATGATGATGGGGGTGCATATGGCACAAATTTCTAGATGACATGACAGATTAGAGGAGAGAGTGTAGAGAATTTACAAAAGAGTAATTTCAATGTTGATCATTGTGAAGATTCTTCCTGGTGTCAAAGACTTCCACCTCCAAGGGTACCTTATGAACCTGGTGTGCTAAAGATATGATTAGGGGCTCAGCTGGTTTTTCAAAGTTTGAACTCTAATCAAAACTACATTGATCTCTTGATATTCTGAGTCTTGGGATATTAGGGCCACTTCAGAGTCAACACCTTCATTCCTGAAAAGCCTGGGTGTTTCCCATTCACACTAGTCACCATCTATACAAATGAACAAAACTCATTTGGGGGAGGACTAAGAAGAGGTTTCCTGGATCTTCTTGTCATGCTATGAGGTTCTTTCCCAGGAAAATTCAGTTATTTTCTTCCTTCAAAACTTTCCTTGTCCATGAATACACTGAAGATTTGTCTAGTATTTGGAGAAGGGCCATATAATCTCAATGATGCTTGCTCAAGCCAGATCTCTATTCATGAGAGTTAGAATGCTTAATATATTAAAACAATTAATAAAGAGGATACTGAGTTGACCATCAGTAGCACTTGATGGTAAAATACCTTACCATCAATAGGCTGATATGAAAGAACTTACAAGATTGTACAAATCTCAGATGTCTAGTTATATTATCTGTCTCATGTTTTGTAAAAATCATACCCATGTAGCCCTTGATGGCATGTATGCTTCTCCCAATTCTGCTGCATTGTGATTGTCTTATCCCCCATTGATCTTGGTCTATCCATATAGAGTCTGCAGATTCTACTCAATCTCAGCTGTTGCTAGGGCTAACTACTGACCACACCCTTCTCCATCAGGCCACAACAGAAGGGACGGAGTCTATATGGGCTCTGACTAACCCCGTGTTAGTATAACCCAAATGTATCACTTCATGCCAAGAACACCACCCATGACTCATTTCCTACCCAAGGATTTCCCTGTGAAAATTCAAGTGTGAAACCATGTCAACAATCTTGAGGACTTCAAATGCAAAATGAAGGCGAGTAAGGGAGACAGCTGTTGATGGATTAATTTTTCTGCCTTCATCCTTCTGGATGGACTGACCTGTGATGTTGTTTATAAGACATTCCCAAAATATCCAGTTGTTAGTTTTACATGATTGCAAATAGTATAAAAAATAAATTTGTTGTTACACTCTGATATGTACTCTTCCTTCTTCTCTGCCTCATCCCTTCTTTTCTGGTTTTGCTTTCCCTAATAGCTGCTTTTGCTCTGGACTCTTGTCTCTGGATGCATCCAAGCTAACAGTCCATTTTATTTGTGGAGTATCCCACTAGGATTTCTAGCTCAGAGAAAGCAATGATTAAAGCATTGTTGTAAATAAAATGTGAAGTGTGTGCTTTCCTCAATATTTTCTCAAGTCCTCGGTAAACAATGACTCCGGATTTTTCTCATGGAATAATGGTCTTTGGGTGATTGGATTGGAATCCGTGTGATAGATTTAACATATACTGAATATTTCTTCCTATATTTTCCAAGGTCTTTGTGAACTCTCAATGTCTTTAGTATGGGTCCTAGTATGTTTCAATCTGTCAACTTAGTATTTGAGAAATTAGCTTAGCACTTTATGATTGCTTAATATATTAAAACAATTAATAAAGAGGATACTGAGTTGACCATCAGTAGCACTTGATGGTAAAATACCTTACCATCAATAGGCTGATATGAAAGAACTTACAAGATTGTACAAATCTCAGATGTCTAGTTATATTATCTGTCTCATGTTTTGTAAAAATCATACCCATGTAGCCCTTGATGGCATGTATGCTTCTCCCAATTCTGCTGCATTGTGATTGTCTTATCCCCCATTGATCTTGGTCTATCCATATAGAGTCTGCAGATTCTACTCAATCTCAGCTGTTGCTAGGGCTAACTACTGACCACACCCTTCTCCATCAGGCCACAACAGAAGGGACGGAGTCTATATGGGCTCTGACTAACCCCGTGTTAGTATAACCCAAATGTATCACTTCATGCCAAGAACACCACCCATGACTCATTTCCTACCCAAGGATTTCCCTGTGAAAATTCAAGTGTGAAACCATGTCAACAATCTTGAGGACTTCAAATGCAAAATGAAGGCGAGTAAGGGAGACAGCTGTTGATGGATTAATTTTTCTGCCTTCATCCTTCTGGATGGACTGACCTGTGATGTTGTTTATAAGACATTCCCAAAATATCCAGTTGTTAGTTTTACATGATTGCAAATAGTATAAAAAATAAATTTGTTGTTACACTCTGATATGTACTCTTCCTTCTTCTCTGCCTCATCCCTTCTTTTCTGGTTTTGCTTTCCCTAATAGCTGCTTTTGCTCTGGACTCTTGTCTCTGGATGCATCCAAGCTAACAGTCCATTTTATTTGTGGAGTATCCCACTAGGATTTCTAGCTCAGAGAAAGCAATGATTAAAGCATTGTTGTAAATAAAATGTGAAGTGTGTGCTTTCCTCAATATTTTCTCAAGTCCTCGGTAAACAATGACTCCGGATTTTTCTCATGGAATAATGGTCTTTGGGTGATTGGATTGGAATCCGTGTGATAGATTTAACATATACTGAATATTTCTTCCTATATTTTCCAAGGTCTTTGTGAACTCTCAATGTCTTTAGTATGGGTCAGAGTTAGTCTGAATTGTTAGTGACTATCACTCAACATTCATGAACTCCAACTCAGTCATTACTTACCCTGTCCATCCTGTCCTTCCCATTGACTTGGAGATATCTGAAATTGAAGCACTTTGGCCTCATCCACAAGAGGCACCTCTCTAGCTTTATCTCTTGTACTCCTGTTCCTGTCAACCCTGCACTCTGAAGACTGTGTTTTTAATTTCCCACATGCATCAGTCCCATATCTGCTTCTGTAATTTCATTCATGCTGTTCCCTATTCTAGGAACTCCAACTCTACACTTCTTATTCTTGTGAACCTGTTATTTATAAAGACTGAGATAACTTCACTTTCCACCCAGAAACATTTTCTGATTTTTTTCCCCACATCCATATCACCCTAAGAGATCATGCACTTATGAAATTGAATTATTATTATGGTAAGATCATTTATTTCCTTGATATCTCTCAGTGTAGACTGCCTTCTTTAAGAGTAGGGGCCACATTTTATTTATGTATGTATCCTAGGACTCTGAGTAATGCAGGTACACAGAAAGTATCAAATAAATGTTTCCTAAGTTGTTAAAATACCCATTAGGGGAGGGTCTATGGAAGTCCATTAGAGAAATGCACAATTAACCAAAAGACAGAATTCAAGGGAAAATACTTAAGTTTACCTACAAGGAGAAGATACAAGGGTTTAGAAGGCAGGCAATAAAGATGTCAAAGAAATACAGGAACTGAAGATGCCAGACACTGAACTTCTCCCTAACGGTAAGCCAAAAGACTAGAAATTCAATACTACATAGACGGGGGATTGGATTCCAAGCTAACAGTCCATTTTATTTGTGGAGTATCCCACTAGGATTTCTAGCTCAGAGAAAGCAATGATTAAAGCATTGTTGTAAATAAAATGTGAAGTGTGTGCTTTCCTCAATATTTTCTCAAGTCCTCGGTAAACAATGACTCCGGATTTTTCTCATGGAATAATGGTCTTTGGGTGATTGGATTGGAATCCGTGTGATAGATTTAACATATACTGAATATTTCTTCCTATATTTTCCAAGGTCTTTGTGAACTCTCAATGTCTTTAGTATGGGTCAGAGTTAGTCTGAATTGTTAGTGACTATCACTCAACATTCATGAACTCCAACTCAGTCATTACTTACCCTGTCCATCCTGTCCTTCCCATTGACTTGGAGATATCTGAAATTGAAGCACTTTGGCCTCATCCACAAGAGGCACCTCTCTAGCTTTATCTCTTGTACTCCTGTTCCTGTCAACCCTGCACTCTGAAGACTGTATTTTAAATTTTCCCCACATGCATCAGTCCCATATCTGCTTCTGTAATTTCATTCATGCTGTTCCCTATTCTAGGAACTCCAACTCTACACTTCTTATTCTTGTGAACCTGTTATTTATAAAGACTGAGATAACTTCACTTTCCACCCAGAAACATTTTCTGATTTTTTTCCCCACATCCATATCACCCTAAGAGATCATGCACTTATGAAATTGAATTATTATTATGGTAAGATCATTTATTTCCTTGATATCTCTCAGTGTAGACTGCCTTCTTCAAGAGTAGGGCCACATTTTATTTATGTATGTATCCTAGGACTCTGAGTAATGCAGGTACACAGAAAGTATCAAATAAATGTTTCCTAAGTTGTTAAAATACCCATTAGGGGAGGGTCTATGGAAGTCCATTAGAGAAATGCACAATTAACCAAAAGACAGAATTCAAGGGAAAATACTTAAGTTTACCTACAAGGAGAAGATACAAGGGTTTAGAAGGCAGGCAATAAAGATGTCAAAGAAATACAGGAACTGAAGATGCCAGACACTGAACTTCTCCCTAACGGTAAGCATTGTTCCTAGCAACCTGTGTCTACTTCAGTATTTTCCTAAGATAAACTTCTTAGTTTCATTATAAACACAGACTCTCAAAGTGATTCCATTTTAATTTGCCCAGCAGCTCATGTGATTATCACATAGACTGAGAACACCTTTTTTATTGCCAGATGGTTTTGTTTTCCATTTTGATTATGATTGTGTGTGTGTGTGTGTGTGTGTGTGTGTGTGTGTGTGTGTGTGTCTGCACCAAGTTATGTCTGATTCTTTGTGACCACATAAACTGTAGCCTGCTAAGCTCCTCTCTCCATGGAATTTCCAAGACAAGAATACTGGAGTGGGTTGCCATTTTCTTCTCCAGGAAATTATCCTTACCCAGGAATCAAACCCATGTCTCCTGCATCAGCAGGTAGATTCTTTACCACTAGCACCTCCTGGCAAGCCCAATGTTGTCAAATCTCTTTGTTTCTAACAGCTTTGGATACTTGGACTTAAAAATTCTGTTAAGAAGCATTTATTGCAAAGGTTAGAAATGGATAATACCTCAAAGATTAAAACAAATTATTATTATTGTGCTAATATCAGATATAATAATCATAGTGGCTACCATGTGTTAAATGTCTTCCATCTAAGGAAGGTCTAGCTTCAGATACTTGTTTTAATCCTTATGAATAGAAGGACTTTCTTTTTTTCAGTGTAAGGAAACATAAAATATCTCATAGATAATAAAGGATTTGATCTGAGTTCAGGTCAACTTGAGGTTGAACTTGTTCTATTAAGAGGACAAGTGGACATGGTGTAATAGAAGCAATTTTTATTATGATTATAAAATTTCAAAAACTAATAAGAAGAAACTTTCAACATTTAGTTCCAAGGGACAGGATTTCTGGACATTTTATTTATGTATGTATCCTAGGACTCTGAGTAATGCAGGTACACAGAAAGTATCAAATAAATGTTTCCTAAGTTGTTAAAATACCCATTAGGGGAGGGTCTATGGAAGTCCATTAGAGAAATGCACAATTAACCAAAAGACAGAA
Source organism: Tragulus kanchil (assembly GCA_022376925.1). Lineage (NCBI taxonomy): Eukaryota > Metazoa > Chordata > Mammalia > Artiodactyla > Tragulidae > Tragulus > Tragulus kanchil. The sequence continues at coordinate 150,276,726 of JAIOJX010000004.1, forward strand.
TTCAAGGGAAAATACTTAAGTTTACCTACAAGGAGAAGATACAAGGGTTTAGAAGGCAGGCAATAAAGATGTCAAAGAAATACAGGAACTGAAGATGCCAGACACTGAACTTCTCCCTAACGGTAAGCATTGTTCCTAGCAACCTGTGTCTACTTCAGTATTTTCCTAAGATAAACTTCTTAGTTTCATTATAAACACAGACTCTCAAAGTGATTCCATTTTAATTTGCCCAGCAGCTCATGTGATTATCACATAGACTGAGAACACCTTTTTTATTGCCAGATGGTTTTGTTTTCCATTTTGATTATGATTGTGTGTGTGTGTGTGTGTGTGTGTGTGTGTGTGTGTGTGTGTGTCTGCACCAAGTTATGTCTGATTCTTTGTGACCACATAAACTGTAGCCTGCTAAGCTCCTCTCTCCATGGAATTTCCAAGACAAGAATACTGGAGTGGGTTGCCATTTTCTTCTCCAGGAAATTATCCTTACCCAGGAATCAAACCCATGTCTCCTGCATCAGCAGGTAGATTCTTTACCACTAGCACCTCCTGGCAAGCCCAATGTTGTCAAATCTCTTTGTTTCTAACAGCTTTGGATACTTGGACTTAAAAATTCTGTTAAGAAGCATTTATTGCAAAGGTTAGAAATGGATAATACCTCAAAGATTAAAACAAATTATTATTATTGTGCTAATATCAGATATAATAATCATAGTGGCTACCATGTGTTAAATGTCTTCCATCTAAGGAAGGTCTAGCTTCAGATACTTGTTTTAATCCTTATGAATAGAAGGACTTTCTTTTTTTCAGTGTAAGGAAACATAAAATATCTCATAGATAATAAAGGATTTGATCTGAGTTCAGGTCAACTTGAGGTTGAACTTGTTCTATTAAGAGGACAAGTGGACATGGTGTAATAGAAGCAATTTTAATATTATGATTATAAAATTTCAAAAACTAATAAGAAGAAACTTTCAACATTTAGTTCCAAGGGACAGGATTTCTGAAGAACACACTGAACTGTATTTCTTCTTGCCATTTACTGCTGGCATTTATTTCTATTTCATTTGCTCTAACTGTTGTATTTCATTTCAAATTGCTTCCACTGATACTAAAAATGATTTTAGAGCATAAAGAAACAAAAAATACCGACAAGTTGTTTGCAGTTCCTTAGATGAGATTTCCAGGACTCTGTTATTTTAAAACAGACTCTTTACTTTTTCTATCCTTAGATAATTACCTAACTGATGATGAAAGTAATTGTAACTTTTCTTGCATGTTGAGAAATTACCCTTCATGGCCTCATAGCACCCTCACCCCTACAAATCCTTCAAAATCTCTTTGATGAAATCCAGCAGATAAAAATATTCATGAGTAATATCTTTCCTCTATATTTAAAATTAGATTTATAAATGGAAAATTTGTTTTTTGTCAAGAGTTGAGATTTTTATTATTGCTCCTAACCAGGACCAAGATTTAATAACATGTCGTTAAAGATGAGGACAGACTCTGATAGACTGAGATCATCCCAACCACAGTGGCAGAAAAGGACATCAAACGGTTCCCCAAAGGCAACTCCATGTGGGAGGAGGGATCAGGGCTGTGACACCAGTTTCCTGCCAGAGCTAGTCTTGGGAGAATGAGCAGCCAAGGCTGGGAGCCCAGAATGGACGCAAGCACATGAGTATTAACCAAGGATCCTGACTGGAGAGGTCCAAGCAAGACTCCCTCTACCTTCCAGAGAGGCAGGATCTATGCCAGCCTGTGTGTGTCATCCCCACATCTGGCAGCCTGGGGACAGCTTGCAAGAGAAATGAATCATAGCAGCAACGGGAGCACAAACAAGCAAACACATGGTCTCCCCTGAGCACAGAGAAGTTCACTATCTTGTCTTTAAGTGAAATAGAAACTTAGAATGGTGTAAGTCTTGGTACCTCAGCGATTCAGGCACTGAGGGACTTTCTCTATAAAAATCCCAGAATTGTTCCTAATTCAGAAAACGGGGCCTCTGTCAGTTATAATTTGAAATCAGAGAGATAGGATCATTACTGCACTGTATTCTAGTGATGTACTTCTTACCACTTTCCTGTATATTACCTGTAATCAAATAGGCTGCATATCGTGTTTCTATTGAATTGTATGTAAATGAATTGAATCCACCCATGCTCCCGTTTTGCTTAATAATGGGTGGAGGGCTTCCCTGGTAGTCCAGTGGGTAGAGAGTCCGCCTTGCAGTGCAAGGGGCGCAGGTTTGATCCCTGGCCTGAGAAGATCCTGAGTGCCACAGAGCAGCTGGACTGATGCGTCCAATTACGAGCCAGCTCTCTGGAGTGCATGCACCCAGAGCTGGTGCTCTGCAGCGAGGGGGGCCGCGGAGGTGGGTGCCCATACAGGCCAAAGAATAGAGATGGATGAATATAAATAGATAAAGGACCAATAAAAGAGGCCAAAAATTTTTTTTAAGGATTAAAAGAAAAGAATGGGTGGAAACTTTGTAACCATTAAAATCAAGATTGTGGTGTCCTTAGCAAAATCAAGCACAAGTACCATTACAGAATGTGGTTTGAGCAAGCCTTATTTTAGTCTGATTGTGTTACCCCTTACAAAACCACAATGTTCATGCCACTGGGGAGCTGATTTCAAGCTGACCACATGTCAGTGATCTTAAACAAAAAGGCAACTCCATGTGGGAGGAGGGATCAGGGCTGTGACACCAGTTTCCTGCCAGAGCTAGTCTTGGGAGAATGAGCAGCCAAGGCTGGGAGCCCAGAATGGACGCAAGCACATGAGTATTAACCAAGGATCCTGACTGGAGAGGTCCAAGCAAGACTCCCTCTACCTTCCAGAGAGGCAGGATCTATGCCAGCCTGTGTGTGTCATCCCCACATCTGGCAGCCTGGGGACAGCTTGCAAGAGAAATGAATCATAGCAGCAACGGGAGCACAAACAAGCAAACACATGGTCTCCCCTGAGCACAGAGAAGTTCACTATCTTGTCTTTAAGTGAAATAGAAACTTAGAATGGTGTAAGTCTTGGTACCTCAGCGATTCAGGCACTGAGGGACTTTCTCTATAAAAATCCCAGAATTGTTCCTAATTCAGAAAACGGGGCCTCTGTCAGTTATAATTTGAAATCAGAGAGATAGGATCATTACTGCACTGTATTCTAGTGATGTACTTCTTACCACTTTCCTGTATATTACCTGTAATCAAATAGGCTGCATATCGTGTTTCTATTGAATTGTATGTAAATGAATTGAATCCACCCATGCTCCCGTTTTGCTTAATAATGGGTGGAGGGCTTCCCTGGTAGTCCAGTGGGTAGAGAGTCCGCCTTGCAGTGCAAGGGGCGCAGGTTTGATCCCTGGCCTGAGAAGATCCTGAGTGCCACAGAGCAGCTGGACTGATGCGTCCAATTACGAGCCAGCTCTCTGGAGTGCATGCACCCAGAGCTGGTGCTCTGCAGCGAGGGGGGCCGCGGAGGTGGGTGCCCATACAGGCCAAAGAATAGAGATGGATGAATATAAATAGATAAAGGACCAATAAAAGAGGCCAAAAATTTTTTTTAAGGATTAAAAGAAAAGAATGGGTGGAAACTTTGTAACCATTAAAATCAAGATTGTGGTGTCCTTAGCAAAATCAAGCACAAGTACCATTACAGAATGTGGTTTGAGCAAGCCTTATTTTAGTCTGATTGTGTTACCCCTTACAAAACCACAATGTTCATGCCACTGGGGAGCTGATTTCAAGCTGACCACATGTCAGTGATCTTAAACAAAATATTTTTTCTCTGAGCTAACTGGTGAAATCTTCACATCAGTACTGCTATATTACTTTAAACTGAATGATTCTGACACATATTCCAGAGGTATAATGAGATTGTCCTTTAGAACATGGGTTCATGAGCTTGTGTTTTGGTATCTGTGATGTTGTTTGGTAACTGCAGTGCTCTTTTAGGAATGCATAATAGTGTAACTGAGTATTTCAAATGCAAAGACTCGAGGACTTTACATTTAAATTTAATATCTAGATGTTATTGATAACTGTACTGCCTCCTTAATTGAACTTAGTAATTATGTACCACATTAGACATTTTCAAGCCTCTTTTTTCATTAATGAACATGCTCAATCTCACCATTGATTAACGTTGAAAAAGACGAGCATTATGTAGCTCACAGGGTAGAGAATCTGCCTGCTATACAGGAGATGCAGATTTTACCCTTGGAGAAAGGCATGCAACACACTCACTCCAGTATTCTTGCCTGGGAAATACCATGAACAGAGGAGCCTGGTTGACTACAGTCTATAATGTCACAAAGAGTCAACTGAGCACACACGCATGTGAGCAAGGAGGAGTAGTCTTTACATTTATTCAGATTTAACACATAGCCTTTCATGAAGCTCCAAGAGTTCACAGAGATTAGGTGTTCATCACAAAGATCAATTCATCCTCCAGCACTCCCAACAGAGATCACTTAGAATTAGTCCTTCAACAGAGGTGCTTCTCCAATGATTGCTGCTAGAAAAGGAAGTACTAGATACCTTATCATGTGTGATCCCACTTCCTGATAGAACCAGAACACTGAACTGGCCTCTACTCACTTAGTGGCCCCACAGATCTTTAACGGAGTCCCAAATCTAGCTTTGTGCCCAAACAAAATTTTCAGTATTGAGAAGACTAAGATCCTTTGCTCAACTGCCTCACCAAATTTGAAACAAGGAATAAATCATGACTTTTTGATTCTCTACAACATATTAATTCTGAGCTTCCCTATAGATATCTATCAGTAAGTGAAGTTGGGCATTTGTTGTCAGTAAGTGAAGTTAGGCATTTGTAAAAATTCTCAAGAATCTATATGGCAAAAGCACTAATATGAACAGGTTTTTCTGTCATATGCTTGTTCACCAATCAAAATCTCCGAAACTCTGGGCATCAGATATGTGAATACTTGCTGCTAGGCACGTGCAGTTCTTCTATCCCACGGTTCTTTTGTTGCAAGACATGGAGCACAGCTGCCACCTCATCTTAAGACATCTGGATACAGAGAAAAATATTTAATCAAAAGGTACACTTGGTGGTGGCCTGATATAACCTGAGATTTATTTCAGGCAGTACAGAGGTAAGAAAGCATGACTCTGTACCAAGTGGTTTGGGATTTGTTAATTTCACATAACAAACACTGATGGATTTTTCATTCTTTCTTTAGAGATAGATACATGGGTGCCAATACTTCAGTAAAGTCATCGTCAAATTACCATTTTCCAAGGTGACTTGTGTACTTCCAAATTTATTTCTATCTATAAGGCAAATGCCCTGCTAACACTACTCTGACATGAAAAAGTAATCAAAGTTAAGATTTTTGACCAAGAAATGATACTTTGTTGCTTCTTAACTGCAAAATCTTTTTTACCTCAAATGCTAGGTTATTCATTTATTTCTAGCTGGTAATAAGCAAGAGAATTGCTTCCTTGGAAAATAATTAAGAAAATAACAAAATTTTGAAGATTTAAATATGCACATTAAAAAATGCAAAACAAGAGTGAATTTTCTATAAAGGAGAAAAACAGTGTCCAGAGATAATTCACAGAGGATACGTCATATCTGTACATCTTCTGAGCAAAAAGCACTGATAACTTTATCTAAACCACTGTGGATGGTGACTACAACCATGAAATTAAAAGATACTTGTTCCTTGGAAGGAAGCTATGACAAATCTAGACAGCATATTAAAAAGCAGAGACATTACTTTGCTGACAAGGGCCCATATAGTCAAAGCTATGGTTTTTCCAGTAATCATGGATAGATGTGAGAACTGGAACATAAATGAAGCTTAGTGCTGCAGGATATTTGCTTTCAAATTGTGTTGTTGGGGAAGACTCCCTTGGACTGCAAGGAGACCAAACCAGTCAGTCCTAAAGGAAATCAGTCCTGAATATTCATTGCAAGAACTGATGCTGAAGCTGAAGGCCCAATACTCCGGCTACCTAATGTGAAGAGTGGACTCACTGGAAAGACCTGATGCTGGGAAAGACTGAAGGCAAAAGGAGAAGAGGGTGACGGAGAATGAGATAGATGGATGGCATCACTGACTCAATGGACATGAGTTTAAGCAAATTGAGGGAGAGGGTGAAGAACAGGGATGTCTAGTGTGCTGCAGTCCATGGGGTCACAAAGAGCTGAACAGGACTTAGTGGCTGAACAACATCAACTTGCAAGGCAGAGGGCAAATTTGCACAAAATCCAGGGTTGTAAAGCTATAGACTTCCATCTCCTTAAATACTCAAGGGTGATAAAAAGCATGTCTCCTTGTATGGTTGTGACTTGAGGTCAGTGCTCCTCAAGTGTGGCCACGATCCACTCTGTCCCCATATGTCTGTACTGCGGATGGAGGACCAGAGGAGACGATGTGAACAGGAAACCCAGGCTGCCCTCTGTGCCACTAGTAGCAATCAAAATATACTTGAATCCATTATCTCCTTAATGCAGGAAGGGGCAGGCCCACCTAGAGGCTGCAGTAATACCTGTTTCTTAGGAACATAGAAAAGTAGACATAGAGCTAGAAAATTAAATGTTGGTCTTAGAATTACACTCTTTGCTCTGTTAAGAAGGAAGAAGACAAGAAGTAAGTGCATAACTAGGTGATGTCATAATTTATAGAATGAACTTATCATAGGAAAATATCTATGAGTCCAGGGTCAAAGCACTCCTTTCTTCTAGTAGAAACAATCTAGGGTGTGTATGGGTGTGTGTGTGCAGTGTGTGTGTTTTCATCTCAAGTATCCAAGTTAACCTGTGTCTGGAACTGTTGACAATATGAAATGGGAAATTGGAGCCAATGAATATGAAGTGTAAATTTAAGGAAAAGTAAACTTTTACTATGAACATTATCAAACATACACACGTTCATAAACTTTGGGGGAGAAAAATTTGAAAAGTTCCTATTGACCAAACGGAGACAAATGAAAATTGATAGCATACCTCCTCTTATTTTTCAAGACAGAGAATAGTACTGAAATTCATTTAATTCTCTTAATTTTTTATTTACTATGCATTTCAGTGAAAATCAAAATATTTTCATGTACCTTTATAGAACTGGTTATTTTGTTGGTCTTCTACCCTGTTTTTCTAATATAGTTTAGTATCTTCAGTAGGGCTCCTATAAGGATAGAAGCATGACTATCCTTATAGGAGTAAGGGTAGCACTGGGAAAGGCTCACTCTGTTTGACACAAAGGAAAAGTTGCTCTTAGAGTTCTCCTTTGCAATCAGTTTCACCAGAGTTTTCTTATTATATTTTTAATCTTCAGAACTCTATAGTATTAAGTGTACCATCATAAAACTTTATTTAATAAATTAAAACATTGGGGAATTAAAATGACTCACAAATGACTTTTTTGGAGTGTGTATATTCTGATTTTCAGTCCAAAGTTTTTCCCCATTTGGAATTCAGCAAGACTGCAAAAATTTCCTCTGTTGGTAAACTTTGAAACATCAGTTGCTATTTGTTGTTGTTGTTCAGTTGCCAAGCTGTGTCTGTCTATGACCCCATGGACTGTACCACAGCAGGGTTCCCTGTCCTTTGCTATTCCCCAGAGTCTGCTCAAACATGTCAAGTAGGTTGATGATGCTCTCTAACCGTCTCATCCTCTGTCACTCTCTTCTCCTCCGGCCCTCAATCTTTCCCAGCATCAGGGTCTTTTCCAATGAATCAGTTCTTTGCATCAGGTGGCCAAAGTATTGGAGCTTCAACCTCAGCAGCAGTCCTTCTTGTGAATTTTTATTTAGACATACACAAAATTCTAAATCAATTGTTATTTATAACAATAATAGAATTTGAAAAATCCTTAACAAAAACCTCAAGACTGTTCGTTTAGTTACTTTTTTTTTGTTTTTTTGGTTGCATCATGTCAGCCACAGGAACTAAATACATTTAACCTCAAGATATTGTATGGGAAGAACACTCCTTCTTCTTTCCCAGGTTCTTTGGCTGATTCTTAATAGTTGGCGAATCCATGATCCTGGGATTCCATGTAGGCAGATAAGCCTCCCATTCTTTAGATAGAAGCAGGGAGGAAGATGTCTGATGGAGAGACTATGAACATTATCAAACATACACACGTTAAAATTTGGGATTTTAAAAAAAATGAAAATTGATAGCATACCTCCTCTTATTTTTCAAGACAGAGAATAGTACTGAAATTCATTTAATTCTCTTAATTTTTTATTTACTATGCATTTCAGTGAAAATCAAAATATTTTCATGTACCTTTATAGAACTGGTTATTTTGTTGGTCTTCTACCCTGTTTTTCTAATATAGTTTAGTATCTTCAGTAGGGCTCCTATAAGGATAGAAGCATGACTATCCTTATAGGAGTAAGGGTAGCACTGGGAAAGGCTCACTCTGTTTGACACAAAGGAAAAGTTGCTCTTAGAGTTCTCCTTTGCAATCAGTTTCACCAGAGTTTTCTTATTATATTTTTAATCTTCAGAACTCTATAGTATTAAGTGTACCATCATAAAACTTTATTTAATAAATTAAAACATTGGGGAATTAAAATGACTCACAAATGACTTTTTTGGAGTGTGTATATTCTGATTTTCAGTCCAAAGTTTTTCCCCATTTGGAATTCAGCAAGACTGCAAAAATTTCCTCTGTTGGTAAACTTTGAAACATCAGTTGCTATTTGTTGTTGTTGTTCAGTTGCCAAGCTGTGTCTGTCTATGACCCCATGGACTGTACCACAGCAGGGTTCCCTGTCCTTTGCTATTCCCCAGAGTCTGCTCAAACATGTCAAGTAGGTTGATGATGCTCTCTAACCGTCTCATCCTCTGTCACTCTCTTCTCCTCCGGCCCTCAATCTTTCCCAGCATCAGGGTCTTTTCCAATGAATCAGTTCTTTGCATCAGGTGGCCAAAGTATTGGAGCTTCAACCTCAGCAGCAGTCCTTCTTGTGAATTTTTATTTAGACATACACAAAATTCTAAATCAATTGTTATTTATAACAATAATAGAATTTGAAAAATCCTTAACAAAAACCTCAAGACTGTTCGTTTAGTTACTTTTTTTTTGTTTTTTTGGTTGCATCATGTCAGCCACAGGAACTAAATACATTTAACCTCAAGATATTGTATGGGAAGAACACTCCTTCTTCTTTCCCAGGTTCTTTGGCTGATTCTTAATAGTTGGCGAATCCATGATCCTGGGATTCCATGTAGGCAGATAAGCCTCCCATTCTTTAGATAGAAGCAGGGAGGAAGATGTCTGATGGAGAGACATCCCATCCTCTGTTGCTGCTCTTAGTTACCTTTCTTAAACATTTACTTTCTTCAGTTAAATTAAGATAAAATTGGATTTAATCAAGATGTTTGAGGATTGTTTATTGTAATTTAAATGTTTACTTAGGGAAGAAAGCCAGTAAAATAATTGTATCTAGACCATAGGAAGAATTGCAGACATTTCTACTAATTAATTTCCATTTAAATCTGAGTTCTAAATCATTATCTCCAGCTCACCAGTATATCATGTTCCAAATAAGCTTTGAAACTAAATGAACCTCAGACCACATTTTCCTATGGAAACATGTATCATAAATTATACTTTGATTTCTGGGTCAGTGTAGAAATCTTACTTCCTCCTTGTATGTAGATGTCCTTACAAAGATGCAGTGTCAATCTTTCAGACTATCAAATTTTGAGAAACTCTACTCTTCTGAAGAATAGACTCATGTGCTCCCTTGAATTGGGAGCAAGTGTCCAGCAATGAGGAATCTTTTGAAAAGTAATGCAGGAGTACTCTAGAAGAAAGAAGGTGAAAAATATGTAGGAAAAAAATGGGTGTCTGTTGTAAACAGTGACGCAGTGAACACTGAGGCATGTGTGTCCTTTTGAATTATGGTTTTCTTAGGGTTTATGTCCAGTAGTGGGATTTTAGAGCCTGTTATACAGAGTAAAGTAATTCAGAAAAAGAAAAACATATCAAATATTAATGTATATATGTGCAATCTAGAAAAATGGTGTAGGGCAAAAATAGAGACCCAGATGTAGAGAACAAATATGTGGATTCAGAGGTGGGGCAGAGGATGGTGGGACAAATTTGGAGAGCGAGATTGACATATATACACATCATATGTAAAATAGATAGCTAGTGGAGACCTGTGATGAAGCTCAGGGAATTTAGCTACTACCATCCGTTGGGTTGAAAACAGTCAGACACAACTGAAGCAAGTGAGCATGCATGCACCAGGAATATTCCATCACTGCTTCTTCATAAAAAATCCAAAATGTACACCTTCATTGTACCTGTAATATTAAGAAAGAACACTGCTTGAAAAATATCTAAACTAGACTATCATCAACAATGTACTACCAACATGTAAGTTTTGATTTCTATAAAATTCAAATGTTCCTAGGAGGAACAAAACTAGTAATAATTATCAAAACTATAATGATGAGTCAATTTCAGATTACTTACTAAGAGCTCTTTGATAAAAAAAAAAGAGCAAGAAAAAATAGAAGCTTTTTCGTGATCAACTAAACTTCCAAATGAATGAAGTACAATGAAAGGTCATTATTTAGAAACACTGCTTTAGGTAGAGGTATTGTAGTTCTGCCAAAGAGGTGATTTGCCTACTAAACTAATTTGACTTGTTAAAGCAAAAGCTTTCAAAGTAATGAAATACTGGTGTTTGCTTTGTGAATAATGACCTTCCCCTTTTTCTTGTCTTATTTGTCCACTTCAGTGTTCTCCTTTCATTTCTCTTCCATTTTTTTTTTCTCTTGTTCATCCAATCTATCCAATTTTTAGAGTGATGGCAAACCAGACTGCCCAGATCAATTACACTGAGAAATTAACAACAACAAAAAAGACAAGACTGAGCAACTATTGCACACAGAAAGTGAATACTCTGAATTAGAATCAAACATACAATATAGATATGTGTATTTACATGCTAATCTACTATTAAAACATTTCTTCACTGTGCTTAATATGTATTCTTTGTCAGAATCAATGTTACCTAATACTTCTATTTTGGGAATAAAAATTTCATTTTGAAGTCAAATGATTGTGTAGCATAAATATAGCCATCATAAGGAGACTTTTTTATATATCTTAATATTGATTATAGGGAGATTGGCCATGAAAATATCATTTGATACATATATATTCTTCAGTATAATCTAACATAATTTGTCAGTATAATCTAACATTCTGAAACTTCACATAAAAAGGAAAGCTTAGGGCTGCCCTGGTGGTCCAGTGGGTAAGGACACCGCCTTGCAGTGCAAGGGGCACCGGTTCGATCCCTGGCCTTGGAAGATCCCACGTGCAGCGGAGTGGCTGGACCAATGTGTCCAATTACCGTGCGCCCAGAGCCGGTGCTCTGCGACAACAGAGGCCACTGTGATGGGAGGCCCACACGGGCCAAAGAACAATGATGGATGAAAACAGATAAATAAAAGACCAATAGAAGTGGCCCGCCTGCCCCCCTCCCTCCCAAAGCTGCCCCCCCAAAAAAACTCTTAAAAAAAAAAGAGTCGTATATAATGTGAAAAATAACATTAAAAAAAGGGAAAGCTTACTAAAAATCCCTCTTTCTATTACTTCTTTTGATGTAAACATAACATAAATATATACATAAAGTAAAAATGTCATTGTTGATAATATCTCTTGCTTAGCATCTATAAGCAACATGTTTTTTAAATAAAAAAGTTCAGATTTACCTCTTTCTCAAAGAAAAGAAAAACCATGAAGTACCACTTCAGAAAATTAGTAAGTCATCAAACAGTGACAATTCACATTTAAAATTGAGGTATAAATATGTAAATGTTGTAAATGAAAAAATTTTAACCTATTATAAATCAAATTCTAATATGGGGATGTCAAAATTGACAATCCTGATTTATCATCAGAGAGGGTTATGTTTTATTTACACTATTGCAAAGTTGAACTTCAAATTATGTAACTATTATGTTACACTCATATTAGCATTCATCTAATGACACAGCTGCTCCATTCTTGCCTTTCTCAATTCTAGCATATTGTCTCCTGTTTGAGATAATAACTTGCTTCTGGTTTACTCAGAATCTAACGTCAGTTTTATTGTTGATCACTAGTGCCTGTGATAATCATTGCAACTAAAGAAAGTCCCCTGGTCCCAGCAGCTAACACCTGTGGTAGGTCATAGCTAGTGCTCAAGTAACAGTTCTTCAACTGACCGGTTTCTCTGTTACAAAGTGTGGAGAGGAGTCCCAGCAGTCTCCCAGGGTCCAGAGGGCAAGCTCTTTCAAATAGGCCACATCCGTGGAAGTTGGAAGCTGTAAATATTCAGGGCAATTTCTAGGAACCATTTTACAACAGAGTCAAGGTATAGACACCAAAGCATTTCTTTAAGTATAGTTAGCTCACCAGAGGGTACCAGGGCCATCAGACTGAACCTGAACGCCCAAATATTATCACAGCTGTGACTGCGTGCTGTTTTCATTCTCACACAAAGCAGTATACCTGGTGTAAATCATTCTCAGCAGAACTTGATCAGGAACACTTTCCTCTACTTCTCTACCAGTCTTCCTACCTAATGGAAACTACTGGATGCCTGTTGCTCTAACAAACATGATAATTTATTCTGGGGTTTCCATTGACTTCCTTGCCTCTATACTTTGAAGTGTTAGTTCCTCAGTCATGCCCAATTCTTTGCAATCCCATGGACTGTAGCACACCAGGTTTCCCTGTCCTTCACTTTCTCCCAGAATTTGCTCAAACTCATGTCCACTGACTCAGTGTTACCATCCAGCCATCTCAGTGGTGTGCACACAAATCCATTCGAAAAGTGTTTACTGATGTTTGAGACTCTTGATCGCTTCCTCTCAATACATGATAAATACATGGATAAATTGACTTAAACTGCTGTTAGCTTGGGAGAAGCCAAATAAAACCAAAGTGTGTTGGTCGTTCAGTCATGTCCAACTCGTTGCAACCCCATGGATGTTAGCCCACTAGGCTTTCATGGAATTCTCCAGGCAAGAATACAGGAGTATCCACTGCCACCCTCTTCTTCAGAGGATCTTCCAGCATTTCTCGTGTCTTCTGCAATAGCAGGCAGATTCTTTACCACTGGTGCTACCATGGGAGAAGACCAAATGAAAGCCAAAGAGAAGGTTGTAAATGCCATCAATATCTTTTCCCCTACCTACACTCCTCTAGGCTCATATCTGAGAACGTCCCAAAAGGACCTTCTCACCTTGTTTCTGAGTTGAGGAAAAAAATAACAGGCAAAAGAGGAAAAAATTAACTTTTGTTGTGCTTCATTTCATTTTACAAATCCATTACCAACAATTAATGAGGAAGGAACACCAAAGGTACTTTGTGATGCTTTAATGGCTGCTGATGGGTTACTGAGCACAGACATGTTTTTAAATATATATAATTTATTGAAGTATAGTTGACTTGCAATGTTTCAGGTGCATAGCAAGATGATTCAGTTATATATATATATATATATATATATATATATATATATATTCAATTATATATATAATTTTTTAAATTAATTTCCATTATAGGCTATCACAAGATATTAACAGTAGTTCCCTGTGCTATACAGTAAAACTTTCTTGTTGGCTGTGTATCTTTTTTTATAAATTAGAAATCTAGCAATCTATTTATAATAAGTCAAACAAGTGTAAGCAAAATGTAAATTCTTTAGTTAGGCAAAAATATATAAGTTCTCTGAAATATATATATTTTACATATTATTTATAGAATTCATACAAAACTTTTGTTATTATTCTTAATAAAGATTTGAGAAAGAACATTAGAAAAAACGGAGATAAAAAACTTGGAAAATATACGCTAAATGAAATGGGAGCACTGAATTTGAAAAAGGGAAGCAAACTAGAAAAAGGTAAAAGATCATCATATAGTCTAGTTGTTTATAAACATGGCTGCTTATTAGAAACACATCTGAAACTCTGAAGAAAAAAAAAAGCAATACCTGGGGATTTGTATTTTTCAAAAAATTCCAAGATAATTTTGATATTCATTCAATTTTTAAAAGTGATTATACATTTGTCTATTAAATGGAAGTTTAGGTGACATAAAATTCTATAATTCTATTCTTTTTCTGTTGACCAATTCTGTTACAATGGTATTAAGTGACTAACAGTTACATAATCACAACAGTAAAAGATGTTATCAGTTTTTAAAATCAATAGCCAGACCAAAAATAAAAGATAATTATAATTGCAAGCCATAATGAGAACACGATTAACTTTACAATATAAAATAACTACATGCAGGTGAACTTTTCCCATTTCATTATTGAGCGAAAAGGACCTTCTCACCTTGTTTCTGAGTTGAGGAAAAAATAACAGGCAAAAGAGGAAAAAATTAACTTTTGTTGTGCTTCATTTCATTTTACAAATCCATTACCAACAATTAATGAGGAAGGAACACCAAAGGTACTTTGTGATGCTTTAATGGCTGCTGATGGGTTACTGAGCACAGACATGTTTTTAAATATATATAATTTATTGAAGTATAGTTGACTTGCAATGTTTCAGGTGCATAGCAAGATGATTCAGTTATATATATATATATATATATATATATATATATATATTCAATTATATATATAATTTTTTAAATTAATTTCCATTATAGGCTATCACAAGATATTAACAGTAGTTCCCTGTGCTATACAGTAAAACTTTCTTGTTGGCTGTGTATCTTTTTTTATAAATTAGAAATCTAGCAATCTATTTATAATAAGTCAAACAAGTGTAAGCAAAATGTAAATTCTTTAGTTAGGCAAAAATATATAAGTTCTCTGAAATATATATATTTTACATATTATTTATAGAATTCATACAAAACTTTTGTTATTATTCTTAATAAAGATTTGAGAAAGAACATTAGAAAAAACGGAGATAAAAAACTTGGAAAATATACGCTAAATGAAATGGGAGCACTGAATTTGAAAAAGGGAAGCAAACTAGAAAAAGGTAAAAGATCATCATATAGTCTAGTTGTTTATAAACATGGCTGCTTATTAGAAACACATCTGAAACTCTGAAGAAAAAAAAAAGCAATACCTGGGGATTTGTATTTTTCAAAAAATTCCAAGATAATTTTGATATTCATTCAATTTTTAAAAGTGATTATACATTTGTCTATTAAATGGAAGTTTAGGTGACATAAAATTCTATAATTCTATTCTTTTTCTGTTGACCAATTCTGTTACAATGGTATTAAGTGACTAACAGTTACATAATCACAACAGTAAAAGATGTTATCAGTTTTTAAAATCAATAGCCAGACCAAAAATAAAAGATAATTATAATTGCAAGCCATAATGAGAACACGATTAACTTTACAATATAAAATAACTACATGCAGTTTGGATGGGTCAAGCAGAGTGATGTGCTAAGTGCAAGGGCATGCATGCATATGTTTTCATCTACCCATACAGTCTGTGTCTTTTGGTTGATGCATTTATCGATATGTAGGGACAATCATTTGTAACGCCTCTTCTAAATGGTATCATTATCAAGTTCGGTATGAAAACTATAGAAAAGTTTAATTTTATGAGGCCTTTCCATCAAACCTGTGTCCAGTTTTGAGTTTTTAACTTAATGGTCAAGGTAATTGGAAGGCAGGTCAGAGAACAATCTGACCTCATTTCGTTTGTGCATTGTCTTGCATTTGATGACCACTGTCAGTAATTCTCATCGAGCTATGGGAGGTACTGTTATCCTCTGGCTCTAGGATAATACAGAGAACAAAGAACCTGTTGGCTTTACACAGACATTCACTTTAGTTTCAGTTTTTCCTTAGGGGTTTTATATCTTAATGTTTACCTTTTGTGAAATGATTCCCTAAATAAAATTTTATCTTTCTAGTCCAAAAATTCCAAAATAACATTTCTGAATATAATGCTTGATTTTGTGATACTGGTTCTTAAAATAATATATGAAAAAATCCCTAGAAATACTTAAGAGTGTGGATGCCTTTTTTTTTTTAAGATTTTCTTTTTATTTTGAAGCGTCTTCAAAATAGTTACTATGTCATTTAGAAACAGATAAAATTAAACTTCATGATTAGTTTCCTGTGTATATAAAGTATGTATTATTCAACGTTCTGTGGTATTTGAGAAAACTTTGAGTACTTAAATTTGTTTTACGTTATTTTTACAGAATTGCAAATTAACTTTCATAAACTGAAATACGTGAAGGGCAGTATTGTAAATTCAAAAAATTTAAGTTTTATTGGTAAAACTGACCATCTTAAAAATGGTATTAAAAGTAAACATTTGTCTATTAAATGGAAGTTTAGGTGACATAAAATTCTATAATTCTATTCTTTTTCTGTTGACCAATTCTGTTACAATGGTATTAAGTGACTAACAGTTACATAATCACAACAGTAAAAGATGTTATCAGTTTTTAAAATCAATAGCCAGACCAAAAATAAAAGATAATTATAATTGCAAGCCATAATGAGAACACGATTAACTTTACAATATAAAATAACTACATGCAGTTTGGATGGGTCAAGCAGAGTGATGTGCTAAGTGCAAGGGCATGCATGCATATGTTTTCATCTACCCATACAGTCTGTGTCTTTTGGTTGATGCATTTATCGATATGTAGGGACAATCATTTGTAACGCCTCTTCTAAATGGTATCATTATCAAGTTCGGTATGAAAACTATAGAAAAGTTTAATTTTATGAGGCCTTTCCATCAAACCTGTGTCCAGTTTTGAGTTTTTAACTTAATGGTCAAGGTAATTGGAAGGCAGGTCAGAGAACAATCTGACCTCATTTCGTTTGTGCATTGTCTTGCATTTGATGACCACTGTCAGTAATTCTCATCGAGCTATGGGAGGTACTGTTATCCTCTGGCTCTAGGATAATACAGAGAACAAAGAACCTGTTGGCTTTACACAGACATTCACTTTAGTTTCAGTTTTTCCTTAGGGGTTTTATATCTTAATGTTTACCTTTTGTGAAATGATTCCCTAAATAAAATTTTATCTTTCTAGTCCAAAAATTCCAAAATAACATTTCTGAATATAATGCTTGATTTTGTGATACTGGTTCTTAAAATAATATATGAAAAAATCCCTAGAAATACTTAAGAGTGTGGATGCCTTTTTTTTTTTAAGATTTTCTTTTTATTTTGAAGCGTCTTCAAAATAGTTACTATGTCATTTAGAAACAGATAAAATTAAACTTCATGATTAGTTTCCTGTGTATATAAAGTATGTATTATTCAACGTTCTGTGGTATTTGAGAAAACTTTGAGTACTTAAATTTGTTTTACGTTATTTTTACAGAATTGCAAATTAACTTTCATAAACTGAAATACGTGAAGGGCAGTATTGTAAATTCAAAAAATTTAAGTAATTTAAGCTTGGCAAGATTAACTAAACTTGGCAAATTTTCTTCCAAAGCATCACAATTAGATCCAATAACTCTGTGAGTGTTGGTGTGTGACTCCTGTGTGTGGGGATGTGGGTGTGTGTTGTCATTCATACGCGTATGTACTTATTAGAACATTCTCATTCTTTTTCTAAATGTATAAAACTGAATTTATTTGCATTCTTCCATAGGTGAAATTGTATATTAATGGAAGATTAAAACATGTTATTTTATATATTGCATAAATGTATTTTTATTAAGTGACATCATAATTGCATAGATATGCAGGGAAGATAGGGGAAGAATTATAATTAATTAGCACAGAAATATGAATATGTATGTTAACTATACTCATGAATAAAATAAAATATTAAAAATATATATGTGTTTAGAAAAAAATATTTTGTAATCAAAATTGTTTTATCTACCTAATGTTAGTGACACCAAGCATGGAAATGACATACGTTTCTCTGGAATGCACTCTGGTTTGCCTTACTCCTTATGCTAATCCATATGCTCTAATTTATATAAATCAATCTGTGGCCAAAACTCTGTTGTGATAATGATTTCAATACATTTATATAACGTTAAAAATAGCTAAGAAAGAGGGCTTCCCTGGTAGCTCAGCAGTGAAGAGTTCGCCTGCCAATGCCGGAGACACGAGTTCAATCCCTGATCTGGAAAGATCCCACATGCCATGGAGCAACTAAGCCCATGAGCCACAACTGTTGGGCCTGTGCTCTGGAGCTGCTGAGCCACGACTACTGAGCCCATGTGCCACAACTACTGAAGCCCGTGTGCCTTAGAGCCTGAGTTCCACAACAAGAGAAGCCACCGCAACGAGATAAGTCACTGCAACAAGAAGCCTGCTCACCTCAACCAGAGGTTAACTCCCACTCCCTGCAACTGGAGAAGAGCCTGTGGCAGCAGTAAAAACCCAGAATAGCCAAAAATAAATAAGTAAATAAAATTTTAAGTTCTATAAAAACAATAGCTAAGAAAGGGTATCTTTAAACTCATTAATGAATCAATGACCCCAAACGAATATTATGAAACAAAGAAAAATGGGACAGAGCTTTCACATGGAAGATGACCACATACATTTCTAATGCAGATTACGTGGATGAGAAGGATGAAATATTGTTTTTTGTGAAAGCATTATGTATATATAAATAGACAATAATGAGTTATCATATAACAGCTAGGTTTTTTTATTATTATCACACAGCTGTAGTCCATATTTATCCCATAGGGCTACATTTTTTTAATCCTCAACTCTTCCTGTCAAAATCAGATCTTCTTAAATTAAACACTAAAATTGGTCTGTCATCCAGATCCCACCCAATTCCCCATATGGCGCTGTCAGCACATTCCACACACTACTGTCTCAGACTGCTGCACATATTCTGTTGCTATGGCCAAAACCAAGTAAATTTAGCCTCTGTGAAAATAAAAGACCCCTATCATCAGATACATGCATCCCACTCAACCAGGAAACTTCCTTTCTTTCCCCTTATCAAGCACAGTGTTTTGGAAGAAATCCTGTATCCCCTTGAATTTGCAACCAGAAAATCTGGTAGATACAGTATATATAGATTTTCTCATAATCATTATAGTAGTAAAGTCTTTGTTGAGGAACAGAACTTTTTGCAATTATTTTTTATTAATTATCTATTGCATGCCATGCAATCATAAAGAATATAATTTTAAATAAAACAGATACAATCTCTGCCCTCAAAAAACTTTTGTTCCTGTGTGTAGACATTAATCTCCATGATAAATGTCTAGTTACATAATTGATGATGATGTATTAGTTTCCTCACTTCCTTTGAAAAAGGTACTACAGATCAGATGGCTTAAAAACAGAAATTTATTATCTCACAATTCTGGAGACTGGACATATAAGATGAGATTGTCAGCAAGGTTGGTTCCTGCTTTTCACTGAAGGAAAACCTGTACCAAGCCTCTTTCTTGGCTTCTGATAATTTCCTGGGGATCTTATTGCTTGGCTTGTAGACACTGCACACTGATCTCTGCGTTTATGTTCATATGGTGACCTGTGGGTATGTCTGTGTTATTCTGGTTTGAGGAGCTTACCTTACTTCAGCATGATCTCATCTTAACTCATTTCTGCAAGGATCCTATTTCAAAATAAGGTCCCATTCTGAGGTACTCAGGGTTATGACTTAAACATATGAATTCAATATGGATGGGTGTGCACAATACAATCCATAACAGGTGAAAAGTACTAAAAAAAAAAAACAATTGAGTTATCATATAACAGCTAGGTTTTTTTATTATTATCACACAGCTGTAGTCCATATTTATCCCATAGGGCTACATTTTTTTAATCCTCAACTCTTCCTGTCAAAATCAGATCTTCTTAAATTAAACACTAAAATTGGTCTGTCATCCAGATCCCACCCAATTCCCCATATGGCGCTGTCAGCACATTCCACACACTACTGTCTCAGACTGCTGCACATATTCTGTTGCTATGGCCAAAACCAAGTAAATTTAGCCTCTGTGAAAATAAAAGACCCCTATCATCAGATACATGCATCCCACTCAACCAGGAAACTTCCTTTCTTTCCCCTTATCAAGCACAGTGTTTTGGAAGAAATCCTGTATCCCCTTGAATTTGCAACCAGAAAATCTGGTAGATACAGTATATATAGATTTTCTCATAATCATTATAGTAGTAAAGTCTTTGTTGAGGAACAGAACTTTTTGCAATTATTTTTTATTAATTATCTATTGCATGCCATGCAATCATA
The DNA here is from genome assembly GCA_022376925.1 of Tragulus kanchil. Classification (NCBI taxonomy): domain Eukaryota; kingdom Metazoa; phylum Chordata; class Mammalia; order Artiodactyla; family Tragulidae; genus Tragulus; species Tragulus kanchil. Next base: position 150,296,919 of record JAIOJX010000004.1, read on the forward strand.
AAGAATATAATTTTAAATAAAACAGATACAATCTCTGCCCTCAAAAAACTTTTGTTCCTGTGTGTAGACATTAATCTCCATGATAAATGTCTAGTTACATAATTGATGATGATGTATTAGTTTCCTCACTTCCTTTGAAAAAGGTACTACAGATCAGATGGCTTAAAAACAGAAATTTATTATCTCACAATTCTGGAGACTGGACATATAAGATGAGATTGTCAGCAAGGTTGGTTCCTGCTTTTCACTGAAGGAAAACCTGTACCAAGCCTCTTTCTTGGCTTCTGATAATTTCCTGGGGATCTTATTGCTTGGCTTGTAGACACTGCACACTGATCTCTGCGTTTATGTTCATATGGTGACCTGTGGGTATGTCTGTGTTATTCTGGTTTGAGGAGCTTACCTTACTTCAGCATGATCTCATCTTAACTCATTTCTGCAAGGATCCTATTTCAAAATAAGGTCCCATTCTGAGGTACTCAGGGTTATGACTTAAACATATGAATTCAATATGGATGGGTGTGCACAATACAATCCATAACAGGTGAAAAGTACTAAAAAAAAAAAAAAAACACTATCTCGTAAGGGTTAAGAACAGCAACTTGGACTAGGCTGTGAGGGCTGAAGAATGATTGGGCATAATTCACATAGAGAAGTGACTTAGTGAAGGAAACAAAAAAAGAGAAAGTGAAGATAGATACAGAAAGGGGAGAAGCATCATCATTGAAACTCTTGAGTTTTGAGCTCATTGTATCCAGTGATGCACACCACTATCAAAACTTTGGATTGGGCCTATGATATTCAGCAAACAAAAGATCACTGTTGATCTTTTCTACTGCAGATGGGATGAACATCTTTGAATGTTTGTAGTGTAGATAACACTTGCAAATAGGGAAATGGTCATGAATGATATTGAGAATTAAGACAGTTCAATAAAAGGGTAAATACTGAGCATTGTTGTCTTCAATTAATAATAGTATTTGGTTATTAAATGTTTAAATCTTAAAATTGAGTCAGGAGACACAAATATACAAACATTTCAGTATTTATCTAAAGAAATACCCAAACTGAGTGTGGGTCAAAAATGTTAACACAACTGTCAGTTGAAACCCTACAAAATGAGATAGCCATCACAAAAAAATATACATATGACTAATCTGGGAACATACATATCTGTAAACAGTAAAACTCTGTAAATGTTAAAAGTAAAATAAAAGCTTAAAAAATGAATAGTATATCAGATTTTTTAGAGAACTGGTTCCAGGTGGCACCTGAAGTTGACATTCAAAGTACTGCTCTTGTTAATGTCATGGGTGACCCTGAAGTTGTCAGCAAGGTTGGTCCTTTTTAGGGCTACCAAGCCTCTTTCTTGGCTTCTGATAATTTCCTGGGGATCTTATTGCTTGGCTTGTAGACACTGCACACTGATCTCTGCGTTTATGTTCATATGGTGACCTGTGGGTATGTCTGTGTTATTCTGGTTTGAGGAGCTTACCTTACTTCAGCATGATCTCATCTTAACTCATTTCTGCAAGGATCCTATTTCAAAATAAGGTCCCATTCTGAGGTACTCAGGGTTATGACTTAAACATATGAATTCAATATGGATGGGTGTGCACAATACAATCCATAACAGGTGAAAAGTACTAAAAAAAAAAAAAAAACACTATCTCGTAAGGGTTAAGAACAGCAACTTGGACTAGGCTGTGAGGGCTGAAGAATGATTGGGCATAATTCACATAGAGAAGTGACTTAGTGAAGGAAACAAAAAAAGAGAAAGTGAAGATAGATACAGAAAGGGGAGAAGCATCATCATTGAAACTCTTGAGTTTTGAGCTCATTGTATCCAGTGATGCACACCACTATCAAAACTTTGGATTGGGCCTATGATATTCAGCAAACAAAAGATCACTGTTGATCTTTTCTACTGCAGATGGGATGAACATCTTTGAATGTTTGTAGTGTAGATAACACTTGCAAATAGGGGAAATGGTCATGAATGATATTGAGAATTAAGACAGTTCAATAAAAGGGTAAATACTGAGCATTGTTGTCTTCAATTAATAATAGTATTTGGTTATTAAATGTTTAAATCTTAAAATTGAGTCAGGAGACACAAATATACAAACATTTCAGTATTTATCTAAAGAAATACCCAAACTGAGTGTGGGTCAAAAATGTTAACACAACTGTCAGTTGAAACCCTACAAAATGAGATAGCCATCACAAAAAAATATACATATGACTAATCTGGGAACATACATATCTGTAAACAGCAAAACTCTGTAAAAGTTAAAAGTAAAATAAAAGCTTAAAAAATGAATAGTATATCAGATTTTTTAGAGAACTGGTTCCAGGTGGCACCTGAAGTTGACATTCAAAGTACTGCTCTTGTTAATGTCATGGGTGACCCTGAAGTTGTCAGATATAGTTGACAGTTTTAGTCTTTAATTGATGTGGCATTTCATCACTACTTGACATCATGTCTATTTTCTTTTTATACATTCCATCCTCTTCAATGGTACCCTATGTTTGTTTCTTTTTCTACTTCTACCCACTTGGCACGTCTCCCATGTTCCTTCTCTGACTTATTTTAATACCAATGTTACCCGGGGATCTATCATTAACTTTTAGCCCTTTTCAATTCACATAGTCCAGTGGTTCTCAATGGGGGAAATTTATTCTACCCACAAGGGACACTTGGAAATATTTTTCATTGTTACCACTTGAAACCTGCTACTGATTTCAAGTGGATACACACCAGGAATATGATGCATAGGACAAACCCACAACAGAAAATTGTTATTGGTGTTGTTTATTCTCTAAGTCATGCTCTACTCTTTTGTAACCCCGCAGACTTTAGCCCACCAGGATCCCGTGCCCATGGGGTTTCCCAGGTAAGAATATTGGAGTGAGTAGCCATTATCTTTTCCAGAGGGCCTTCCAAGTCCAGGGATCAAACCCTTGTCTCCTGCATACAGATTTATCAGGAGACAGGTAAAGTGGTCTGCTTCTCCCATCTCTTTAAGAATTTTCCACAGTTTGTTGTGATCCACACAAAGGCTTTAGCATAGTCAATGAAGAAGAAGTAGATGTTTTTCTACAGAAGGGAGTTTTTCTGGAACTCCCTTGCTTTCTTCATGTTGTAATGAATTTTGGCATTTTGATCTCTGGTTACTCTGCCTCTTCAAAATCCAGTTTGTACATCTGGAAGTTCTCAGTTCATGTACTTCTTAAGGCTAGCTTGAAAGATTTTGAGCATTATCTTGCTAGTATGAGAAATGAGAGCAATCGCATAGTAATTTGAACACTCTTCGGCACTGCCCTTCTTTAGGATTGACATGGAAACTCTCCTGTGGTCATTGCTGAATTTTCCAAATTTGGTGACATATTAAGATTTCATGTATAGGTGAAAACATACCATATTGACATATAACAAAATAGAAACTGATACATGGATACAGAGAATTATGATTATCAAAAGAGGGGAATAGCATAGGTAAAGATATAAACTGGAAGCTATCAAATAATGAGTCACAGAGATGAAAGGTACAATAAAAGGAACATAGTCAATATTTTATAACTTTGCATGTCATTAACCTATAAAAATATCTAATCGCAATGATGTATATCTAAAACTAATATAACATTGTAAGTGCTCTATATTTCAACAACTAAGTAAATAAATTTAAAGCACCAGTATTTTGGAATAATTTTAAATTTAGTTTTCAATTCATCTTTTTAAAGTCCAAAAGTGGTTCTCAATGGGGAAATTTATTATACCCACAAGGGACACTTGGAAATATTTTTCATTGTTACCACTTGAAACCTGCTACTGATTTCAAGTGGATACACACCAGGAATATGATGCATAGGACAAACCCACAACAGAAAATTGTTATTGGTGTTGTTTATTCTCTAAGTCATGCTCTACTCTTTTGTAACCCCGCAGACTTTAGCCCACCAGGATCCCGTGCCCATGGGGTTTCCCAGGTAAGAATATTGGAGTGAGTAGCCATTATCTTTTCCAGAGGGCCTTCCAAGTCCAGGGATCAAACCCTTGTCTCCTGCATACAGATTTATCAGGAGACAGGTAAAGTGGTCTGCTTCTCCCATCTCTTTAAGAATTTTCCACAGTTTGTTGTGATCCACACAAAGGCTTTAGCATAGTCAATGAAGAAGAAGTAGATGTTTTTCTACAGAAGGGAGTTTTTCTGGAACTCCCTTGCTTTCTTCATGTTGTAATGAATTTTGGCATTTTGATCTCTGGTTACTCTGCCTCTTCAAAATCCAGTTTGTACATCTGGAAGTTCTCAGTTCATGTACTTCTTAAGGCTAGCTTGAAAGATTTTGAGCATTATCTTGCTAGTATGAGAAATGAGAGCAATCGCATAGTAATTTGAACACTCTTCGGCACTGCCCTTCTTTAGGATTGACATGGAAACTCTCCTGTGGTCATTGCTGAATTTTCCAAATTTGGTGACATATTAAGATTTCATGTATAGGTGAAAACATACCATATTGACATATAACAAAATAGAAACTGATACATGGATACAGAGAATTATGATTATCAAAAGAGGGGAATAGCATAGGTAAAGATATAAACTGGAAGCTATCAAATAATGAGTCACAGAGATGAAAGGTACAATAAAAGGAACATAGTCAATATTTTATAACTTTGCATGTCATTAACCTATAAAAATATCTAATCGCAATGATGTATATCTAAAACTAATATAACATTGTAAGTGCTCTATATTTCAACAACTAAGTAAATAAATTTAAAGCACCAGTATTTTGGAATAATTTTAAATTTATAGAAGCTACAAAGTTAGTACAAAGAATTTGTGGATGTCTCCCACCCAACTTCTCCCATTCTTAATACCTTATATGTTTTACAATATATTTCTTCACCCCACCCCAAAAAAACAATATTGATACATAATGTTCAACCACAGTCTAAATTTTATATAGATATAGACTATTTTCCAGAAACATTTTTTCCTCTGTTCCAAGATTCAGTCCAGGGACCCCATACATTTACTTTGTTGTTTCTGACTTAAATGTTTTATTTGCATTTCTTTTTCAAAATGCATATATATATTTAGCAGGGTTAACAATGGCTCAAGTTTGTCACTCTGAAATTCTTCCCTATGAGAGTTGAATGGCATTCTTTAGTTCCCAAGAAATCTTAATCATTTTCACAGTAAACATGCATTATAATCATTAATTTTCTTTTCCATCTCCACAACTGGTTTTAATTAGGTGACTCTGAAGTAAGGGAGTTCTCAGAATTATTAGCTCATCTTGTTTCTTCATTTCATGATAGCCCTGGTGGAGCCAATATGCGAGCACGTTAATTTAAAAAGCACAATAAGCTAAATAAATAATAAATATTGAATATTGCAATAACAGAACCAAGGAATTAAATCACATAAAATATTCATAATCTACATCTTTATATGTGGTCATGAAATCACTGAGTGCAAACAATCAGAGGCTCAAAACCAACTAACAAAATTTCCACCGAGCAATCGCATAGTAATTTGAACACTCTTGCACTGCCCTTCTTTAGGATTGACATGGAAACTCTCCTGTGGTCATTGCTGAATTTTCCAAATTTGGTGACATATTAAGATTTCATGTATAGGTGAAAACATACCATATTGACATATAACAAAATAGAAACTGATACATGGATACAGAGAATTATGATTATCAAAAGAGGGGAATAGCATAGGTAAAGATATAAACTGGAAGCTATCAAATAATGAGTCACAGAGATGAAAGGTACAATAAAAGGAACATAGTCAATATTTTATAACTTTGCATGTCATTAACCTATAAAAATATCTAATCGCAATGATGTATATCTAAAACTAATATAACATTGTAAGTGCTCTATATTTCAACAACTAAGTAAATAAATTTAAAGCACCAGTATTTTGGAATAATTTTAAATTTATAGAAGCTACAAAGTTAGTACAAAGAATTTGTGGATGTCTCCCACCCAACTTCTCCCATTCTTAATACCTTATATGTTTTACAATATATTTCTTCACCCCACCCCAAAAAAACAATATTGATACATAATGTTCAACCACAGTCTAAATTTTATATAGATATAGACTATTTTCCAGAAACATTTTTTCCTCTGTTCCAAGATTCAGTCCAGGGACCCCATACATTTACTTTGTTGTTTCTGACTTAAATGTTTTATTTGCATTTCTTTTTCAAAATGCATATATATATTTAGCAGGGTTAACAATGGCTCAAGTTTGTCACTCTGAAATTCTTCCCTATGAGAGTTGAATGGCATTCTTTAGTTCCCAAGAAATCTTAATCATTTTCACAGTAAACATGCATTATAATCATTAATTTTCTTTTCCATCTCCACAACTGGTTTTAATTAGGTGACTCTGAAGTAAGGGAGTTCTCAGAATTATTAGCTCATCTTGTTTCTTCATTTCATGATAGCCCTGGTGGAGCCAATATGCGAGCACGTTAATTTAAAAAGCACAATAAGCTAAATAAATAATAAATATTGAATATTGCAATAACAGAACCAAGGAATTAAATCACATAAAATATTCATAATCTACATCTTTATATGTGGTCATGAAATCACTGAGTGCTGAGAGGTAAGGTGCAAACGTCACCAGCTGAGGCTCAAAACCAACTAACAAAATTTCCACCTACAATGAATTGAATCGTAAAATGAATCAATTTCAATGTCATACAAGTACTTGCTTAAGCACACGAATAGAATATGATAGTCAGTGATACCATGCACACCACAAAGCAACACTGCTGATCCTTTTTCAGTGAGTGACAGACACTTTACATTTACCACCGGAAGGTCCTAATTGACAATTGTTAAATGGTCTTTCACAGGATAATTCTACAGGAGCTGTTTTACTGATTAGAGATTTTAGAAAATCTTTCCAAAAGTGTCCCTTGGACCACTGAACTGTACCCATTTTACTAATATAAGAAGAAAGGAAGGCTCACAGAAGTGAGCAAACTGGCTCATGGTGGCGTACCCAGTCGTTGGCAGAGCAGTACCTAACGGAAGCTGATTTGCATCACTCCCTTTTCTTGCTAGCTAGGAAACTGAAGTGGTCTTAGTGTTAAAGAATCCACCTGCCAGTACAGGCAAAGTGAGAGACACTGGATGTATCCTTGGCTGGGAAAGATCCTTTAGAAGAGGGCCCAGCAACCCACTCCAGTATTCTTGCCTGAAAAATTCCATGGACAGAGGAGGCGGGCAGGCTATCTATAGTCCATGGGGTAGCAAAGAATAAGACATGACTGAAGCTAGCACTCAAGAAAACTAAGGCTTGGCTTTAAATTCACTGCATGCAAGGTCATGGAATGAATCAAATAAATACAGGGAAATTTCTAAAGTGGAAGGTTTATTTTATATAGACAAGAATTTTGATCATATGGCACAGATAAGATCAGCTGAATGCTCAAATATCTTTTTTTTTCAAGGTTTTCAAATAGAGTTGGAAAACATGGAGGTACAGCCCACATTTCAGTTATGAGATGTAGTTGGTTAGGTGTCCACTGGTGGTGGAATTAAACAACTGCACAACTCTGAGTTAGTGTGATGCGAATGGGGCATTTTGCAGGAGATTTACAAAGTGGAAGTGAATCAGCACCAACTTGTTCCTGTGCTCAAAGATGGGGCACCTTGCACAGCTGTTCACCGTCCTTGCTCACCCGTGCTCACTTGCTTCATACCAACAGACCTCTGCCCACAGTTGCTTCAGCTCCTGCCAGACCTGCTAGATCAGCATCTCTGATCATGCTCGCCCCAGGTTACACTGAGCTCCCTGAGCACAAGAGCTCCCACAAGAAGTGGGAGCCTGGGAAACATTGAGAGATCAGTGTAGACTCCAGTACATTCCAAATTCCATTCTGCCCCACTCTTTTCTGGTCGCTCACTCTTTGTATTTTCCCTGGTAGATTATCAACCCTATGGACTTCAGCCAGACAGCAAACTGTACAGAACCACTGGCAGCACATACATCATGTCACTCGCCCACATACTTATGTATGGTCAAATCCTATATTACACACATATCATCTGGGGCCTCTTTTTTGGATCAAATTCTAAATGACCCAGAGAAATTCTTGGGGCTTACAAACAAGGAGAAAGAGCAAAAAACAACAAAGTTTACAGCTCTTGGGAGCAACTTTCTATTTGTCCTATTGGATGCTGCTCTACTCAAAAAGAGGGAAATAAAAAGTGTATTAGATCAGTTTAAATAAAGAAACAGAAACAGACTCAGTTCCTAATTGGAATACAAGCCACTGAACTGTGATCATAGTGAATACAGGACACGCATGATGGTGTGTGAGTTTCAAAGGTTCTAGAACAACTAAAAATGGTCTTAAACCACCCAAGGAGTAAGACGTATTCAAACACTTTTTAAAAGAAAAACTGTGAACACTAGTACCTTGTGGTCATTTTAATTTTTTAAGGAGCATATAACTTTTCACATGTTTTTCTTTTATGTAATTTGAAATAAGAATTAAAAATTCTTATTAAAAATTATCTTAAAAATTACTGTTTATAAGGACACAATTTCAATTTTATGAAATATGATTAACTTTCTTTTAAATACAGCTTGAGAAATAGGTCTACCAAACTAGTCTTCACTCTTGTAGCCAGTAGAGAAACTGTATGCCCACCTGTCAGTTTCTGCTTCTTTCTCAGAGTAACAGATCAGAGAGTTCTCTTGGCTGAGTGATCTGTTTATTGCATAGTTTGAGTTTGTCAATACACTTTACTGTTTCCATTAAAAACAACTGCCACAGAAAATGAATCATAAGGTTACTGTCAGTCTCTAAACTTGAGACATATAATTAGCTAAAATATTAATATTAGCTATAAAACAGATTATTTTCATGTATATCAATTCAAATATTGGAGGTTGGTTATCTAGAGACTTTCATGTAAAACAGAAGTGATTATAACTTTTTTCACACATTGGATACAATTACAACTCTTTTCTGGTCGCTCACTCTTTGTATTTTCCCTGGTAGATTATCAACCCTATGGACTTCAGCCAGACAGCAAACTGTACAGAACCACTGGCAGCACATACATCATGTCACTCGCCCACATACTTATGTATGGTCAAATCCTATATTACACACATATCATCTGGGGCCTCTTTTTTGGATCAAATTCTAAATGACCCAGAGAAATTCTTGGGGCTTACAAACAAGGAGAAAGAGCAAAAAACAACAAAGTTTACAGCTCTTGGGAGCAACTTTCTATTTGTCCTATTGGATGCTGCTCTACTCAAAAAGAGGGAAATAAAAAGTGTATTAGATCAGTTTAAATAAAGAAACAGAAACAGACTCAGTTCCTAATTGGAATACAAGCCACTGAACTGTGATCATAGTGAATACAGGACACGCATGATGGTGTGTGAGTTTCAAAGGTTCTAGAACAACTAAAAATGGTCTTAAACCACCCAAGGAGTAAGACGTATTCAAACACTTTTTAAAAGAAAAACTGTGAACACTAGTACCTTGTGGTCATTTTAATTTTTTAAGGAGCATATAACTTTTCACATGTTTTTCTTTTATGTAATTTGAAATAAGAATTAAAAATTCTTATTAAAAATTATTTTAAAAAATTACTGTTTATAAGGACACAATTTCAATTTTATGAAATATGATTAACTTTCTTTTAAATACAGCTTGAGAAATAGGTCTACCAAACTAGTCTTCACTCTTGTAGCCAGTAGAGAAACTGTATGCCCACCTGTCAGTTTCTGCTTCTTTCTCAGAGTAACAGATCAGAGAGTTCTCTTGGCTGAGTGATCTGTTTATTGCATAGTTTGAGTTTGTCAATACACTTTACTGTTTCCATTAAAAACAACTGCCACAGAAAATGAATCATAAGGTTACTGTCAGTCTCTAAACTTGAGACATATAATTAGCTAAAAATATTAATATTAGCTATAAAACAGATTATTTTCATGTATATCAATTCAAATATTGGAGGTTGGTTATCTAGAGACTTTCATGTAAAACAGAAGTGATTATAACTTTTTTTCACACATTGGCATACAAAACTTACAACTTTTAAGCAGCTTCTGTCTTTAGCATGTCAAAATGACAAGGCATCTTTAAAACTAGCTGTTTATTGCTAAGTATTTTGAAACAGGGCGAGTAGAACAAATGTAAGGATGGAAGAAATCGATTATTGAGACCTAATTCATCCAAACTGGAAAGGAAAAACAAAAAAATTATATATGTGGGTCACTTGATCTTATAGGAAAATATATCAAATGTATTGCTGTGTTAGTCATTCAGTCATTTCTGACTGTGACCCCCTGCACTGTAGCCCACTAGGCTTCTCTGCCCATGGAATTCTCCAGGCGAGAATACTGGAGTGGGTTGCCATGCCTTTCTCCAGGGGATCTTCCCACCCAAGGGTTTGGGTCTCCTGAATTGCCTGCATTACTGTCTGAGCCACTAGGAAAGTCCCAAATGCTATGTTGATTAGTATGTAAAGATAAATTATTGATATAGCATCTAGTTTCCTTTTCACTTAAAAAGAGGCCTTATAATAATAAAATATGGACAAGATATTAAAACCCCATGTCTCTGTAAGGCATCATATTTGAAATTCTGCCTATTAATACTTAATGGATACAGTTGTACACCCGGGAGTTGACCCCCACTTCCAAGACCTTTCTGAAACTTATACAAACACTTTCTTCTTCTACCTGCCTTGCTCTTCCTTAGGGCCAAGTTTTATTGACTATTTAAAAACCAAGAAATAGAAAAACAAGTGAATTGAGTGTTTAATTACAAAATAGGGTACTAAGGAGACTTTGTCAGGAGCCCCTTAAATTTTTTTCCCAACAAAATGTCCCATTGCTTGGTTCTGTTTATCCCATCAAAAGTGTGCCAAGACCTGTGAAGGGCATGAATCGTACTCTACTTGAATCGCCACAAGTTAGCCTGCCTCATTTTCACAGAGGCTGACTAAAGACAAGAGACTCCTGGGATAGACACAAGGAGCTTCACTATTCGCAACACAGCAAGAAGCAGGCACCGCTCAGTTGTTTGGCTTCCTCTGACTCTCCAGTTTTCATGGGGTGAAACAGAAGGGCTCAAGTGAATGCTCGGTTTACAATGAGTTTGCCTCACAGCTGAAGAATCTCAGGGCTTAGAAAACTCCAGTATTTTATATCATGGGCTGCAAGGAAAGCAGACCTTTGCTCCAGAGGTGGTTATTTCTCTCTCCAGGGTTGTTTGCTACACACATCTATTTGGAAAGATGTTTGAGATGAAAGATTGGCAGTGCTCTTGTTCTGAAGATGTGCAAAATTGTGGAAAAGATCACAAAAGATTATCTTCTAACAAAAGTGCTGGACTTAACCATTCAGTTCAACATCTTCATGATAATGAAGGGCAAGCATCTGCCTAAACTTAGACTCAAAACGTCCAAAATAATAAATAGAAGAAATGCTTTCTAGACGGACAGAACCAATCCTAGTAATTTATTAAGCTTTAAGTTACATATGACATTGTATTAGAACAATACCAAGCAAATTACCTGTTAAAAAAATGTTTTTTTCCTTAACGACTTCACTTAACATCAAAAGAGAGTAATATTCTAGAAATATGTTTATTCCCATTGCTTTGAAAATAAAATTCTGCCTTAAGGCCAGGGTCATTAGACATATTTAAAGTGTCAACAGAGAAATAAAGATGGATAGGTAGATGGATAGACAGATGATATCTTTTTAATTGCATATGCATTGAGGATTGACTGATGACCTATTTTTTTGTGCTGTGTTCTTGGGGTGAAAGGTGGAGGAGGGCTATTGAATTAGAAGATATGTTTGCTACCAGCAGGGACTCCTTTGCTGTAAGCCAACAGACAAAATTGTGTTTACTCCTTAGGCTGTGTTCACAGATACATATTGGAATGTTTGAACTCACTCAGAAGAAGAATAAAAATAAATTTAATTAAAGAGACATTGGCAATTTTATTTAAATTATGCAAAAATAAATGACTTATCCATGAGACTTCTGAGCATTATAAGAGTTTCATCTTGCCTGTGTCTTCTCATATTGATTGTCATTTTTTCAAATACCAGGTTTCTGGCTTTTTCACATCACCCAGTATATCTATATGTAAAATACTGGTTAAACATCCACCAAATATAGAGTTCTTTTGATTGCACACATGATACACTTTTGAATCTCCTAAATGTAGATGAAAAGATGGAACCCAATGTTGGCACCACCTTGAGTTAAGTAGCCACAGCCGAAGCGAGAGTCCGAGAGCCCCTGAGGGAGGGCCGAGTGGGGAGCCTTCCATCTACAAGTGAACATGCAAGTAAAAGTGAGTGACAATAAGAGAAGGAGCAAGAGTCCTGCTCAATTCTATGTTAAGGACTGATTGAGAAAGAGGGAAAGAGAGGAGATCCTTCCTCTCTGGCCAGGGAGAATTTCTCTCTCCTGGATCTCTACTCTGAACGAAGTAAACAGCCCACCCACAAAGGGATTTAGAGGTATCACATTCTATTTTACCTCCTACAGTATGTTCTGACTTGGCGATTCTACCCTGTTTATAGGCCCTCAAGTTAGCATTTAAATTGTCTCTGTAAATAGGATAATTACTCCGAATTTGGCTATTACATACAGATCTCTGTATTTGAGCGTTTTACTGAAACAAAAACTTTGATTTGAACATTTCAAGCTGCATACAGTTTATAGATGGAATATTCTGTGTTGAAGACATTTATAAGATGAATATTTTCCCATGAATAAAACACATTTTCTATGTACATGTGTGAAAGTGATTTGGAGCCACTGAAAGTCATGACCTTAATGAAAATCTAACAATTATTTTATTCTTTATAAGGTTCCTAAAAGTATACAGACAACTCTACCTCAGGGACTCCTACACACATATATCCATCCTGAATTATAAAGTACATAAAGAATAATTAATACACTGGAAAGAATTTAACAATAAAAGAGGAAACTGCTTTATTTGGTCAAAATTAATCAAGGAAATATGTTATTTCCGTTAGTTCAACAATGCTTTTATGTAGTTTCATGCTGCTTTGAAAAAAAAGCCTTCATCACAGAATATGCAACTTCCTAGAGTTGGCAGAGTCTAGGCAGCCTGGTGATTGACAGCTGGGAGAATCTCTGTGATTGGCAGGAGACAGCTATGCCCTCCAGGGGACAGTTTGCATGCTGCCCCCGTAAAATACTGGTTAAACATCCACCAAATATAGAGTTCTTTTGATTGCACACATGATACACTTTTGAATCTCCTAAATGTAGATGAAAAGATGGAACCCAATGTTGGCACCACCTTGAGTTAAGTAGCCACAGCCGAAGCGAGAGTCCGAGAGCCCCTGAGGGAGGGCCGAGTGGGGAGCCTTCCATCTACAAGTGAACATGCAAGTAAAAGTGAGTGACAATAAGAGAAGGAGCAAGAGTCCTGCTCAATTCTATGTTAAGGACTGATTGAGAAAGAGGGCAAGAGAGGAGATCCTTCCTCTCTGGCCAGGGAGACTTTCTCTCCTGGATCTCTACTCTGAACGAAGTAAACAGCCCACCCACAAAGGGATTTAGAGGTATCACATTCTATTTTACCTCCTACAGTATGTTCTGACTTGGCGATTCTACCCTGTTTATAGGCCCTCAAGTTAGCATTTAAATTGTCTCTGTAAATAGGATAATTACTCCGAATTTGGCTATTACATACAGATCTCTGTATTTGAGCGTTTTACTGAAACAAAAACTTTGATTTGAACATTTCAAGCTGCATACAGTTTATAGATGGAATATTCTGTGTTGAAGACATTTATAAGATGAATATTTTCCCATGAATAAAACACATTTTCTATGTACATGTGTGAAAGTGATTTGGAGCCACTGAAAGTCATGACCTTAATGAAAATCTAACAATTATTTTATTCTTTATAAGGTTCCTAAAAGTATACAGACAACTCTACCTCAGGGACTCCTACACACATATATCCATCCTGAATTATAAAGTACATAAAGAATAATTAATACACTGGAAAGAATTTAACAATAAAAAGAGGAAACTGCTTTATTTGGTCAAAAATTAATCAAGGAAATATGTTATTTCCGTTAGTTCAACAATGCTTTTATGTAGTTTCATGCTGCTTTGAAAAAAAAGCCTTCATCACAGAATATGCAACTTCCTAGAGTTGGCAGAGTCTAGGCAGCCTGGTGATTGACAGCTGGGAGAATCTCTGTGATTGGCAGGAGACAGCTATGCCCTCCAGGGGGACAGTTTGCATGCTGCCACTGAAAATCATGCCAGTCTCTCTCTTATTTCTTCTCCCAAAATCTTTTATTAGTAAACTCCTCCAGCTGTTCTACCTGAACCACAAAACATTACAGGCTTGCTTTCCCAGAAAAGAGAAAATAAGACATTAACTGAAGTACAGGTTTCAACATCACCCTCAAAGGTGAACCACAGTGACATGTAAGAAAACCAGGTCAAATATCTAGATGAAGAAATCTGAAAAGAATTTCTCTTATTCCTTATTTCTAAAAATGTGCAAAATATTTAAATTCCCTCCATAGTTGTTCTCTTATTTCTCCAGTCTTCTCTGATGTGAGAAGACTCTGGGATATAACTGGTGGTCAAGAGAAGAAAGATCTAAAACATCCTTATAATTTCCATTCTTTTAAATTTTATTTTATTTTTAATAAAAGGTTAATTACTTTACAATATTGTGATAGTTCTTGCCTTATTCAAAATTTTGTACTCTTGCTTAGAGATCTTGTTCTCCATCTTTTTTCTAAGTAAGAATACAATATCTTGAATATGAAACATACCTTCTCTACTCTTCATTTTCTAACATAAAAGCATTGGGAAAATATACATTAAATTCCGGTCATACTGGCATTCTTTTTCTTCCGTGAGCATTCTAGTCATTCTTGGTTTTGCAATAGCTACATTTTAAGGAGTCAGAAATGCTCTTGTGTGTTCTCAGTTGCTTCAGTAGTGGCTGACTCTTAGCCAGCCTCTGGTCTGTAGCCTGCCAGGCTCTTTCCATGGGATTCTCCAGGCGAAACTATGGAGTGGGTTGCCATGCCCTCTTTCAGGGGATCTTTTCCACCCAGGGATCAAACCCTTATGTCTTATGTCTCCTGCATTGGCAGGCAGGTTCTTTATGGCTAGTGCCACCTGGGAAGTCCATAAATGCTTTGATCAAACCTTTAGTCATTTAAAGTGTTCTGATCTCACAAATAAATGAATAAAATAAGATGCTAAACAATACTGCACTAAGCTTTTTTTAACAAAAAAAAACTCAGGCATTCTAGTTTATGAAAAGGGAGAATCTCTGTGATTGGCAGGAGACAGCTATGCCCTCCAGGGGGACAGTTTGCATGCTGCCACTGAAAATCATGCCAGTCTCTCTCTTATTTCTTCTCCCAAAATCTTTTATTAGTAAACTCCTCCAGCTGTTCTACCTGAACCACAAAACATTACAGGCTTGCTTTCCCAGAAAAGAGAAAATAAGACATTAACTGAAGTACAGGTTTCAACATCACCCTCAAAGGTGAACCACAGTGACATGTAAGAAAACCAGGTCAAATATCTAGATGAAGAAATCTGAAAAGAATTTCTCTTATTCCTTATTTCTAAAAATGTGCAAAATATTTAAATTCCTCCATAGTTGTTCTCTTATTTCTCCAGTCTTCTCTGATGTGAGAAGACTCTGGGATATAACTGGTGGTCAAGAGAAGAAAGATCTAAAACATCCTTATAATTTCCATTCTTTTAAATTTTATTTTATTTTTAATAAAAGGTTAATTACTTTACAATATTGTGATAGTTCTTGCCTTATTCAAAATTTTGTACTCTTGCTTAGAGATCTTGTTCTCCATCTTTTTTCTAAGTAAGAATACAATATCTTGAATATGAAACATACCTTCTCTACTCTTCATTTTCTAACATAAAAGCATTGGGAAAATATACATTAAATTCCGGTCATACTGGCATTCTTTTTCTTCCGTGAGCATTCTAGTCATTCTTGGTTTTGCAATAGCTACATTTTAAGGAGTCAGAAATGCTCTTGTGTGTTCTCAGTTGCTTCAGTAGTGGCTGACTCTTAGCCAGCCTCTGGTCTGTAGCCTGCCAGGCTCTTTCCATGGGATTCTCCAGGCGAAACTATGGAGTGGGTTGCCATGCCCTCTTTCAGGGGATCTTTTCCACCCAGGGATCAAACCCTTATGTCTTATGTCTCCTGCATTGGCAGGCAGGTTCTTTATGGCTAGTGCCACCTGGGAAGTCCATAAATGCTTTGATCAAACCTTTAGTCATTTAAAGTGTTCTGATCTCACAAATAAATGAATAAAATAAGATGCTAAACAATACTGCACTAAGCTTTATTATTAAAATGCATGAAGCAAAAGTAATTAAAAGTAACTCAGGCATTCTTCTAGTTTATGAAAAACGAAACCTCTTCTTCCTTTTCTCCTGGACAAGAAACAGTTCTGTTTCTTTGATCTATATGAAGAGTTGTAGGTTGAGCAGCTTGAGTGGGTGAACAGCAGGGAAGTGAGTGATGGTTTATGGTAGAGTAGAAAAGGGAAAGGGGGCTGCGTGGGTACAGCTGCATGCCAGACACAACGGAGGGCAGCAATGAGACAACCTCTCTTCCCTTTCCAAGGTAATGGAGGGAATTCTTTGATTAGAGAGAGGGAAACTGACCCATGGGTTACTTGTGCTGAAGCATCACATGCTTCACGGTTAGAGGTTTCTAGTATCAACAATAATAGAAATATGTATCAAAGGCTCATCACTTTGATATAGTTGATGTATTTATTGATTAAGAATCTGCCTGCCAATGCAGGAGGTATGGGTTTGATCACTGGTTCAGGAATATCCCCTAGAGAAGGAATGGCGACCACCTCCAGTATTCTTACTTGGAAATTCCCGTAGACAGAGGAGCCTGATGGGCTATAATCCATGGGGTCACAAAGCGACTAAACAACAGCAGCAAAACCGTGTGGGACAGCCTGGAGTGGTGGGATGGGGGGGACTGGGAGCGGGTAGAGGAGGGCGGGGCCAGGGATATACATATGACTAATCTGGGATTATACATGTCTGTGAACAACAAAACTCTGTAAAAGTAAAAAGTAAAATTAAAAAAGAAAATTAACGAACAAAAAGACCAATAGATAAGATATTGAACCAATTAATTAAAACCCACATTTATGAAACAGAATTATAAAGAGGTAAATATATTTTTGAGAAGATGACTCAGTAGGGTGTTAATTAAGAGGTCAAGATCTTTAAATTCCCCAAATCAAGATATATAGCTTTCCTAAAGTAATTCTAACTTTAAAAAGAGAAATATTCCTGTAAATAGCAAAATCTCAGCCTTGCCAAAGACTATTCATTTGATGCCCAGAACACTCTGAAGTTATTTCTTTACTTCCAGACATCACTGCTCTCAGGTGACCCTGAACACTGCCATTCATCTGAATGTCTTAAAATACCACTTTTATTCTATTCTTCTACCCAGAGTTTTTGCAGTCTTCATTGCTTCTTAATATTAAACTTAGGTCAAATTTCTCTTCCTGGGGTTTATGATTTACCATATTTTTCCAGTTACCTATTTATTTAGTCGCTAAGTAGTGTCTGATTCTATGGAACCCCTTGGACTGCAGCACATCCGGCTTCCCTGTCCTTCACTATCTCCCTGAATTTGCTCAAATTCAAGTCCATTGAGTCAATGATGACATCCTAACATCTCATCATCTGTCATTCTCTTCTCCTCCTGTCTTCAGTCTTTCCAAACTTCAGGGTCTTTTCCAATGGATCAGCTCTTCACATCAGGTGGCCAAAAGACTGGAGTTTCATTGCTACACAACAAATCATCCCCAAACTAAATGATTTCAGACAATATTTTATTCTCGCTAATGATTTCTGGAATGCAGAAGGTTGTCTGGAATTAGGTCCTATATGAGTTTGCAATCAGAGGCAAGGTGCAGCTAGCACATGGGGACTTAAACAACAAGTATAAGTGAAACATCACTTTTTTGCAGTATTAGAGCTTCACCATATGGTCCTTCTGCAGATGGTGCATTGGGCTTCCTCACAGCATGGTAAACTGGGCTCAGTCAAATAGCTGGCATGGCAGTTAAGGGCTTTAGTGTGATTGTTCCAAAGAAGTAGGTAGAACTTTTATCTGCTTATATAATGCATATGTATATGTGTGTATTAATCACTCAGATGTGTCCACTGAGTCTGTGACCCCATGAACTGTAGCCCATCAGATTCCTCTGTCCATGTAATTCTCCAGATGAGAACACTCGAAGTGGGTAACCATTCCCTTCTCCAAGGAATCTTCCTGATCTAGGGATCAAACCCATGTCTCTTGCATTGCAAACAAATTCTTCACCATCTGAGCCACCTGGGAAACTCCAGATGATGCATCCATATCCTTAAAAACTCAGTTCAAAGTATCACCTTCTCCAGAAAGCCCTTTCTGATTTAAATTTCATCATAATTCTACTTTTTGGCATCCCCACACCACTCTGTAAATGTTTCTATCAAAGTCTGACTTTGGGGAAAATAACAGCCTGTACTAGTCACTGATTGAGAAATAAATCACATTCTTTAGGCTAGCACTCCAACTTGGGGAATAACTCCATGTGTCTTCTGGGAAAGTCTGGAGTGTGAACAAGGCAGCAATCTAACAATTCTGTGAGCTTAGATATAAGTGTGGATGAGAGATGAACAGAGTAAGACAGGTTCTGTTGTTTCAGTAACAGAATCATGAGGTTTGTAGATGTGACTGAGTGGGTCTGATTCACACCACACAACCGGTGAGTGGTGAATACTGAAGGTCTCCATGCCGTCACACAGCTGACAGTTCCTTAGAACTCGCAGCTGCCCTTGAACTTCCTAAAGATATAAATAATCAGGCAGTGAGTCTAGCTCTACAAGAAGTTGTTCTACCGACCTTGAAGTCACAGTTTTTTGTAAATGAGTCATAACTAGGAACACCATACTTCCTGATTCCTAAAAAAGTCTTGATTTACTCATTTTGACTCATAAAAATTATGGGTAGTATGCCTTTTGCTCTCAAAAGTGCCCTAATTTAGTTATTAAATTGTATCGTCACTATGGTCACATTTTTGATGCAAGATGAACTTTTCCATATAAATTTGGTAATTATTCTAAATTCAGTATTAGCCAATTGCTATTATTTTAAATAATAATGGACATAATTTTCATTTCACACTTTTTCTAAATTCAATTTATATAAAATAATTATTGTTGATTTTAAGTGTACAGCTTACTGAATTTTGAAAATTCAGTCATGCATGCATGCATACAGTACTTTAGTTAAGATGCAGAGCAATTCCATTACCCTATAATGTTTCTTCATGCCCCTTTCCACTTTATTTTCCCACTTCCTCCAGACAACTATAGTTCTGATTTCTATCACCATTCTTCAGTTTGTGAATCTTACAAGTTCATGTAAGAGGAAATATATAACATACTCTCTTTTTTTTTAATTTTTGACTTCTTTAGCTCAAGGAAATGTTTGGACATTCACAGATGCTGTTGAATATATTAGTAGTTCATTCCTTCTCATTATGGAGTAGTACTCCAGGGATGCATATATGGTAACACGATTAGTTAGCCATTCACTTGAGATGCATGTGCAGGTATATTCACTTTGAGTTATTATAAGACAAAGCTGATATAAATATTATAGTACATGTTTTTGTGACCCAAAGCTTTTATTCTTCTTGGATTAAGTGAAGTAGTGAAATTGCTCTGTCATAGAGTAGGTATATGAATAAATTTGTCAGACCATCACCAAACTCTTGCAACTGGTTGTATTTAATACCATTCTTTATTCCTAGCGTCAATGTTTGAGACTCCTAATTTACATTAAAAACATTCTTTAGAGTTTCAGTAACAGAATCATGAGGTTTGTAGATGTGACTGAGTGGGTCTGATTCACACCACACAACCGGTGAGTGGTGAATACTGAAGGTCTCCATGCCGTCACACAGCTGACAGTTCCTTAGAACTCGCAGCTGCCCTTGAACTTCCTAAAGATATAAATAATCAGGCAGTGAGTCTAGCTCTACAAGAAGTTGTTCTACCGACCTTGAAGTCACAGTTTTTTGTAAATGAGTCATAACTAGGAACACCATACTTCCTGATTCCTAAAAAAGTCTTGATTTACTCATTTTGACTCATAAAAATTATGGGTAGTATGCCTTTTGCTCTCAAAAGTGCCCTAATTTAGTTATTAAATTGTATCGTCACTATGGTCACATTTTTGATGCAAGATGAACTTTTCCATATAAATTTGGTAATTATTCTAAATTCAGTATTAGCCAATTGCTATTATTTTAAATAATAATGGACATAATTTTCATTTCACACTTTTTCTAAATTCAATTTATATAAAATAATTATTGTTGATTTTAAGTGTACAGCTTACTGAATTTTGAAAATTCAGTCATGCATGCATGCATACAGTACTCTAGTTAAGATGCAGAGCAATTCCATTACCCTATAATGTTTCTTCATGCCCCTTTCCACTTTATTTTCCCACTTCCTCCAGACAACTATAGTTCTGATTTCTATCACCATTCTTCAGTTTGTGAATCTTACAAGTTCATGTAAGAGGAAATATATAACATACTCTCTTTTTTTTTAATTTTTGACTTCTTTAGCTCAAGGAAATGTTTGGACATTCACAGATGCTGTTGAATATATTAGTAGTTCATTCCTTCTCATTATGGAGTAGTACTCCAGGGATGCATATATGGTAACACGATTAGTTAGCCATTCACTTGAGATGCATGTGCAGGTATATTCACTTTGAGTTATTATAAGACAAAGCTGATATAAATATTATAGTACATGTTTTTGTGACCCAAAGCTTTTATTCTTCTTGGATTAAGTGAAGTAGTGAAATTGCTCTGTCATAGAGTAGGTATATGAATAAATTTGTCAGACCATCACCAAACTCTTGCAACTGGTTGTATTTAATACCATTCTTTATTCCTAGCGTCAATGTTTGAGACTCCTAATTTCTCCATATCATTTCCAACAATCGTTATTTACAGTCTCAATCTTCAGTTTTTGCCATTATCAAAAGTAGAAGTAGTGAGAATCTTTGACTATTAGTCATAACCCAAAGTAATTTAAAAACTTGCAAAAATATAATCTAACATTAACACTGAAAATATATATTTTAATTAAGGCAACTAACCCAAAAATGATTTTGAGTCTTCCAATTGAAGATAATTATTATTATATTCCAATTTTAGAAATTATTCTAATTTGTGCTTTTTAATATGTCAATAATTATTGCAAAGAAAGTTTGGGGATTTCTTTTCATGTTCAAGCTGGAAAATATAGAAATGACTTTAAAATCCTAAAGTTTGAAAATTTTATTACCAATTCAAAAAATGATATTCTTCTTAGTTCAGTTAGCTCACTTTAGAGTGACATTAGTTTAGTCATAAAATGAGAAATGAAAAATCTGAAACCGAAATACACAATGCTAATTTTATTAAATGGTGGTGTTATCAGAGAAAATCAGACAAAATGTTGCTTTAAAATGAATTTTTATTAAAGATAGCTGAGTAGCAGTCTCGGCCTGAAAATGTGTTCATTTGTATTTGAAACATGCAGTTACAATTGTAAGGATTATTTTGATTAAAGGATATTTTTTAAAAACCTTAATACAGTGTTAGAATAAAAATTATCTAAATTCAAGATAGAATTCAATGTTTGTTGTACCTACCCGTGTAATTAAAGAAGCAATGGACAAAAAGTGATTTACCTATAACAAGTTGAATATTTCAGGCTGGTCAGTGGAACAACCCAAAGTATAAAGTAACAGTCTATTACAGCTATGACTGGTTATTATCCAGAGATGAGTCTCTATAGCGTAGCTTTGGGGAAAGACACTCAAAGATTAGAATCAATCATCAATCACCACATTAGTAGAAATCCATTATTACTCTGTCTACTTAGGAGCTTTAGATAAAATTCATTTGGTGAATATTCATGAATGATAACCTTTATGCTAAAGAGACAATTTGAAACACAATTTAATTTTAAATACAAAGATACACATGCTTGTCAGAGCTACATTACCATCCAACTGTCATTTTGAATTTATTATATACTATTAATATAACATTCATTTAGTTTTACTACCTGAAATAGGTATTATTTATGAACCCACTACTTACCATAAAAATATATAAATATATGCAAACTTATTTTGATTGTATTAAAACAAGAGTTAGAATACATTGACTTGTAGGCAGTCACGTGAAAAGCACATGTGCTTCACTAAACATTATATGTAAACAGAATTCCCTAAAGTTCAGATATCAAAAGACATTGAAAGCATCCAAGCATAAGAACAGAAAAAAGAGTAATAAAGAAATCTTAAAGTACTTTGATAACAAAAGACATAAAATTAATAAAGCAAGGTAAGCATGCTTTGTACTCTCACAGAATGTCAACTAAACTCAACATACTCTATCACAGTTGAATTCAGCCAGCCATGGAAACAGCTAGTGCTCTCTGTGATACCCATTCAACCCATGTTCCTTTCTAGGACTCAGCAGAGCCATTGGCTGTCTTGGAAGGGTTCAGCCCTCTTCGTGCATTCTGTCTTTATCTCCATAACTCAGTGATCTCAACCTTTCTATCAAGCTGATGCCATACTTAGGTTTTTCTGAGTTGAATATGTGTTAAAGTATTTGTTTATTCATTAGAGGATCTGATTAACTTCACCAGTATTTTTATTAGGAGTATTCTTTTATTAGTAAGCTACTTACAAAGCGGCCTGTGGTTTTAGTGGCTTACTTTTGGCCTTGCTTGGGGCATAAGCCCCTTTAATTTCAACCTGAAGATTCTGCAGAACATGAGGGGTTTTTGTTGCTGCTTAGTCATGAAGTTGTGTCTGACTCTTTTGCAACTCCATGGACTATAACCCTCCAGTCTTCTCTGGCCATAAAATTTCCCAGGAAAGAATACTAGAATAGGTTGCCATTTCCTTCTCGAGGGAATCTTTCTGACCCAGGGATTGAACCAGGATAATCTTCTGCACTGGCAGGCAGATTCTTTTCCACTGAGCCACCAGGGAAGCCCTTGAGGGATTCTGAGAAACACACATATTGTGTTATATTAGATATACCTACTATGTACAAGGCATACATACATAATCATGTGTTAGATGTTTCCACCATCCCCAACTTAAGAGAGAAAATGATCCTATATGGAAATATTTCTGTTTTTGCCCAAGCCCCATCAACTGTTTGTACAAACATGCATCCCATTGGTTGTAATCTCTACAAATGAGTATGATGATTACAGTAATCCTCTGAATGCCATAAGGATTTAGAGAGTGCCATATATTGAGAGGGTTCATTTGTAAATGTAGCATCACAGTAGGCACTTATATAAGTATGACAGGATTTTCTTACAGATCTCTGGATGCTTGTATTCTCAGGAAGGACCCAAATAATATGCGCAAGACTATTCAAAGTAATGGCAAATTGTGAGAATCTTTGTCAACACAGGAGTCTTTTATAAAAAATAGCAAGAGTTTGGAGGAGGGACATATTTTGTGGGGCCAATAACAAAGTCAAACCAAATTAAGTACAATCAAGAAGCTGAAAGAAATAAGAACATAGCCCATCTTCCTGAGCATAAAGTTCACTTCATGGTAATGTAAAACTTTACTCTTATCACTATGAAATATGTCTATTTATCTAAGTCACTTTTCAACTATGCATGCATGATTTAGAAGAACTTTCTGAGGCCAAACATTTCAGGATCATCCCACTACTTCCATCCTCTTATTTTATTTTCTAACTAGAAAAATGTCAAACAAATAATGAGAAAGTGTTATTCTAAATGCCCAAGATACACTAGTCATGTTGAGTAGTTTTCTCTATCTGCCTTAAATTGACACTTAAGAGGACCATGATGGAGTTAATACCTCCTTTGTATTTCACTGTGATATCTAACCCCCGCCCCATCTGCAGAGATGGCGTATCTTCCTAAAGGCATCAAACATACTTTCTACTCATGTGTTAATGCTTTTAGCCATCAAGAGCTATCCTTAAACAACATTTAATATTGTTTTCAGTATTTTACAAGTTCTCATAGAATAGATTGCTTTATATAACACTGAGTGCCTAGTTTTCTTTTTCCCATTCATTGTGCGTTTTTAAGAATTATCCAGGTTGATAAATAGATTTTAGAACTATCTTTTTCTGGGGATGGGGGGGGGAAGTCTAGAACAATCCTTTTGATGGCTATAACACATTCTATTTTATGGATATGCCAAAATAATTTTATCTCCTTGAAAGACATTTTTCTCTATTTTAAACAATGCTTATAAGAGCTTTTTAAAAATATGTATCACCTCTTATACATGTACAGAAGTATCTCCATTCGATTTCTAGAAATGGGTATATCAAGTCACGAAAACACACAAGCTCACATTTAATAGACATTGCCAAATTGTTATGCATAATATTGATAGCAGTGCTAACCATTTTTGCCATTCACCAAATATATCTGCCTCTCTGCTTTTCAGCCATTTCTGTCCACTTAGATTTAGATGGGACCATGTGACTGGTTCTGGTCAATAAATAGTGAGCAGAAGAAATATTGCTTTCTGCTATTTTAAGGCATATGAAATTATTTTTCATTGTATTTTACTTTTATTTCCCTTGATAATATGTAAAGAGGTTGTGCATTTCTTCATTTGCTTATTGACTGTTACAGTTTATGGACTATAAGGATTTCAGCTTCAGTGAATTCATACTGTTGCCAATTTTTCTTTGGCATCGGGTACATTTTCTTAACTATTTGTCATTCATTCTGAACTCTGGGTCCATATCAATTAGCATGGCATAAATTACTAGTGTCCTCTACTAAACTGTCTTACTGGTTTTTTTTAATTTTGTATCTTCAGTCATAGTGACCATTTCAAAAATTTAGCATATTTAAAAATACATTTATTTTTTAAAAAGAGCTTATCCTTTTATGATTTCAAACATTTTGCATATAGACTTATTTAAAATAGGCTTTCTTATCTCTGTCATATATGTGTGCTTAAATTTTGCTTCTTTTACTAGGAGTGTTTCAGTAAAAACAAAAATTATAATTTGTGATATAAATTACTATACTTCTTTTAAAAATAATCATAACCAAAGACATATGAAATGTTTATACAGTAGATTCATTTCTTAAAAATTGTCCAATATTGGTAAATCAAAATGTATTTTAAATAACTGCAGATAATTCATCATGTATGAAACCAGTGCTAAAATATTTTGAATAATGTATAACTGCATTTCCATTTCTTATTTGAAAAGGATCTTAATTTTAGATTTTGTAAATTGAAAAGAAATGGTTCAAAATAGAATAGATTCAGAAAAATAATATGTTTTACTGTTACTAGTGAGACTATAAAGCACAAAAACAGTCAAGGAAAGTTATTTTGGGCAATATTAAATGGATATTTAAAGCATCAATAAAATGAGGTTTCTGTGAACATTAGTGTCAACTGATAATTCAGACCAACCCTTCAAACAAGGATAATGAAAAATAAGGATTAAATATGCTTTTAAAACATGATCCTGAAAGTAGCAACTATTAATTAAATAGTTATCAGGCCAAAACCTAGAAGAAAAAAAGAATAAAGACAAGGTCAGAATTCAAAACACTTTTTTTTTCCTGACGATGTTTTTTAATTATGGAAGAAAAGCCTTGAGACATAATGGGCTTGTGTGATAACACAGGACCAAGGGGAAAATATCAAAGTCCAGGGACCACCTGAGCTTCAAAATGTTTGGCTGCGGATTCTAATAAACCCTATTCCTTGAAGCAGTGACTTAAAAGGTAAGATTTCAGAGTAAATGTTAATTGCAATTAAACTGGGTGGGGATGAGTCATGTCTTACTCTTGCAGACCCATGGAATGTAGTCCATCAGACTCCTCGGTCCATGGGAGTTTTCCAGGCAAGAATACTGACCCAGAGATTGAACTGGAGTCTCCTGCATTACAGGCAAGTTCTTTACCAACCGAGCCACCAGGCAAGTCCCCTGAAATTAAAGTAACCTTGTCCCCAAATTGCAATCTAGCTCCAAATGATCTGTGTACCAAGGAATTCTCAAACCTTGAATTTGGATTAAAGTGGTATGGGGGTATGATGTGCTTCCATAGACAACTATGCACTGTCTTGAGCAGGAGTTGGCAAAACTAGCTCTCTAGCCCACCATCGGCTTGTGTAAATAAGATTGTATTCATCCACAACCATATCCGTTTCTTCTATGCTATCTGTGGCTACTTTAGCTCTACCATGACTGTCTGGAGTGCTCTCAGCACAGACTGCATGGCCGAATATTTACTATCTCACTCGTTACATAACAAATTTGCCCATCTCTTGTCTAAAATACATCCTTCTGGGTTATCATATTCTGATTCTTCAAGAGGCATTTTCTCACTCAGCAAATTATAGATAATTGATAGAAATACACAATCATTCTTGTCTGTAGATATAAAATGTACAGGTTCAATCAATTTCTTTCCCCCACTGTGGACAAAGTTAGTTTTACCTCCAGTTTCACATTCATTTCAGTATTCTCGATATATATGCATGTTTCCTTTTGAGCTTATTTAGCATCATCCCAGCTTCCTAATTAATGACTAAAATCGAACCCTGAACATATGTTCGTATTTATATCTGTCTAAAAATTATGTTTTTAAGTTTCTTTCAAAAATCATTCTTCAACAAGTTTTTCAGATTAAATTGTCACAATTTGACTTTAAGCTACATATTTGTATAACCAAACCCACATTGACGTAATGATAAAATAAGAATAGTTGGTTTCTTCAGAACATTCAGGGATGTTGGTAGTAATTTTGCACTTAGTTTCGTATAGATCTGTCAAACCTCAGTCAGGACAGATCCAGTCAGATGTGATATGTTGAGATGTATGAAATGCATGACTCCACACATGGACACCTCTGCCATGTGTAGTGCAGCACATTTGTTTCCTTAAAAACCTGTGAATTCTGGTAAAATACACATTCCAGGCTTTTCATCAAAAATCAAAGTTGGTGCTTTTATAATTGCATGTGCTGCATTGTTTAGTCCATTTATTGAAAGATATTAATTCAGTGAAATCTAAAGTCTGTACTTAAGTTTTATACATTGGATGATTAAGGGCATTTTCCACTGACTTGTTTCTGGTTCTATACATTTTGTCTTAGTCTGATCTGGCTGCTTATAACAAAATACCATAGACTGGCTGAGATGAACAATGGACATTTGTTTCTCACAGTTATGAAGGCCGAGAAACCCAAGACCTGGTTTTTTGGTAAGGGCCCTCTCCCTGGCTTGCAGACAGCCGCCTTCTTGAAGAATCTTTACATAATGAGGACGAGACAGAAAGTGCTAATCTTCCTTTTCCCGCCTGTGTGTGTGTGCTCAGTTGCTCAGTCACGTCTGACTCTTTGCAGTTCCATGGACTGTAGTCCACCAGACTCCTCTGTCCACGGGATTTCCCAGGCAAGAGTACTGGAGTGGGTTGCGTGCCCTCCTCCAGGCGATCTTCCCAACCCAGGGATCGAATGCTCAAACACACATCTCCTGTGTCTCCTGCACTGGGAGGATGTTTTATCAGAGTCAGTTGAGAATCCTTTTCTTACAAGAACACTCATCCTATTTTGAGGACCCAACCTTCATGATTCTTCTAATTATCTCCATAAGTCCCAATCTCCAAATACCATCACATTTAGGGTTTCAATAAATGAATGGGGGAGGGGTGCAGAAACAAACTCTCAGTCTATAATGCATTTCAAAATATGTTTCCAGTTTACAACCAAGATATTTTCAGTGCATAAAGGGAATGATACACTGAAAAAATACTCAAATTGTCACAATTTGACTTTAAGCTACATATTTGTATAACCAAACCCACATTGACGTAATGATAAAATAAGAATAGTTGGTTTCTTCAGAACATTCAGGGATGTTGGTAGTAATTTTGCACTTAGTTTCGTATAGATCTGTCAAACCTCAGTCAGGACAGATCCAGTCAGATGTGATATGTTGAGATGTATGAAATGCATGACTCCACACATGGACACCTCTGCCATGTGTAGTGCAGCACATTTGTTTCCTTAAAAACCTGTGAATTCTGGTAAAATACACATTCCAGGCTTTTCATCAAAAATCAAAGTTGGTGCTTTTATAATTGCATGTGCTGCATTGTTTAGTCCATTTATTGAAAGATATTAATTCAGTGAAATCTAAAGTCTGTACTTAAGTTTTATACATTGGATGATTAAGGGCATTTTCCACTGACTTGTTTCTGGTTCTATACATTTTGTCTTAGTCTGATCTGGCTGCTTATAACAAAATACCATAGACTGGCTGAGATGAACAATGGACATTTGTTTCTCACAGTTATGAAGGCCGAGAAACCCAAGACCTGGTTTTTTGGTAAGGGCCCTCTCCCTGGCTTGCAGACAGCCGCCTTCTTGAAGAATCTTTACATAATGAGGACGAGACAGAAAGTGCTAATCTTCCTTTTCCCGCCTGTGTGTGTGTGCTCAGTTGCTCAGTCACGTCTGACTCTTTGCAGTTCCATGGACTGTAGTCCACCAGACTCCTCTGTCCACGGGATTTCCCAGGCAAGAGTACTGGAGTGGGTTGCGTGCCCTCCTCCAGGCGATCTTCCCAACCCAGGGATCGAATGCTCAAACACACATCTCCTGTGTCTCCTGCACTGGGAGGATGTTTTATCAGAGTCAGTTGAGAATCCTTTTCTTACAAGAACACTCATCCTATTTTGAGGACCCAACCTTCATGATTCTTCTAATTATCTCCATAAGTCCCAATCTCCAAATACCATCACATTTAGGGTTTCAATAAATGAATGGGGGAGGGGTGCAGAAACAAACTCTCAGTCTATAATGCATTTCAAAATATGTTTCCAGTTTACAACCAAGATATTTTCAGTGCATAAAGGGAATGATACACTGAAATAGGTTACAGTGACTGAACTTCACATGAATGTGAAAACGACTCAGATATAACCCACTGAATACAAATCAGTAATATCCTTATCTCTACCACCCCTTAGATGAATCTTAAATGTACCTGCTTCACCCTACCTGAGGGGAAGTTTTACATAAGCAAGACAAAAGAGCAGCCTCAACTAAACTGAGGTTAAAATATTTTACTTTTTGAAGCATTGTTGTATACTCAGATATACAGTAAACTGTCTCTCACTACACAGTTGGCTCTTTCATTTTATGACTTTGCTAGCTTAAAGCTTCTTCCCTGTTAAAATTTATTTAAATAACTGGTAATTTGAGAAAGGAACCATCTTCATGTTAATGAATGGAGATGTTCAAAAAATGACAAAGATCAAGATTTATTTGGTCTTCCCTTATCCAATTACAAAATGTAAAGAAATGTTTTTAAATGAAGTCATTTTGCAACAGCATGAGGTTTAGCCTCCTCCAAGAAACACTCCATTTCCTGAAAGAAAAAGAAATTCAGATAAGCAAGGGTATAGCCTACTGTCAATAATGTAAGAAAAATCAAATGGTAAAACTCTATGTGAGGAGGAAACAGTAGAAATCTCAATTATCCAACTTAAGAGTTCATCTAAAGATTTTCAAGAATAAAATCTGTTCTCATTTCTGTATATAGGCCTAAATGCTTTAGTGAGTTCTTTCCAGGTACTCAGTTCCCATGAGACTGTGTTGATGGCACCCTGTTGCCACAGAATTCATCATGCAGCAGCTGAACGGCAGATCTGTGAAATTATTGCCACATCATAAGGATTTTCTACCTGGGAATGGGTGTAAAATCTGTCTTTCACGTGATCTTTCCTCAGCTCTAAAGCCAAGTCTTTAGAATTTATTTTTTACTGCAAAAGGACATCTAAATCTTTGACATCTTGAATTGTTCAATTTTCCACTGTTTAAATGGACAGATGTCCCACCAATTTGCTCTTCACCCACTAAATTTATATAACTGCCCCTCATAACAATAGGCTTTGTGTCTGCTCTTAAATATATAGAAATAAATCGTTCAAATGAATATATTGTTTATCAAAAAAACCTGTCAGCTCTGCTGATTGTGGTTATTATCAATTTATTAAAAAAGAAAAAATCTCTGATCCAGAGTGTTGAATTCCAAAATTAGTCTTACACAACTTATCTTAAAGCAATATGCTTTAAGTTATATTATTATATGCTATAGATATTAATAAGCTTAACCCTATAAAATACTTCCAGGTAAAGTAAACATGTTTAGCATACTCATCTACTTTAGTTTTTGCTCCAAATCCCAACAAAAAAAAACACTAAAATATAATAATTTTTTAAACTTTAAAATGTAACTTTAAAAGCCACAAACATGATTGGAGAGAAAGCCCCAGAGATAAAATGTTGCAAATTGAAAAGTACAAGGACTAGAGGTACATGGCTTAGCAGACCTAAGAGAAATGTAATAAAAATTAACAGTATGAAAAACCAGTTAAAAATCCTTATGTAGGGGCTTCCCCTGGTGGTCCAGTGGGTAAGGACACCGCCTTGCAGTGCAAGGGGTGCCGGTTCGATCCCTGGCCTGGGAAGATCCCACGTGCCACGGAGCGGCTGGACCGATGTGTCCAATCAGCGAGCTGGAGCTCTGGGGCGCATGCGCCCAGAGCCGGTGCTCTGCAGCGACAGACGCCACCGCGATGGGAGGCCCACAGGAGCCAAAGAACAAAGATGGATGAAAACAGAGAAATGAAAGACCAATGGAAGTGGCCCGCCCTCTCCCCTCCCTCCCCAACCCGACCCCCGCCCAAAATAAATAAATAAATAAATCTAAAAAAAAAAAAAAATCCTTATGTATGCTACAAAGTTGTTTTGAAAATGCTAAGGAATTTGAGACAACTGAAATTTACAGAAATAAGAAAGAGATACTAAAACTAGAAAAAGTGTTTAAAATTTTAGAAAAATGTTTAAAATAATTATGCTAGTGTCCATTATTTGTTTTCATACCTTATTCAAGACTCTACATTGTATTTAATTGCACTGAGCAGCTTCAGCTGCATGCAACAAATTCTGATAAATTCTCTTTTCGTTTTTATTCTATTACAAATACTTTCTAATTTTCCTTGTTATAGTTTCCTAGATAGACCCATTACTTAAAAGTGGACATTTAATTTCCCCTTACATGGGATTTTGTTTAAAGTGTCTTTCATATGAATTTTTCATTTTGATACTAATTTCTCACTTGAATTCTTTGTTCTGTTCAGTCACCCTCTGTGTCTTTTTCAGTCTAACTTTATTGAGGCTTTCTGAGGCTGAGTTGCAGATATCTCTTGGTAAATGTCACATTGCACTTGAAAATATGTGTGGTATTTTCAAATATCTTTTGATATTGATTTCTGACATAAGAGAACAGACTGTATTGTTTCAATACCTTTAGACCATGATCTTTCTCTACTTTGTTTTATGTCCCTAGATATGTTCCAGTGTCTCCTAGTTTACAGTATATGGAAACTTGAATAGAATTTCTATCCTACTGTTGTGTGAAAATTCTAGAAATCTTAATTGTGTTGAATTGGTTCATGGTGCTTTTCTGCTATATCCTTCTACTTCTCAGTATATCCATTCCCATTAATTTTTGAGAGATTGATATTAAACCCCAACTAAAATTCTTAATTTATCTACTTAAAAAATAATTTTAATAAACAGTGGAAGTATATGTAATCTTTTTGGTATTTTCCAAGGCTCCAGCCTGAGCGTGCTCGAGCCGACAGACCGCCACCGGGGCGATGGGAGGGCCCACAGGAGCCCAAAGAAAACAAAGATGGATGAAAACAGAGAAATGAAAGACCAATGGAAGTGGCCCGCCCTCTCCCCTCCCTCCCCAACCCGACCCCCGCCCAAAATAAATAAATAAATAAATCTAAAAAAAAAAAAAAAATCCTTATGTATGCTACAAAGTTGTTTTGAAAATGCTAAGGAATTTGAGACAACTGAAATTTACAGAAATAAGAAAGAGATACTAAAACTAGAAAAAGTGTTTAAAATTTTAGAAAAATGTTTAAAATAATTATGCTAGTATCCATTATTTGTTTTCATACTTTGTCTAAGATTCCACAGTGTATTTAGTTGCACTGGGCAGCTTCAGCTGCATGCAACAAATTCTGATAAATTCTCTTTTCATCTCTATCCTGTTGCAAATATTTTCTAGTTTTCCTTGTTATAGCTTCTTAGATACACCCGTCATTTAAAAGTAGACATTTAATTTCCCCTTACATGGGATTTTGTTTAAAGTGTCTTTCATATGAATTTTTCATTTTGATACTAATTTCTCACTTGAATTCTTTGTTCTGTTCAGTCACCCTCTGTGTCTTTTTCAGTCTAACTTTATTGAGGCTTTCTGAGGCTGAGTTGCAGATATCTCTTGGTAAATGTCACATTGCACTTGAAAATATGTGTGGTATTTTCAAATATCTTTTGATATTGATTTCTGACATAAGAGAACAGACTGTATTGTTTCAATACCTTTAGACCATGATCTTTCTCTACTTTGTTTTATGTCCCTAGATATGTTCCAGTGTCTCCTAGTTTACAGTATATGGAAACTTGAATAGAATTTCTATCCTACTGTTGTGTGAAAATTCTAGAAATCTTAATTGTGTTGAATTGGTTCATGGTGCTTTTCTGCTATATCCTTCTACTTCTCAGTATATCCATTCCCATTAATTTTTGAGAGATTGATATTAAACCCCAACTAAAATTCTTAATTTATCTACTTAAAAAATAATTTTAATAAACAGTGGAAGTATATGTAATCTTTTTGGTATTTTCCAAGGCTCCTATAAATGTGTTATCATATTTTCATAATTTAAAAAAATAAAATTTAAGAAATATGTATTTTTTAAGGAACAATAAGATTCCTAAGATATCTTTTCTCAGTTCTGCAGAAGGTTGTTAAGCACCACAACAGAAAACTAAAAATGTAAAATAGTTGCTTCAGAGGCATGAAAATGTGGACGAAGTTTGTCTCTGTGATGCTGTATATAAAACTGATAAAAAAAAACTTTTAAAATATAAAAGCATAGAAGTTTTAATATTTTTAATAAATGTATCCATATGTTCTCTAATTTAAATATCACTGATAAAGGAGTTGAATTAAATGGGATGAATTAAAGATTTTTTAAAAAGCAGTAGTAAGACCCTCATCTAGGATCATGACTAGGTGTTAAGATCTCGCTGCCTCTAGGTCTTGGGTGTATTCTACTTTCATCAGAGGAGAAGGAGAGTCACAGCTGAGGTAGCACCAGCTTCCACAGAAGGGTTCAAATCGATCAAGAGACAAAGCACACGCCCAAGGGAGGCGGTGTCTCCTCTAATTGAGGTCAAGTGTTATAGCCACTGCTCACTCACCTTCAACCTGTGTCACCAGAGGTCAACTGCTGCTCATCCCTGACCACCCTCAGCTTCATCACTGTCACCTGCCCTCAGTCTACCTGGATGCCTTTCAATAACTGGCCATTTCTGTTTGTGTCAATTTCTCCAAGTTCTCCACTTTTTTGTCTCTGGGCATGAAAATATGTGTGGTATTTTCAAATATCTTTTGATATTGATTTCTGACATAAGAGAACAGACTGTATTGTTTCAATACCTTTAGACCATGATCTTTCTCTACTTTGTTTTATGTCCCTAGATATGTTCCAGTGTCTCCTAGTTTACAGTATATGGAAACTTGAATAGAATTTCTATCCTACTGTTGTGTGAAAATTCTAGAAATCTTAATTGTGTTGAATTGGTTCATGGTGCTTTTCTGCTATATCCTTCTACTTCTCAGTATATCCATTCCCATTAATTTTTGAGAGATTGATATTAAACCCCAACTAAAATTCTTAATTTATCTACTTAAAAAATAATTTTAATAAACAGTGGAAGTATATGTAATCTTTTTGGTATTTTCCAAGGCTCCTATAAATGTGTTATCATATTTTCATAATTTAAAAAAATAAAATTTAAGAAATATGTATTTTTTAAGGAACAATAAGATTCCTAAGATATCTTTTCTCAGTTCTGCAGAAGGTTGTTAAGCACCACAACAGAAAACTAAAAATGTAAAATAGTTGCTTCAGAGGCATGAAAATGTGGACGAAGTTTGTCTCTGTGATGCTGTATATAAAACTGATAAAAATAAACTTTTAAAATATAAAAGCATAGAAGTTTTAATATTTTTAATAAATGTATCCATATGTTCTCTAATTTAAATATCACTGATAAAGGAGTTGAATTAAATGGGATGAATTAAAGATTTTTTAAAAAGCAGTAGTAAGACCCTCATCTAGGATCATGACTAGGTGTTAAGATCTCGCTGCCTCTAGGTCTTGGGTGTATTCTACTTTCATCAGAGGAGAAGGAGAGTCACAGCTGAGGTAGCACCAGCTTCCACAGAAGGGTTCAAATCGATCAAGAGACAAAGCACACGCCCAAGGGAGGCGGTGTCTCCTCTAATTGAGGTCAAGTGTTATAGCCACTGCTCACTCACCTTCAACCTGTGTCACCAGAGGTCAACTGCTGCTCATCCCTGACCACCCTCAGCTTCATCACTGTCACCTGCCCTCAGTCTACCTGGATGCCTTTCAATAACTGGCCATTTCTGTTTGTGTCAATTTCTCCAAGTTCTCCACTTTTTTGTCTCTGGGCATCTAAAGTTCCATCCAGATCTCTGTACATCACCTACACAGGATTCCTCAGCTCCCTTATGACCTTGTTGCTGTTTAGTCATTCAGTCCTGTCCAACTCTTTTCAACCTGCAGACCATCAGGCTCCTCTGTCCAGGGGATTTCCCAGGCAAGAATACTGGAGTGGGATGCCATTTCCTATCCTAGGGGGTCTTCCTGACTCAGGGATCGAACCCACGTTTCTTACATTAAGGCAAAATCTTTACCACTGAGTCACCATAGGAGCCCTCATATAACCTTAATATTGCCCCCTAAAGGACCCATCTTCAAATAGAATCACACTGGGGTCCAAGGTAGGGCTTCCACATATAAATTTAGGTGGATAAAAATATTAAGGGTATTAAATGGCAAATTTAACCAAACCCTTGATAGCTATAATTCTGTCCTAATAATTTTTACATATTTGGTGTTTTAAGTTAATGTAACTTTTAAGATAATTTTGCTTATAGTAGTAGATTACTTTGTAATGTCAGTTAAAACGTCTTCATGAGTAACTGTTTTAGGTTCACAATTTTAACTTGAAACTCTACTTGTTCTACCAAAAGAAAAAATTAGACCTTAGAAAATTGGACTCTTACAAGGCATAAGTTCAATTTATTAGAGCTTCTAAGAATTATTTTCTACACAGGAATTTCAATTGTTATTTGGGGTAAGTAAATTGATATCCTCAAAATGAGAATCAAATATATTAAAATTATAAATTATTTTAAGTATAAAGAATTACTTTGTAAATTTACCTTCAGTGTGATGATGAAAAACTGTCTTATTTATCAGAATGATGAGATATGTAGTCAGCCCTATAAATTTGATGATGAATAAGAGCTTTAGAGTTCCTCATTTGAAGTTTAATAAATATATTATTAATTTCAAAAATCAAGTAGCTCTGGACTAATCTTTCTTGTACTCCAAAATAGCCACACTGTGAAAAAGTTCACACTTATATAAATGAGTTCAACAAAAAGTTGTTGGAATAATGTTATTTTGAATAAAGAAGAAGAATAGTGAAAATCAAGGGCTGGTATTGGGTGAAGAAAGTGAAGCGCAGAGAAGGGAAGCCAACATTATTTGTACCTCATGTACTCAGCCCAGCAATTGCAACTGGAAGCTGATCTAGACATTTTCCCTGTACGTGGTCAGTGGTCCACCTCAAGTGCCTGCCACATCTCTCCAATTTGCTAAAAAAAAAGAAGAGAGATTCAAATTCAAGAAGTCTGAATCCAGAATCCACAGGGTATAGTACTACATAGCCTGATTTTTTTGGTTCTTTACAAACCATGGTCCTAACAACCAGTAATAAGTCACGTAACCTCACTCCCTCCGCTTAGATCTTTTTATTTAGATGCCTCATCTTAAACTATTAGGATGAAGAACATATTCTTTTGTTTTTCCCAGAAGTCTTCAACAAAAATCTATTCTTCTTTCAGATTCTGATAATCTTGAAGTTGTTATCTGACATTCTTAAGGGCTTCATTTACTGTTGTTTTTATTTGAAGCATCTTATAATCTCTCTTTTGATGTCCGTCCACTATGCTCTGTCAATGTAAATCTTAAAGGAAAATAATTCTGGTCACA
This sequence comes from Tragulus kanchil, assembly GCA_022376925.1. Classification (NCBI taxonomy): domain Eukaryota; kingdom Metazoa; phylum Chordata; class Mammalia; order Artiodactyla; family Tragulidae; genus Tragulus; species Tragulus kanchil. The sequence continues at coordinate 150,333,345 of JAIOJX010000004.1, forward strand.
ATATTTCTTTTGTGATTGAGGGAAGGAGACACTCTGACTTTCTTTCAGAATTTTTCTATTTCTCCATCCAGATGACTGCATCAGCATCTCCAAGTCCTTTAAGTTTTAATATATGATTAAAATTATTTAGGTCCAATAATGGGAATTGGTCAGAGGCTAAACTTCTTCTGATTATCTTTAACTTCCAACTCTAAGCCTTGACTGTTTTAGTTTTTCCAACTCACTTTAACTTTTCTGTGAGTAACTGTACTTTCACCCTGAGGTGACCCAGTTTCATATACAGTCTTTTTTAATCTTGATTTCTGGCAAGCAGCACTCTCATGAGGGAGTTTTGAGAAATAGAGTTTTATTGAAGGTTCAGGGAGTAACACTAGAGTATTATATAGAAGTCTAGCAGAAACTAAAACACAAAACTGAGCATATTTCTCTTTTTAAAACCTTTCAGCCATCTCCACTACAGGGAATTTCTCACCTGCAGGATCTCTTCTTGCTTACCTCTCTTTGTTTTAGGTGGCACTAGTGGTAAAGAACCTACCTGCCAATGCAAGAGACATAAGAGATGTGGGTTTGATCCCTGGGTGGGGAAGATCCCCTGGAGAAAGGAATGGCTACCCACGCCAGGATTCTTGCCTGGAGAATCTCATGGACAGAGGAACCTCGTGGGCTATAGTCCAAAGGATTGCAAAGAGCTGGACACGACTGAAGCAACGTAGCAAGAGGAAAAGCCCAGGGGAAAGTGATAAAGCCTATGAATCTTAAATCAGCTAACTTCATCCAGAATATACAATACATTATATGTTCGCACTCTAAAAACATCTATAGAAGAAGGGCAAACTCTAACAGAGGTTCAAAAAGAATTAAAAATGTAAATTACTAAAAATCTTTAAGGCATCAACTTTCTATAAAGCTTCAAATTTTCTATTAAGGAAGTTCTGTAGATGAATGAGGAAGAGAAACAGTGCAAATATAGATATTCTCCAAATCTTTCTGGGACTGAGAGCCCCACAAACCCAACTTTCTTGACAAATACTACTAAACCTTGTGGGAAAGATGGCTGCCAATTTCTTTCAGAGTTTAAAGAAACTAAACCTGGATAGAGAAGGTAAATTGATTCACTTTCATTGATAGTTGAGATAATCCAGATTGATGATACATCAACACTGTGTGCAATTGATTTAGTTGGTTACATGATTGCTTGATTGATGATAGATAGATAGATAATAGATAGATAGATCTCAGTGAAATCCTTCACAGAAGACAGAAGGAAGATGTTGGTCAACTTAAAGAATGATATAAAATAGTCAGATAGATGCTGAGTTTGATTAATAAATTAAATTAGTTATGTGGAGACTATTTGCAATGTATAGTCTTACAGTTGTGATACTACACCCATCACTAAATTTATGTTAAATTTCTTAGCATTCGTACTTGGATCCTCTAAGACACTTTTAAGGGCATATAAACCAGCATTTACTGATGTTATTAAAAGCTGATTGACTTTCTCCAAATACATTTTTCTTACTCAAAACAAAGTCATTGAGAGAGCATCCCCTTTAAAAGGAAGACTATTTCTCTTTTTAAAACCTTTCAGCCATCTCCACTACAGGGAATTTCTCACCTGCAGGATCTCTTCTTGCTTACCTCTCTTTGTTTTAGGTGGCACTAGTGGTAAAGAACCTACCTGCCAATGCAAGAGACATAAGAGATGTGGGTTTGATCCTGGGTGGGGAAGATCCCCTGGAGAAAGGAATGGCTACCCACGCCAGGATTCTTGCCTGGAGAATCTCATGGACAGAGGAACCTCGTGGGCTATAGTCCAAAGGATTGCAAAGAGCTGGACACGACTGAAGCAACGTAGCAAGAGGAAAAGCCCAGGGGAAAGTGATAAAGCCTATGAATCTTAAATCAGCTAACTTCATCCAGAATATACAATACATTATATGTTCGCACTCTAAAAACATCTATAGAAGAAGGGCAAACTCTAACAGAGGTTCAAAAAGAATTAAAAATGTAAATTACTAAAAATCTTTAAGGCATCAACTTTCTATAAAGCTTCAAATTTTCTATTAAGGAAGTTCTGTAGATGAATGAGGAAGAGAAACAGTGCAAATATAGATATTCTCCAAATCTTTCTGGGACTGAGAGCCCCACAAACCCAACTTTCTTGACAAATACTACTAAACCTTGTGGGAAAGATGGCTGCCAATTTCTTTCAGAGTTTAAAGAAACTAAACCTGGATAGAGAAGGTAAATTGATTCACTTTCATTGATAGTTGAGATAATCCAGATTGATGATACATCAACACTGTGTGCAATTGATTTAGTTGGTTACATGATTGCTTGATTGATGATAGATAGATAGATAATAGATAGATAGATCTCAGTGAAATCCTTCACAGAAGACAGAAGGAAGATGTTGGTCAACTTAAAGAATGATATAAAATAGTCAGATAGATGCTGAGTTTGATTAATAAATTAAATTAGTTATGTGGAGACTATTTGCAATGTATAGTCTTACAGTTGTGATACTACACCCATCACTAAATTTATGTTAAATTTCTTAGCATTCGTACTTGGATCCTCTAAGACACTTTTAAGGGCATATAAACCAGCATTTACTGATGTTATTAAAAGCTGATTGACTTTCTCCAAATACATTTTTCTTACTCAAAACAAAGTCATTGAGAGAGCATCCCCCTTTAGGGAAGACTAGGAAAGACAGAAGAATATAATTCACATTTGAGAGAATCATTTTGGAGAAAATAAATTCTTATATTCAGGTATACATTATATTTATGAACCCAAACAAAAAACTTTGGGAGATATTCTTTAGAGAACATTTTGTTTGGAACCATGGGGCAAAGTGAACCACACTATCAACAGCATTTAAAGACAAGTGGATATGTTACTTTACATAAACCAAATAATCAACAAAGACCTACTGTATAGCGCAGGGAACTCTGTTCAATACTCTGTAATGACCTATGGGAAAAGAACAGATATATGTATAACTAAGCCATTTTTCTGTATACCTGAAGCTAACACAACATTGTAAATCAACTGTGTTGTTGTCCAGTCACTAAGTCATGCCTGACTCTGCAACCCCATGGACTGCAGCACACCAAGCTCCCTGTCCTTCACTATCATCTCCCAAATTCATATTCATTGAGTCATTGAGTAACTATACCCCAATATAAAATAAAAAATTTTTTTTAAAGTATACATTTAAAACAGGCAAGTTAACAAAGCACCTGTGATATGTTAGGCAACTTGATAAAATCTGCATTTTAAAAGAATTAGGGTCATCATATTCCTTATGAATTGGAAGAGTCACAGCCCAGGGGTAGGAAAAGCAATCAAAAGCAAAAATGCATCTGCCTAAGGAGAATCATATGGAAGCCTAGACTAAGATAGGGAGAAGAAAGAAAAAAAGAAAATTAAATTTAATACAGAAACTATAAATGCAGCAATAATTAGATAGAGAACTTATTAGGAATACATAGAGCAAAAGAGCAAAAGGCTAATAGCTGTCTGATTTTTCTAGTTTGACATAGATGTTGTTTTTAGTAAGAATGACGGAAACTTCTGTAACCTATTAGCACCTCCATAAGAGCTGAGAATTGATTGTTGGGTTCTGACATTTCCTGGGAAAAATTAATCCTTTCATAGTGGAAAATTGAGAGGATGTGATATAAATAGACTCAATGATTGTTCTGTGAAAGTAATTGTCCAAAAAGTGAGTTCTAAAAGAAATTGTATTTACTCGGGTTTTTCCAGGTATAATTTACATTTAGTAAAGTTCACCTTTTTAAGATATTCACTGTAAGAGTTTTGAACAACATACCTCCGAAAACAGTAACACCCTTAGGAACAAAAATGAGAGAATCATTTTGGAGAAAATAAATTCTTATATTCAGGTATACATTATATTTATGAACCCAAACAAAAAACTTTGGGAGATATTCTTTAGAGAACATTTTGTTTGGAACCATGGGGCAAAGTGAACCACACTATCAACAGCATTTAAAGACAAGTGGATATGTTACTTTACATAAACCAAATAATCAACAAAGACCTACTGTATAGCGCAGGGAACTCTGTTCAATACTCTGTAATGACCTATGGGAAAAGAACAGATATATGTATAACTAAGCCATTTTTCTGTATACCTGAAGCTAACACAACATTGTAAATCAACTGTGTTGTTGTCCAGTCACTAAGTCATGCCTGACTCTGCAACCCCATGGACTGCAGCACACCAAGCTCCCTGTCCTTCACTATCATCTCCCAAATTCATATTCATTGAGTCATTGAGTAACTATACCCCAATATAAAATAAAAAATTTTTTTTAAAGTATACATTTAAAACAGGCAAGTTAACAAAGCACCTGTGATATGTTAGGCAACTTGATAAAATCTGCATTTTAAAAGAATTAGGGTCATCATATTCCTTATGAATTGGAAGAGTCACAGCCCAGGGGTAGGAAAAGCAATCAAAAGCAAAAATGCATCTGCCTAAGGAGAATCATATGGAAGCCTAGACTAAGATAGGGAGAAGAAAGAAAAAAAGAAAATTAAATTTAATACAGAAACTATAAATGCAGCAATAATTAGATAGAGAACTTATTAGGAATACATAGAGCAAAAGAGCAAAAGGCTAATAGCTGTCTGATTTTTCTAGTTTGACATAGATGTTGTTTTTAGTAAGAATGACGGAAACTTCTGTAACCTATTAGCACCTCCATAAGAGCTGAGAATTGATTGTTGGGTTCTGACATTTCCTGGGAAAAATTAATCCTTTCATAGTGGAAAATTGAGAGGATGTGATATAAATAGACTCAATGATTGTTCTGTGAAAGTAATTGTCCAAAAAGTGAGTTCTAAAAGAAATTGTATTTACTCGGGTTTTTCCAGGTATAATTTACATTTAGTAAAGTTCACCTTTTTAAGATATTCACTGTAAGAGTTTTGAACAACATACCTCCAACAAAACTGAAACATAATTTCTAGTTTTACAAAAAGTTTCATTTAACACTTCATAATGAACCTTTTTCCTCCATCTTTGGCTCCTAGTAACGGATTCTGAGACAGAAATAATCTGATTTCTGTCTCTAATTTCTGTCTCTATAGTTTTGCCTTTTCTAAAATGTCACACAAATGAAATAATATACCAGGTTTCATGCCTTTTTCCCTTACCATAGTGCTTTAGACCCACATAATAATGTTGAATGAATTAGTGGTTTTGTCACTGATTGTAGTATGTAAGTACACTGTAATTTGTTTATCTACAAAGAAGTTGATGGATATTTGGCCTGTTTCTATTTGTTGGTAATTATGAAAAAAAGCTGCAATAAGAATTCATGTATAGAAATTTTTACAGACATAATTTTTGAGGGTTTTTTTGTTTGTTTGTTTTGGAAATGCCTAGGGTTGACAAAGGGCTTCCTGGGTGATGTAGTGGTAAAGAGCTTGCTTACCAATGCAGGTAGGTATGAAAGATACAATTTCGATCCCTGGGTCAGGGAGATCCCCTGGAGGAGGAAATGGCAACCTACTCCAGTATTCTTGTCTGGAGAATCCCATGGCCAGAGGAGTTTGATGGGCTACAGTCCATAGGGACACAAAATGTCATGACTGAAGTGACTTAGCAAAGCACAGGATTGATATGCTTGATCAAACGATAAAGATACGTTTGGCTTACTTGAAACTAAAAAATTATATTCCTAAATGATTTAAATATTTCAGAAACCTAATTTGAAAACCTAAAACTGTAAAATTTTGAAAAGAGAACTGGTAGATACTCTTTATAACTTTAGCTTTAGGCAAGATTTTTTGGATAGAAGAGAAGAAGCACCAACCATTAAAAAATGGGTTTCTTGGGCTTCCTTGGTAGTCCACTGGGTAAGGACACCGCCTTGCAGTGCAAGGGGCACCAGTTTGATCCCTGGCCTGGGAGAATCCCACATGCCGCTGGAGCAGCTGGACTGATGTGTCCAACTACTGAGCCGGAGCTCTGGAGTGCATGCGCCCAGAGATGGTTCTCTGCAGTGACAGAGGCCACTGTGATGAGAGGCCCACACAAAAGAACAAAGATGGATGAAAACAGATAAATGAAAAACCAATAGAAGTGGCCAAAAGAAAAAAAAATGCTTTAAAAAAATCGGTTTCTCTCTGGTAACCCTAAGTTAATTCTCTAGTTCTGTGAGTCTGTTTTGTAAATAAATTAATTTGTATCAGTTTTTAAGAGTCCAAATATGTGATATCATATATTTGTTATCTTCTGTCTTACTTACTTCTCTTAGTATGGTAATCTCTAGGTCCATCCATGTTGCTGCAAATGGCATTGTTTCATTCTTGTTAATGGCTGAGTATTATTCCATTGTGCATATGTAGCACATCTTTATTCATTCATCTGTTGATGTACATTTAAGTTGCTTCCATACCTTTGCTATTGTAAACAGCACTGCATGAATATTGGAGTGCACGTATCCTTTCTAACCATAGTTTTCTCCAGATGCATGATGAAGAGTGGGATTTCCAGACCATATGATAGCTCTATTTTGATTTCTTAAGGAACCTCCATACTATTGTCCATACTGGCTATACCAATTTACATTTCTACCAACAGTGTAGGAGGGTTTCCACTTCTCCACACACACCCCAAGCACTTTTTGTTTGCTGTCTTCTTAATAATAGTCACAGAATATCTAGAATGTCTATTATTTTTAATGCAGGTGAAGACAAACAGCAACTAGAATATTTATAAAGCTTGACCTCTTTATATTTTATTTTTGATGGTGGATCGAGATAGAATAGTCTCATTTGAAGGATAGTATCTTTTTCTCTATAATATTAATGAAGAACCATCTTTTAGAAACAAGCAGACAAGATTCTTCCATTTTTAGCAACTTGTTTGGCACGAAACAGTTTTCTGAAGACATTGATTATAGTTGGAGATCAAGTTCCTCCTAACTAATGTCTATAATAAATATATTTAGCCTCAACTGACAAAGGAATAGAGGCAAAGAGAGAGAAATAGATAAAGAAAGAAGGAAGCAGGAGACAGGGAAACAGGAAAGGAAGCATAAAGCAAGAGAGGGAGAGAAAATAGATATCATTCTAACCAAGAGGCTAACACGGAGCTAAATGTGTTCACCGAGATTTTTAGTATGTGGTTGTGAACTATCCAAAAAGAAAAGAAAAAATTTTTTTAAATTTAAAACTACTTGACAGTTATAGATTGTTATACCTCCAGAATGATACCATTTGATATTTACTATTTTTCAGTTTTAAGAGTCCAAATATGTGATATCATATATTTGTTATCTTCTGTCTTACTTACTTCTCTTAGTATGGTAATCTCTAGGTCCATCCATGTTGCTGCAAATGGCATTGTTTCATTCTTGTTAATGGCTGAGTATTATTCCATTGTGCATATGTAGCACATCTTTATTCATTCATCTGTTGATGTACATTTAAGTTGCTTCCATACCTTTGCTATTGTAAACAGCACTGCATGAATATTGGAGTGCACGTATCCTTTCTAACCATAGTTTTCTCCAGATGCATGATGAAGAGTGGGATTTCCAGACCATATGATAGCTCTATTTTGATTTCTTAAGGAACCTCCATACTATTGTCCATACTGGCTATACCAATTTACATTTCTACCAACAGTGTAGGAGGGTTTCCACTTCTCCACACACACCCCAAGCACTTTTTGTTTGCTGTCTTCTTAATAATAGTCACAGAATATCTAGAATGTCTATTATTTTTAATGCAGGTGAAGACAAACAGCAACTAGAATATTTATAAAGCTTGACCTCTTTATATTTTATTTTTGATGGTGGATCGAGATAGAATAGTCTCATTTGAAGGATAGTATCTTTTTCTCTATAATATTAATGAAGAACCATCTTTTAGAAACAAGCAGACAAGATTCTTCCATTTTTAGCAACTTGTTTGGCACGAAACAGTTTTCTGAAGACATTGATTATAGTTGGAGATCAAGTTCCTCCTAACTAATGTCTATAATAAATATATTTAGCCTCAACTGACAAAGGAATAGAGGCAAAGAGAGAGAAATAGATAAAGAAAGAAGGAAGCAGGAGACAGGGAAACAGGAAAGGAAGCATAAAGCAAGAGAGGGAGAGAAAATAGATATCATTCTAACCAAGAGGCTAACACGGAGCTAAATGTGTTCACCGAGATTTTTAGTATGTGGTTGTGAACTATCCAAAAAGAAAAGAAAAAATTTTTTTAAATTTAAAACTACTTGACAGTTATAGATTGTTATACCTCCAGAATGATACCATTTGATATTTACTATTTTTCAGTTATCTTTTCTACAACAGGTCCTTGGGATACAGATTATATTTTAATAGCTGTCTCTATTTAATGCACTGACTGATAATTGCATGCTCAAAAAGGCAAAGTTAAGGACTCTTTATTGTATGGATATGAGACCCTGAAAGCACTGAATTAAGAATTCTGATCCAAAGACTCATTCTATATACTTAATGCTCGTCGAAATGAATGCTTCTGTCTGAACTCAATTTGGCAACAGTTGTTTGTTTGGTCAGTAATATAACCATCCATTTGCTTTGCTTACGTATGTCCCGACTGACACTCACTGCCAGGCTAAGCAGAATTTAGATCAGGAATTTGCAGAGTCAGTATTAAAAAGCAGCAAGTGAGCAGCAGGTTCAGTTTCTGGTAAAGACCCAGGTCACAGGGGTGGGCAGGGGCAGCCAGGGGTCAAGGAAATACAAAGCCAAGTAGGTCAGAGGGGAATTTTCATGGTAAAGAGCTGAAGCCAAAAAGCCATCCGGAGCCCAGGAAGCCTCGACTGTGACACAAGGCAGGCGACCGTTTCTAGAGAGATCGAATTCTGCAGGAGGTTCCAGGAAATCTTTACATTTTAATATATCTGAGTCAATTCCTATTCTATCATGTTGTAAATATATTATCTTCTCTCTAAAACTCTGGGCTTATTTTGGATCTTTCTTCTCTTGTTTTAGTTGCTTATAATGAATATTATCTTCATTGATGAGCACAATGATATAGATAATTTCATGTCTTCATTCTGCCTTTCTTCAACCTGATAACTGCAAACTCTTTACATTAATGTAATATTTACGTTTGCTTGTCTCTTTTGGCCATAGTTGTATGTTTCAAGAATTGATACTTCATAGGGCTTCCCTGGTGGTCCAGTGGATAAGGACACTGCCTTGCAGTGCAAGGGGTGCTGGTTCGATCCCTGGCCTGGGAAGATTCCACGTGCCGTGGAGCAGCTGGAGTGATGTGTCCAACTACAGAGCTGGAGCTCTGCAGTGCGTGCGCCCAGAGCTGGCGCTCTGTGGCAAGAGAGGCCACTGTGATGGGAGGCTCACACAGGCCAAAAGAAAAAGATGGATGAAAATAGATACATGAAAGACCAATAGAAGTGACAAAAAAAAATAAAAAGAATTGATACCTCATAAAAGTATTTGTTGAATAAATGTTTTCAGTCATATTTAGAGAGACAATTTTATATACAAAAAGTATAGAACGAGATACTTCTATACTTTTTCTTCTATACTTCTTTATATAGAAGGAGACAGTTTGAATGCCAGCATTTTCTCAGTAGAGATGTTGAGATTTTACTTAAATTTTAGGAGTTTTAGTTGCCATATCTACAAAATATAGCTAAATAATACTTTAGATACCTGAACACAGGGGATTAAAGTAATATATTATCTGATAACCGCAAAAAATGAATAGACTTTTAGGAAGAATAGGAGAGTTCTATATTAGTTTTTGAAGGAATCAAATTCTTAGTCTTAAATCTTTCACCATGGAGCTGGAGGAAATATAGAAAGCATTTATATATAACCACATTTATATATAATTTCTAGAGACTGAATAGAGTAGACTTCAGAACAAACAGGGCCATTAACCCGCCTATTTCAATGAGATGCCTAACAAATTGCTCTCCGTAACCCTGGACTTGCAGATCTCAGAATATAGTTTAATCTTAACTCTATAATTTACATTAATGTTGTCAAACAACATCTTGTCATATGAGAGTTTAAAATGCCCTAGAAAAAAAAAAAATTGCTGGAAGAAGGAATACCTACAGAAAAATCAAATTAGTTGTTAAAGGAACCCAACTTCACATCCCAGTTTTGTGAAGACATATAGATCTATATACATATCTTCTTTCCTAAATACTATCATTAATAACACATGCAAGAAAAATGAAGGGAAAGAAACAAAGACCTTTCACAGTGACATGTGCTATCAGTGGAAAAACAAACAAAACTCCTTGACATCTAGTGGCTAACACTCATTACTGGACTCAAGCAGAAGAAAATTACCCTAAAGAATAAGTGTAATATATTATCAAGACAAATAATCTAAAATATAGGATTGAAAGAGGAAATGACAGAGAGGCCATGTAGAAAACTGTAGACAAATTAAGAGAGCTCTGTCTTCCACAGACACCTGACTGTAGCAGTTACACCACATGAGGATTTGGCCTGGAAAGATCACTAAGAAAAGAGAGAATTCTGTCAGAGCAGCTTTGATTACTAACATTAGGAGGAGGGAAAAAGTAAGTAATGCTCAACTAACTTCCAGCCACAATACACATCAAGGACAAAATGACTCAGCATGGCCATAAAAATCTCCAAAAGCATTAATATTTACAGTAAATCCTACCCTATATTCTTACCACTGGCAACTAAAATTCAGGCCAAAATTAGACACTTCTAGTATCTCAGTGGCATCCGAAGATGAAAGCTTGGTGGATTTAGAGAGTAGACACCAGGAAGCAAATCAAAGAACCTTAATAACTCTACCATAGACAAGATAAGAATGACTTCTCAGGACTTTGGAGTCTGATTTTTCCATAGTGAAGAAAATCAAAACAAAAACAAAGTCAAAAAAAAGAAAAATCCAAAGTATTGGTAAAGCTAAAATATACACCTTAAGCAATGCAAACGGATTATTTTTTATCAGAGAAAATAAGGTAGCCCACCTACCTGGTGACAGCCACACAAACTCTTTAACACCGTGTTTTACAGAGCAAGTCCTCACCAACTTCAGTATGAGGATCTATGCCATCAATTCAAAGAACAGGAACTATTATTGGCTTAAGTGACAGTGGAGGACCCTCATATCCTGAAAAGAAGCTCAAAGACAACAAGTTCCCTTTCTCTAATCAAACAGAATTTATATAGAAAAGTAGAGAGAATATTAGTACTCTTGGTAGAAAGTGAGAACATATTGCATTCATAAATCAAGAACAAGAATGTATCACAAATAAATCAAAAATGAAGCCTAAAGGATTCAAAAATGTAATAGCTGAAATTTTAAAACATTCAGTCTAAGGAGGGAAATAGATAAGGAATGCAGACATTTCTTTCTTCCTGAATAGAGTGTGAGTCTCACATTCTATGAAAAACCTGTCTCACTATGTGTTTTCTGTAGTCAGTCTTCTCCCCCAAAATGTTAGAATGGCAGCAACAATAAAGAATAAAGTATAGGGCTTCCCTGGTGGTCCACTCAGTAAAGAATCTGCCTTATATGGCAAGGGGCACCCGTTCAATCCCTGGCCTGGAAAGGTTCTATGTGCCGTGGAGTGGCTGGGCTAGTGTGTCCAATCATAATCCAGTGCTCCAGATCACATGCACCCAGAGCCAGTGCTCTGCAACAAGAGAGGCCACTGCAATGGGAGACCTATACAGGCCAAAGAATAAAGGCAGATGAAAATAAATAAATAAATAAGTAAATATGTGAATATTAAAAAAAATAAAGTATAAATTAATATTTTAAGTAAGTATAATAGATTTAAGAATATAATTTTAAAAAATACTAAGAAGGGCTTCCCTGTTGGGGGTAAAGAGTCTGCCTTGCAGTGCAAGGGACACCAGTTCAATCCCTGGCCTGGGAAGATCCCACATGCCAAGGAAGGGGCTAGGCCTTTGTGTCCAACTGTGAGCCAACACTCTGCGAGGAGAGAGGCCACTGCGATGTGAGGGCTACACTTGCCAAAGAATTAAGGTGGATGAAAAATAAATGATGGCTTAGAGGCAAGAAAGTACTAAGAAGATTGTAAGCTCTGCAACCATTCCTGAGAATATATAAATGAGGAAAGAATATCAGAGTCAAAGAGGGTTAAAATTTTGTTGAGGAACAAAGTATAGCATACCAATACATTTTTAGATACAACTATTTTATTGGACAATATAAATTACTAACTCACTTAATAAGGACTATTGAGAAAGCCCTCAAAGATCAATAACAAAGGCATCTGATCCATAAGGCTTTCCTGGAAGGTTTTGGCAAAGAATCAGGATTTTTATTTTACCCCAGAGCATAGAAAACATGAGCCTTTTCCAACATTCTTTATGAGGCTGTAATAACTCTAATATTCAATGAATAAAGATGACATAAAAGTTATGCAATGCCATCATATGCTTATACATGATTTATTAATACTTTAAAGATATCGGTTCATAAAATCCAATAGAAGTGAAAAAACACTTTACCAAGAATAGTGTTAAGTTCCATACAAGCAAGAGCTTAACTTTCTTGCTTCATGCTACATTTCCAGATCCCACCCACTGTTTAATACACGTAAAGAACGGACTAAATGAATGAATATAGCATAAAATCACAATATTCATATCATATAATAATGACACAAAATATATGTAAAGATCAATAGATAAGAACCCAGAGCTAAGAGGAAAGACTTATAAAACTATGGAATATAAGAATTTTATTTAAAATCTGTGAGTTAAAAACTAGAATAGCTAACAAATTAAGGCAAACCTTATCTGAATATGTAATTTCTTGCTATATTCAAAAACAAAGTCCAAATAAAGTGAAGATATGTATAAAAACAAAAAGAATAATTTTATAACTTTAAAATGAAAAAGGCCTTTCTCATAACGGCATGAAACCCAGAAACCATTAACAGAAAAGACTGATTCATTAGAGAATCTAATAATTCAAATGCTCTAAAAGTGCCTCATAAACCAAATTAAAAAATACCATAAACAAAATTGAAAATCAGTGGAAGAAAATTTTGCAGTGCATTTTATGGGGCAGGTTTTCATTTCCTAATGCAGGGGATCTTCTCAACCCAAGGAATGAAACCACATCTCTTGCATCTCCTGCATTGGCAGGCAGATTTCAGCCACAGTGCCTCCCGGGAAGCCCATGAATTCAGCAGAACTATATTAATAGTCTTAGTTTTAAAAATGAGAAAAAATCATGAAAAATTTTCAGAATATCTAACATAGATGAAAATACATGCAAAAATCAATTAACTCACATAACTGACCATTGAACAACTTATAAGATGTCAAACCTTAATAACCAAATAAATGTAAATAAAAAATGAGATATTTTTCATATGTCATATCAGCAAAGTTCAAACTATTTAACCAGCTAAATGTGAGAGAGACAAAGAGTTTTCAACTTACTAGAGAGAGTCAACTGGTACAGTAGATATAGATATATGTATTGGCATAATAGTTGATTTACAATGTTATATTAGTTTCAAGTGTACAGCAAAATGCATCAGTTGTACAGATTCTTCTCCCATATGGGTTATTATAGACTATTCAGTAGAGTTCCCTGTGCTATACAATAGGTCCTTGTTGATTATTTTTATTCTTTCTTTTTAAAAAAATTTTGGCCTCTTTTTTTTATTTTTCATCCATCTTTATTCTTTTGGCCTGTGTGAGCCTCTTCTTCATTTCCTGCCTCACACCTATTTTCTCTTTCACCTCTGCCTCTCTCAGACCTTGCTTTCAATGATAAGTCTAGATACATAAATATTTAGCTAACGTCCTGCTTGCTACAAAAGTATGTTGCCTTTCTAGAGCTATGATAGAACATACATACCTGCATGGGCTTCTTCTGTTTAATATGTAATTTCTTGCTATATTCAAAAACAAAGTCCAAATAAAGTGAAGATATGTATAAAAACAAAGAATAATTTTATAACTTTAAAATGAAAAAGGCCTTTCTCATAACGGCATGAAACCCAGAAACCATTAACAGAAAAGACTGATTCATTAGAGAATCTAATAATTCAAATGCTCTAAAAGTGCCTCATAAACCAAATTAAAAAATACCATAAACAAAATTGAAAATCAGTGGAAGAAAATTTTGCAGTGCATTTTATGGGGCAGGTTTTCATTTCCTAATGCAGGGGATCTTCTCAACCCAAGGAATGAAACCACATCTCTTGCATCTCCTGCATTGGCAGGCAGATTTCAGCCACAGTGCCTCCCGGGAAGCCCATGAATTCAGCAGAACTATATTAATAGTCTTAGTTTTAAAAATGAGAAAAAATCATGAAAAATTTTCAGAATATCTAACATAGATGAAAATACATGCAAAAATCAATTAACTCACATAACTGACCATTGAACAACTTATAAGATGTCAAACCTTAATAACCAAATAAATGTAAATAAAAAATGAGATATTTTTCATATGTCATATCAGCAAAGTTCAAACTATTTAACCAGCTAAATGTGAGAGAGACAAAGAGTTTTCAACTTACTAGAGAGAGTCAACTGGTACAGTAGATATAGATATATGTATTGGCATAATAGTTGATTTACAATGTTATATTAGTTTCAAGTGTACAGCAAAATGCATCAGTTGTACAGATTCTTCTCCCATATGGGTTATTATAGACTATTCAGTAGAGTTCCCTGTGCTATACAATAGGTCCTTGTTGATTATTTTTATTCTTTCTTTTTAAAAAAATTTTGGCCTCTTTTTTTTATTTTTCATCCATCTTTATTCTTTTGGCCTGTGTGAGCCTCTTCTTCATTTCCTGCCTCACACCTATTTTCTCTTTCACCTCTGCCTCTCTCAGACCTTGCTTTCAATGATAAGTCTAGATACATAAATATTTAGCTAACGTCCTGCTTGCTACAAAAGTATGTTGCCTTTCTAGAGCTATGATAGAACATACATACCTGCATGGGCTTCTTCTGTTTAATATGCAAAATTTAATTTTCAAAAATTTAATTGCATTGAATTTTTTTGCTTTGCATGTCTTAAGTATCAAATTCAGCTCTGTGTCCTTAGATGAACCAATTAATAGCTTCTTAATTAGGAATTTAATTTCCTAATTTATAAAATTTAGTCTTTTTACTAAATATTTATTTCACTTATATATGTTTCTGACATTTTATTAAATACTATTAATAAAAATATAAATATCATTAGTCAAGAAACTCAGTATTCTAGATGCACAAATACATCAGAAATTATGTTGCATTATGCTAACTACATGGACAGAGCTATTTGAAAGATTATGGGCAGAAACGAAGGAGCATCTAATCCAGTCTTCAGGCTTTAAAAAAGGTTAAAATCTTCCTTAATCAATCAGTATCTGTGAATATTCTTTAAAAATATGTAATATTTTTCTTCTGAAAATAACAGAGGTAATGAAGAATCCTAAGAATGACATTCAACATTCAAAAAATTAAGATCACAGCATCCAGTCTTATCACTTTATGGCAAATAGATAGGGAAAAAATGAAAACAGCAACAGACTTTATTTTCTTGGGCTCCAAAATCACTGCAGACAATGACTACAGCCATGAGATTGAGACGCTTTTGCTTGGGAGAAAAGCTATGACAAACCTAGACAGCTTGTTAAAAAGCACAGACATCGGGGCTTCCCTGGTGGTCCAGTGGGTAAGGACACCTCCTTGCAGTGCAAGGAGCGCCGGTTCGATCCCTGGCCTGGGAAGATCCCACGTGCCGTGGAGCGGCTGGACTGATGTGTCCAATGACCGAGCCGGAGCTCTGGGGCACATGCGCCCAGAGCCGGTGCTCTGTGACAACAGAGGCCACAGCAATGGGAGGCCCACAGGGGCCAAAGAACAAAGACGGATGAAAATAGAGAAATGAAAGACCAATAGAAGTGGCCCGCCCGCTCCCCTCCCTCCCCACCCCACCCCCCAAAAGATAAATAGATTTAAAAAAAATGTTAAAAAAAAAGGCACAGACATCAATTTTCAGACAATCATCCATATAGGCCATGTGGTTTTTCCAGTGACATGTCCAGATGTGAGAGTTGGACCGTAAAGAAGGCTGAGTGCTGAAAAACTGACACTTCCAAACTGTGCTGGAGAAGAAACTTGAGCTGAAGAAAATTCTTGAGAGTTCCTCGGACAGCAAAAAGATAAAATCAGTCAACTCTGAAGGAAATAAACTCTGAATATTCATTATTCAATCTCTTGCTGATTTAGTGCAGGAAGAGAAATAGGCAGCAGAGGATGAAATGATTGGATGGCATCATTGACTCAATGGACACAAATCTGAGCAAATTCTGGGAGATAGTGAAGGACAGGGAAGCCTGGCATGCTGCAGTCCCTTGGATTGCAAAGTGTTGGACACTATTGAGAGAGTGAACAGCAACAACAAAGAATGACATGGTTACATTAGCAGTTTTTGATGGTCTTTTCTAACTCAAATTCTATTATTCTATAACCCTATATCTCATAATAGGCTAGAGAGTAAAAGTGGCATTTTGTTGAAGTTATTTTCTGTGAAAGTATGTTAGTAGAAGTGTATTAAAGAAAAATTATTATTTGAAGATCAACCCCATATGCATGGTTCCACTTTGGAATGCTGTTTTTACTGGGGGCAGTATCTTTAGGAAAAATGTTGTTGACCTGACACTATCCAAAAACATCCAAGATTAATGAAGGATTTAGAAAAACATTTCTAGGGAAGAAAGTACTTTCTGTCTTCAAATTTTAAACAGTTGTCACATGAAGGACATAGGCAATATAGCCTACATCTTATATTACAAAGCTTGTTAAAAAGCACAGACATCGGGGCTTCCCTGGTGGTCCAGTGGGTAAGGACACCTCCTTGCAGTGCAAGGAGCGCCGGTTCGATCCCTGGCCTGGGAAGATCCCACGTGCCGTGGAGCGGCTGGACTGATGTGTCCAATGACCGAGCCGGAGCTCTGGGGCACATGCGCCCAGAGCCGGTGCTCTGTGACAACAGAGGCCACAGCAATGGGAGGCCCACAGGGGCCAAAGAACAAAGACGGATGAAAATAGAGAAATGAAAGACCAATAGAAGTGGCCCGCCCGCTCCCCTCCCTCCCCACCCCACCCCCCAAAAGATAAATAGATTTAAAAAAAATGTTAAAAAAAAAGGCACAGACATCAATTTTCAGACAATCATCCATATAGGCCATGTGGTTTTTCCAGTGACATGTCCAGATGTGAGAGTTGGACCGTAAAGAAGGCTGAGTGCTGAAAAACTGACACTTCCAAACTGTGCTGGAGAAGAAACTTGAGCTGAAGAAAATTCTTGAGAGTTCCTCGGACAGCAAAAAGATAAAATCAGTCAACTCTGAAGGAAATAAACTCTGAATATTCATTATTCAATCTCTTGCTGATTTAGTGCAGGAAGAGAAATAGGCAGCAGAGGATGAAATGATTGGATGGCATCATTGACTCAATGGACACAAATCTGAGCAAATTCTGGGAGATAGTGAAGGACAGGGAAGCCTGGCATGCTGCAGTCCCTTGGATTGCAAAGTGTTGGACACTATTGAGAGAGTGAACAGCAACAACAAAGAATGACATGGTTACATTAGCAGTTTTTGATGGTCTTTTCTAACTCAAATTCTATTATTCTATAACCCTATATCTCATAATAGGCTAGAGAGTAAAAGTGGCATTTTGTTGAAGTTATTTTCTGTGAAAGTATGTTAGTAGAAGTGTATTAAAGAAAAATTATTATTTGAAGATCAACCCCATATGCATGGTTCCACTTTGGAATGCTGTTTTTACTGGGGGCAGTATCTTTTAGGAAAAATGTTGTTGACCTGACACTATCCAAAAAACATCCAAGATTAATGAAGGATTTAGAAAAACATTTCTAGGGAAGAAAGTACTTTCTGTCTTCAAATTTTAAACAGTTGTCACATGAAAGAAAAACAGACATAGGCAATATAGCCTACATCTATATTGAAAATTAAAGGCATGACTGTAATGTGAGAAAGTTATAAGAAGCAAAATTGTAGTTTTGTATATGAAAACAGAATGTGGCAAAACTTAAGTTTTTCAAGAGGGAATAAAGTATCTTTTGACAAACCACTTCAAGCAGAGGTTAAAAACAGTCTCTTCTAAAATTAGTGCTATTCTCTGAACAACATATGAAGCAATAACTTGCCCTCTCTTCATAAAAGCAGAACAAAACCAAACAAATCAAAAATTTACCCTCTTACCATAGTAAACTGGGAAAAACATGAGTTTATTTTTTTTAATCACAATAGTAAAATGCTGCTTATTAGTTTTCACAATCAATAACCAGACAAAATATAAAAGGTAATTACAAGTGCAAGCCATGATGAGAACATGATTAACCTAGCAAAATAAAGTAATTACATACAATTTGGGTGGTGGGGGTCAAGCAGAATGATACAGTAAGTGGTGGTGCACACATGCATATATTTCATCAAAGAGTTTAGACATGCATATTTGTTGTGTATATGTGTACAAACCTCATATGAAATGGAGGTACTGTATTTTTTCAAATGTGTACTTTTTCATTATAGTTTTAGAATAAATACATTACTGTGAATTTAGTTCTCTTTATAAATATTCTACTTGGAAAATTTTTTCAAAAATAAAAAGTCTTTAGAAAAATAATAGGCTGACATGGTTACATTAGCAGTTTTTGATGGTCTTTTCTAACTCAAATTCTATTATTCTATAACCCTATATCTCATAATAGGCTAGAGAGTAAAAGTGGCATTTTGTTGAAGTTATTTTCTGTGAAAGTATGTTAGTAGAAGTGTATTAAAGAAAAATTATTATTTGAAGATCAACCCCATATGCATGGTTCCACTTTGGAATGCTGTTTTTACTGGGGGCAGTATCTTTTAGGAAAAATGTTGTTGACCTGACACTATCCAAAAAACATCCAAGATTAATGAAGGATTTAGAAAAACATTTCTAGGGAAGAAAGTACTTTCTGTCTTCAAATTTTAAACAGTTGTCACATGAAAGAAAAACAGACATAGGCAATATAGCCTACATCTATATTGAAAATTAAAGGCATGACTGTAATGTGAGAAAGTTATAAGAAGCAAAATTGTAGTTTTGTATATGAAAACAGAATGTGGCAAAACTTAATTTTTTCAAGAGGGAATAAAGTATCTTTTGACAAACCACTTCAAGCAGAGGTTAAAAACAGTCTCTTCTAAAATTAGTGCTATTCTCTGAACAACATATGAAGCAATAACTTGCCCTCTCTTCATAAAAGCAGAACAAAACCAAACAAATCAAAAATTTACCCTCTTACCATAGTAAACTGGGAAAAACATGAGTTTATTTTTTTTAATCACAATAGTAAAATGCTGCTTATTAGTTTTCACAATCAATAACCAGACAAAATATAAAAGGTAATTACAAGTGCAAGCCATGATGAGAACATGATTAACCTAGCAAAATAAAGTAATTACATACAATTTGGGTGGTGGGGGTCAAGCAGAATGATACAGTAAGTGGTGGTGCACACATGCATATATTTCATCAAAGAGTTTAGACATGCATATTTGTTGTGTATATGTGTACAAACCTCATATGAAATGGAGGTACTGTATTTTTTCAAATGTGTACTTTTTCATTATAGTTTTAGAATAAATACATTACTGTGAATTTAGTTCTCTTTATAAATATTCTACTTGGAAAATTGTCTTTGTATGAGCAGATATAAAATCCACAAATACTTTGTATTCATAATAAGGCAGCTGGAAAGTAAAGCAAAATCAATAGTGCCTGTGATTAGTAACAGAAGACATAGAATTACTGAGAATTAAATAATTTTTTGTTACAAATCTCCAAATTCCTTTAACAACGATAAAGGAAAAACATGAAAATGTTTAGGAATTTCTACATAAGTGAGGCTTGTAATCTCTTATTTCTTAATTATACTACTAAAATTTTTTTTGCTCCTAAAAACTTACTTTTCAGTGAACTTCTTTCTGTTATTATCCTATCATGAACCATGTTTTAAGAATTCTAAACAATGTAAAACGGAGGGAGAACTTACAGTTATACTTATCATATACAATGGCTTGAAATATTATTAACCTCTTTACATGACTCAGAGCACCAAGGTAAACTCTCTTGATACTAGTTAAACATACTCAGAAAATGCCCCATCCCTTTTACATTTGAATAAAAGCATCAAGTATGGATTTTAGGCTTTAAGGAAAAGAACGATTAATACATATCAAGCATTCACATTGGTTCAAAGCATATCATATGATGTTTTGATTCAGTTAAATCTATAAACCAAAAAATGCATTCAAGTGTGCTTTCTATTATAATTTTTGTCATTGAAAACTAGAGAAACATGTAATGAATGGCAATATCACTGGGTAAACATGAAATTGAATTAATGACCCTGTCCAAAAGTAATGGCTAATTTAATATAAAGAAAGATTCCTTTGGCTTCTCCTCACTTAATGCATTTTGATCAATAAAGGTATCAGTGCAAGCCATGATGAGAACATGATTAACCTAGCAAAATAAAGTAATTACATACAATTTGGGTGGTGGGGGTCAAGCAGAATGATACAGTAAGTGGTGGTGCACACATGCATATATTTCATCAAAGAGTTTAGACATGCATATTTGTTGTGTATATGTGTACAAACCTCATATGAAATGGAGGTACTGTATTTTTTCAAATGTGTACTTTTTCATTATAGTTTTAGAATAAATACATTACTGTGAATTTAGTTCTCTTTATAAATATTCTACTTGGAAAATTGTCTTTGTATGAGCAGATATAAAATCCACAAATACTTTGTATTCATAATAAGGCAGCTGGAAAGTAAAGCAAAATCAATAGTGCCTGTGATTAGTAACAGAAGACATAGAATTACTGAGAATTAAATAATTTTTTGTTACAAATCTCCAAATTCCTTTAACAACGATAAAGGAAAAACATGAAAATGTTTAGGAATTTCTACATAAGTGAGGCTTGTAATCTCTTATTTCTTAATTATACTACTAAAATTTTTTTTGCTCCTAAAAACTTACTTTTCAGTGAACTTCTTTCTGTTATTATCCTATCATGAACCATGTTTTAAGAATTCTAAACAATGTAAAACGGAGGGAGAACTTACAGTTATACTTATCATATACAATGGCTTGAAATATTATTAACCTCTTTACATGACTCAGAGCACCAAGGTAAACTCTCTTGATACTAGTTAAACATACTCAGAAAATGCCCCATCCCTTTTACATTTGAATAAAAGCATCAAGTATGGATTTTAGGCTTTAAGGAAAAGAACGATTAATACATATCAAGCATTCACATTGGTTCAAAGCATATCATATGATGTTTTGATTCAGTTAAATCTATAAACCAAAAAATGCATTCAAGTGTGCTTTCTATTATAATTTTTGTCATTGAAAACTAGAGAAACATGTAATGAATGGCAATATCACTGGGTAAACATGAAATTGAATTAATGACCCTGTCCAAAAGTAATGGCTAATTTAATATAAAGAAAGATTCCTTTGGCTTCTCCTCACTTGCAGATATGCATTTTGATCAATATTTTTATTTAAATATTGCTGTCATGCTTATGGAATTTCAAGGTGATGGAAGATACAAGGGTGAGTATAATGAATCATGAGATGGCTTGGATTTATCAAGTACAACAAACTGAAAACAAATCTATTACTTATGCCTAGTTTTCTGATTGCCTGCACAAGCAATTAAAAGGGAAATTGGAATTTTATTATAAAAAGTGTATGTGAAAAAGTCTTAGGGGGATTCAAATCCCAAAGAACTTGAATGGAATAAAGTACCCTTGACTATTCTTTACCTGAATCCAAATTCTTCCTTTCATTTTCTTCAAGCTCATTATGAACCAACAGAGATACATAGCTGCCCAAAATGTTAATGGCATCCTGAGATGCATGAATTAGAAGTCAGAATAAGACCAGTTTCATCTTCATTATTTAGACTGTCCTGGGAGATGTTTGTTCTACACAGGTGCCTCATTTCAGAACTAGAATACATCTAGGAAGAAAAATGTACAAAGCAGTACATATTGTATAAAAAAGACTGACAGATTGTGAATATGTATCCTAACAAAGAAAAAAAAAAAAACCCTGCAGTATCCCAGTTTGAATTTCCCCAAGAAGCAGACATCAAGATAGGACCAGATATGCAAGAGATTTCTTGGAAATTGTCTATGAAGGAGCGAGAGGAAAGTAGGAGTGAGTAGAAAGACTCTAAAACAGTGATACAGCACTGAGATCCATGAAGGAAAGAGGAAGGGCAGGACTGCATAGGAAGATCCTGGGAACGCAGTTCAGGTTTGAGAAACTCTTGTCCAGATCTATAGAAAGTCCTCAAAGCAAGCTTGGCTCCCAAAGGACAGAAACAGTGTCATCCTAGCGTGGCAGCTGTGTTAGTCACTGAGCAGGAGCAGCCTGAGAAATGAGGTCCTCATGACAGGGTCCCAGTGGATCCTAAGGTGCAGCCACTGGCATTCAAGTGTGCTTTCTATTATAATTTTGTCATTGAAAACTAGAGAAACATGTAATGAATGCAATATCACTGGGTAAACATGAAATTGAATTAATGACCCTGTCCAAAAGTAATGGCTAATTTAATATAAAGAAAGATTCCTTTGGCTTCTCCTCACTTGCAGATATGCATTTTGATCAATATTTTTATTTAAATATTGCTGTCATGCTTATGGAATTTCAAGGTGATGGAAGATACAAGGGTGAGTATAATGAATCATGAGATGGCTTGGATTTATCAAGTACAACAAACTGAAAACAAATCTATTACTTATGCCTAGTTTTCTGATTGCCTGCACAAGCAATTAAAAGGGAAATTGGAATTTTATTATAAAAAGTGTATGTGAAAAAGTCTTAGGGGGATTCAAATCCCAAAGAACTTGAATGGAATAAAGTACCCTTGACTATTCTTTACCTGAATCCAAATTCTTCCTTTCATTTTCTTCAAGCTCATTATGAACCAACAGAGATACATAGCTGCCCAAAATGTTAATGGCATCCTGAGATGCATGAATTAGAAGTCAGAATAAGACCAGTTTCATCTTCATTATTTAGACTGTCCTGGGAGATGTTTGTTCTACACAGGTGCCTCATTTCAGAACTAGAATACATCTAGGAAGAAAAATGTACAAAGCAGTACATATTGTATAAAAAAGACTGACAGATTGTGAATATGTATCCTAACAAAGAAAAAAAAAAAAACCCTGCAGTATCCCAGTTTGAATTTCCCCAAGAAGCAGACATCAAGATAGGACCAGATATGCAAGAGATTTCTTGGAAATTGTCTATGAAGGAGCGAGAGGAAAGTAGGAGTGAGTAGAAAGACTCTAAAACAGTGATACAGCACTGAGATCCATGAAGGAAAGAGGAAGGGCAGGACTGCATAGGAAGATCCTGGGAACGCAGTTCAGGTTTGAGAAACTCTTGTCCAGATCTATAGAAAGTCCTCAAAGCAAGCTTGGCTCCCAAAGGACAGAAACAGTGTCATCCTAGCGTGGCAGCTGTGTTAGTCACTGAGCAGGAGCAGCCTGAGAAATGAGGTCCTCATGACAGGGTCCCAGTGGATCCTAAGGTGCAGCCACTGGCATATTCTGAAGACACACCTCTGTGGCTTCAGGAGGCATAATGGCTATCTTTAAGTTGCCTCAAGAGCTGTAATATGGACAGAAGTATAGATTTTTTTCTGTATAACTTTAAAGCAGAGACGGATATAAACTCAAGCTTCATCAAAATATGAAGATTTTAATAATCAAGAGCTTAAAAATATAGTGAACAGTGTCACAGATGATGAATAGTAAAGAATCAGAAATTAGACCAGAAGATCTATGAAACCCCTTCTCAAATTCTGAAGTCTAATGAGATTTAGGAATAAAGGAGCTAAGAATACTGAAAGTTCAAACAATTAAGAAACATGGTTTGTTCAAATGATTTTAAGGAGACTGGGTTAGGAAGTTTTTATTTTTCCTTTTGTAATAATGCTGCATTTTGCATTTCAGAAGAAAATGCTAAGCAGTATAAGAAATTGTAAGGAATATACAAATCCACTGCCTCTTGTATACTAAAAATCCTTTGCATGTGTACTGAGTCACTTTCGTTATGTCCAGCTCTTTGTGACCCCATGGACTATAGCCCTCTAGGCTCCTCTGTCCATTGGATTCTCCAGGCAAAAATTCTCTAGAGAGTTGCCATGCCCTCCTCCAGGAGATCTTCCTGGCCCAGAGATTGAACCACCTCTCTCACATCACCTGCATTGGCAGATGGGTTCTTTAAATAAAGAACTCATTTACGAACCCCCACAAATCCTTTGTGTCAGATTAGAATCAGAGAACTATAAACTACACTTAAGTCATAAGCTTCTGAACTCTGGCATTCTGGATAATATATGTAAAGCTTCTCTGCCCTTTTTTGAAAAGAATCCTTAATTTTCCATCTCAACACAGCGTATGTCCAGGAAAAAGCAGATTCTAGATTTCAGTCATGTGCTAGTTTCTGCTTCTTTTAGAGGATAAAAAATTAAAAGCTTTTGCACTCAATACTTTCCAACGCCAGTGAAAGGGTTAACTACGCTAAAGTTAAGTGCTGAATATGAGAATTGAAAATCTGGCAAACAGCCCAGAGTCCATTTCCAAAAAGCAGCAGCTATCTTGGGCTTGTACAAAGGAGGTGGTTGCCCTAGCAACAGAAGCTAAAAAAGAAAACATGGCCGACAGGTATACATACAGATTGCTCCAGAAAGAGGAAAACCGCTTAGCTAGCACTGCACTCAGTGGTGAGGAGTATTTTTACAAATCTCGAGCTTTGAAACTGAACCCCTCTAATTTCCCACTGCATAGATTTTCCTGTGATGTGAAAATTTATCGAGGTAAAATTTATTGTGATATTTATTGAGGTTGTGTAAAATAAGAAGATTTTAATAATCAAGAGCTTAAAAATATAGTGAACAGTGTCACAGATGATGAATAGTAAAGAATCAGAAATTAGACCAGAAGATCTATGAAACCCCTTCTCAAATTCTGAAGTCTAATGAGATTTAGGAATAAAGGAGCTAAGAATACTGAAAGTTCAAACAATTAAGAAACATGGTTTGTTCAAATGATTTTAAGGAGACTGGGTTAGGAAGTTTTTATTTTTCCTTTTGTAATAATGCTGCATTTTGCATTTCAGAAGAAAATGCTAAGCAGTATAAGAAATTGTAAGGAATATACAAATCCACTGCCTCTTGTATACTAAAAATCCTTTGCATGTGTACTGAGTCACTTTCGTTATGTCCAGCTCTTTGTGACCCCATGGACTATAGCCCTCTAGGCTCCTCTGTCCATTGGATTCTCCAGGCAAAAATTCTCTAGAGAGTTGCCATGCCCTCCTCCAGGAGATCTTCCTGGCCCAGAGATTGAACCACCTCTCTCACATCACCTGCATTGGCAGATGGGTTCTTTAAATAAAGAACTCATTTACGAACCCCCACAAATCCTTTGTGTCAGATTAGAATCAGAGAACTATAAACTACACTTAAGTCATAAGCTTCTGAACTCTGGCATTCTGGATAATATATGTAAAGCTTCTCTGCCCTTTTTTGAAAAGAATCCTTAATTTTCCATCTCAACACAGCGTATGTCCAGGAAAAAGCAGATTCTAGATTTCAGTCATGTGCTAGTTTCTGCTTCTTTTAGAGGATAAAAAATTAAAAGCTTTTGCACTCAATACTTTCCAACGCCAGTGAAAGGGTTAACTACGCTAAAGTTAAGTGCTGAATATGAGAATTGAAAATCTGGCAAACAGCCCAGAGTCCATTTCCAAAAAGCAGCAGCTATCTTGGGCTTGTACAAAGGAGGTGGTTGCCCTAGCAACAGAAGCTAAAAAAGAAAACATGGCCGACAGGTATACATACAGATTGCTCCAGAAAGAGGAAAACCGCTTAGCTAGCACTGCACTCAGTGGTGAGGAGTATTTTTACAAATCTCGAGCTTTGAAACTGAACCCCTCTAATTTCCCACTGCATAGATTTTCCCTGTGATGTGAAAATTTATCGAGGTAAAATTTATTGTGATATTTATTGAGGTTGTGATAAATGTATTTCATGATTCACCATTTTAGACCAATGACTGAGAATGAACATGCCCCTAACCTAAAAAACTACTGCAAATGATTGTCAGGATACATCAGCTTACTCAAAAGACCACTTTCATGAAAGATTTGCTCAAAATAAACATTACTTTTCCCAAAAAACCTTGAATTCAATTATTTCATTATGTTCCAGTTTCTTTTTTGTTCTTCTGCAGAACTGTGACTTTCGTATGAAACTTTCAAGTTCCTCAGAGTCTCCATGATTTTTTCCATAATTATTTGTCACTTACACTGTCATCTTTTTCCACAAAGCTAAACCTTCTCAGTATTTTGTGTGTACTAACTATCTTTTTAAAAATATTTTGTGGTATTACCCTTAGAGATTTTTATCAGACTCTAAAAGAATGATGGTGGTCAATGGTTTGATTATAAAGGATAGATGCATTTTTCGTGGAAACCTTGCAAAGATTGCTTCCTAGAGCATCAGTTTCTTCAAATGGATACTTCAGATTGATCTATTTATAGCTTTTGTCATAATTTATGAGTACCATGTTGTTATTCAGTCATATGGTAATCAGGTGTTGCTGCACTGTGCTTAGTTGTGTCTGACTCTTTGCAACTCCATGGACTGTACTCCACCAGGCTCCTCTGTCCATTGGATTTCCCAGGGAAGAATACTGGAGTGGGTTGCCAGTTCCTTCTCCAGAGTATCTTCCTGACCTAGGTATTGAACCTGAGTTTCTTGTGTCTCCTACATTGATAAGCAGATTCTTTACCTACTGAGTCCCCTATGGACCCCTATGGCAATCAGAACCTTTGCCAAAAGGGCATGATTCAGTGCTGAGTGAGACAGTTTGTAATACACACGCTTTCACTCCTCACTCCCATTCACAGATGGTAAATTCCACTTTCAAAAAAGTACATGATACAAAGGCCTATACTCATTCAAGACATCAATTCTCATGTTTCCAAGTCTCATGTGTCTCCTAGCTTATGAAATGGCCTTGGGCATCCCTGTTGGCTCAGCAGTAAACAATCTACTTGCAATGCAGGCGGTATGGTTTCAGTCCCTGGGTCAGGAAGACCCTCTGGAGAAGGGCATGGCAATCCACCCCAGTATTCTTCCCTGGAGAATCTCAGGAACAGACAGGCCTGACAGACTACAGTTCATGGATTCGCGAAGAGTCGGACACAATTGAAGTGAGGTAGCATGCACACATGCATGAAATGACCTTGGTAAGGCCTTTAGCCTCCTGAGATCCCAGGGACATGCGCTCCTGTGAATAACATCTAAGGCTCTTCTTGGCTGTTCTGTTCCATGAAAATGGGCCACTAGTACCGTGAGGACAAATGAAGGTTCCATTGGAACTGATTCATTTGATTTTGATTAGAGTTCTTTTTTCAGGTTTCTTTACAAGTTATCTCTGCATCAGCACTCCTAATTTTCCTTAGTAAATTAAATATTACCAGCTTGAAACTTCTAGGTAAACATCCATTGTGCACAGTGAATGAAGGATTCCAGTAGACACTACTCAGAGATAATCTGATGTATTTGAATCATCTCTTCCTTGGATTAGAGTATGAAATCCCTGGGACAAATGTAAAAGCACAAAGGAAGAGTATATAGAATTCTCCTTAAAAACATAGAATAGCAAAAGTAAATTGAGCAGAAATAGACTTATCTAGTCATCTTTGGCCTAGGAGAATGCTAGGTTAATTTTAGAGTTATCCATGATTAACTCTTCAATTCAATGTTTCTAAAATCTAGCCAGAACCTTTCTGAAGGTAAAAAACATTGACCCATCTACCCACTGTTGATCCGTGTTACTTTGACTATATTTATAAATATGTATAAATATAAAAAATAAGTATAAATGGTTTATGCTCAGAGGACTTAATTAGCCATAGAAATAAGTTAAATAGGAATTAAATGATAAAGCCTATAAAATTAAAATTAATGTTACTAATGTAATGTGGTGAATCATCTTGAAGCTTAATCTGTTGGAATTTGAATATTGTACTGACTGCCACATCATGGTTTTAAAAGCATTTGGCAGGCTTATGCTACTGTGCATCATCTGCTAACTCAATTCACCCACTGCTTTTCTCTGCTCAAACTCATGTGAAACTTTTGTTTCCACAGTACCTCACTTGGTCTTCATGCCTGGGAAAGGATAGTGTACTTTTTTTGTTTAATTTCGGCCTCTTTTATTGGTTTTTTATTTATTTATTTTCATCCATCATTATTGTTTGGCCTGTGTGGGCCTCCCATCACAGTGACCTCTCTCGTTGCTGAGCACTGGCTCTGGGTGCATATGCTCCGGAGTGCTGGCTCACAATTCGACACACTGGTCCAGCCGCTCCATGGCACATGGGATCTTCTCCAGCCAGGGATCGAACCAGTGCCCCTTGCACTGCAGGGTGGACTCTTTACCCACTGGACCACCAGGGAAGCTCAGAATGGTGTACTTTTTAAATCTCTTTCCATTCTTTTTTCCCTTGCTGATGACTACCAAAGATATCTCATTGGTGCCCACATGATCCAAGCATCAGAAAACATGAGGAGCAATTCTAATGTAACTATTCCTGGAGTCCAATACAATATCATGGAATTCAACCTTATGTTTTCTCTCTGTGATCATAAAGAAAAAAATTAAAAATTGAGATATTATTGTATAATATCTGCAAAGCCCCTGTTGGAGAAACATAAGTCTAGTGGATAATTATGTTCCAAATAATCTTGATTTGAAAAAATAGTTAATAAATTATTTTGGTTTAAAAACAGTTATTTGCGTTCAAGGTAATTATCCTCAAACCCAATCTGCTTATGCATTGATTTTGTATAATCAATCAAACCAATTAGCCAGAATGCTAGGTTAATTTTAGAGTTATCCATGATTAACTCTTCAATTCAATGTTTCTAAAATCTAGCCAGAACCTTTCTGAAGGTAAAAAACATTGACCCATCTACCCACTGTTGATCCGTGTTACTTTGACTATATTTATAAATATGTATAAATATAAAAAATAAGTATAAATGGTTTATGCTCAGAGGACTTAATTAGCCATAGAAATAAGTTAAATAGGAATTAAATGATAAAGCCTATAAAATTAAAATTAATGTTACTAATGTAATGTGGTGAATCATCTTGAAGCTTAATCTGTTGGAATTTGAATATTGTACTGACTGCCACATCATGGTTTTAAAAGCATTTGGCAGGCTTATGCTACTGTGCATCATCTGCTAACTCAATTCACCCACTGCTTTTCTCTGCTCAAACTCATGTGAAACTTTTGTTTCCACAGTACCTCACTTGGTCTTCATGCCTGGGAAAGGATAGTGTACTTTTTTTGTTTAATTTCGGCCTCTTTTATTGGTTTTTTATTTATTTATTTTCATCCATCATTATTGTTTGGCCTGTGTGGGCCTCCCATCACAGTGACCTCTCTCGTTGCTGAGCACTGGCTCTGGGTGCATATGCTCCGGAGTGCTGGCTCACAATTCGACACACTGGTCCAGCCGCTCCATGGCACATGGGATCTTCTCCAGCCAGGGATCGAACCAGTGCCCCTTGCACTGCAGGGTGGACTCTTTACCCACTGGACCACCAGGGAAGCTCAGAATGGTGTACTTTTTAAATCTCTTTCCATTCTTTTTTCCCTTGCTGATGACTACCAAAGATATCTCATTGGTGCCCACATGATCCAAGCATCAGAAAACATGAGGAGCAATTCTAATGTAACTATTCCTGGAGTCCAATACAATATCATGGAATTCAACCTTATGTTTTCTCTCTGTGATCATAAAGAAAAAAATTAAAAATTGAGATATTATTGTATAATATCTGCAAAGCCCCTGTTGGAGAAACATAAGTCTAGTGGATAATTATGTTCCAAATAATCTTGATTTGAAAAAATAGTTAATAAATTATTTTGGTTTAAAAACAGTTATTTGCGTTCAAGGTAATTATCCTCAAACCCAATCTGCTTATGCATTTGCACAGGTGTCTGTATAATCAATCAAAGCAGCATTCTCCCTCCATTCTTCATTTCTGTCCTCCTTATAGGGTCTGAGAAAAGCCAAATTCTCACTTTCACAGACTTCCTTCCAGACAGGAGTGGCAATTTGAGTCAAGGAAATAAATGTGGAGAGCTGCTTTGAATTTGGGAGAGTGTTTCATTTTCCTGATAAAAATGATAGTTATGAAATGGTTAATTGCTTTTCCTCCCTCTTCCCATTTGTTTCTGCTTTGAACATAGACTTGCTTGTTTGTTTGTTTGCTTTTTTAATACCTGAAGATACCTTTCACATATCATAACCCTGAGAGCCAGGATATTAAGTGTGGAAGAAAAGAAAGATTTGAAGAAACTGTGTCCTTGGTGATTTTTAGATTTTTTTTCTAAATTTCTTATTAGGTAAATAATACATGTCTATCAAGTTTAAGCCACTGTTAAACAAGAATTCTGTTTCTTGCAGCCAGAAGCATTTTTGATTTAGAGATCTTACACATGCTTAGTCCCTCAGTCATATGGACTCATTGCAACCCCAGGGACCATAGCCCACCAGGTTCCTCTGTCCATGTGATTCTCCAGGCAAGAATACTGGATTGGGTTGCCATTACCTTCTCCAAGAGATCTTATATCATTTTCCAAATCATCTAATTGTTTATTGATGAAAAATAGTCAGGGGTATGGAGTTGGAAATTTGGTGAAATGTATTCTGTTTATTCCATGTGGCAATTCAAATTACATTTCATGTTTTATGTTCCAAAATATCAGATTATATTTGTTGTCATTTCATCTGATACTAACTATCTATACTTGTAAAATCTGGATTCTAGCTTGCAATAGGCAAGAGGACTCTTTTTTACAGAGGTGTTGAAACGTTCATAACGCTACATCCTGTCCCTGAGTATATTATTGAGTCCAAGCTCACTCTGCTCGCCACACGACAAGCCAATGAATCCAAGAGACTAATGGCTGAGGCAAGGAAGATGACTTTATTTGGAAAGCAGCTGACCAAGAAGATGACAGGCTAGGCCTCAAAATAACCATCTTATTGGGGTCTGGATGACAGGTTCTTTTATAGAAAAGAGATAGAGGGAGGTGAGGATGAAAGGAAAAAGGCCATTAATCTTGCAGACATCTCTTAGAATGACAAGCCTCAGGCAGGGGATGTGTTAATTTCTCCCTTCTCATCTACAAGAGGACAGGGTTCTGAACAAAAGCATTTTACTTTCAGTCAGGCAGAGGGGCAGGGTCCTGGTGGCAAGCCATTAAGTATGATTATAATAATAAAAGCAACAGAAGGCAAGTCAAAGAAACAGTTTCATCATGGGGTCAAAATTGGTTTTCTCCCTGCAACAAGTGTGTTTCTACCACCAAGCTACAGTACTTTCTGTTCCTTCTTAACACAAGTGCCTTCTTCCTGTCTTAGACCTGACAGACTTCCTCCTACTTGGACCTTGCATAGGTTGTTCCTTTGCATAGAATGCCCCTCCCAACCCATTCCTCCTCTTCTCCTTCTGTTCCAATTTACACTTCAGATCTAACCTACCACTTCAGTTCCTTAAGAAAGTTTGCTGGACTCCCTCAGCCAAACCTCTTCCTTTTGTGCACTTTCATTAACTTGAAATGACGCATGTATTACTATACTTGAGTCAATTTCTCCTGCCCATCTCTTTGTCTGAAATTCCATGCACTTTATACTCACTAATGCATCTTTGTACAGTGTTAGGTACCTCGTAAGTGATAGGAAATGTTTCTCAATTCAGTGAATAATTTAATGAATGAATAAATAAATGAATGGAAAATGTAGTATTTTCATGATATTTCAAAGGTAGCAGATACTGAAAACTGATATGGTTATATGAAATCTTGTGTTTCAATGTGTGTATTATAACTACTAAATTTCAGATCAATTATATGGGTGTACACATTTCTATTCATTTGATAATCTGGTGCTAGTGCTTTGGAAATTCAGCCAGGTGCAAAAAATTAAATGATTAATGTATTAAAAATGAGCATGTGCTCTGTGAAGTATATTAACTTATTTCTTGACAAGCCAATGAATCCAAGAGACTAATGGCTGAGGCAAGGAAGATGACTTTATTTGGGAAAGCAGCTGACCAAGAAGATGACAGGCTAGGCCTCAAAATAACCATCTTATTGGGGTCTGGATGACAGGTTCTTTTATAGAAAAGAGATAGAGGGAGGTGAGGATGAAAGGAAAAAGGCCATTAATCTTGCAGACATCTCTTAGAATGACAAGCCTCAGGCAGGGGATGTGTTAATTTCTCCCTTCTCATCTACAAGAGGACAGGGTTCTGAACAAAAGCATTTTACTTTCAGTCAGGCAGAGGGGCAGGGTCCTGGTGGCAAGCCATTAAGTATGATTATAATAATAAAAGCAACAGAAGGCAAGTCAAAGAAACAGTTTCATCATGGGGTCAAAATTGGTTTTCTCCCTGCAACAAGTGTGTTTCTACCACCAAGCTACAGTACTTTCTGTTCCTTCTTAACACAAGTGCCTTCTTCCTGTCTTAGACCTGACAGACTTCCTCCTACTTGGACCTTGCATAGGTTGTTCCTTTGCATAGAATGCCCCTCCCAACCCATTCCTCCTCTTCTCCTTCTGTTCCAATTTACACTTCAGATCTAACCTACCACTTCAGTTCCTTAAGAAAGTTTGCTGGACTCCCTCAGCCAAACCTCTTCCTTTTGTGCACTTTCATTAACTTGAAATGACGCATGTATTACTATACTTGAGTCAATTTCTCCTGCCCATCTCTTTGTCTGAAATTCCATGCACTTTATACTCACTAATGCATCTTTGTACAGTGTTAGGTACCTCGTAAGTGATAGGAAATGTTTCTCAATTCAGTGAATAATTTAATGAATGAATAAATAAATGAATGGAAAATGTAGTATTTTCATGATATTTCAAAGGTAGCAGATACTGAAAACTGATATGGTTATATGAAATCTTGTGTTTCAATGTGTGTATTATAACTACTAAATTTCAGATCAATTATATGGGTGTACACATTTCTATTCATTTGATAATCTGGTGCTAGTGCTTTGGAAATTCAGCCAGGTGCAAAAAATTAAATGATTAATGTATTAAAAATGAGCATGTGCTCTGTGAAGTATATTAACTTATTTCTTACTTACAAATTAAATATCTCTTTTACTCACTGCCCATTGCTAGAGGTAATCATGTTTATCTTTTTAGAGATCTTGTGCATCATGAAATAATAATTAAATAAGATAATTTAGTTGCAATAGGAGGTTTTATTTTTCATTAAAAACCTGAATTCCATGAAAGAATGATGCTTTCAAAGTGTATAGATATCAAGACAAAAAATCCTCACTATAATAAGTTCTTTTGTAAATTCTTAACTATGACCTCTTCCATTATATATGAACTTGCAGGTCTTAAATGATACTTAAAGCGTATCATTGTCTAACTTTTCCTGTCTTACAGATAACTCTGAGACCCTTTACCTATATCTTGGACTAAAGAGAAGGATTTGTGATTTTGTGTGTGTGTGTGTGTGTGTGTGTGTGCTCTGACTCTTGGTGATATCATGGACTGTAGCCCGCCAGCCTCCTCTGTCCATGGGATTCTCCAGGTAGGAAAACTAGAGTGGTTTGCCATTTGCTACTTGTGGAGATCATCCCAACCCAGGAAGTGAACCCGTGTCTCCAGAATGTCCTTCATTGGCAGGCAGATTCTTTACTACTGAGATACCTGAGATTGTGATTATGTATTTTAATTTCTTCTTAATGCAGAAATCAAAAACAAAAAAAGGAGGTAAATTACAAAAGTGAAGTCAAAGTCACTCAGTAATGCCTGACTCTTTGCTACCCCATGAACCACAGCCTGCCAGGCTCCTCTGTCCATGGGATTCTCCAGGCAAGAATACTGCAGTGGGTCCCCATTCACTTTTCCAGGGATCTTCCCAACCCAGGGACTGAACTTGGGTCTCCCACATTGCAGTCAGATTTTTCACTGTCTGAACCACCAGGGAAGCCACTATAAAAGTTGGAGTTTAATTTTTTTTTCTTTTCCCCATCATGCCTTTTTTATCTATATTTATTTTCATCCATCTTTTTATTCTTTGGCATATGTGGGCCTCCCATTGAAGTGGCCTCTCTCAGTGCTGAGCACAAGCTCTGGGTGCATGGGCTCCAGAGCACTGGCCCATAATTGGATACACTGGTCCAGCCACTCAGTGACCATGGCATTTTCCCAAGCCAGGGATTGAACCCATGCCCCTTGCAATGCAAGGCAGACTATCTACCCACTGGACTACCAGGGAAGCCCTGTTTCTTTATTTGCTTTTAATTAGAGGATAATTGCTTTACAATATTGTGTTGGTTTCTCCCATATATTAATATGAATCAGCCATAGGCATACATATGCCCCTTCATCTTGAACCTCCTTCTCACCTCCTGCCCCATCCTACTCCTCTGTGTTTTCATGGAACATCAGGTTTGAGCTCCCTGTGTCAGATAACAAATTTGGCTATCTGATTTTGCATACCGACCCTCAGATTAGCCATGCATTTTTGTTGAAAAAAACAATCCATCATTTCAACATTAAGCTTATAACCCCATGGTAATAAAATTATGTTAATACCAAATTTCAAATTGTGCAAAAACTCTTATAACATGGAAAAAATACTTGATCCATAAAAATAAATAACAGTTAATGCAACTGAGTCAACAATACACATTGACTTGATAGAAACTTGAATTGTTATGTCATGTTACTTGATGAGGTGGTGTAATGGTGGAGCAAAAGAAAGAAGATACCCTTGTGAACATGGACGTCATAAGCTTTATTATGGAAAAATGGTAGATTGTAAGAGGGTTGGGTTTGAAATGAAGAATATGGGAATCATGCGCTGGATGATGAGGTGGAGAAAAACTCTTATTAAGTTCAATCCCATTGCAGATGAGCCATCCCATTGACATTCTACTGATCTTGGAGATTATAAGAAGCTACAGATATAAAGTTACATAGAATTTAATACATGTGCCCGTAATACAAGAGAAACTGGGTAAATATGAGTAAGACTGGCAGACTATATCAATATCAGTACCTTGGTTTTGATGTGTATGACAGTTTTACAAATACCATTGTAAAGAATTAGATTAAGCGTATATGGGATCACTCTGGATTACTTTTCTATCTATATTTATTTTCATCCATCTTTTTATTCTTTGGCATATGTGGGCCTCCCATTGAAGTGGCCTCTCTCAGTGCTGAGCACAAGCTCTGGGTGCATGGGCTCCAGAGCACTGGCCCATAATTGGATACACTGGTCCAGCCACTCAGTGACCATGGCATTTTCCCAAGCCAGGGATTGAACCCATGCCCCTTGCAATGCAAGGCAGACTATCTACCCACTGGACTACCAGGGAAGCCCTGTTTCTTTATTTGCTTTTAATTAGAGGATAATTGCTTTACAATATTGTGTTGGTTTCTCCCATATATTAATATGAATCAGCCATAGGCATACATATGCCCCTTCATCTTGAACCTCCTTCTCACCTCC
This sequence comes from Tragulus kanchil, assembly GCA_022376925.1. Lineage (NCBI taxonomy): Eukaryota > Metazoa > Chordata > Mammalia > Artiodactyla > Tragulidae > Tragulus > Tragulus kanchil. The sequence goes on from JAIOJX010000004.1 coordinate 150,369,082, forward strand.
TGCCCCATCCTACTCCTCTGTGTTTTCATGGAACATCAGGTTTGAGCTCCCTGTGTCAGATAACAAATTTGGCTATCTGATTTTGCATACCGACCCTCAGATTAGCCATGCATTTTTGTTGAAAAAAACAATCCATCATTTCAACATTAAGCTTATAACCCCATGGTAATAAAATTATGTTAATACCAAATTTCAAATTGTGCAAAAACTCTTATAACATGGAAAAAATACTTGATCCATAAAAATAAATAACAGTTAATGCAACTGAGTCAACAATACACATTGACTTGATAGAAACTTGAATTGTTATGTCATGTTACTTGATGAGGTGGTGTAATGGTGGAGCAAAAGAAAGAAGATACCCTTGTGAACATGGACGTCATAAGCTTTATTATGGAAAAATGGTAGATTGTAAGAGGGTTGGGTTTGAAATGAAGAATATGGGAATCATGCGCTGGATGATGAGGTGGAGAAAAACTCTTATTAAGTTCAATCCCATTGCAGATGAGCCATCCCATTGACATTCTACTGATCTTGGAGATTATAAGAAGCTACAGATATAAAGTTACATAGAATTTAATACATGTGCGCACAGTAATACAAGAGAAACTGGGTAAATATGAGTAAGACTGGCAGACTATATCAATATCAGTACCTTGGTTTTGATGTGTATGACAGTTTTACAAATACCATTGTAAAGAATTAGATTAAGCGTATATGGGATCACTCTGGATTACTTTTTACATGCAAATCTACAATTATTTTGAGATTTTTAAAAAGATCCTCTGGTTATAGTGCTTACAATGGGTTAAAATAGATGGCAAAAGAGAAGAGTTGGGTGAAGCAAGGTGGTCTATTTATTTTGTTCAGTATTCTCTACATCGCGTGCAGCTGGAAATGGCACCCATTCCAGTATTCTTGCCTGGAGAATCCAATGGTCAGATGAGCCTGGCAGGCTAGGGTCCTTGGGATCACAAGTGTGGGACATGATTGAGTGACTAAATCAGTCAACTATATTGTATGCTAATTGAAAAGGTTTCCTCTAAATACTAGGATTTAGACTGCCAATCTCACAGGGTTTTGACCTTGTATTTTGTTAGCTCCTTAGCTCCTTAATAAGAGATAGTAAATGTATTTAAGACCAAGAATTGTGTCTTATCAAAGTGTATAACTCCTATGAAAGGTCATATTAGGTACAGTTCTATATTTTTTAATAAGTTACTGGATGCAAGCACACATAATCTTTCATAACAATTTGGTTTAATTACCTGTGACAAAAAAAAAAAAGAAATGACAGATGAGGTGAAAGCTCTTGTGCCTGCTGTTAGGTATAAATACTGTTCAGTGGACCGCTTAAGTGTTTATTTAGAGCACAGTTCAATGAACCTGAAGCTAAAAGGGTCTCTGATAGAAACCATGTCATCAGTCTTCCTCATTTTTACAGAGCAGTTAGGTCATGTGACCTTCCTGAAAACGCAGAGGCCAAAGGTGGCCGAGATACAGAGAGTGACTGGGTAGCACAAAGGTCAATTTACTGTGAAGCGCATCAGGCTAGGAGGACTCACCTCAGTTAGGGATTAAAGTTGTTTCCAGCTGATTGAAAGCAGATCACTCAGTGGGCATCTTGTGGAATAAGCTAGTATGTATTGATTAGCAGATCAGTGACGGGTTCCACAGTGTCTGAGGGCCTTTATATAAAGTCTGATAAAACCAGACTAGCCAAAGGACATTGCATTCCTTGCATACTTGAATGACGGTCGTTCTCCCCCTAAACCCATTTTGAGAGAAAATATAAATAAATAACAATAGTTAAATTTTTATCTATAAATAACATAATTTTCTTATTTTAATGTAAACATAAAGTCTGTTTGAGAGATCCAATGTTACAAATGCTGTGGAAAACCATGACAGAATTAGTATGAAAACATTTGAGGACAGTATCAGAATATATTGGGGTATTGTTCTGTAGACCAGTGTCTTTAACCAGGTTGCATCTTAGAATCACTTGAGGGTTTCAAAAATATCAGTGTTCGAATGCAAAGCCCAAAATATAATCCATATACTTGGGAGAGTACTTTGGTCTTGATTTTTTAACCATTTATTATCATTGTTGTTGTTGTGATTATTAAAGTGTCTCAAAGATTTCTAGTGTGCAGACAAACTTGGGAACCACTAACTTGAGCCAAAGGCAAAAATAATACATTCAACCAGGCTGCATCCTGCCCCACCAAATTTCCCTCCATTTATCTTACTATCATCTTTACTAAATGATAAGCTCCCTGTAAATCAAATTCCATGAGTTGTTATCTTCTGTTCTTGCCTAGAATTCCAAAAATTCAAGATGGAGAATAGATACCAATTTGCAATTGTTATTTTATGCAAGACACAGAAATTATTATAAATATTGTCCTTGAGGCTGCATCATCAGATGGCATGAATAGAAAAAGTAACCTGTTTTCTTTTTTCTTTCTGTTCATGGTCCTAGACCATAAAGTCAATAAATTGTTTCAAATGGGCCTTATTCAAAGATGATACCATAGTTATAAAGCTAGAGCTCTTCTTGGCCCTCTTCTTTAGAAAATGTTTCTAAATACAGATTATTTAAGGCAATTACTGGGTGTGCTTTGCAGGTAATGTAAACAGCGTTGTTTCATAACATCCCCAGGCAAAACTACGAAATCCATTTCATCAAATAGTGCCTTGAATAAGTTTGCCTCCAAATGGGAAAAAAAAGACCAAAACTTTGAAACAAAGGAATATATCAGCATCATGGCACAGTGAAGCCATGTCAGAACAGAACACTCCCGAGATAGAAAGAAAAAAAGACACCTTGGTATCACTAGCTATCAGATGCATTCTTAGTTGCACCAGACGAAAATGGACATGTGCCCTGAGGAATCAGTGCCAGGGTTACCCATTTATTCCTTCTCTGTCCCTTGGGAAAGCTCTGAGGTATAAGAGATTGGAGGCAGACTGACTAAACTTGGAGGCAATAAAATGAGAACAAACTTAGGGAATTTTTGTACCTTTGATATGTCTGCATTTCTCCCTTGGAAGCATGACTCATGGTTAAAAGCTAATTCATTCAGCATCTCTTGAATCTTCAATAAGTATAGAGAATAAAAACATGATGTACAAAGATTTTGTGACCTTAAATAGCTCATACTGTAGTGAAGAAATGAGAAAGCAATGATCATAAAGCATCTATATGATTAAAATTTACATATAGAAGTGAGACTAGCAATTTCCAGTTGACAGCCCCAGTGGAAGGAGGAGGTAAGAACCATGAAACAGAAGAGCCTTGGTGTTGCCTCAGCCATTCCTGTGACATCATTCGCCTGAGTGATTCCAGTCAATGTTACACGGTTCCTTTTCATGGCAGAGAAGTTTCTCAGTTACCAAAGATAGGACAGAACACCTGCCTGTATTCTGTGAGTTCTCTCAATAAACTGCTGGTCAGTGTGACTCAACAGGAATACAGACAGAGAAGGAGAAATATCATATGGGATCCCTTACACGTGGAATCAAAAAAGAAATGATTCAAATGAATTTATTTACAAGACAGAAGTGGACTCAAAACGTCAGAGAATGAATTTATGGTTGCCAGGAGTAAGGATGGGGGAAGGGACAGTTAGAGACTTTGGGATGGTCATATACACACTGCTATATTTTAAATGGATAATCAACAAAGAGTTACTATACAGTACATGGAACTCTGCACAGTGTTATGTGGCAGCATGATTGAGAGGAGAGTTTGGGGATAATGCAAAACTGTATGGGTATGACTAAGGGTCTTGAGTCCATGGTGCTGCAAACAGCAGGTTAAATAAAATAAACAGTACATGGAACACAAGTCTTAAAGCCTCCAAATGGGAAAAAAGACCAAAACTTTGAAACAAAGGAATATATCAGCATCATGGCACAGTGAAGCCATGTCAGAACAGAACACTCCCGAGATAGAAAGAAAAAGACACCTTGGTATCACTAGCTATCAGATGCATTCTTAGTTGCACCAGACGAAAATGGACATGTGCCCTGAGGAATCAGTGCCAGGGTTACCCATTTATTCCTTCTCTGTCCCTTGGGAAAGCTCTGAGGTATAAGAGATTGGAGGCAGACTGACTAAACTTGGAGGCAATAAAATGAGAACAAACTTAGGGAATTTTTGTACCTTTGATATGTCTGCATTTCTCCCTTGGAAGCATGACTCATGGTTAAAAGCTAATTCATTCAGCATCTCTTGAATCTTCAATAAGTATAGAGAATAAAAACATGATGTACAAAGATTTTGTGACCTTAAATAGCTCATACTGTAGTGAAGAAATGAGAAAGCAATGATCATAAAGCATCTATATGATTAAAATTTACATATAGAAGTGAGACTAGCAATTTCCAGTTGACAGCCCCAGTGGAAGGAGGAGGTAAGAACCATGAAACAGAAGAGCCTTGGTGTTGCCTCAGCCATTCCTGTGACATCATTCGCCTGAGTGATTCCAGTCAATGTTACACGGTTCCTTTTCATGGCAGAGAAGTTTCTCAGTTACCAAAGATAGGACAGAACACCTGCCTGTATTCTGTGAGTTCTCTCAATAAACTGCTGGTCAGTGTGACTCAACAGGAATACAGACAGAGAAGGAGAAATATCATATGGGATCCCTTACACGTGGAATCAAAAAAGAAATGATTCAAATGAATTTATTTACAAGACAGAAGTGGACTCAAAACGTCAGAGAATGAATTTATGGTTGCCAGGAGTAAGGATGGGGGAAGGGACAGTTAGAGACTTTGGGATGGTCATATACACACTGCTATATTTTAAATGGATAATCAACAAAGAGTTACTATACAGTACATGGAACTCTGCACAGTGTTATGTGGCAGCATGATTGAGAGGAGAGTTTGGGGGGATAATGCAAAACTGTATGGGTATGACTAAGGGTCTTGAGTCCATGGTGCTGCAAACAGCAGGACACCACTGAGCGACTGACCACACATACACGCCACAACTAAGACCCAATGCAGCCAAATAAAAATAAATAAAAAACATCCTTTTCCATATTTTCTTCCTTCATGTACTATTTCTATATTTTCTGAAACTTTACATTAATGATTTCCATTAAAAAAAAAAAAAAAAAAACTCTTCAGTTAATAGCCTTTAGAGGTTTGTGGTTTTTGGAGATCAGAAACAGGAAAGGTGTTAGGAATCCCAAATGCCATGTTGGTTAGAACACAGTACTCAGAATGTAGGGTCACAAATGTCACAGGAAAGCAAAGTCTACCAGCCTTGACCGAGGGTCACATACATTCTGGGGAATGAAGCTAAATATGAAGTACTTTCCTAGAGTGAAGTGCTCAGAAACAATTTACTAATCACCTTGGCCTATATGAATTATGCCTATTCAACTTAGACTCTCTGTAAATTTTTATACTGTTAATTGTACTCTCCCATTCTAGAATAATTTTCTTCCTTAACTTCAATCATCACGCTCTCCTGCACAGTTGAAACTCCAGTCTCTGTGAATTTCTTTGTAAACTGTTTGTTCCTCTTTTTTTTTTAAATAAATTTTATTTATTTAGATTTTGGGGGGTGGGGTGGGGAGGGAGGGGGATGGGCGGGCCATTTGTATTGGTCTTTCATTTCTCTATTTTCATCTGTCTTTGTTCTTTGGCTCCTGTGGGCCTCCCACCATGGTGGCCTCTGTTGTCGCAGAGCCAGAGCTCCAGCTCGGTAATTGGACACATCCGTCCAGCCGCTCCGCAGGCACATGGGATCTTTCCAGGCCAGGGATTGAACCGGCGCCCCTTGCACTGCAAGGCGGTGTCCTTACCCACTGGACCACCAGGGGAAGCCCTGTTTGTTCCTCTTTTGTTCTCATCCTATGGAAATAATCATTTGAAGTTCTCACCTTCACCTCTTTTTTTTTTTTTTTGCATTGTTCCTGAATAATCTACTTCATATTCAATCTCATCTACCTCATTAGTTTCGACCAATAATTTTTTACTCAACATGATCTTTTTCTATATGCAGGTCTTTTCCTTGGAAATTTCCACATAAATGACCCAGGCTCATAAGCCAAAGTAAATATATTACCCTTGCATACACACACACACACACACACACACACACACTCTTCAGCCGCACATATTTCTGTATATTCTTTTTAATTAATGACACTGTAATTAGCCTCTCCAAGTACCACAGCCTTAAGAATCATCTTATTTTCCTGCAGTACTCTGTAAAGGCTTATAAATTCTACCTCCTAAATGTCTCACTTGTTTATTTTCCACTTTTTACCTACACTACCACTGTCTTGGTTTAGACTCTCTTTACACTTTCTCTAGTTATTCTAATAATTCTTAAATGGCTTCCATGTTTTACACCAAGCTAAGCATTCTCCCAGTAAGCTCTCTTCATGACATTTCCTTATTTAAATTCTTCGTGTGAGTCACTGACTTCAGATTTTTCATGACCTTTTCTTACCAGACTCAACTTTCCTACATATGCACATACACTGTGCTCTTAATATCCTTTTAAAGTGCTGTACCTCCTCATACCTCCATACAATTTTGTCATGCCCTTAACTTTCAAGATTCAACTTGTCAAGGATTCACAACAGAGCCACTGGAAAATTAACTAGGAATGTCTTAAGCTGGAGAAAATTCAGTATCTAGAGAGTTATTATTATTATGGAAGCCTGAGTTGACAGAATCAGGTAGAGAACTAGAATCAATTTCAAGAAAAATTAAAATTAGTGAATTTAGGAAAATTACTGCAAAACAATAAGGGAAAAGAGAGAAGGCCATAAATAAGAGAGGTTTATTTGTGGTCAGGATGGTTTAAAAAGGAGAAACAAAGTTAGCAAAAGGTATCCTTACTAGTAGTTAAGACCTGAGACAATAGATTGTCAAGCTAGCAAGCCCCTTTTATTTAGAAACTGGATCCTTTCAAGGAAATCTGGAATGCACAAGGTTAATTGCACAATACAAGCTGCAGAGGCCAGAACATTTGCCATCTTTCTCCTAGTGGTCAGTTCCACCAGTCTCTTTGGCCATGATTGACTGATGCAAGTGCATAGACATGTGACCCAAGCCCGATTCAAGTGCTCTTCCTTAGGAATTTATGAAGTAGAAGAGGGAGAAGCGGAGACAAACTGCAGTGTGAGTCAGGTTCTGTCATAACAATGGCCTGTCTGTACCTCCCCAAACAGCCATGGTTTCTTTCCTTTTGCAGGTTTGGTTTGGACTGTTCAGAATCCGTTCCTAAATCTCCTTTTTCGCCTGAGTACACCAAAATGTTTTCCAAATTATCTGGGAATAAATAAATTGGAGAACAATATGTTCAATATGATTATTTTGTTTGGAAAAGAGGCATGCCTAAAATTGGGATCTAAAACAGCATCAAAATGAATCTGAACCCCAGGAATGTGTGAGTGGAAAGTACCTGCTGATTTTTGTGATGGGGTGACCTCTAGTTGGCATCATGCAACTTTTTTAAACATTTTGGCCTCTTTTATTGATTTATTTTCATCCATCTTTATTCTTTGGCCTATGTGGGCCTTCTATTGCAGTGGCCTCCTCTTTGCAGAGCACTGACTCTGGGCACATGTGCTCCAGAGTTGGTTTGTAATTGGACACACCAGTCCAGCTGCTCTGGCATGTGGGATCTTCCCGGGCCAGGGATCGAACCAGTGCCCCTTGCATAGCAAGGCCTGGACCACCAGGGAAGGCCTGGCATCATGCTACTTGATTGCTATTGTTGTTTAATCACTCAGTCATGTCTGACTCTTTGCAACCCCATGAACTGCAGCACACCAGGCTTCCCTGTCCTTCACTATCTCCCAGATTCTGCTCAAACGCATACCCTTTGAGTCAGTGATGCCATCCAACCATCTCATCCTCTGTTGCCTCCTTCTCCTCCTGCCTTCAGTCTTTCACAGCATCAGGATTTTTTCCAATGAATTGACTTTTCACATCAGGTGGCCAAAATATTGGATCTTCAGCATCAGTCTTTCCAATGAATATTCAGAGTTGATTTCCTTTAGAGTTGACTGGTTTGATCTCCTTGCCCTCCACAGCACTCTGGCCCAAAATATTTTGGATATTTGCACCAAATTTGCCATCTTTCTCCTAGTGGTCAGTTCCACCAGTCTCTTTGGCCATGATTGACTGATGCAAGTGCATAGACATGTGACCCAAGCCCGATTCAAGTGCTCTTCCTTAGGAATTTATGAAGTAGAAGAGGGAGAAGCGGAGACAAACTGCAGTGTGAGTCAGGTTCTGTCATAACAATGGCCTGTCTGTACCTCCCCAAACAGCCATGGTTTCTTTCCTTTTGCAGGTTTGGTTTGGACTGTTCAGAATCCGTTCCTAAATCTCCTTTTTCGCCTGAGTACACCAAAATGTTTTCCAAATTATCTGGGAATAAATAAATTGGAGAACAATATGTTCAATATGATTATTTTGTTTGGAAAAAGAGGCATGCCTAAAATTGGGATCTAAAACAGCATCAAAATGAATCTGAACCCCAGGAATGTGTGAGTGGAAAGTACCTGCTGATTTTTGTGATGGGGTGACCTCTAGTTGGCATCATGCAACTTTTTTAAACATTTTGGCCTCTTTTATTGATTTATTTTCATCCATCTTTATTCTTTGGCCTATGTGGGCCTTCTATTGCAGTGGCCTCCTCTTTGCAGAGCACTGACTCTGGGCACATGTGCTCCAGAGTTGGTTTGTAATTGGACACACCAGTCCAGCTGCTCTGGCATGTGGGATTTTCCCCGGGGCCAGGGATCGAACCAGTGCCCCTTGCATAGCAAGGCCTGGACCACCAGGGAAGGCCTGGCATCATGCTACTTGATTGCTATTGTTGTTTAATCACTCAGTCATGTCTGACTCTTTGCAACCCCATGAACTGCAGCACACCAGGCTTCCCTGTCCTTCACTATCTCCCAGATTCTGCTCAAACGCATACCCTTTGAGTCAGTGATGCCATCCAACCATCTCATCCTCTGTTGCCTCCTTCTCCTCCTGCCTTCAGTCTTTCACAGCATCAGGATTTTTTCCAATGAATTGACTTTTCACATCAGGTGGCCAAAATATTGGATCTTCAGCATCAGTCTTTCCAATGAATATTCAGAGTTGATTTCCTTTAGAGTTGACTGGTTTGATCTCCTTGCCATCCAAAGAACTCTCAAGAGTCTTCTCCAGCACCACAGTTTGAAAGCATCAGTTCTTTGGTATTCAGCCTTCTTTATGGTCCAGCTCTCACATCCATACGTGGCTACTGGAAAAACCATAGCTTTGACTCTATGAACCTTTGTCCACAAAGTGATGTCTCGGCTTTTTAAATATACTGTTCAAGTTTGTCATAGCTTTTCTCCCAACTGAACAGAGAAGGGCAGGCACTGGTGAGAACTGGCATTGATTAAGGGCAGGGTCTTAGATGAACCTGTAGTGCAGGTAGTACCTTCAAGAGGATCCCTCAGGAAAAAAATCTTCCCTCCACATGTCATCACTTGGAATTGATGAATAATAGGTCAACATTTTAAAAGTTTGCTTCCCAGTAGGGAGGTAATTAAAATGTAACGTTGGAAGAATTAGGGCAACATTATCCTGGGAAAGAAGTAACCAGACAATCATATCAAAGTAAATCCTTCCAAAGAAGTCATTGTTTCAGTTGACTTACATCGCACAGTCAGAAGGGAAACTCAGAATTGAGATCAGCCAAAATTATAATTGCAAATATCCACTCTGTGATGTATCCAGAGATTTGAGCAGAAACAGGAGAGCTAGTAGTTTGGGAATAGTGGTCAACAGTACAAGACACTGAGGATGATTCAGGAGGAGGAGTGAGTTGCTGCTGAAAGAATCTATTTGGAAACTTTTCAATATGTCTCTTGATCAATAAGTTCTTCACTCGATGACAGCATGTCAGATGCTGGGATCACAGACTGTCTTGTATAATAGATGTGCTCCACAAAGCTTAGCTCAAGAGGAGAGGAACAGTGGGTTCACCTCTGAGTGCCCAGCACCTGACAGAGTACAGGCCGTGGGAAAGACCACAAACGGTTGTGGAACGCATGTTGCATGATCTAGGGCATTAGCATAGAACTGGGACACAAAAGTAGTATTTTAATCCAGTCTAGACCACTCCAAGAGGATAATAGGAGAACATATATTTAAATAAAGGTATTTCTAAAAATGCAAATAGACTACCTTTGTGTACCATTCTTTGGCAGATTGTAAATACTTGCCTTACTCTTGGGAGACACTTTCAAATATTAAACCTATGCTGGAAATAGGAAGGAAAAAGCAAACCTATCTTGTTTACAACAAATTAAGATACGCATTTTCTTCTATTGCCAAATCTCCATAGTCTAGGAGAGTAATATCTTTACTCTTTCTACATGTGTATGATCCTCTAGTAAAGAGTTAATTTTTAATCATACTAGGTGTCAATCACAATACAATTAACAAAGAATCATTCCTTTGCCTTCACACTGAGTAAAATATTTACACTGCTTTATTGAATACTAAGAACTGTAGCTTTTAAAAACTGCCTATTCATGGTGCAGTCATGCCTTAAAATTTCCCGGTACCTATTTATTTGAAAATATCAGCCCCGGCTTTAAAATCTCAGAATACAGCATCAAAATCTGTGGATAATAAGAAATTAGGGTAAATCTGAAACCACTGAGATCTGTCCATAAACCAAACATGAGCTTAATCTCTCACAGAGATCCTAGTGGTCTTCAACTGAAAAACATAAGTAGGAGAGTTACAACATAGGAGCTTAAAATTCAGTTTTAATCAGTTTTCCAAGTCTTTAGAGAAAGACAGTTTTAAAAAGTGTCAGAGGGATTGCTGTATATGATGAAACCATTTCTTAATGACTTTCTTAATAAATATGCACAAAAGCTACAATACCATGGTGAATTAAGCAGAATGTGGAATTTCATTTTACTTGTGAAGAAATCCAAACTAATAGAACAAGAAGCCCTCCAAGAGGTTTAATTTTAATGTTTTAACATTTCATATATAGTTTTTTCTCAGTATTTCAGTGTTCAGAAAGGACATTGTTACTTCTACTACTGAACCAAGAAGACACTATAGTGTAAAAGCATGGCTTTAGAATGAGCTAGAACTAAATATGAATACCATCTCCACTGGTTTTACTAAATCTGGTAATCCACTTGAGGCTCAATCCTCAATCTACTCTGTAACACGGGAGGATTGCCATCCCTCATTGACGGGCAAAGGTGCAACACGTATATCCAGTCTAGACCACTCCAAGAGGATAATAGGAGAACATATATTTAAATAAAGGTATTTCTAAAATGCAAATAGACTACCTTTGTGTACCATTCTTTGGCAGATTGTAAATACTTGCCTTACTCTTGGGAGACACTTTCAAATATTAAACCTATGCTGGAAATAGGAAGGAAAAAGCAAACCTATCTTGTTTACAACAAATTAAGATACGCATTTTCTTCTATTGCCAAATCTCCATAGTCTAGGAGAGTAATATCTTTACTCTTTCTACATGTGTATGATCCTCTAGTAAAGAGTTAATTTTTAATCATACTAGGTGTCAATCACAATACAATTAACAAAGAATCATTCCTTTGCCTTCACACTGAGTAAAATATTTACACTGCTTTATTGAATACTAAGAACTGTAGCTTTTAAAAACTGCCTATTCATGGTGCAGTCATGCCTTAAAATTTCCCGGTACCTATTTATTTGAAAATATCAGCCCCGGCTTTAAAATCTCAGAATACAGCATCAAAATCTGTGGATAATAAGAAATTAGGGTAAATCTGAAACCACTGAGATCTGTCCATAAACCAAACATGAGCTTAATCTCTCACAGAGATCCTAGTGGTCTTCAACTGAAAAACATAAGTAGGAGAGTTACAACATAGGAGCTTAAAATTCAGTTTTAATCAGTTTTCCAAGTCTTTAGAGAAAGACAGTTTTAAAAAGTGTCAGAGGGATTGCTGTATATGATGAAACCATTTCTTAATGACTTTCTTAATAAATATGCACAAAAGCTACAATACCATGGTGAATTAAGCAGAATGTGGAATTTCATTTTACTTGTGAAGAAATCCAAACTAATAGAACAAGAAGCCCTCCAAGAGGTTTAATTTTAATGTTTTAACATTTCATATATAGTTTTTTCTCAGTATTTCAGTGTTCAGAAAGGACATTGTTACTTCTACTACTGAACCAAGAAGACACTATAGTGTAAAAGCATGGCTTTAGAATGAGCTAGAACTAAATATGAATACCATCTCCACTGGTTTTACTAAATCTGGTAATCCACTTGAGGCTCAATCCTCAATCTACTCTGTAACACGGGAGGATTGCCATCCCTCATTGACAGGTGGAAGGTAGCAGGTGGCAAAACATGAGATTCCTGGTACAAGGAAAGTGCTGGTGGTCTACATCTGTTTGGAGGTTTACTGATTTTTTAATAAAGATTTCAAATACAAAGGGACAGCATACAAAGGAAGAGAAGAAAGGCAAATGTGGATTGCAAAATAGATGAGAACGGTGCTGAGATCTAAATGTCACCCGCGGGTAAAACTCTGTGTTGGTTTCCAATGGCATTACCACAGTGTGCAGTCAGTCATCAGCCCACGGTTCCCTCAGCCCTTTCGTGAAGGGATCACTTAGCCCCTGAATCTATGTTTTGATGGATCTGACAAAGCCTTTGCTAAATGGATGGCCTTTCACGTTCCGTTGTCTCTTGCAGAGTGAGAAAAAACTGATAGAAATCATAGCTGGAAAAAAACGTAGCCTTTCACTCACTGATTTTTGGACTGTATTCAGAGAACCTATACTTTAACATATATTACCTTAGACAAACTCCACTTGAGACTGAAAATATTTTCCATTTTTTTATTAATTATAATTAGCATTTCCTCCGTTTAGCTGTTGTTTGTGCACCTCTGAGGTTTGGACCTCACGTTTTCAAACACTTGGAAAACGTACTGTCTAAATAAAAAATGTTCTAAGAGTATCTGTTAAATTGCATTAATACCATCATCGTGACATGAATTTTCTTTAAAAAGAGAAAATGAAACGGAAAACAGAAAAATTCTCATGGTCCTGCCCAGAGGAGCACTAATGGGTTATGAACCCTTTCAGAGTCATAGAGCGGAGAGGAAAATGGTTGCCTTGGTAACACGGCAGACCAATCAGCTGCATGCACTCACCCCAGAGCATCTAATTTATTCAGCAAATGCAGGCTAGAACAGGTGGCTAACCTAAATGATGCCAAAAAGCTTTAGCTCTCAAACATGTACACACTCCACAATCTCTTATACACAAAGTTTCATTCTTGTCCCTCATAAAGGAAGAGTTAACAAGATGTATTTCAGTGTGGAATACAGCACATCAGTAGTCAGAAGAGCTATCTGCATTTCTCACTTTTGAATTTTCTGGCAAAAAATAAAGGTATGGGATTTCAAGAAATGATTGCTACTGACAGCTTCCTTCTACTACCTACTTTGAAAATGGAGGTCATCCTAACTCCTATTACAAAATTCTACTACTTGTATTTTAATAAATCAAATGTTATTATCAGTTTTAATTCCAAGATTTCACAATTCTTGCTTTATATAATAAGCAGTCACAGAAATTTTAATTCCTTAAGCCATCTGAAAGCACATGGTTGCTTGTAAATAATTCTGGATTTTAAAAGGCGGAAAGAGGGAATAATACCAGACTAGTTAAAGCTTTATTTATTATAGTATTAAGTAATCCTATTAGCTATATCTAACATTGTTATAGAAAAATCTGGAAAACAGTAAGGTAGACACCTTTTGCATACTGTATAATCCAGGCACACTTTCGTTTTCCAGCCTTATCTCCAAACACTCCCAAATACATCCTGATCTCCAGTCAACAGAAGCCCAGTGACATCTGCTCTTCAATCTCTCTGCACATTGCATTTGCTGTTGTCTCCATTTAGAATGTTCTTCAAGCCCTGGACTCTCTGCTCAATGTTTGTCCACCTTTCAAAGCTAAAATCAAATATTTTCTCTCCCCAAAGCCCTTCCTCACCTCCACAGGAAGAATTATAAGCATCCTGCTGCACTTCTTCCACAAATAATTCCATTGTTTGTTTCTATAGCTGCCTTAGATCGAGTCTCCCAGACCTTAAACACAGGGACTCTACGTAATGGTTTTGCAACCTCGCCCAGAGGAGCACTAATGGGTTATGAACCCTTTCAGAGTCATAGAGCGGAGAGGAAAATGGTTGCCTTGGTAACACGGCAGACCAATCAGCTGCATGCACTCACCCCAGAGCATCTAATTTATTCAGCAAATGCAGGCTAGAACAGGTGGCTAACCTAAATGATGCCAAAAAGCTTTAGCTCTCAAACATGTACACACTCCACAATCTCTTATACACAAAGTTTCATTCTTGTCCCTCATAAAGGAAGAGTTAACAAGATGTATTTCAGTGTGGAATACAGCACATCAGTAGTCAGAAGAGCTATCTGCATTTCTCACTTTTGAATTTTCTGGCAAAAAATAAAGGTATGGGATTTCAAGAAATGATTGCTACTGACAGCTTCCTTCTACTACCTACTTTGAAAATGGAGGTCATCCTAACTCCTATTACAAAATTCTACTACTTGTATTTTAATAAATCAAATGTTATTATCAGTTTTAATTCCAAGATTTCACAATTCTTGCTTTATATAATAAGCAGTCACAGAAATTTTAATTCCTTAAGCCATCTGAAAGCACATGGTTGCTTGTAAATAATTCTGGATTTTAAAAGGCGGAAAGAGGGAATAATACCAGACTAGTTAAAGCTTTATTTATTATAGTATTAAGTAATCCTATTAGCTATATCTAACATTGTTATAGAAAAATCTGGAAAACAGTAAGGTAGACACCTTTTGCATACTGTATAATCCAGGCACACTTTCGTTTTCCAGCCTTATCTCCAAACACTCCCAAATACATCCTGATCTCCAGTCAACAGAAGCCCAGTGACATCTGCTCTTCAATCTCTCTGCACATTGCATTTGCTGTTGTCTCCATTTAGAATGTTCTTCAAGCCCTGGACTCTCTGCTCAATGTTTGTCCACCTTTCAAAGCTAAAATCAAATATTTTCTCTCCCCAAAGCCCTTCCTCACCTCCACAGGAAGAATTATAAGCATCCTGCTGCACTTCTTCCACAAATAATTCCATTGTTTGTTTCTATAGCTGCCTTAGATCGAGTCTCCCAGACCTTAAACACAGGGACTCTATTCTGTTTTCTTCTCATTGGGAGAATAGTGTCTGGCTCATAGTAGGAAGTCATAAATATTTGATAAAAGAATAAATTAATGAATACAACTGTACATTATGAATACAGAATGTGCACAAACCTAATATATGACAACACATTCTCAGAAAGCAAAATAAAAATCTTACTAATTTAGGCAACGTATGATCAAATGTGCCTGAATGAATAAAGAATCTACATTTTCTTAATGAGTAGAAGCTTTCTTTGAATGAAGTATCATGCACAGCTTTTTTTTTTGTCTCGAATCGGCATGTCTGGTCATTGTCCTTGACTCCTTCTTATTTCTCCTTTCAAAGCATCTCTATCAAAACCACAGGCTTCCAAGAGCAAAGCTAGCAAATACTTGGCTAGACTTAGTACACATTCAGTTTGGCTTTCCTATTTCACAGTAATAATCACATAAGCACTTGTTGGAAAATGACATTTAAAACAGTAGTCATTTGCTAAGAAGTTCGGGTTTCGGTGTTTATCTATTGATATGCTTTTGAAGACTTCTGATTGTTTCCAAAGGTGACCCTTGCTGCCTGAACATGTTTCCTTGGCAACAAGGACGACTGTTTCTAGCATGTAAAGAAAAGTCATCTCTTTTTGCTTTATCCTCGACTACCACCCAGAGATGCTATGTTGCTTCAAAGAAAGCAAAATTACTCATTTTTAAGTATCAGATTAACTCTCCAGTTCATGGGCTGCATGCTACTCTGGAAAACCAGAGGTGGTTACAATTATCTGGCAATAGTTTCTTCATCTCATCAAAAGTAAACAAGCTCCATATACATGTATATACAGTTCCTTTGTCTATCCCACATGACTGCACATACAAACACACAAGCACACATACACACACACACATGTACACAACACGCACACAAATATATGTTCTTTTGTTTTCATTTTCTGCAGTAACACTTTTTGGTTTCTGTCAAATCTCTCATTTCTATATTGCCTCCGTTTTACTTGTTTTCTATCAGTAACAACTTCTTTGCACATCCCAGTTTCCAACAACCAAATTATAAATCTGAGTTAAGTATCAGCCTATCATGGTCAAAAAAGGCTTGGTTAGAGCTGCTAGCATTGGATCAGCTTGCATAACTCCACATTATTGCAAAATGAGATGAAAATATGAAATAGATCTTGAAATCAATGGGTTTCTTCATTTTATTTTTTTGCCTCTAAGTCATCATTTATTTTTCATCCATGTTTATTCTTTTTTTGGCTTATGTGGGCCTCCCATTACAGTGCCCTCTGTGGTTTCGAGCACTGGCTCTGGGCACATGCACTCCAAAGCGCTGGCTCGTAATTGGACACACTGGCCCAGCCATTCCTCGGCATGTGGGATCTTCCCGGCCCAGGGATAGAACTGGTGACCCTTGCACTGCAAGGTGGACTCTACCCATTGGACCACCAGGGAAGCCCAAAATCAGTGTTTTTATGATCATTTCACCTTTAATATGATTTCCTTGGATAGTCTTTTAAATAGTATAGCAATGTTTTGTTATGCTTGATATCAATGAAATATTTTTATGCCCATTTAACACAGTGGCACAAACATAACACAAAAGGGTTGGAAAACCTAATATGTCAGTTATACCTTTGTAATAGTGGAATTATTTTGCCTGGATTTTGTATTCTAAACAGTGGGGAGGGTGATGAGGTTGTATAGGGTTCCCCCTGGGGAAAACTATTCCTAAGTGAGGTTTCTTGATATCATTTTATGCTAATTTCAATAGGTAATTTGGGTTTCCCTGGTGGCTCAGATCGTTAAGAATCTGCCTGCAATGCAGGAGAACAGGGTTCAATCCCAGGGTCAGGAAGATTCTCTGGAGAAGGGAATAGCAACCCACTCCAGTGTTCTTGCCTAGAGAATTCCATGGATAGAGGAGCCTGGTGGGTTATAGTCCATGGGTTTGCCAAGAGTTGAACATGAGCAAGTGACTAATACACAACACGCACAAATATATGTTCTTTTGTTTTCATTTTCTGCAGTAACACTTTTTGGTTTCTGTCAAATCTCTCATTTCTATATTGCCTCCGTTTTACTTGTTTTCTATCAGTAACAACTTCTTTGCACATCCCAGTTTCCAACAACCAAATTATAAATCTGAGTTAAGTATCAGCCTATCATGGTCAAAAAAGGCTTGGTTAGAGCTGCTAGCATTGGATCAGCTTGCATAACTCCACATTATTGCAAAATGAGATGAAAATATGAAATAGATCTTGAAATCAATGGGTTTCTTCATTTTATTTTTTTGCCTCTAAGTCATCATTTATTTTTCATCCATGTTTATTCTTTTTTTGGCTTATGTGGGCCTCCCATTACAGTGCCCTCTGTGGTTTCGAGCACTGGCTCTGGGCACATGCACTCCAAAGCGCTGGCTCGTAATTGGACACACTGGCCCAGCCATTCCTCGGCATGTGGGATCTTCCCGGCCCAGGGATAGAACTGGTGACCCTTGCACTGCAAGGTGGACTCTACCCATTGGACCACCAGGGAAGCCCAAAATCAGTGTTTTTATGATCATTTCACCTTTAATATGATTTCCTTGGATAGTCTTTTAAATAGTATAGCAATGTTTTGTTATGCTTGATATCAATGAAATATTTTTATGCCCATTTAACACAGTGGCACAAACATAACACAAAAGGGTTGGAAAACCTAATATGTCAGTTATACCTTTGTAATAGTGGAATTATTTTGCCTGGATTTTGTATTCTAAACAGTGGGGAGGGTGATGAGGTTGTATAGGGTTCCCCCTGGGGAAAACTATTCCTAAGTGAGGTTTCTTGATATCATTTTATGCTAATTTCAATAGGTAATTTGGGTTTCCCTGGTGGCTCAGATCGTTAAGAATCTGCCTGCAATGCAGGAGAACAGGGTTCAATCCCAGGGTCAGGAAGATTCTCTGGAGAAGGGAATAGCAACCCACTCCAGTGTTCTTGCCTAGAGAATTCCATGGATAGAGGAGCCTGGTGGGTTATAGTCCATGGGTTTGCCAAGAGTTGAACATGAGCAAGTGACTAATACCTTCAAAACAAATAAATTCATTTTTTAGAGTGGTAGTAGCATATCAGAAATAGTCTGATTTCTCAATACAGAATGTACAGAATCCCTAAGCATGAACAGTAAAAGTACAATGATTTTTTTCATGCCAGATATAGACAAGGAATATAAATGTTTAAATAAATTTTTAAATGCTATTCAACAGGTAGTGTTATAAATCCATAGATTTAAAATACATTTTATTGCAATAAATTTAGAAGTTTAGACATGCAATGGACCTTAGAAATAATGCAATCTACTATTAAACATATGATAAAGTGAACATCAATAACCGGTAAAAAGGGGCTTCCCTGGTGGTCCAGTAGATAAAGAGTTTGCCTTGCAATGCAAGGGGCACCAGTTCAACCCCTGGCCTGGGAAGATCCCACGTGCCATGGAGCAGCTGGGTGGGTGTGTCCAATTAGAAGCCAGCGCTCTGCAGCACATGTGCCCAGAGCCTGTGCTCTGTAACCAGAGAAACCACTGCAATGGGAGACCCACACAGGCCAAAGAATAAAGATGCATGAAGACAAATGATGGCTTAGAGGCAAAAAAAAAAAGGAAAAAAAAATTTTTAAAAAGAACTGCTGAAACGCAAATGAGAAAGAGGTAATATGAAGCTGAATATAAATGTTTTCTGTGGTAGAATCCAAGAAACATATTCAGTGGACAGGTTTCAATAGTAACCAAGGCAGCCAGCAAAGAAGGTATAGCAATGTCAGTGGATATTAAGAATCTGGGATTAGGACCCTCCTGATGGTCCAGTGAGGCAGAATCTGCTTTCCAATTCGGAGCATGAGGTTCTATCCCTGGTTGGGGATCTAAAGTTCCATATGTTGAAAGCCAGCTAAGCCTGCACCACACAACTACTGAAGCCATGCACTTTAGTGCCCCTACTTCGCAATGAGAGAAGCTGCCGGCCACGATTAGAGAAGCCCACGTACCTCAGTGAAAACCCAGTACAGCCAACACTAAATAAATAAATAAACCTGTGGTTTTTGCCAGGTGGTAGGTCAAGGGAAAATTCTAGGATAAAGTATTAAAGGCAAAAGGAGAAGAGGGAGGCAGAAGATGAGATGGCTAGATGGCATCACTGACTCAATGGACATGAATTTGAGCAGACTCCGGGAGATAGTGAAGGACAGGGAAGCCTGACATGCTGCAGCTCATGGGGTCGCAAAGGGTCCGACACGACTTAGCAACTGAACAACAAAATTGTTAACCCACTTAATTACTTAAGAGTGTCCCAAAATTAAAGTCACTACACTGTGTGAATACTGTAAAATAACTTTGTACATTCTTCATTAACACTACATTTGGAAGAACGATACTTTTATATTTTTAGTTAGAGGACATTTGCTTTATAATATTGTGTTGGTTTCTGCAATATATCAGCGTGAATCAGTCATAGGCGTACATTTGCCCCTTCCCTCTTGAACCTCTCTCCAACCTCCCACTAGTCCCACAGTGCAATAGAGCAAAATCCCACTGGCTACTATTTATGGTAGTGTACTTGTTTCAATGCTACTCTCTGTTCTTCCCGCTCTCTCCTTCCCCCACACTGTGTCCAAAATCTTTTCTCTATGTCTGTGTCTCCGTTGCTGCCCTACAAATAGGTTCACCGGTATGTACCATCTTTCTATTATCACTAAATATGCGTTAATATACAATATTTGTGTTTCTTTTTCTGACTTATTTCACTCTAAATAATAGGGTCTATAATAGGCTCTAGTGAGAACACTATTATTACAAGACTATCTATTGTTTGTCGTTAAAGTCACTTCTGAGTATTTTGAAAGGGCTTGTGCATATTTGTAGAAGCTCTTTCTTTTCATTTGTTTTAGCATTGTCCAATGTGAAAACCAAGGGGGCTGGATGAGTTGCTAGAGAATCAAGTCAGTAGGTTCAATTTCTCAGTCACTTTGCCTTTTTGTCCCTCTAAAACCAAGTCTGAATGTCATGCTACCTCTTCATGCTGGCTTCCATGCTAGGATGTAAGTCAGCCCCATAGAAGAGGCTCTGTCTGTCTTATTTGCTTCTATGGACCAAGTGTTTAGAACGGTTTCTGATAAAATAGAGTCATTCAATAAATAGCCATTGACTGGGTAGGTGAAAATTTAAAATTAGTCCTCTAGCGACTGATTGTCTGCTAGTTATTTTACTTTGAAGTGAAATTCAATAAATTCTCTAAAACTTTCCTCTAACATGAGATGTACCACAAAATGTTAAATACCAAATTCCTCTTTAGATAATAGCTGACTGATTAAAAATCTTAGACCATAAAGATCTTGAGAATGATAACTACCCCCTTGTCTTTGTGTCTCTGTTGCCAGATACAGTGCCTGGCAAATTGAAATTTATAAAATGAATTGCTCGTTCATTCATTCAATATAAAATCTGAATTGCAGATTTTATATTGAACAATTACTAAAGTGGCAGTAACCAAAGTTTTGGTTTAAATCTTAAAACAAAGCTATGCTGATGTTTCCAATGAACATTCAACCCCTGAACTTCCTTCTTAAGAACCTTGCTCTAACATGTTCATCCTTCTAACGAGAAGGCTAATGAAAATCTGAGGAGAAGTTCATGAAACCTTAAAAGAAATTCATAAAACCCAGCAAGTCAGAGTGAAACGTACACTCACACATGCACGCACACAGAAAGATTGACGGCATCACTCTGTTTTCTAGTATCATAAAATACTTATAAAATAAATTGGGCTTATAAACTAAATTGTTCTCAAAGAGAACAAATGAGTCCAACTAAGAACTCTAGTGTGTTCAGCTCTTAAGAACACAAAACCAAGATAACACTGTAAAGAATGGAAAACTGTGAAGAGCAGTATTCTATAAACTCATGTTTAGTCATTTGTATCTATGCAACTCCAAATACAATCTGTAACAAATGTGAAAGAATATAATAGATATCTTTCTGACTAGACGATGAAAAGCATGGCTTTGCTGAAATTAACTTTCTGTAATCAGTATTTAAGCCAACCCCAAAGGAGACTTCATGATTAACCCCACAGTATACACAGTTCAACAGAGCAGCAGGTAAGGTAAATAAACACATTCTCAACAAGTCAGATGCATTTATGGAAATGCTTTTAAAGTTGGCTCAATTTTTTCACTTGTGATATTTTCGCAGTTACACGCAAGCTTAGCTAGTTGAACAGGAAATATTAATATCCTGTGGGTTTGAATACACACATTTTTAAAAGCACTATGGTTCCTCCAACTCATATTGATCTCAGCAAAGCCATGAGAATTTTAGTATCCTTTCATATGTAACTGCAAACACAAAGATATTTTTAGTTTAAGGATCTTATTGCATAAAATGAAAAGGAACACCACCAACAAAAAAGACCTAAAGCAAAATATGCAAACAAAAGACAGAAATAAGTCAGTTGGAAAACAGAAGGCTGAAGCATTAATTGAACATTACCTTTCTCTCATAGTGAGACAAATGCACCATGGTCATTTCTGTCTTTTCTCACAGTGCTGATTTAAAACCCCCAGCTGAGAAGGGCAGCTGTGCAGAGCAAGGAACTGGTGAGCTCAGCAGGAGTCCTGTATCCTAATGCTGCTCCCAGAAATTCATGCTTTCTTTCAGTTGCTGTGTTGTCGTTGGCGGTGCCAGAAATGTGAAATGTTGTTCTCTTTTCTGCAGCAGTGGTACAAAGATCACAGTGACGGTGTCTTTAAAGACTTCAAAAGCCTGGATCACCCTGTTTTTATTGTTATTTATTTTCAGTGTGGCCTCTGAAGAGCAGGCATTGGCTACTTTTCAAGGTATTTGAACTTCTGGAGAGCTTTCATTAATCATAATGTTAATGGAATACACAGCAAAACAGATATGAACATTGAAGCATATGGGAGAGGGAAGGGTAAGGTCGCATTTTACCCCTCCTCTAGCAAAAAAAAAACGACTGCACTGTTACACTGAAGCTTTTTGCCTAGGTTACAACAAGGAAACCCTTATCTTAAAAAAAAAGAACTGTATATTATGCCTCTGATAAACGAGTAGTCCAAAATTCACTGCAACTTAAAATAAAACTAATTTACTATTTGTTTCCATATAGTGGCATTAAAAATATTTTATGAACTACTCTGGAAATGACTTGAAAAATAATTATGGAAATGACTGAGCAACCTAATGGATGCAGTTACTGGGTCGAGGACCTGACTGATGCCACAAAAGTTCAACAGAGCAGCAGGTAAGGTAAATAAACACATTCTCAACAAGTCAGATGCATTTATGGAAATGCTTTTAAAGTTGGCTCAATTTTTTCACTTGTGATATTTTCGCAGTTACACGCAAGCTTAGCTAGTTGAACAGGAAATATTAATATCCTGTGGGTTTGAATACACACATTTTTAAAAGCACTATGGTTCCTCCAACTCATATTGATCTCAGCAAAGCCATGAGAATTTTAGTATCCTTTCATATGTAACTGCAAACACAAAGATATTTTTAGTTTAAGGATCTTATTGCATAAAATGAAAAGGAACACCACCAACAAAAAAAAGACCTAAAGCAAAATATGCAAACAAAAGACAGAAATAAGTCAGTTGGAAAACAGAAGGCTGAAGCATTAATTGAACATTACCTTTCTCTCATAGTGAGACAAATGCACCATGGTCATTTCTGTCTTTTCTCACAGTGCTGATTTAAAACCCCCAGCTGAGAAGGGCAGCTGTGCAGAGCAAGGAACTGGTGAGCTCAGCAGGAGTCCTGTATCCTAATGCTGCTCCCAGAAATTCATGCTTTCTTTCAGTTGCTGTGTTGTCGTTGGCGGTGCCAGAAATGTGAAATGTTGTTCTCTTTTCTGCAGCAGTGGTACAAAGATCACAGTGACGGTGTCTTTAAAGACTTCAAAAGCCTGGATCACCCTGTTTTTATTGTTATTTATTTTCAGTGTGGCCTCTGAAGAGCAGGCATTGGCTACTTTTCAAGGTATTTGAACTTCTGGAGAGCTTTCATTAATCATAATGTTAATGGAATACACAGCAAAACAGATATGAACATTGAAGCATATGGGAGAGGGAAGGGTAAGGTCGCATTTTACCCCTCCTCTAGCAAAAAAAAAACGACTGCACTGTTACACTGAAGCTTTTTGCCTAGGTTACAACAAGGAAACCCTTATCTTAAAAAAAAAAAGAACTGTATATTATGCCTCTGATAAACGAGTAGTCCAAAATTCACTGCAACTTAAAATAAAACTAATTTACTATTTGTTTCCATATAGTGGCATTAAAAATATTTTATGAACTACTCTGGAAATGACTTGAAAAATAATTATGGGGAAATGACTGAGCAACCTAATGGATGCAGTTACTGGGTCGAGGACCTGACTGATGCCACAGAATCGTCACAAGTAAAGAAAGTATGTCACATTCAGAGTCAGGATTCTGGTGGGGCTTGGCCTTAAGAATCAGAGGAAAAACAATTGTTTACCTTTCCAAAGATATCATAGATCATTTACTATATGTAAACATAATAACATTTATGAATACATATGTTTAAAGCATACAGTTATACTTATGTGCATAAAATATGCGTGTATATTGACAGGTATATTCAACATTAGCCTTAAGTATGTAAAATTATATTTACTGTGCTTCAATATTTAAAATAAAACTTGAACATAAGTTAAAATATGTATTTTAGTATTAAGTATATTTATTTTACTATCCAAAAGCTATAATCAAAAATAAAGGTCAGTAAAAAAAGTGATAAAAAAAGAATATAGAGTACAGTTAGGAGCTCTATTTATATTTGGTTATATTTATAACTAAATTGTATGTAAATGTAACCAGATTGTATTTTAGTTAATGTTATAAGTCAGTTTGGGGGAAGATGTATAGTTGAAATGTTAACCTTTAGAAATTCTCATTTACCTATGGATTATGTCATCTGACAGGTATTTATAACAATATACTTGGTGGCTAGAATTTTATCATTCTAACTCACAACAAAATTTCAGACACGTGCATCATGAACTCAAGTCCTTCTTCCAGAATGTTATTTTGTTTTTCAAACAAAGTTCCAATCAAAAATACTTGGGAAATAGAAAACTAATTTATTTTTTATTGCCATATAAGAAACGGCCACAAATTTAGCAACTTAAACACAGTCATCTAATTTTGGAAATTTAAGTGTACCAATTACATAAACAACCATGTACTTCAAAAATGCAGCCTAAGCATCTTACTGTAATTTTTTTTTCTTATTCATTCATTCATTCACTCACTCACAATATAATTAGTATGATTTCCATCAATAATTGAAATGTTTCCCCTGAAGAAATTAAGCATTTTTTCCACTAAAATACTATTTCTAAAAATATAAAATATTTAGTTTAGTTTCAAAAAGTGTACGCAAGGCTGTCTAAAGATGCTACTCTGTATAGGAAAGTGCATGGTAAGTACTTGAGTGGATAATAATATCTACAACAGCATTATTTTAGAGATGCATTTTTCACCATTCTCCAAAATAATTTTAGAAACCTATAAAGACACACAAAAGAAATCAATCTCACCAATAGTCATAGAAATTCAAATAAGTTAAAAATTGCATTCTAGGGCTTCCCTGGTGTCCAGTGGATAGAGAGTCTGCCTTGCAGTGCAAGGGGCACCAGTTCAATCCCTGGCCTGGGAGAATCCCATGTGCCCTGGAGCAGCTGGACCAGTGTGTCAAGTTCTGAGCCAGCACTCTGGAGCACATGCACCCAGAGCCAGTCCTCTGCAGTGAAAATGGCCACTGCAATGGGAGGCCCACATGGGCTGAATAATAAAGATGGGCAAAAAATAAATAAATAAATAATCAATATAAAGAGACCAAAATTTTTTTTAATTGCATTCTACTTTTGTCTATTAAATAAATAATTTTTAAACTATGCAATCCACAATAATGATGTAGATACAATATCATATATTATTGCTGATGGCAGTTTGGCAGAAAGATAACAGCAATAGAGACACAAAGGGAAAATGACCGCAACTCAACACTAACTGTGACCTATGGGTTCTTTCTTTTTATTGCTATGTTTATAATGTTGTTTAACATGTCACATCAGAGTATTGAAAAAAATGAAAGACTCGGTGTCTAATAATAAGCAAATCATTTCAAAAAGTGAAAATCAGCCCTGTCAGTGGGCAGTTAAATCTAGACTGTGAGCATCAACACACAAAACATCAACTCTCATCAGGGATGCCTGACTATAACCAAGCGTGAAACAAGAGACACTCAGCAACAGCAAAACCGCCTACCAGCCCTCTCTTTGTTCTAACCTGAGTGAAAACTACTCATTTACCAATGACAACCAGCACTGCTTTGATCTTTCCACCTCCTAGAGAAAATTGCCAAATTAGCCAATCCCTGAATTGTCCCCTAATTTCTGATAGCATTTAATTCAAAAACGGCTTCCTCTTCTTTAAGCCCTGCTTAGAATCACCCAGCATAAGCTCAAATCCTTTAACACACCCCTTGCAAAATTCTCCTTGAAACCTCAACACTCTCCTTTGTTGCTTCAACCTAAAAACCTTTGTTTCGCTCACATGTTTTACCATGGTTCCTGGCTGATGGATGTCAATAGGTTAAACTGGGACAACTTATTATATTGCATATTATGTACCTATTCGAATGACAGCTTACCAATGGCAA
The DNA here is from genome assembly GCA_022376925.1 of Tragulus kanchil. Lineage (NCBI taxonomy): Eukaryota > Metazoa > Chordata > Mammalia > Artiodactyla > Tragulidae > Tragulus > Tragulus kanchil. Next base: position 150,395,098 of record JAIOJX010000004.1, read on the forward strand.
AACATGATAATTACGCGAATGTATATAAAAAATATAGCATGCACTGTAGTTAAAGCACTGGGTTTGTTGGTATTTTTCCTCTTAGTAAGAGCCTATTCCCAGCTACACGATGCCATGGGAGCAGTGTCAAGGGGACATTTACTTCCTTGGGGGCCAGAGGCTAGCAGTGGTCAAGGGTGACTTCAAGGAGGAGGTGACGCTTAGCATGAGTCTTTAATAACAGGTGTGTGCTTGTCAGGCACAGGAGAGAAGGAAGAGTCTTCCAGGATGTGTAAGAGCCTATAATTAAGAGCTAAAAAGAGAAAGATGAGAATGTATCAGGAGATGGAAAAACTTGAGATTGATGTGGGTATAATCATGAAGGATTTGTGAAGGAGGTGGTACTTGGCCTAAATCTTAGAAAATGGAGATGGTATAGAAGAGGAGAAAGGAGACTCAACATGGATTAATGACATAAATATTTGCCCTTGTCTGTGACGTGATGGGCAATATAAACTGTAATGAGATCAGTTGCTTGTGTCCAAAGAGAAACATCACATAAATCAAGAAACAAAATTTTAGTTTGGGGGCAATCTCTCCAAGGCCCATTCTGTGAATTAAGAATTAAATCAGACCTCACATGTGACAGAAAGAAATGGCAACCCACTCCAGTATTCTTACCTGGAGAACCCTAAGGACAGAGAAGCCTACAATCCATGAGGTCCCAAGAGTTGGACATGGCTTAGTGAATAAATCACTGCATGTGACAAACCCTCATTTGTATGGCAATAAATCGTCGCTTATTGCTTTATCTTTCTTTAGTCTTAGGAGATTCACACATTAAAAAGTATGTAGATGCTCACTTCAGCAGCACATGTACTAAAATTGGAACAATACAGAGAAGATTAGCATGGCCCCAGTGCAAGGATAACACACAAATTCATGAAGTTTTACATATTTTTGAGAAAAAAAAAAAGTCAGCTGGAACTTCTTGGTGGTTTGAAGGTAAAAGTGTTGGTTGCTTAATCATGTCCAACTCCTCACAACCCCATAGACTGTAGCCCACCAGTCTCCTCTGTGCATAAAGTTCTCAGGCAAGAATATGGGAGTGAGTTGTCATTCCCTTCGCCATCTTCCCAACTCAGCAAACAAGCCTTGGTGTCCAGCATTGCAGGCAGATGCTTTACAGTCTGAGCCATCAGGAAAGCCCCTCCTGGTGGTCTAATGGTCAAGAATCTGTCTGCCAATGCAGATGAAATGAGTTGGATTCCTGATCCAGTAAGATTCCATGTGCCATAGGGCAACTAATCCTGGTACAGTACACTTACTAAGCCAGTGCTCTGGAGCCCTAGCTGCACAAGAGAAGCCTTGGCAATAAGAAGCCAGTAAATCACATCTAGACAGTAGACTCTTGTTAGTTGCCACTACAGAAAGACCATGCAGCAGTTAAGACCCAGAGCATCCAAAAATAAGTAAGAGGGAAAAATGACAGTTGAAAGTCTTGGATGAGAACTTTCTGATCTAATCCAATCACCCACAAAACTACCACCTGTCTGCTAGGATTGCCACAGCAGTACAAAGAGCTGTCTCTGATGCATTTGCTATATTTTTATGTTATCTGAACTCACAGAGTTGGGCCAAAAATCATAAAAGTGTAGGAAATACTTCTTTGAAATTAACTAGATTTAGAAAAAAAAAAAAAAAAACAGAAAGAAGATCAGTCAGGCTTTTCTGCCAAGTTCCAAAGGCACAGAAATGCAAAATGAGGGGAAGGATATTTTTCAAACTTTAAATTGGGTCTGGAAATGTTACACGGATGGTTACATATGGCAGGCAAACAGAACACATGCCAAAAGAGGCAAAATGAATATGAGAAGGTGTGAAGATTCATCTGTGCATGTGGGGAACAGTAGCAATGAAAGTATCTGTATAGGAAATGGGCCACATTTCTATAGAAAAGAGCCCAGTGAGGAGAACAGTATTGAGCATGCCATGAATGAGGAACCAGATGAATCAAGGTTTGACATTTTATGCTATCTTGGATGCTATTGGATTTTTATTTCCCTCTCAATCTGAATAACAGTCTTTTACTTCCTTATCTAGAATGATCCCCTTTCTCTTTTCCAGGTCATTAACATAAAATGTGTGAAAGAAACTGTCCTATAGAGTTTAAATGTAGACACATCTAGGAGGAAGCAGAATGTGGTACCAAAGATTTATTCTGTCCTATTTCATTTTTAAAAGCACAACTTTTTTTTTTTCTACTAATGATTGGAAAGCCAGTGCTAATTTAGGGGAAAATCAAGTGAAAATGCAATAGAATAGCTCCTATTTCAAGAAAATGACAGTTGAATGAAATGAAATATATCCTGGAGTAAAAAAAATAGAGTAGCTCCTATTCCAAATAAAATTTTTGATATAAATTTATACTGAGATGTATCTTTATTATGAAAAGGTAGCATTCTTTGTGTGTGGTTTCAAACTACATACAAAGATAATTCTGTCGACATATATTGAGCCAGGGCAAAGTATTTTGACAACATTTCAATATCATCCTCCTTATTTAAAAGCAGACACTCATCTGGTGACTCAGTGTATTTATTTATTTATTTTTAATTTTTATCTTACTTTTTGCGACTCAGTTTTAATGCTATATAAAATATATGTGACTGGACTAGTTAAATAATGCTGCCTAACAAATTACCTCAAACTTTTGCAGCTTAAAACCAACATACATTATTTCACAGCTCCTGTGGGGCAGGCAACCTGGCACAGCTTAGCTGTGTCCTTAGCTCCTGTTCTCACAAGGGTGCTGTCATGTCAAGATTTGTCTGAGAGAAGATGTACTTCCCTAGCAAGCACTGATTTGGTGTCTATTTCTATAGTGTTTCTTATTCCAGAATCTCACATACATGGAATCACAAAGTACAGAGCATTCTAAAACTAACTTCTTTTACTCTGTAATAGTCATTTAAGATTCATTCATGTTTTCACATAACTTGATAGTACATTTCTTTTTATTAGTGAATGGTACAACACTGAATGGACGTACCACAGTTAATTTATCCATTCATCTTTTGAAAGGCATAAGAATTGTTTTTTGTACGGGTGATTATGAATAGAATTCCTATGAACATTCATGTGCAGGTGTGTAAGCTTTTGGTGGGCATAAGTTTTCTGATCAGTTGGGTAAATTCCTAGAGGCAAAAATGTGGAGTTATAAAGTTTAGTTTTATATTGACTTTTGAACCAATGATGAACAAAATAATTTATACAAAAAATTAGTGTGACAGCCTCTGTATGTTTTTCTATCATCGCTTTAAAATGAAATATTTCTTCTAAACCATAAGAATACTGGAAGAGTGTGAGATATGCAGTTACTCTAAGGTAGTATTTCTTAGGTTGGATTCTGTTGGAGAAGGAGTGGTGGGGGAGAAAGATTTGAATGGAGACAAAATATCTCAATCAAATTGTAAAGATGAAAGGAATATTTGAATAAGTATCAGCCAGGACAGAAGGCAATGTGTTTTATATTTGAATTTGGGTATTACAATGCAAACTGGAAAAGAATAGTAGAGAGGATACTTGAAAATATCAGTCTTGAGAAGGGAAAGAAGTATGATAGAAAAGAGACACAGACTCGGAAGATCAAGTAAACAATACAGTTGTGGAAAGTATGAGCTGAGACCACAGCCTTATGACTGAAGAGATGAGCTTTGGAGTCCGTCCTCCCTGGAGGAATGTGAGTTTGGGAGTGATGCTCTTCCCTTCAGAACTCTGAAATACAAAAAAAAAAAAAATCATCAACTGCAAAGAATATGCATAAATGAAGTAATTTGTTATTCTGGCACTAAAAAATTATAATGGACTTTTAAATTTCATTTATAATCTTCTAATTGAATAGAAGAATAATGAGTTTTTTTAACTATTTATCCACCTCCATCACTCCTGCACTAGAATTGCCTATACATACCGTATAGAGGGGGCAAAGGAATTTGTTAATAGCTGTCTTATGATTTATCTCTGATAGAGCCATATAAACTACTGCTACAGTTTCTTGATTTGTAATCTGTTTCCTGTTCAAAAGGATTTCAAAGTTACCATTGATAGGAGAGATGCAAAAGCACTCATATCTAAAATAACTAAAATTTTTGAATAGCTGAGTCTAAAGTTTGTCATTTTATGGAACAGTGAAAATTTGTGGGACATTAGCAGGCAACAACCACGAGTGAGCAATATAGACTCCTTCTGTTACAGACAGAAGCAGTAGGTCAGTGAGGACAGCGCCACAGACTTGCTAGGACCCTCAGTAAAAGCTCATCGATATTTTCAAAACATATCACATGCCTCTTGTGCTCCTTTGAGAAACATTAGCCACCACGTTAAGTCTTCTGTTCTGAATTGTCTCCCTGTCTTAGTCCTTGACTTACTAACATCTCCAAATGCATTAAGGAAACCATTAGTTCCTTTCCTGCTCTCCTGTTTGTGATGATCAGGCATATGGCACTCTTTTTTTAAGCATAAGACTTGTTTTCTGTCTACTTGGTGTGATAAGGTTTTTATTTTAAATTAATGAATATAAAGTACTGCATGATATTGAAGAGCTTCAGAGGGAACGTGATGGAAACAGAGATGGGGACAATGGACAGAGAGGGAAGAAACCTTTTAACAGGGAGAATGTTGATGGGCTCAAAATAACACCATTTAAAATCTATCAACTAGAACATGTTTTTTCTACTATTTTGATTTTACATTTGAAAGACTGAAGTCTATGATTTCTTTTATTTTCATTACTTTCTCCTAAAGATGATTTCTTCAGTAAATAATCCTTTTATTTATTCCACCACCCACAGATTCTCCTTTTTGATTTTTGTGCTTTTGATAATTTTCACTTCTCCATGTAGTTTAACATTCAAATAGACTTTCAAGTATTCTGGCACTAAAAATTATAATGGACTTTTACATTTTTTTTCTAATTGAATAGAAGAATAATGAGTTTTTTTAACTATTTATCCACCTCCATCACTCCTGCACTAGAATTGCCTATACATACCGTATAGAGGGGGCAAAGGAATTTGTTAATAGCTGTCTTATGATTTATCTCTGATAGAGCCATATAAACTACTGCTACAGTTTCTTGATTTGTAATCTGTTTCCTGTTCAAAAGGATTCCAAAGTTACCATTGATAGGAGAGATGCAAAAGCACTCATATCTAAAATAACTAAAATTTTTGAATAGCTGAGTCTAAAGTTTGTCATTTTATGGAACAGTGAAAATTTGTGGGACATTAGCAGGCAACAACCACGAGTGAGCAATATAGACTCCTTCTGTTACAAACAGAAGCAGTAGGTCAGTGAGGACAGCGCCACAGACTTGCTAGGACCCTCAGTAAAAGCTCATCGATATTTTCAAAACATATCACATGCCTCTTGTGCTCCTTTGAGAAACATTAGCCACCACGTTAAGTCTTCTGTTCTGAATTGTCTCCCTGTCTTAGTCCTTGACTTACTAACATCTCCAAATGCATTAAGGAAACCATTAGTTCCTTTCCTGCTCTCCTGTTTGTGATGATCAGGCATATGGCACTCTTTTTTTAAGCATAAGACTTGTTTTCTGTCTACTTGGTGTGATAAGGTTTTTATTTTAAATTAGTGAATATAAAGTACTGCATGATATTGAAGAGCTTCAGAGGGAACGTGATGGAAACAGAGATGGGGACAATGGACAGAGAGGGAAGAAACCTTTTAACAGGGAGAATGTTGATGGGCTCAAAATAACACCATTTAAAATCTATCAACTAGAACATGTTTTTTCTACTATTTTGATTTTACATTTGAAAGACTGAAGTCTATGATTTCTTTTATTTTCATTACTTTCTCCTAAAGATGATTTCTTCAGTAAATAATCCTTTTATTTATTCCACCACCCACAGATTCTCCTTTTTGATTTTTGTGCTTTTGATAATTTTCACTTCTCCATGTAGTTTAACATTCAAATAAACTTTCAAGTATTCCATGTGCACATACACAGATGCGCTAATATGTAATTCATATATATTACATATGGTATGTGTATATACATATGTATATAGTTATATATGATTAGTCATGGAAACAGACATGCACATAGATGCCAAAATTATATCTAAATTGTTGCCAAGTTGTTTGTTGTTGTTTAGTCACTAAGTCACGTCCTCCGACTCTTTTGTGACCCCATGGACTATATAGCCTGCCAGGCTCCTCTGTCAATGAGATTTCCCAGGCAAGAACACTTGAGTGGGTTACCATTTCCTCCTCCAGGGCATCTTTCTGACCAAGGGTTCAAACCCACATCTCCTGAACTCTGAAATACAAAAAAAAAAAAAAAAAATCATAAACGGCAAAGAATATACATAATTAGCAGGCGGATTCTTTACCACTGAACCACCACACCAGGCAGCCCAAGTTGTTCTTTAGTCCTATAATAATTTCCCTGGCCCCTAAAAAGAAATCCTTCTATATCTTTGTTCAAGTCCTCTAAAATCAAAGCTAATATTAACATCCAATCAGAAGGCAATAATTAATGAAACACATTTTCTTGATAGATTTGTGCTTATACCAAGTAGAATGTGGCTGCTTGTTAAAAATGAGATATTTACTGGTGCAACTGAGCCCCCAAGGCCAAGAACACAGAAGATGGAGCCCTGGGGTGCTATACAAGGTATTTCCATTACTAGATGGTGGAATAGGAAGAAAAATCATGGAGAAAGGAAAACCAGGAAGGAGATGCTGATTCCGTTAGTGAATATAAAGTACTGCATGATATTGAAGAGCTTCAGAGGGAACGTGATGGAAACAGAGATGGGGACAATGGACAGAGAGGGAAGAAACCTTTTAACAGGGAGAATGTTGATGGGCTCAAAATAACACCATTTAAAATCTATCAACTAGAACATGTTTTTTCTACTATTTTGATTTTACATTTGAAAGACTGAAGTCTATGATTTCTTTTATTTTCATTACTTTCTCCTAAAGATGATTTCTTCAGTAAATAATCCTTTTATTTATTCCACCACCCACAGATTCTCCTTTTTGATTTTTGTGCTTTTGATAATTTTCACTTCTCCATGTAGTTTAACATTCAAATAGACTTTCAAGTATTCCATGTGCACATACACAGATGCGCTAATATGTAATTCATATATATTACATATGGTATGTGTATATACATATGTATATAGTTATATATGATTAGTCATGGAAACAGACATGCACATAGATGCCAAAATTATATCTAAATTGTTGCCAAGTTGTTTGTTGTTGTTTAGTCACTAAGTCACGTCCTCCGACTCTTTTGTGACCCCATGGACTATATAGCCTGCCAGGCTCCTCTGTCAATGAGATTTCCCAGGCAAGAACACTTGAGTGGGTTACCATTTCCTCCTCCAGGGCATCTTTCTGACCAAGGGTTCAAACCCACATCTCCTGAACTCTGAAATACAAAAAAAAAAAAAAAAAATCATAAACGGCAAAGAATATACATAATTAGCAGGCGGATTCTTTACCACTGAACCACCACACCAGGGCAGCCCAAGTTGTTCTTTAGTCCTATAATAATTTCCCTGGCCCCTAAAAAGAAATCCTTCTATATCTTTGTTCAAGTCCTCTAAAATCAAAGCTAATATTAACATCCAATCAGAAGGTAATAATTAATGAAACACATTTTCTTGATGGATTTGTGCTTATACCAAGTAGAATGTGGCTGCTTGTTAAAAATGAGATATTTACTGGTGCAACTGAGCCCCCAAGGCCAAGAACACAGAAGATGGAGCCCTGGGGTGCTATACAAGGTATTTCCATTACTAGATGGTGGAATAGGAAGAAAAATCATGGAGAAAGGAAAACCAGGAAGGAGATGCTGATTCCGTTGGAGAACTCAAGGTAACCTACCTGCCAAACTTGGAAAAGTATTCTTATATTGTGACAACTTGTAGAATTCTATCACCAACAAAAGATCAGCCTCACTTGGGCAAAATAGAAGGTCAACAGGGAATTCGATATTGTTGGCCTGAGCCAATAGCAAAGAGAGACAGACAGAGAAGAAAGATCGAGAGAGAGAGCAAGGGATCTGGAATGAGCAGCCCTTTCAAGACAGAACCAAACAGAAAGAAAAATTAATTCTCAATCTTGGAATTTGACTATTACTCCAGTCTGGGCATTTTAATGACTGAAATGAGTCTGTTTTCTGGAGTTTTATTGGAGCTCATTATTATCTAAGTGTAATTGAATAAAAATCTGATGCAAACCGAAGAGTTCACCTAGAGGCATGGAGAAAACCATCCCACACTCTGAATCTAAAAGATTAGTGGCTAGAAAAGCAAAATTGCTTTTCTGTTTGCACCTTAACTTTCATTCAATAAAAGAAAAGGTCATGAGAGCAAAGCATCCAGTTTGAACTTCAGCTGCCATTTGGACTAAGCTTGCTTCTCTGATCAACCAGGAGGAAGAACAAGGGTATTTGGCATGATTCTTAGTTGCTATTTTTGTTTGGTTGGGATTTTGTTTGGAGTAACACTAGAAGAGTGTAAAAAAATTGGAACGCAATTCTCAGTTGCACACGCTCCCATTGAGGCTTTTAGAGAACGCTTCAGGCAGAAAGGTCCACAAGGTCCCCACAGCATAGCTCACGGCAACAGATCTGCTGAAACATCCTGATGACAAGGGGAGTGTCCCTTCATCCATATATAAACTCTAGTGGGTTTTGTAGAACAGAGATTCCAGATATCAGCACTGCATTAGAACCTTGATCTCATACTTTAGAGAGTAAAAGAGATGATTTTGTGACTTGGATTCAGGGTGATCCTGGCAGCAACTGGCAGCAATGATCACTGTGTATTGCTCAAGTGACTCTGCCAGCCAGGCTGGCAGAACAAAGAATGAAATCTTTGACTGTGTGGGTCACAGCAATCTATAGAATATTCTTAAAGAGATGGGAATACCAGACAACCTTACCTGCTTCCTGATTAACCCGTATGCAGGTCAAGAACCAACAGCTAGAACCAAACATGGAATAACTGCTTCCAAATTGGGAAAGGAGTATGTCAAGACTATATACTGTCACCCTGCTTGTTTAACTTATATACCGATAGATCATGTGAAATGCTGGGCTGGATGAAGCACAAGCTGGAATCAAGATTTCCAGAAGAAATATCAATAACCTCAGATATGCACATGACACGACTCTAATGGCAGAAAGCAAAGAGGAAGTAAAAAGCTTCTTAATGAAGGTGAAAGAAGAGAGTGAAAAATCTGGCTTAAAGTTCAGCATTCATACAACTAAGTTCATGACATCTGGTCCCATCACTTCATGGCAAATTGATGGGGGAAACAATGGAAACTTAACAGACTTTATTTTTTTGGACTCCAGAATCACTGTGAAGGTGACTGCAGCCATGAAATTAAAAGATGCTTGCTGCTTGAAAGACAACCTAGACAACATGTTAAAAAAAAAAAAAAAAGCAGAGACATCGTGTTGCTGACAACGGTTCATTCAATCAAAGCTATGGTTTTTCTGGCAGTCATGTATGGATGTGAGAGTTGGACCAGAAAGAAGGCTGAGCACCAAAGAATTGATGTTTTTGAAGAGTGATGTTGGAGAAGATTCTTGAGAGTCCCTTGGACTGCAAGGAGAGCAAACCAGTCAATCCTACACAAAATAAACCCTGAATATTCACCAGAAGGACTGAGGCTTTTAGAGAACGCTTCAGGCAGAAAGGTCCACAAGGTCCCCACAGCATAGCTCACGGCAACAGATCGCTGAAACATCCTGATGACAAGGGAGTGTCTTCATCCATATATAAGCTCTAGTGGGTTTTGTAGAACAGAGATTCCAGATATCAGCACTGCATTAGAACCTTGATCTCATACTTTAGAGAGTAAAAGAGATGATTTTGTGACTTGGATTCAGGGTGATCCTGGCAGCAACTGGCAGCAATGATCACTGTGTATTGCTCAAGTGACTCTGCCAGCCAGGCTGGCAGAACAAAGAATGAAATCTTTGACTGTGTGGATCACAGCAATCTATAGAATATTCTTAAAGAGATGGGAATACCAGACAACCTTACCTGCTTCCTGATTAACCCGTATGCAGGTCAAGAACCAACAGCTAGAACCAAACATGAAATAACTGCTTCCAAATTGGGAAAGGAGTATGTCAAGACTATATACTGTCACCCTGCTTGTTTAACTTATATACCGATAGATCATGTGAAATGCTGGGCTGGATGAAGCACAAGCTGGAATCAAGATTTCCAGAAGAAATATCAATAACCTCAGATATGCACATGACACGACTCTAATGGCAGAAAGCAAAGAGGAAGTAAAAAGCTTCTTAATGAAGGTGAAAGAAGAGAGTGAAAAATCTGGCTTAAAGTTCAGCATTCATACAACTAAGTTCATGACATCTGGTCCCATCACTTCATGGCAAATTGATGGGGGAAACAATGGAAACTTAACAGACTTTATTTTTTTGGACTCCAGAATCACTGTGAAGGTGACTGCAGCCATGAAATTAAAAGATGCTTGCTGCTTGAAAGACAACCTAGACAACATGTTAAAAAAAAAAAAAAAAGCAGAGACATCGTGTTGCTGACAACGGTTCATTCAATCAAAGCTATGGTTTTTCTGGCAGTCATGTATGGATGTGAGAGTTGGACCAGAAAGAAGGCTGAGCACCAAAGAATTGATGTTTTTGAAGAGTGATGTTGGAGAAGATTCTTGAGAGTCCCTTGGACTGCAAGGAGAGCAAACCAGTCAATCCTACACAAAATAAACCCTGAATATTCACCAGAAGGACTGATGCTGAAGCTGAAGCTCCAGTACTTTGGCCACTTAACGCACAGAGCCGATCGACTCATTGGAAAAGACCCAATGAATCTTTTATGGAAAAGATTGAAGGCTAGAGGAGAAGGAGTTATGAACATAACTACTATTATAAAAGTAGTTTTTGACCTTGCAGTCCTCCTGAAACAGTTTTGAGGATCTACCAGCATCTACATACTACATTTCCAAATCTCTTAGTCTAGATTATGCTGTAGTCTAAGAGTAGGAATTCAATGGCTTATCCTCATCAGTTTGTAACCTTTTTGGCACCAGGAGCTGGTTTCACTGTGAAAGACAATTTTTCCACGGACTGGGGGCAGGCGGGATGGCTTGGCGATATTTCAAGCACATTATATTTATCATGCTAATGATAATCTGTATTTGCAGCTGCTCCCCAGCTCTAACATCACTGCCTCAGCTCTACCTCGGATAATCAGGCATCAGATTCTCATAAGGAGCATGCCGTCGACCTAGATCCTTCACATGTGCATTTCACAGTAGGGTTTATGCTCCTATAAGAATATAATTTTACTGCTGATCTGACAGGAAGCACAGCTCCAACAGTAATGTGAGTGATGGGGAAAAGCTGTAAATACAGAGGAAGCTTCACTTGCTCACCCACCGCTCACCTCCTGCTGTGTGGCCTGGTTCCTAAACAGGCCGTGGACCAGAGCCTGTCTGTGGCCCGGGGACCAGAACCCCTGATTTGCTTGAAGGGGAGCTAACATCGTGCTGTCTTGAAGAATCTGGTGACTTATGTGAAGTCTCAGGGCTGTATGTGACAAAGACAGCCCTGAAATCCCCCTGAAAGAAAATCATGGTTAATTCCTCCAATCCTTATCCTAGTGGACCTAGTTAGAGCTATAGACATCGTGTTGCTGACAACGGTTCATTCAATCAAAGCTATGGTTTTTCTGGCAGTCATGTATGGATGTGAGAGTTGGACCAGAAAGAAGGCTGAGCACCAAAGAATTGATGTTTTTGAAGAGTGATGTTGGAGAAGATTCTTGAGAGTCCCTTGGACTGCAAGGAGAGCAAACCAGTCAATCCTACACAAAATAAACCCTGAATATTCACCAGAAGGACTGATGCTGAAGCTGAAGCTCCAGTACTTTGGCCACTTAACGCACAGAGCCGATCGACTCATTGGAAAAGACCCAATGAATCTTTTATGGAAAAGATTGAAGGCTAGAGGAGAAGGAGTTATGAACATAACTACTATTATAAAAGTAGTTTTGACCTTGCAGTCCTCCTGAAACAGTTTTGAGGATCTACCAGCATCTACATACTACATTTCCAAATCTCTTAGTCTAGATTATGCTGTAGTCTAAGAGTAGGAATTCAATGGCTTATCCTCATCAGTTTGTAACCTTTTTGGCACCAGGAGCTGGTTTCACTGTGAAAGACAATTTTTCCACGGACTGGGGGCAGGCGGGATGGCTTGGCGATATTTCAAGCACATTATATTTATCATGCTAATGATAATCTGTATTTGCAGCTGCTCCCCAGCTCTAACATCACTGCCTCAGCTCTACCTCGGATAATCAGGCATCAGATTCTCATAAGGAGCATGCCGTCGACCTAGATCCTTCACATGTGCATTTCACAGTAGGGTTTATGCTCCTATAAGAATATAATTTTACTGCTGATCTGACAGGAAGCACAGCTCCAACAGTAATGTGAGTGATGGGGAAAAGCTGTAAATACAGAGGAAGCTTCACTTGCTCACCCACCGCTCACCTCCTGCTGTGTGGCCTGGTTCCTAAACAGGCCGTGGACCAGAGCCTGTCTGTGGCCTGGGGACCAGAACCCCTGATTTGCTTGAAGGGGAGCTAACATCGTGCTGTCTTGAAGAATCTGGTGACTTATGTGAAGTCTCAGGGCTGTATGTGACAAAGACAGCCCTGAAATCCAGGCCTCCTGGCTCCACACACAGCACTGAATATTCCACATGTTTCATTCATGGTTAATTCCTCCAATCCTTATCCTAGTGGACCTAGTTAGAGCTATAGAGACATAATCTTATGTTTTTAAGTCTTCCATGCCTTACCAAAAAAAATGTGATAAACGTTGTCAGATAAAAACCATTGTACTGATTTCATCCATAGGATAAAATATCTGTCCTGTGAGCCCTGTTTATAAGTGCATTCAAGTAGAGAAATCAATATTCCCACAGTCTCTGTTACCAGCTTGGTGACAGGGTCTTATTAATAGAGCGCAAATCCTGAAAATGCACAGAAAGGCATAACTGGTTTTTTCGAAGAGTAGATAAAAGAAAAAAGTTGATTGCTTTTCCTTATTAAAAATCAGAGTGGTGTGCTGCTTATGAACTGAAAAACTGAGCACTTTCCTGTAACAGCCATCAAAGCAAAAACCCATCTTTCTCTCATCCAGTTTTTCTATAAAGGAAAGCTAGGTGACATCTAAGACAGCATAGTACCAGGCCTAACAAATACTGTAGACGTGCAAAAATAGGGGAGGGATAGAGTGATAAGAGATTTCTGGATCGAAGAGGTATTTAGTATTAGGGTAGGAAAACTTTGCTTGCAAAATGTTGCAAGACAGATATCTCATTATGCCTAATTATCATGTGACATGGGTTTTCAGCACCATTTAGGCTTGAAAATATTCTCTGCTGATTGAGTATGAAATGTGAGAAACAGAAATCAAACTTCTAAGACCAGGAAGATAAGCACTATGTGGAAAGTGAAAGTGAGAATGTTAGTCACTCAGTCATGCCCAACTCTCTGTGACCCCATGGATTGTAGCCTACCAGGGTCCTCTGTCTATGGGATTCTCCAGACAGGAATACTGGAGTGGGTTTCCATTTCCTCCTCCAGACGATCTTAACCCAGAAATCGAACCTGCATCTTTTATGTCTCCTGTATTGGCAGGCAGGTTCTTTACCACTAGTGCTCCCTGGCAAGTCCTTATAAATTTTAAATATCTATATAATATATCTTATTAGGCTTATTAAGTACTGAAGAATTAGCATTCTAATGAATTTCTTCTACAGTTTTGGAGTTATTGATGATGTTTGCCATATATTTATTTGTGAGAATTTTTAAAAAGACTATACTTAATGATATTCACTTTGGTTATATAAAATAGTATTTATTAGAAATAATGTAAAGATACAACAGGAGGCAACATAAAAATGTTTGTTTAAACATAATTGAAACCATTTTCAGGACCACCACAATGATCTATTAGAAGGATTTTGTTGGACTATTTCCTAAATAGTGTTTGTTGTGTGGAAATGACTGATAAGGGGTCTAAAATCCTTCAAATAACATTGAGCTCAATGACTCATGACAGGGTCAACGTTCTATCAATATGCTTCTCAGAATCTGTCATTTTGCCTAAAACAAAACTGATAACTACTATACATTACCTCAATGTGTCACAAGTAAATTTTTACAGTGACATTAGCATGGCAGAGGTATAGTTCAGGCATATCTCCTAGCAAGGAACAGATGTTAGCTGTGAAATCCTATGACTTTGATAAAAATAAAATCTCTTATTTATAAATGTCTTATTTCAGCTAAATGTTTTTTTAAAACCTCTATGCCTTGTCTTCTCCCAGGCATGCAAATTAACTGAGGGATGTTTATACATCAAGCATACCTAATGCAGATGCATCACAATGTTTTATTAAAGATGCTAAGAATCTAAAGTGAAAGTCACTCAGTTGTGACTGACTCTTTGACCCCATGGACAAGCCATGGAATACTGCAGGCCAGAATACTAGAGTAGGTAACTGTTCCATTCTCCAGGGGATCTTCCCAACCTAGAATTCAAACGTGGGTCTCCTGCATTGAGGTGGATTCTTTACCACCTGAGCTACCAGGGAAGCCTGAAGAGTCTAAGGAGGTACTTAAAAAATGATACACAAGTACTATAGTGTCCTATTTAAACAATGAGAAGAAAAATGGAACTGGTCTTTTTATGCATGTTTCATTTCAGAGCATATAATCAAATGATGAAAACAATTGATTTTTCAATGCAAATATGGAAAAAATGATTAGTTTATCAAAGTGCTCTTCACATTAATTCTATATTTTTAGGCTTATTAAGTACTGAAGAATTAGCATTCTAATGAATTTCTTCTACAGTTTTGGAGTTATTGATGATGTTTGCCATATATTTATTTGTGAGAATTTTTAAAAAGACTATACTTAATGATATTCACTTTGGTTATATAAAATAGTATTTATTAGAAATAATGTAAAGATACAACAGGAGGCAACATAAAAATGTTTGTTTAAACATAATTGAAACCATTTTCAGGACCACCACAATGATCTATTTGAAGGATTTTGTTGGACTATTTCCTAAATAGTGTTTGTTGTGTGGAAATGACTGATAAGGGGTCTAAAATCCTTCAAATAACATTGAGCTCAATGACTCATGACAGGGTCAACGTTCTATCAATATGCTTCTCAGAATCTGTCATTTTGCCTAAAACAAAACTGATAACTACTATACATTACCTCAATGTGTCACAAGTAAATTTTTACAGTGACATTAGCATGGCAGAGGTATAGTTCAGGCATATCTCCTAGCAAGGAACAGATGTTAGCTGTGAAATCCTATGACTTTGATAAAAATAAAATCTCTTATTTATAAATGTCTTATTTCAGCTAAATGCTTTTTTAAAACCTCTATGCCTTGTCTTCTCCCAGGCATGCAAATTAACTGAGGGATGTTTATACATCAAGCATACCTAATGCAGATGCATCACAATGTTTTATTAAAGATGCTAAGAATCTAAAGTGAAAGTCACTCAGTTGTGACTGACTCTTTGACCCCATGGACAAGCCATGGAATACTGCAGGCCAGAATACTAGAGTAGGTAACTGTTCCATTCTCCAGGGGATCTTCCCAACCTAGAATTCAAACGTGGGTCTCCTGCATTGAGGTGGATTCTTTACCACCTGAGCTACCAGGGAAGCCTGAAGAGTCTAAGGAGGTACTTAAAAAATGATACACAAGTACTATAGTGTCCTATTTAAACAATGAGAAGAAAAATGGAACTGGTCTTTTTATGCATGTTTCATTTCAGAGCATATAATCAAATGATGAAAACAATTGATTTTTCAATGCAAATATGGAAAAAAAATGATTAGTTTATCAAAGTGCTCTTCACATGATCTTTATTTTGATCAAATAGTCTAGTTCTTGGAATTCTTAAAATAGTTGTATTGACACTAAGGAAAATGAAAAATGATTTTTCTTTCTTTTAGTGCACATTTGGAAATAATGCTTATTTGGCAAGTCTAGAATAAAACTTTCAATCAAATTAAGAGGGGGAAAAAAATCACTTGCTTGCCTGCTAAATGCAGAATTAAGCTGATTCATATCCTAATAATAAATGCCTCCACTTGCCACTGCAAACTCTATTGCACTGCACTGATTCTCTCAAGTACAATAATGCACTTACCTAGGGATTCTTGACACTCATAAAATAAGTTTTTTTTCCGTAGTAACTTCACCAATAAATTTACACTCAACAGACCACTGTTTTCCCATGTGACATGGTTTAAAGCTAACCTTCTAGTATCATTTTACCAAATACTTAGCAGGAACCTGGTCTTATTTCAGACACCAGCTCTTAAATTTCTAGCTAGTAACTTTCCTTTGAACCACACTTCTGACCAAGATAATCTCAGGGAGACCCAGGCATCAGACACATTTGAAATTACTGACATGGTGAGAATTAGCTAGCATCAGTATAATCAGTACAAATGCATTACACTCAACCTCATTTGCTAAAATGATAAAAGAAAAAGGAGAAATGATGTTTTCTCCTTTTTTTCCACTTTGTGCTAGATTGACCACTCCATATTAATCATTTAAAACTCATTTACCCATCCAATGTAAGATATTCCTTTGATCAATAAATGAAGCACTCCCTAGTCTCTCTACCACTGGAGACAGTAAATTTCAAAGTAGCAATTAAAGTATTTCTGGTCTGATTTCCCTGGTGTCAAACAGAATAAGAATTCGCCTCCCAACTCGGAGGCCACAGGTTCCATCCCTGGTCTGGGAAGACTCCACAAGACACAGAGCAACTAAGACCGTGTACCTCAACTACTGAAGCCTACAGGAACCTGAAGAGTCTATTTTGATCACAATAGTCAAAAGGTTCTTGCATGATTCATTTCAGAGCATATAATCAAATGATGAAAACAATTGATTTTTCAATGCAAATATGGAAAAAAAATGATTAGTTTATCAAAGTGCTCTTCACATGATCTTTATTTTGATCAAATAGTCTAGTTCTTGGAATTCTTAAAATAGTTGTATTGACACTAAGGAAAATGAAAAATGATTTTTCTTTCTTTTAGTGCACATTTGGAAATAATGCTTATTTGGCAAGTCTAGAATAAAACTTTCAATCAAATTAAGAGGGGGAAAAAAATCACTTGCTTGCCTGCTAATTGCAGAATTAAGCTGATTCATATCCTAATAATAAATGCCTCCACTTGCCACTGCAAACTCTATTGCACTGCACTGATTCTCTCAAGTACAATAATGCACTTACCTAGGGATTCTTGACACTCATAAAATAAGTTTTTTTTCCGTAGTAACTTCACCAATAAATTTACACTCAACAGACCACTGTTTTCCCATGTGACATGGTTTAAAGCTAACCTTCTAGTATCATTTTACCAAATACTTAGCAGGAACCTGGTCTTATTTCAGACACCAGCTCTTAAATTTCTAGCTAGTAACTTTCCTTTGAACCACACTTCTGACCAAGATAATCTCAGGGAGACCCAGGCATCAGACACATTTGAAATTACTGACATGGTGAGAATTAGCTAGCATCAGTATAATCAGTACAAATGCATTACACTCAACCTCATTTGCTAAAATGATAAAAGAAAAAGGAGAAATGATGTTTTCTCCTTTTTTTCCACTTTGTGCTAGATTGACCACTCCATATTAATCATTTAAAACTCATTTACCCATCCAATGTAAGATATTCCTTTGATCAATAAATGAAGCACTCCCTAGTCTCTCTACCACTGGAGACAGTAAATTTCAAAGTAGCAATTAAAGTATTTCTGGTCTGATTTCCCTGGTGTCAAACAGAATAAGAATTCGCCTCCCAACTCGGAGGCCACAGGTTCCATCCCTGGTCTGGGAAGACTCCACAAGACACAGAGCAACTAAGACCGTGTACCTCAACTACTGAAGCCCACATGCCTAGAGTCTTTTGTCCTCAACAAGAGAAGCCACAGCAATGAGAAGTCCATAAACCACAGTGAAGAGTGTCCCCCACTTGCCCAACTAGAGAAAGTCCACACAAAACAACAAAGACCCAGCACAGTCAGAAAAAAACAAAAATAAATAAAGTTTTTATTGAAGTGCTTCTAATCACTATTATCTAAAATCTGAATGGACGGTGTCACTTCAAACTGTTAAAATGTTTCTCTTAGCATGATTATAAAGGCACTGTAATAAAAAAATTGACTAAATATTTCTGTCATTCAAAACAAGATGTATCTTACAGTTTGAAACTTTCTTCTACTTTCCCTGACTTTGACTTCTCTAGCCTTCTACAGAGAAGAAATAAAGTACATAATGCCCATGTTCTCTTCTAGTTTTCAGATTCTGTGATTTCTTTCATATGAGATACATCCTTACTGACTCAAAGTATAATAAAATATATATTTAGTCACATTTTTAGTCAATGCATCATATGAAATTCTTAGTAGAAAAATATATATTAAGAAAAAGAGATCTATTTTACTCTCGGAGACTTCCCAAGTGGTTCTAGTGGTAAAGAACTCACCTTCCAATGCAAGTAAGAGATGTAGGTTCCATCCGTGAGTTGGGAAGGTCCTCTGGAGGAGAGCACAGCAACCCATTCCAGTATTCTTGCCTGGAGAATCCCATGGACAAAGGAGTCTGGCCAGCTACAGTTAATAGGATCCCAAGGAGTCAGACATGACTGAAGTGACTCAACACGAAGGAAAGCTGAGACATTGCTTTAAAGGATTTTCAGTCATGAATTCAAAACATTTTTGGCTTTGCTTCAAATTATTTCATGGCACCAACTATGACTCTCATGCAGGCTGCTCAT
Source organism: Tragulus kanchil (assembly GCA_022376925.1). Classification (NCBI taxonomy): domain Eukaryota; kingdom Metazoa; phylum Chordata; class Mammalia; order Artiodactyla; family Tragulidae; genus Tragulus; species Tragulus kanchil. Next base: position 150,414,032 of record JAIOJX010000004.1, read on the forward strand.
CCACCACTACTCATACCAGGACTCAGCTCATTGTAATAGTCAGGAACCCAGGATGCTATAGACTCTACCAACTCATCATCCCAACCTCTCAAGAAATCTTCATGGTCTCCCATAGCAGGGCTAATATGATACTAATCTTAAATATTTTTTTCCAAAAGTAATACACATCTTTGCTAATATTTTATTACTGAAAGAATTGTCTTGATCATGCCTGACTTTAAAGGTTAGGGGGCTATAATCTTCAAAGGTCCAGGAAGGAAAGGAGAAATGGAAATATTTGTGAGTAATAGTAATGTCTGTAGTGAAACTCAAATTTAGCAAGTTCCCCCCCAAAAAAACACTTTGACATTTGATTATAGTCACCATATTTATAACATTCCATCTAATCATAAAAGAACATTTTATATGCTCCTTTATATTTCCTAATGAGCAGGACATATATTGAAAACTCAAAATTAGCAGAAAATTTAGCTTAATTAATTCATTACTGAACAAACTGGTAATGAACATTTCATTGTCAATGGCATATAATTGCTACAGGAAGATGAGAGTTTCTCTAACAAAGACTAGCAGGAGCAACATGAGGTCAAGTTGTGCTAATCAAGATTGGCCACATGCCTAGACTAAGTAAATGAAGCATATGGAGTGTGCTGAGAGAGATGAAGTCCAGTCTTTCCAGCAGAAACTCTCCCATTGCCCTGTAAGGACACCTTTTCCCTACCTACAGGGCCTGAAATCTCGCTCCTAACTAACACATTCATGGCTCTCACTCCGCATTGTAAAACCTGAGTACTGCCTTCAAAAGAACAGAGTAAATATTATTTATTATACATCATTGTCAAATTGATGTGTTTTTTGGCTGCACTGTGTGATTTGTAGGATCATTGTTCCCTGAGCAGGCATTGAACCTGAACCCCATGTAGTAGAAATATGGATTCTTAGCTAGCATACCACCAGGGAAATCCCTGAGGTGAATTTGCATGATGAGGTTACTAAAATGAAACACAAATGCAAGCTATGGCTATACTCATGGACAATGTGTGTCAGTATTAGGAATGCAACAGGCCCGCTTCTCAATGCTAACCACACCATATCTACAATAGTATGTTATGGAGAAACTTTGCATTTATGAAAGTTGTCACTATTGAAGCCTATTGAAAGATAAACAGCCAGGAAGATGAAAAACTTGGAATCCAATTGTAAATATTAAGAAGGAAGTCTTGAAGTCTTAAGCATCTTCTATGCTTAAAATGGCTGGAACCATCTTTTCCCATAGCAGGGCTAATATGATACTAATCTTAAATATTTTTTTCCAAAAGTAATACACATCTTTGCTAATATTTTATTACTGAAAGAATTGTCTTGATCATGCCTGACTTTAAAGGTTAGGGGGCTATAATCCTCAAAGGTCCAGGAAGGAAAGGAGAAATGGAAATATTTGTGAGTAATAGTAATGTCTGTAGTGAAACTCAAATTTAGCAAGTTCCCCCCCAAAAAAACACTTTGACATTTGATTATAGTCACCATATTTATAACATTCCATCTAATCATAAAAGAACATTTTATATGCTCCTTTATATTTCCTAATGAGCAGGACATATATTGAAAACTCAAAATTAGCAGAAAATTTAGCTTAATTAATTCATTACTGAACAAACTGGTAATGAACATTTCATTGTCAATGGCATATAATTGCTACAGGAAGATGAGAGTTTCTCTAACAAAGACTAGCAGGAGCAACATGAGGTCAAGTTGTGCTAATCAAGATTGGCCACATGCCTAGACTAAGTAAATGAAGCATATGGAGTGTGCTGAGAGAGATGAAGTCCAGTCTTTCCAGCAGAAACTCTCCCATTGCCCTGTAAGGACACCTTTTCCCTACCTACAGGGCCTGAAATCTCGCTCCTAACTAACACATTCATGGCTCTCACTCCGCATTGTAAAACCTGAGTACTGCCTTCAAAAGAACAGAGTAAATATTATTTATTATACATCATTGTCAAATTGATGTGTTTTTTGGCTGCACTGTGTGATTTGTAGGATCATTGTTCCCTGAGCAGGCATTGAACCTGAACCCCATGTAGTAGAAATATGGATTCTTAGCTAGCATACCACCAGGGAAATCCCTGAGGTGAATTTGCATGATGAGGTTACTAAAATGAAACACAAATGCAAGCTTTGGCTATACTCATGGACAATGTGTGTCAGTATTAGGAATGCAACAGGCCCGCTTCTCAATGCTAACCACACCATATCTACAATAGTATGTTATGGAGAAACTTTGCATTTATGAAAGTTGTCACTATTGAAGCCTATTGAAAGATAAACAGCCAGGAAGATGAAAAACTTGGAATCCAATTGTAAATATTAAGAAGGAAGTCTTGAAGTCTTAAGCATCTTCTATGCTTAAAATGGCTGGAACCATCTTTTCCCAGGTTACATGGCCTGTCTTTGTCAGCTCAGGCTACTATAACAAATGACTATAAACCAGATTACTTAAACAATAGATACTTGTTTCTAGCAGCTGGGAAGTCCAAGGTCAAGGTGCTGATTAATTTCATTCCTAATGATAGCCCTCTTCCTGATTTGCCTACGGTCACCTTCTCACTGTGTGCTCACAGGCAGATGGTTGTCATCTCTTCCTTCTCCTATACAGACACTCATATCAGTGGACCCGCTCTCATGACCTCATCTAAATCTAGTCACCTTCCAAAGGACTTACCTCCTATTGCCATCTATTGGAAGTTAGGGTTTAAACACATGAACTTAGGAGGAATACAAACATTCTGTCCATAACACAGTCTGATACCTCTTTTCTTGGGCAAAACAGCAGCAAACATTCAACTGTCAGTAACTACTTCCATGGCAGCAAATCCAGAGCAACAGAGAACAAGAGAATCCATTGCAGGCATTTGTTCAGGTTAAGAATTAAGAACCCAAGTGCCAATTTGTTCTAAGCTGAAACCTTGCAGAGATTTCAACAAAAGCAGGGTATGAGTCCAATTTTTGTAGACATGCTTCAATAGTGCTAAGATGATATTTGAACATTAATTCCTTGCTTTTGGCATGACTTTCACCTAAATAATTCACAAAATTAAATGTTACAGGAAAATTGAAATGATAGAAGAGTAAATTATGTTTGAGTATGTCATCCTCCAATATATCCAGGCCAGGTCAGACGAGAGTGTCCCTTTCTTACTTAAGGTTCTAGTTTTCCCCTGAGCGCCTAATTGATAGCAAACAGGGGAAAATGCCATGTCTGATATGTAGAATCATTATCTTTATAAATAAAAAATGTGTATGATTAAAGTGGTCAACAAACATGCAAAAAGTGATAATATATCAGTTTAATGGAATATCACTCCTACCTTTAAATGATATGAAGACTGTGGATCAATATTCTTTAATGTTATGATTAATGGCACACTATAAAATGCAGACACATTAAGAAAAATGACATCTGCTTATGAACAATGCTTAGAAGGAATTTAGATTACAACAATTTGATTAAAATAATTGGTATTTAAATTAGAGTTTTGCTTATTCGTTAAAATAAAAGCATTTGTCCTAGTCTTGAGAAATACAAAGAAAACTTAAGGAATAATCATTTTTCTCAGAGCTGTGAAAGGTCTTCATAAGTAAAGAAAAATGATGAATAGGCCTTCACATTACAGTTTGGGAATAGCAAGGCTAGAAACAGACACGCCAAGAAAGCTAAGAAAAATGTGCAAGAGCTGCCTTACTTAGTCTGAGATCAGAAGGATAGAATAAAAATGAGGGGAAAATTTCACAGATGTCAGGATACATGACTGAACTCGAAAAGGAAAAATAAGAATTCATCAGCATGAGAGAAGGCTGCAGGGAAAGAATGATGTTGGGATGAGTGGCAATCACAAGTAAGAATTATGGGAACAATTTCAAGTGTTCACCACAGCTGGTTTCCAGAAAGAGGGAAGGAAAAAGAGGTGGGAAGTGTGAAGAGAAGCTGGCAGGGGCCAGATCACAAGAAGCCAGAGCTTCTCAGTCTTCTAGAAAGCTAGAGCTTCATCCAAAGAAGAAATACATTCTAGGAAGATCATTTTGATGTCCTATGGGAAATGGCTTTAGACTCTTGAAACAGCTCAAGAAGAAAATGTTAAGAGCCTGAATAAAGACAATGGCAGTGAGGACTGAGAAAAAGAACTTGACATAGTAGCATCATGGATAGGTGGGGCTTGATAGGAGACCACATTTAGAGATGAAAAAGAAAAATAAACCCAGAGTAATCCTTATGTTGATGGGTCAGTCTCCTTAATTCCTCAAAACAGGAAGTACAGAAAGAGAAGCAAGGTGGATTTGTTGTAAGTCAGTGTGACCATGAGAGATGTTGGATATATGACCTAGTGAAGTCACTCAGTCATGTCTGACTCTTTGTGGCCCATGAACAAGCCGTGGGATTCTCCAGCGAAGAATAATGGAGTGGATCATCTCTCCCTTCTCCAGAGGATCTTCCTAACCCATGAATTGAGCCCAGGTCTCCCAGGGTTCAATTACAGGTGGATTACCATTTGATCCAGAAGAGAAGTCCAAGAATATTGGAGTGGGTAGCCTACCTCTTCTCTGGGGGAGCTTCCTAACTGAGGAATTGAACTGGTGCCTCCTGCATTGCAGGTGGATTCTTTACCAGCTGAGCTACAAGAGAGTTCCAGGAAAGATCAGGTCTAGAAATAAAAATTTGAAAGTCATTAGCATACAGGAGATGTTTGAAAACATGAGGAAGGATAAAATTTCAAGTAGGATTTGAGTGTGGTAAGAAGGGCATGAACACAATCTTGAGTAACTCTACCATTTAAAGAGGAAGTGGAGGGAGGAAGGTCTATGGGTGGGTTGAAAAGAAGCAACCAGAGAAGGAGGAGTTGAAGAGAGAGTTGATCTGGAATCACATTAAGATAGAGCCCTGTTCTAGGACCTATTCTAGGACCATTGATGCAGCCAGTATCTTCTTCATCTTTAGCTGGATTTCTCCTTATCGGTTTCTCACCTATTTATAAAGTTTGTATAACCAAATTCATTTTCCCTTCTTTAGGCAGAACTGATAATTAGAAGGCACTTATCTATGGGCACAAACCCCCGTCTGAGCACTTAACACAGATTCAGTCTATAGGAGAAAATTATGAAATGCTTTGTATTTTGTTCCTCTGTCTTCCTTATTATTCATTATTTTCCTGCTCAAATCTCTGACACTCTTCTTGAAGTGCCTAGACCTCATATTATTGACAAATTCTCTGCTCATGTGTCATCCACATTCATGTGCAAGGAATTGATAATGCCTTTAAATATTGGAAAATGTCTGACTCATAGTTTTTTTAAAGGATCAAAGTCTTCATAGAAGGCAGGATGTCCTAAGTAAAAATTCTGGTATCCATGGAAAGAGGGAAGTAGTTTGTATTAAAGCAGAAAGTGGTCACCACAATGACCATGGAAAGAGCTTGAATTAAAGAGAGATTTTTCTTTTTGTACTTTTTCACTTGTTCTCAAGGATTAAATGAAAGAGTATGTAAAGTGCCCTGCATTGTACTGGAACACAATAGGTGTTTCTAACTGTTTTCTTCTCTTTGGCAAAGAATTGCAAGGGATCATAGCCACAATCACATGTGAATCCACTGCAAAAAGGTTCTACAAGCCTCCCAGTTCCTCAAAATTATAAGCAAACTATGGGAGATCCTTAGTATCTGGACTACAGGCATTTATTTTAATTGGGACAAGTGATAATTAAGAACAAGAAAATCTGTCTGAAGTCAAATGTTCAAGACAATATCACCTCTCTTTAAAAAGATCTCAAAAAAGAGAAAAAGCAATAGAAGAAGAAAAAAGTGAGCTGAAAATTCTTAGACTAAAAATTAAAGAGAAAATGAAATTTACATAGATGTCACATAAAAGCAACAAAGGGAGTTTAGTCCGTGCAGAAGATATACAGTTAGGGATCCAAAAGGTAGTCTTGACAAAATGAACAACTACAACCAACTTTTGAATCAGGCACTAAATTATATTTTAGGTAATTTTTTAACGTTTACCTAAATTATATTGTAGGTATTATAAATTTATCTTTTGGCTTCAACATGACTCCCGGTAGAAGGTGTTTTCAGTTTCTTCAGGTTGTCGGTAGTCTTCTTCCAGCGTCTTTGTTTCTTTGGGAGCTTCTTCTGATTTCTCCTTCCCTCTCTGGCTGTGGACCCTCTTAGGCTGGTAGTTGGGAATGTTTACCTGAAGTCACCTAGGGAGTAATGGGAATGTCACACTCTTCATGGCCAAGAGTAGCAAAATGCTGAGACTTTCAAGGGACCTCCCTCTTTATGTCCATACACATTCCCAGCATTTGAGATACAAAGGACTCTGTGAGTGTCATTTCTTCTCAAGGTAGTGGGTGGGGGTTGGGAGAAATGACCATATACAGACCAAGAGTGACCTTCATTTTGGAAAACCAAAAATCTAATAGTTTCGTAGCCTTTCCCTCAAAACTTTGCTGTATAAATATCTAATGTTATGCTATATACCTTATGTTAATAACCACAACAAAAGGAAGAAAGCATTACTTTCCTTCAGCAAAAGCTTTAAGTTAAAATGTCTTGGTTTTGGGAAATAGATGTGTTTAAAAGAAGTAAGAGTGAAGAATCCAGAATCCACTTAAAGAAATCATTTAAAAGTGATAAATAAAGAAAATGCAGACATACCAGCCAAATATGAGTTGCAGGGAAGGGCATAAAAGACATTAACACTTTGCCAATGTTCCCATTTTTATAGAGAAGAACAATAGATATTTTCTAAATGAAAAAATAAAATCCACAATAAGACTGAATTATACTCTAAAAGTGAATTGAAATAATTCTAAGTTACCAAGAGAAAAGTATGATTCTAAAATTGAATTAGACAAAATGGCAAATTATAAAGAAAAAGCAAAGAAAGCAATTTACAACATAAAGCAATAGAAGAAAAGATCTCATATACCACGACAGCCTAAAGAAAGACTAAAATACCTAATAAAGAATAAATCTAATATGGTTTTTGTAAAAGTTCCATGAAGAAAATATTAAAACTCTCTTTAAGATACACAAAGAAGACATCAATAAATGAAAATGAGTATTTTCTCTCATAGAGGAAGACTAAATATTTTAAATGGCTCAATTATCCCAAAATGTATTGACATATTCAATATTTCCAATATGATGCTATAAAAAGAAGACTTTTATTTTAATTGACAAGCTTATTCTAAAATTTATACTGGAAAATTCATTGCAAGGACATCCTTTAACTTTCTGATAAAGAATGGTAAAAAGGACAAATCAGACCTTCCAGGCAGTAAATAGTGATCAAAATATTTCAGAACCAGAGGCTAAATATACAGATCAAGGTACAGAGTAAAGAATTTAGAAATATATCCAAATATATATAGTAATCTAAATATATTATAAAGATGGCACTTTAAGTCTATGAGAAAAAGATGGATTATTTAATAAATGCCATTAGGATAATTGGTTGGTTATTGGGAAGAAAAAAAATCCTTAGTTCCTATCTTTTCTTCCTGTACTGATTTTTTTTCTTTTTATTGAGATACATACTCTGAACTGTACTATCCTTAAGTGTACAACTCCATTATTTTTTTCACATGTGTGCACCCATGTAATTATCATGCTAGTCAAAATACAGAAGACTTCCAAAACCTCAGAAATTTTCCTCATTTCTCTTCCCAGTCCATACATTACCCTTATCCCAAAAGGAAGCTTAACTCAACTTTTGTCACCATTCATTGGTTTTGCCTATTCTTGACCTTCATATACATGACATCCTACTATGTACAGAATTTTATTTAAGACCATTCAAATCAAGTCCAATATCTGTTGCTTCTTCATTTCCTAGGCTTTTTCTAAAGCCATGGCCATGGTCCAGTATTACCAAAAAAAGTATGATTCTAAAATTGAATTAGACAAAATGGCAAATTATAAAGAAAAAACAAAGAAAGCAATTTACAACATAAAGCAATAGAAGAAAAGATCTCATATACCACGACAGCCTAAAGAAAGACTAAAATACCTAATAAAGAATAAATCTAATATGGTTTTTGTAAAAGTTCCATGAAGAAAATATTAAAACTCTCTTTAAGATACACAAAGAAGACATCAATAAATGAAAATGAGTATTTTCTCTCATAGAGGAAGACTAAATATTTTAAATGGCTCAATTATCCCAAAATGTATTGACATATTCAATATTTCCAATATGATGCTATAAAAAGAAGACTTTTATTTTAATTGACAAGCTTATTCTAAAATTCATACTGGAAAATTCATTGCAAGGACATCCTTTAACTTTCTGATAAAGAATGGTAAAAAGGACAAATCAGACCTTCCAGGCAGTAAATAGTGATCAAAATATTTCAGAACCAGAGGCTAAATATACAGATCAAGGTACAGAGTAAAGAATTTAGAAATATATCCAAATATATATAGTAATCTAAATATATTATAAAGATGGCACTTTAAGTCTATGAGAAAAAGATGGATTATTTAATAAATGCCATTAGGATAATTGGTTGGTTATTGGGAAGAAAAAAAATCCTTAGTTCCTATCTTTTCTTCCTGTACTGATTTTTTTTCTTTTTATTGAGATACATACTCTGAACTGTACTATCCTTAAGTGTACAACTCCATTATTTTTTTCACATGTGTGCACCCATGTAATTATCATGCTAGTCAAAATACAGAAGACTTCCAAAACCTCAGAAATTTTCCTCATTTCTCTTCCCAGTCCATACATTACCCTTATCCCAAAAGGAAGCTTAACTCAACTTTTGTCACCATTCATTGGTTTTGCCTATTCTTGACCTTCATATACATGACATCCTACTATGTACAGAATTTTATTTAAGACCATTCAAATCAAGTCCAATATCTGTTGCTTCTTCATTTCCTAGGCTTTTCTAGAGATGGCTTACACAGGCCATGGCCATGGTCCAGTATTACCAAAAAAAAATTGGTTATGGTCAAAGGTGAGAAGTTAGTTATTTCCAGAAATACAAGAAATTGCTCTGAAGATAAAATATTCTTTCCTTCATTCACTCATTCCACAAGCATTCAACTAAGTGTCTCCTCCTTGTCAACCTCTAGTCTAAAAGCTGGTAGGAAGAAGAAAGCAGAAAAAGATCCAAAAATTATCCACTGTCTTCGAGGTTATCACTTGGGAAGGCAAACCATTATAACATGGCAAGAAAAATGCTCACTGAGATGAGTACAAAATGCAAAGGGATACAAGACGGAATAACCTGGGACCCAAGGAGGATTTTAAGGGGAGTCTTGAAAGATAAAGCAAGAAGGAAAAGATGCTTGCTTTGGTTGATTCTTCTCTTATTCTTTACACCAAAACAAATTCTGAATGCCTCAAAAGTGTAGTTGTAAAAGAAAACAAATAAATACAGTCAAAATTAATCCTGGAAGGATTTACTTAGAGAAGGATGGAAGAAACACATTTATTTTCCCTATGCTTCCACTATGTACACTTAAAACCCTTGGATTTTATCTGCAAACAAACCTTAAGAAATGTGAAATATGGAGAGTAGAAGGCAGATGGGCTGTGGATCTCAAGACTCAAAGCATCACCCAGCCGTGAGTTCCCTGGATTTCTTGTTGCCTCATATATACCAGACTTGGGGCTGAAGAAGCTGAAGCTGACAACCTGAAAATACTTCAATGGACACAGGCCAAAATGAAAAGCCCCAATGAAAGACTGATCACTCTATTCAGAAGACCAGGAAAGGGGCATCTAGCAAGACAGGAACTCTGAAGCAAGAAGCACTTGACTCCATTCAAATAGCAGGGGGAAGAAAAAAAATCTGTGGTCCACTTCCACCCTTTTCAATAAAATAAAAGTGGGAAAAGAGACATCCACCTTTTCCAGGCTACAATAAGGACCATACCCGCAATTGAAACAGGGAGTGGAGTCCCACATTTAATAATAATAAGATGCCTATCCAGTGGTAAAGTAGTCATCCCACTTTACTTTGGGGTCAAGTCCAATATCTGTTGCTTCTTCATTTCCTAGGCTTTTCTAGAGATGGCTTACACAGGCCATGGCCATGGTCCAGTATTACCAAAAAAAAATTGGTTATGGTCAAAGGTGAGAAGTTAGTTATTTCCAGAAATACAAGAAATTGCTCTGAAGATAAAGTATTCTTTCCTTCATTCACTCATTCCACAAGCATTCAACTAAGTGTCTCCTCCTTGTCAACCTCTAGTCTAAAAGCTGGTAGGAAGAAGAAAGCAGAAAAAGATCCAAAAATTATCCACTGTCTTCGAGGTTATCACTTGGGAAGGCAAACCATTATAACATGGCAAGAAAAGTGCTCACTGAGATGAGTACAAAATGCAAAGGGATACAAGACGGAATAACCTGGGACCCAAGGAGGATTTTAAGGGGAGTCTTGAAAGATAAAGCAAGAAGGAAAAGATGCTTGCTTTGGTTGATTCTTCTCTTATTCTTTACACCAAAACAAATTCTGAATGCCTCAAAAGTGTAGTTGTAAAAGAAAACAAATAAATACAGTCAAAATTAATCCTGGAAGGATTTACTTAGAGAAGGATGGAAGAAACACATTTATTTTCCCTATGCTTCCACTATGTACACTTAAAACCCTTGGATTTTATCTGCAAACAAACCTTAAGAAATGTGAAATATGGAGAGTAGAAGGCAGATGGGCTGTGGATCTCAAGACTCAAAGCATCACCCAGCCGTGAGTTCCCTGGATTTCTTGTTGCCTCATATATACCAGACTTGGGGCTGAAGAAGCTGAAGCTGACAACCTGAAAATACTTCAATGGACACAGGCCAAAATGAAAAGCCCCAATGAAAGACTGATCACTCTATTCAGAAGACCAGGAAAGGGGCATCTAGCAAGACAGGAACTCTGAAGCAAGAAGCACTTGAGTCCATTCAAATAGCAGGGGGAAGAAAAAAAATCTGTGGTCCACTTCCACCCTTTTCAATAAAATAAAAGTGGGAAAAGAGACATCCACCTTTTCCAGGCTACAATAAGGACCATACCCGCAATTGAAACAGGGAGTGGAGTCCCACATTTAATAATAATAAGATGCCTATCCAGTGGTAAAGTAGTCATCCCACTTTACTTTGGGGTCAATAGAAGCCATGTGTGCAGTAATAACGAGTTGCTCCTAGCCCTCTATTGGCCTCACCAATAGATCTCCATTGATCTGCTGGGGAACCAGAACCCAGTTATCATCCAGCAGTAACAAAGAACCACCACCAACAACATATCAAATAGGCTGGAATTATTAGAAAAAAATTTTAAAGCAGTCATTATAAATATGTTTGAATAAGCTACTACAAACACACTTCAAACAAGTGGAAAATAAAAAAGTCTCATCAAAGAAATATGAGGAAGGACCAAATGAGAATTTTAGAACAGAAAGGTATAACTAGAAAAAAAATTTCAGCAGATGGACTCAATAGCAGAATGAAAGAGATCAGTAAAAGAGCCTGTAAACTTGAAGATAGAGCAATAAAAATTAAACTACCAAATCTGAAAAGAGAGAGAGAAAAGATTGAAAGAAATTCTCATAGTCTCAGAGACTTATGGGACTCTATAACAAAAGACTTAACATTTATACCATCTGAGTATTGATTAAGATGAGAAAAATCCTCAAGGACATAATGGCTTAGATCTTCCCCATTTGGTGACAGATATAAAGTATAGACTCAAAAAGCTGAGTGAACCACAAGGTGATAAACCTGAAGAAATCCATGCCCAGATACATCACCACAAAATTTCTGAAAGTTAAAGATCAAGTAAGACAAAGCAATGCCCAAAGAGAAGACAGTCTCTGGTCCAACAGCATTTTACTTTTATTGCTCTTACAGTCTCCTGAATCCCTGAGCTCATAGAAAGGGGGACTAAATAACAGTTTTGGCAGATAGCATCATTCATCAAAATAATTTTAGTTCAAAATCATTATAAATATGTCATAAAAGAATACTCCTAAAATGTTTATTTGCTCAGTCACATTAGATTCCTTGTGATACCATCAACTGCGGCACACCACATTTTCCTGTCCTTCACTATCTCCCAGAATTTGCTTAAGCTCATGTCCATTGAGTAAGTGATGTCATCCAAATATCTCATCATCTGTCAACCTCTTCTGCTGCCTTGTTTTCGAGCATCAAGGTCTTTTCCAGTGAGTCAGCTCTTCACATCAGGTGGCCAAAGTATTGGAGCTTCAGCTTCAGCATCAGTCATTACAATGAATATTCAGGGTTGTTTCCTTTAGGATTGACTGGTTTAATCTCTTTGCTGTCCAAAGAACTCTCAGTCTTTTCCAGCACCACCGTTCAACAGGATCAATTATCTTGTGCTCAGTCTACTTTATGGTTCAATTGTCAATACCTTTATGGATATTCTCATGTATCCATACATGACTACTGGAAAAAAAAAAACCTTAGCTTTGATTATATGAACTTTTATCAGCAAAGTGGTGTCTCTGTTTTTTAATTTTCTGTTTTTATTTATCATGGTGGTCCATAAATTAAACATCAGAGAACCCCAACATAAGAGCTTGTGAAAGCAGTGTAATTAGTACTCTTGCTCAATTAATGTTTAGGAAAGTTTATAACTCCTCTATGCAAATCTTCAAAGTAATAAGATATGCTTGGGAATTGCTCTAAAACTGATGTGATAAGTGACTTGGAAGACTTTTCCAGCTTTGAAGTCCACTAAGAAAACAAAACATCTGTCACAAGAAAATGCTTTGAATTTATCAATCTATGCCAAAACATAGTAGTCTCTTTCTGAAGTGGGATGCGGTTGGTTGGCGGGGGGTTCAATTCTAGTAATTTTTCTTCTATTGAATAACTGTTACCTTGAGCATCTTTCTGTTTGTTGGCTGGACACAATTTACGGACATTCTTTAGGATAGGGACACATAAGGGGCACCAGAAATCCCTTCCATTCCCCAGAGCCTGGGAGAGCTAGGTGCCCATCACAAGAAGAAGTCTCCTTGCTGGGGCACTACCAAGAGAAAACTTTCTGAAAGGTTTTCTGGTTGATCACTATTTAATTCATACTAGCAAGGGTGACATAGTAAACATATTTGATCAATAAATACATGCAATCCAAAATTACTGTATGAAATTTATACAACATACAGAGAAATAACTTCACCAAGGATTGTTTGATCAAAGTATAGCACATAGACACTCATAACCCCCTTCTTAGGTATAAACATATACCTCAATCTATCTTAACAGACTGTAGACTCTAATGACATCCAGTGAAGAATTTAACAGAGTTTGTAGTGAGCTGTGGAACTTTTAGCCAAAATATCTAACCTGAGTTCAGAGTGACAAATTATCAGATTCTCACAGTTGCCCATAATGAGTCTAGAAAGAAATATGGCTTTCACAACAAACAAGTTGTTAAAGTGAATCATACAGGGGAAAGTTCATAAATTCAACAAATACTACCTATTATGGAAAAAAAGCAGCTGGCTGCTGATGAATTTAAGAGAGTTCCTGGGGGTTTATCAGCCAACAAATTATTTATTGAGCAGTTACTATATGCCAACAATGTTCCTGGCACTGGGGATACAAAAGCAAACAAAATAGTGAACATACCTATGCTCAAGGAATTTACATCCTCAGGGGTGTAGGAAGAGTGGTGGGTAACACATACAGAGTCCAATTAATAAATGTGATCATTTCAGACACTCCTAAAAGCTGTGCTTAAAATAAGGTAGTTTGCTATTAGCACAGAGAGGTCAAGGAGGTTTTCCTGACATCAGAGGTGAGACCTATATGTTAGGAAGGGATATTCAGAAATGGGAGAGGAGTTGATAAACATCCAAAAAAGAGCAAGTTCAATCCACAGCTCCTAAAATTTAGATGAGCTCTCACATTTTTGTGCTCGTGTTAATTTAGTCTATGTCACCCCACTTGTGTGTGTGAAGTGGTTTCATACAGAGGGATTTGGCAAATTCCACAGCGAAATTTCGGGGCTGAAACAATCATTATCAAAAAAGCTGCCTGGGAGAGCTAGGTGCCCATCACAAGAAGAAGTCTCCTTGCTGGGGCACTACCAAGAGAAAACTTTCTGAAAGGTTTTCTGGTTGATCACTATTTAATTCATACTAGCAAGGGTGACATAGTAAACATATTTGATCAATAAATACATGCAATCCAAAATTACTGTATGAAATTTATACAACATACAGAGAAATAACTTCACCAAGGATTGTTTGATCAAAGTATAGCACATAGACACTCATAACCCCCTTCTTAGGTATAAACATATACCTCAATCTATCTTAACAGACTGTAGACTCTAATGACATCCAGTGAAGAATTTAACAGAGTTTGTAGTGAGCTGTGGAACTTTTAGCCAAAATATCTAACCTGAGTTCAGAGTGACAAATTATCAGATTCCCACAGTTGCCCATAATGAGTCTAGAAAGAAATATGGCTTTCACAACAAACAAGTTGTTAAAGTGAATCATACAGGGGAAAGTTCATAAATTCAACAAATACTACCTATTATGGAAAAAAAGCAGCTGGCTGCTGATGAATTTAAGAGAGTTCCTGGGGGTTTATCAGCCAACAAATTATTTATTGAGCAGTTACTATATGCCAACAATGTTCCTGGCACTGGGGATACAAAAGCAAACAAAATAGTGAACATACCTATGCTCAAGGAATTTACATCCTCAGGGGTGTAGGAAGAGTGGTGGGTAACACATACAGAGTCCAATTAATAAATGTGATCATTTCAGACACTCCTAAAAGCTGTGCTTAAAATAAGGTAGTTTGCTATTAGCACAGAGAGGTCAAGGAGGTTTTCCTGACATCAGAGGTGAGACCTATATGTTAGGAAGGGATATTCAGAAATGGGAGAGGAGTTGATAAACATCCAAAAAAGAGCAAGTTCAATCCACAGCTCCTAAAATTTAGATGAGCTCTCACATTTTTGTGCTCGTGTTAATTTAGTCTATGTCACCCCACTTGTGTGTGTGAAGTGGTTTCATACAGAGGGATTTGGCAAATTCCCACAGCGACCTGCACATTATCATCCCCGCTTTTGCCTGTGAGAGACTGGAAACTAAGTAGTGATGCTGAGTAGCTTTCTCAAGGTCCCATAGGAATATGGAGCAGAGCATACATTTAAATCCAGTCTTTTCACCTCCAGCTCTGTGTTACACACTCCCTATTAGAGATGTCAACCCATTAGGGCATTATTTAAGGAACACTTCCTTGAGTCATTATTATTTTTATCTAGGAAAATAAACATATCCTTCTACATCTCTATCCAAGAAAAAAATAAGGGCATGGTCTCTTTAAGAAACCAGGAGTTACCGCTAAGCACCTAAGCTAAGGAGTTCCCTTGAGTACCAAGTGCAGCTGAGGCAGTTGACATTTCATTGCATCTACCACTAGTTAAAAGAGAGTTCAGATTCTCTCTGGAGGCAAAAAGGATAATAATTAAGAAAAAAGGGGCAGAAATGTAGAAGCTCAGAGATTTAAATTTCAGATGACAAGAGCGACATCATAAACCCAAAGAACAAGAGAATCAAATGGATTATTTCAAGTTCAGAATCATTCACAAAGATATTCTTCGGTGGTAATAAACACTTGTTCTTGATGTGGCAAAAAAACTGAACATTCATTTCAATTACTTTCACCAGGGCTCAAAACCACAGTGATAAGACTGACAAATAGAAAATAGAGAAATAAATAAAAGGAGAGGGGAGAAAAAAACTCTTCAAGCATAGAGATCATTGTCATTCTTACAGAAAGGCACTTCACTAGTACCTAGGAGGAGTACTATTGCATGGTATCTTTTAGATTCTATGCAAAAATATGTTTTTAATTTTCTTTTTCGACATGATCTAATGCAGGTACATAGAAGATAGCATCCAACAATCTCTGCTGTCAATCTGCCCACACAATCATGCCAGCCTAGGATGCCCTTTGTTTGTGAGCAGATTAGGAAGGTAAGATTGTAGTGCCAAAGAGGAGCTACACACTTCCTAATCTAAAGGGGCCTTTTCAATTTGCATTTATGAGATGAAAATTGACATTCAGTTTCCTAGTCATACAAGCCACATTTCAAGAGCTCAGTAACCACAGGGAATTCATGGCTCCTGTACCGGACACCACAATTAGAACATTTCTATATCCTAGAAAGTTCTATGGGGCACCTCTGCACCAGATGGCATTTGTGTAAGTGCATAAATCTCACATCCTCTCTATCTGCAGTCTCTCACATATCCCATGTCTTTCACTCTTAAAAAAAAAAAAGCTCCTTAGTCTAAATCTCATGTTAATTTGCTATATATCATCTCTTTGCTATAATAAAGCAAAAAGATTTGATATAGATGTGAATTTAATTGTATTTGTTCCAATATCATCACTTTATAAATGAAGAAATGTTGCTTGTTTTAGTAAAATATATTCCTTAATTCAATTAATATTTAATTTGTGACAATATATTCCAGGCACCGAAGGCAAACCAAACCCTGACCCTCACAAAGCTTAAAACCTATTGCAGGAGAAAGACAACAAAAAAAGAAGAACAGAAAGGAAAATAATGCAAGGAAAAAGGACAGAGGATGATTAGGGTCTAAAAGAGGATAAATAAAGAAGAAAGCAGGTATAGCTTCTCCATGGAAATAAGTCAGATAGAGCTTCTGTGTAGAGATGGTCATTGAAATAAGCCTAAAAATGAGAAAGAACAGTCATGTAAAGGTCTAGGGTAAGAGATTTCCAAACCCAAGAAACAATAAGAGTCTGAATAAGCTTGGTATGTCCAAGAAGAATAAATAAAGGTTGAGTTTCTGGAGAAAAGTGAGTGAAAGGAAAGTACAAGGTGAGGTCTGCGAAGCAGCCTAGGACCAGATCCTAAAGACCCAAGTTTTGGTTATCTATTACTGTGTAACAAATTACCTCAAGAATAAGTGGCTAAGAACACTTGTTATTACTCACAGGCTCCTATAGATCACAAATCCATGTGCAGCTGGGCTAAATCATCTGTTTCGGAGTCTCTTATTGGCCATTAATACAATCAAGATATTGGCCAAGACTGGAATCATCTGAAGTCTCAAGAAGGATCCACTTCCAAGCTTATTCAGTGTTTTGAATTCAGGATTCTGTTTCTTGAGGGCCTTGGGGCTGAAGGTTTTGCTCTCTCACTAGTTTTTGGTCAAAGGCTATCCTCAGTTCTTTGTGTTTGGGTCTCTCCAACATGGCAGCTTGATTTCACCAAAGTGAGCAAAAGAGGAAAGTAGAATTTTCCAGTAAAATGTAAGTCTCAGTCTTTGCAATCTAATAGAAGGCAGTTCCCATCACTTTGGTTTATTCTATTTGCCAGAATAAATGACTAGGTCTAGTCCCTACACTACGTAAAACTTATCTGAGAGCCTGAATACCAAGAGGCAGAGATCATCAAGAGATATTCTAGAAGTCAGCCCAAGAAAGGTCTCATGAACCACGATAAGAAGTTGGAACTGTACCTTAAGAGTGATTGGGAGGCATAAGAAGTTTCAGTCAGGGAACTGATATAATCTGATCTTCAATTCAGGACCTGCTATTCTACAGAGAACAGATGTAGCAGAACATCTATGGAAATAGGCACAACAAACCAAACCCTGACCCTCACAAAGCTTAAAACCTATTGCAGGAGAAAGACAACAAAAAAAGAAGAACAGAAAGGAAAATAATGCAAGGAAAAAGGACAGAGGATGATTAGGGTCTAAAAGGGGATAAATAAAAAAGAAAGCAGGTATAGCTTCTCCATGGAAATAAGTCAGATAGAGCTTCTGTGTAGAGATGGTCATTGAAATAAGCCTAAAAATGAGAAAGAACAGTCATGTAAAGGTCTAGGGTAAGAGATTTCCAAACCCAAGAAACAATAAGAGTCTGAATAAGCTTGGTATGTCCAAGAAGAAAAAATAAAGGTTGAGTTTCTGGAGAAAAGTGAGTGAAAGGAAAGTACAAGGTGAGGTCTGCGAAGCAGCCTAGGACCAGATCCTAAAGACCCAAGTTTTGGTTATCTATTACTGTGTAACAAATTACCTCAAGAATAAGTGGCTAAGAACACTTGTTATTACTCACAGGCTCCTATAGATCACAAATCCATGTGCAGCTGGGCTAAATCATCTGTTTCGGAGTCTCTTATTGGCCATTAATACAATCAAGATATTGGCCAAGACTGGAATCATCTGAAGTCTCAAGAAGGATCCACTTCCAAGCTTATTCAGTGTTTTGAATTCAGGATTCTGTTTCTTGAGGGCCTTGGGGCTGAAGGTTTTGCTCTCTCACTAGTTTTTGGTCAAAGGCTATCCTCAGTTCTTTGTGTTTGGGTCTCTCCAACATGGCAGCTTGATTTCACCAAAGTGAGCAAAAGAGGAAAGTAGAATTTTCCAGTAAAATGTAAGTCTCAGTCTTTGCAATCTAATAGAAGGCAGTTCCCATCACTTTGGTTTATTCTATTTGCCAGAATAAATGACTAGGTCTAGTCCCTACACTACGTAAAACTTATCTGAGAGCCTGAATACCAAGAGGCAGAGATCATCAAGAGATATTCTAGAAGTCAGCCCAAGAAAGGTCTCATGAACCACGATAAGAAGTTGGAACTGTACCTTAAGAGTGATTGGGAGGCATAAGAAGTTTCAGTCAGGGAACTGATATAATCTGATCTTCAATTCAGGACCTGCTATTCTACAGAGAACAGATGTAGCAGAACATCTATGGAAATAGGAACAAGACAAGAGCCTATTATAATTGCCCATGTGAAAAATAATAAAGCTAAGAAGATAGTGAGCCACTGTCAGAACTGAGATCTATTTTAAAGATAGAACATGCAGTGTTTGCTAATGGATTGGATAAGGAGGGTGAAAGAGACAGGAACCCTAACAAAAAAGTCTGAAATAGATGGACCGGTAACCATAGAAGCATTTCCCTGGAAAATCTTTCGAGAGAGAGCCCATGCTTCTGTGCACTTTCTCTTTGCTTTCTCCCTAAATCTTCTTTAACACCTCTCTGATAATCTTCACAAGTCACTGCATAGTGTTGATGCTTAGAAAAATCTAGAATGTCCACACTTTTAGTATGTCACAATAGGAAGCCACATTGCTAAGAGGACTGTGGGGTAAGTGGAGTATAAAAAAATGGTTGTCATTGCTTATTACCAAAAATAGGACACTGTCTTTTTAAATTTGTGCCCCAGTTTCTCATTCTCACAGATATAACATAACATCATCATTCTTATTTTCATGTAAAAATGAATATATTTTTATTCTTTTAGCCCACCAAAAAATTTAATAAAGAGAGAAAAGGAATTAATTCCTCAAGGACATAAGGAGGCTGACTGTACATTTTTAATGCTTCAACTTCAATAGCAAATTGCTATACTCTGTGAAATCACAGCATGAATATTAGCTATTCCAGGTAGAGTCTGACTTACAGCAACCTACCTCCTGAAACCACTAAGAACCCAACAGATTAAACAGAATAGTATACATATTTTATATGCTTTCTTGATTCATTCCATGTGTGTCTTAGGTTAGTTCTGTGTAGCCTAATACCAAACAAAACTCATAAATAAGTCATAATTAATACTGAACAGTACATTTTCTATCTGATTGTAGTAATTAACCCAGATTGTTTCATGGCTAAAACAGAGATCATCAAGAGATATTCTAGAAGTCAGCCCAAGAAAGGTCTCATGAACCACGATAAGAAGTTGGAACTGTACCTTAAGAGTGATTGGGAGGCATAAGAAGTTTCAGTCAGGGAACTGATATAATCTGATCTTCAATTCAGGACCTGCTATTCTACAGAGAACAGATGTAGCAGAACATCTATGGAAATAGGAACAAGACAAGAGCCTATTATAATTGCCCATGTGAAAAATAATAAAGCTAAGAAGATAGTGAGCCACTGTCAGAACTGAGATCTATTTTAAAGATAGAACATGCAGTGTTTGCTAATGGATTGGATAAGGAGGGTGAAAGAGACAGGAACCCTAACAAAAAAGTCTGAAATAGATGGACCGGTAACCATAGAAGCATTTCCCTGGAAAATCTTTCGAGAGAGAGCCCATGCTTCTGTGCACTTTCTCTTTGCTTTCTCCCTAAATCTTCTTTAACACCTCTCTGATAATCTTCACAAGTCACTGCATAGTGTTGATGCTTAGAAAAATCTAGAATGTCCACACTTTTAGTATGTCACAATAGGAAGCCACATTGCTAAGAGGACTGTGGGGTAAGTGGAGTATAAAAAAATGGTTGTCATTGCTTATTACCAAAAATAGGACACTGTCTTTTTAAATTTGTGCCCCAGTTTCTCATTCTCACAGATATAACATAACATCATCATTCTTATTTTCATGTAAAAATGAATATATTTTTATTCTTTTAGCCCACCAAAAAATTTAATAAAGAGAGAAAAGGAATTAATTCCTCAAGGACATAAGGAGGCTGACTGTACATTTTTAATGCTTCAACTTCAATAGCAAATTGCTATACTCTGTGAAATCACAGCATGAATATTAGCTATTCCAGGTAGAGTCTGACTTACAGCAACCTACCTCCTGAAACCACTAAGAACCCAACAGATTAAACAGAATAGTATACATATTTTATATGCTTTCTTGATTCATTCCATGTGTGTCTTAGGTTAGTTCTGTGTAGCCTAATACCAAACAAAACTCATAAATAAGTCATAATTAATACTGAACAGTACATTTTCTATCTGATTGTAGTAATTAACCCAGATTGTTTCATGGCTAAAACAACTGATACCATCTTTGCCCCCAGCAAAATGATAAAACTTCACTTTGGAATAGGTTATATTTACTTCATGACCCTTTCTTTCATCTCTCATGCCCACTGCCTGTATACAAGGTTCTATCTTGGATATGTGTTTCTCATTGAGAATAGAATCTCCTAAGGAGAGGTAAGATCCACAGGAAGAGATATCTGATAAAGCCTGAGTTTTCTCATCATCTATTGATATGCCCTCATCACCCTTGATATTACCACATGGTTAACCTTGGCAAGTAACTAAAAACAAGGCACCATCCATTTTATAAGCAATGCATGCACTCTTCCAATCTCTGTGACAAGTCCTGTGTGTATTCTACCAAAAGTCAAATTTAGACAATAACAAAAGAATACATTTTTTCCTGATTTTGAATATATATTCCTTCAGAAGAAAAGACAGAGTGTTCCTCATTATTTTTGATGCTTTCAAGTTTGGAATACTGAAGTAGAAAGGGGAACAGTGACTCCTGATTTAACCTTAAAGGGCTCTTGACAAGAATGATGTCAAAAAGCTGTTCTCTGTATATTGATACCACATCAAATATCAGAGACAGAGAAGTAGAAAAGAATATCTTTTTTTGCTTTGCCAGGCAAAAGGGGATACAATGGGCTCCTTTCCCTGAAAACTATGTGTCCCAACCCAGGAGCATTTGATGAGCAGTTTTACAGTGAAGGTTTGAGAGTAGAAGTGCTGATAAGATCAGAGTGTATGTGGACCTCCATTCCTCTAATCTGGTCTCAGGTAATCTTAATGAATTCTGTGGCTCCTTTTTCCTTTTATTTCTTCAGTTCAATTCAGTTCAGTCACTCAGTTGTGTCTGACTCTGTGACCCCATGGACAGTAGCATGCCAGGTTTCTCAGTCCTTCACTAATTCTAGACATATATGCATTATTTTGATTCATTCCATGTTGTTTGTAGAGTCTGACTTACAGCAACCTACCTCCTGAAACCACTAAGAACCCAACAGATTAAACAGAATAGTATACATATTTTATATGCTTTCTTGATTCATTCCATGTGTGTCTTAGGTTAGTTCTGTGTAGCCTAATACCAAACAAAACTCATAAATAAGTCATAATTAATACTGAACAGTACATTTTCTATCTGATTGTAGTAATTAACCCAGATTGTTTCATGGCTAAAACAACTGATACCATCTTTGCCCCCAGCAAAATGATAAAACTTCACTTTGGAATAGGTTATATTTACTTCATGACCCTTTCTTTCATCTCTCATGCCCACTGCCTGTATACAAGGTTCTATCTTGGATATGTGTTTCTCATTGAGAATAGAATCTCCTAAGGAGAGGTAAGATCCACAGGAAGAGATATCTGATAAAGCCTGAGTTTTCTCATCATCTATTGATATGCCCTCATCACCCTTGATATTACCACATGGTTAACCTTGGCAAGTAACTAAAAACAAGGCACCATCCATTTTATAAGCAATGCATGCACTCTTCCAATCTCTGTGACAAGTCCTGTGTGTATTCTACCAAAAGTCAAATTTAGACAATAACAAAAGAATACATTTTTTTTCCTGATTTTGAATATATATTCCTTCAGAAGAAAAGACAGAGTGTTCCTCATTATTTTTGATGCTTTCAAGTTTGGAATACTGAAGTAGAAAGGGGAACAGTGACTCCTGATTTAACCTTAAAGGGCTCTTGACAAGAATGATGTCAAAAAGCTGTTCTCTGTATATTGATACCACATCAAATATCAGAGACAGAGAAGTAGAAAAGAATATCTTTTTTTGCTTTGCCAGGCAAAAGGGGATACAATGGGCTCCTTTCCCTGAAAACTATGTGTCCCAACCCAGGAGCATTTGATGAGCAGTTTTACAGTGAAGGTTTGAGAGTAGAAGTGCTGATAAGATCAGAGTGTATGTGGACCTCCATTCCTCTAATCTGGTCTCAGGTAATCTTAATGAATTCTGTGGCTCCTTTTTTTTCCTTTTCTTTCTTCAGTTCAATTCAGTTCAGTCACTCAGTTGTGTCTGACTCTGTGACCCCATGGACAGTAGCATGCCAGGTTTCTCAGTCCTTCACTATCTCCCAGAGCTTGCTCAGACTTCATGACCATTGATTCAATGATACCATCCAACCATCTCATCTTCTATTGTCCCCTTCTCCTTCTGCATTCTGTTTTTCCTGACATCAGGGTCTTTTCCAATGAGTCACTTCTTGCCATCAGGTGGCCAAAGTATTGGAGCTTCAAATTTAGTGTCAGTCTTTCCAATGAATATTAAGAGTTGATTTCCTTTAGGAAATTTATTTTTCTTGGGGAAGACTTTGCTCACTGCCTCCTGTATGACGTTACAAAATCTCCATCCATATCTCTTTATGAACTCTAGCAGCTCATAAGGGATTAGATTAAGGTCATACCATCACTTCACGGCAAATAGGTGGGGAAACAATGGCAACAGTAACAGACTTTATTTTCTTGGGCTCCAAAATCATTGTGGACACTGACTGAAGCCATGAAATTCAAAGATACCTTCTCCTTGGAAGAAAAGCTATAACAAACCCAGACAGCATATTAAACTTAGACAGACATTAAGGTGTGTATAGGCAAATATATGGTTTTTCCTGTAGTCTCGTATGCATATGAGAGTTGAATCATAAAAGCTGGGCACCAAAGAATTGATGCTTTCAAACTGTGGTGCTGGAGAACACTCTTGAGAGTCCCTTGGATTGCAAGGAGGTGTAACTGATCAAACCAGTCAATCCTAAAAGAAATCAACCCTGAATATTCACTGGAAGGACTGATGCTGAAGCTCAAGCTCCACTGCATTGTCCAACTGATGCAAAGGTCATCTCATTGGATAAGACCCTGATGCTGGGAAAAACTGAAGACAGGAGAAGTAGGGGGTGACAGATGAGGTGGCCGGATGCATCACTGGCTCAATAGACTTGAGTTTGAGTAAACTCTGGGAGATGGTGAAGGACAGGAAGCCTGCAGTTGATGAAATCACAAAGAGTCAGATCAGTTTCATTTATTTAAATTTTCAGAGTGTATGTGGACCTCCATTCCTCTAATCTGGTCTCAGGTAATCTTAATGAATTCTGTGGCTTTTTCCTTTTCTTTCTTCAGTTCAATTCAGTTCAGTCACTCAGTTGTGTCTGACTCTGTGACCCCATGGACAGTAGCATGCCAGGTTTCTCAGTCCTTCACTATCTCCCAGAGCTTGCTCAGACTTCATGACCATTGATTCAATGATACCATCCAACCATCTCATCTTCTATTGTCCCCTTCTCCTTCTGCATTCTGTTTTTCCTGACATCAGGGTCTTTTCCAATGAGTCACTTCTTGCCATCAGGTGGCCAAAGTATTGGAGCTTCAAATTTAGTGTCAGTCTTTCCAATGAATATTAAGAGTTGATTTCCTTTAGGAAATTTATTTTTCTTGGGGAAGACTTTGCTCACTGCCTCCTGTATGACGTTACAAAATCTCCATCCATATCTCTTTATGAACTCTAGCAGCTCATAAGGGATTAGATTAAGGTCATACCATCACTTCACGGCAAATAGGTGGGGAAACAATGGCAACAGTAACAGACTTTATTTTCTTGGGCTCCAAAATCATTGTGGACACTGACTGAAGCCATGAAATTCAAAGATACCTTCTCCTTGGAAGAAAAGCTATAACAAACCCAGACAGCATATTAAACTTAGACAGACATTAAGGTGTGTATAGGCAAATATATGGTTTTTCCTGTAGTCTCGTATGCATATGAGAGTTGAATCATAAAGAAAGCTGGGCACCAAAGAATTGATGCTTTCAAACTGTGGTGCTGGAGAACACTCTTGAGAGTCCCTTGGATTGCAAGGAGGTGTAACTGATCAAACCAGTCAATCCTAAAAGAAATCAACCCTGAATATTCACTGGAAGGACTGATGCTGAAGCTCAAGCTCCACTGCATTGTCCACCTGATGCAAAGAGTCATCTCATTGGATAAGACCCTGATGCTGGGAAAAACTGAAGACAGGAGAAGTAGGGGGTGACAGATGAGGTGGCCGGATGCATCACTGACTCAATAGACTTGAGTTTGAGTAAACTCTGGGAGATGGTGAAGGACAGGGAAGCCTGGTATGCTGCAGTTGATGAAATCACAAAGAGTCAGGACAAGACTGAATGACTGAACAGCAACAACTGGTTTCTTTAATGTAGCCTCAGATGGTCTTTCTCTTGTTTGAAGAATACTAACATTTTAAAGAGATTAAAGCCATTGCTATGCGTATCCCTTGAGGCTGAATAAGGACCTTGCCACCAAGATTGCACATTGTTACTTACCTGCCCCTCCCTGTCTTTTCATCCTCTCTATTCCCACTAGCAACCATTAGTATCTGCCCTCAGGAACACAAGGAAGGTCCTGGAGACAGGCGTCAAAAGACAGGGGGCAGAAGGGCTTCTATGCCACGGAGCCCCATAAGGTCTTGCTCAGTTTCACTGTAAATATTGATGGTGAGCAACTTGAAGTTTCTATTAAGGAACAAACACAATGTCAGGCATGGAGGGCACAGTGATTGAATAAGCATTTTGAGCACCTTCTGTGATCCAGTTTTGCTTTCCATGACCCATCAATAGACAATCTCAAAAACTGGTCTCCACTCTGGTTTTGACGCCATTTTTCTTCAATGTACCCTTCATATTGTCACCTCAAATATTCAGTTTTTCTTTACATTTATTAAACACACTTCTTCTTCCCATTGCCTACACTTCCATTTTCCTTTTCTGCAGCTTGTCCACATGGACATAAAAACCATGTATTCCTTATCTTACCTCCACACCTTCCCACTGCCCTAATATTGCACAGTCTCTTCCTTTTGATCATTATGCCATTCTACAGACGATCTTCCTACAAAAATCCACTCATACTTCAAGATTCGGGCTAAATCTTATCACACAAATATCAGACTTCCACTAACATTATACAAAAATCTATTTATAACATTATAATTACCAAAATATACATCTATCTTTCCCATTGTACCATGAACTCCTTAAGGGAAAGAATATACCCTAGTTCATCTCCAATGCAGACTCACTACCTAACCCTTTGCAGATATCCAATCTATTTTTGTAAATGAGAGAATGCACTGTGTCAGTTAATGATAAAACAAAATTAATTTACATAAGACCCTGATGCTGGGAAAAACTGAAGACAGGAGAAGTAGGGGGTGACAGATGAGGTGGCCGGATGCATCACTGGCTCAATAGACTTGAGTTTGAGTAAACTCTGGGAGATGGTGAAGGACAGGGAAGCCTGGTATGCTGCAGTTGATGAAATCACAAAGAGTCAGGACAAGACTGAATGACTGAACAGCAACAACTGGTTTCTTTAATGTAGCCTCAGATGGTCTTTCTCTTGTTTGAAGAATACTAACATTTTAAAGAGATTAAAGCCATTGCTATGCGTATCCCTTGAGGCTGAATAAGGACCTTGCCACCAAGATTGCACATTGTTACTTACCTGCCCCTCCCTGTCTTTTCATCCTCTCTATTCCCACTAGCAACCATTAGTATCTGCCCTCAGGAACACAAGGAAGGTCCTGGAGACAGGCGTCAAAAGACAGGGAACAGAAGGGCTTCTATGCCACGGAGCCCCATAAGGTCTTGCTCAGTTTCACTGTAAATATTGATGGTGAGCAACTTGAAGTTTCTATTAAGGAACAAACACAATGTCAGGCATGGAGGGCACAGTGATTGAACAAGCATTTTGAGCACCTTCTGTGATCCAGTTTTGCTTTCCATGACCCATCAATAGACAATCTCAAAAACTGGTCTCCACTCTGGTTTTGACGCCATTTTTCTTCAATGTACCCTTCATATTGTCACCTCAAATATTCAGTTTTTCTTTACATTTATTAAACACACTTCTTCTTCCCATTGCCTACACTTCCATTTTCCTTTTCTGCAGCTTGTCCACATGGACATAAAAACCATGTATTCCTTATCTTACCTCCACACCTTCCCACTGCCCTAATATTGCACAGTCTCTTCCTTTTGATCATTATGCCATTCTACAGACGATCTTCCTACAAAAATCTACTCATACTTCAAGATTCGGGCTAAATCTTATCACACAAATATCAGACTTCCACTAACATTATACAAAAATCTATTTATAACATTATAATTACCAAAATATACATCTATCTTTCCCATTGTACCATGAACTCCTTAAGGGAAAGAATATACCCGAGTTCATCTCCAATGCAGACTCACTACCTAACCCTTTGCAGATATCCAATCTATTTTTGTAAATGAGAGAATGCACTGTGTCAGTTAATGATAAAAACATTAATTTTTATTAAGTACTTGCAGCACCCTGAGTACCATTACAAGCACTTTTTATGATTTAGTTTACCTGAGTCTCTTGAGTTTCCTGCATTGGCAGGCAGATTCTTTTCCACTGTGCCACTTGGCAAGCCTGACTGTAGAAATGCGTCTGCGTAGTCACTTCAGTCGTGTCCAACTCTGTGTGATTCCATAGACTGTAACCCGTCAGGCTCCTCTGCCCATGGGATTCTCCAGGTTAGAAAACTGGAGTGGGTTGTCATGCCCACCTCCAAGGGAATCTTCCCAATCCAGGGATGGAAAACAGGTGTCCTGCATTGCAGGCAGATTCCTTACCAGTGAGCCATCAGGAAAGCCCCATGTATATATATTTGAGACCCCATGGACCGTAGTTCATCAGGCTTCTCCATCCATGGTATTTTCCAGGCAAGAATACTGGAGTAGTTGCCATTTCCTTCTCCAGAAGATTGTAGATTAGGAATCGATTTTTTTTTTTCTCTCAAAGAGTCATATAGTAAGTAACTTTGTCTGTGACCAAATAGTACTACTCAACTTAGTAGCTGTAGAAAGAAAGTAGCTATAGCTGATATGTAAGTGCTGCTTTCAAGCTGTGGTGCTAGAAAAGATTCTTGAGAGTCTAGGAACCTTTTTTGTCCCTATTGCACTAATTCAGTTTTCTTTACATTTATTAAACACACTTCTTCTTCCCATTGCCTACACTTCCATTTTCCTTTTCTGCAGCTTGTCCACATGGACATAAAAACCATGTATTCCTTATCTTACCTCCACACCTTCCCACTGCCCTAATATTGCACAGTCTCTTCCTTTTGATCATTATGCCATTCTACAGACGATCTTCCTACAAAATCTACTCATACTTCAAGATTCGGGCTAAATCTTATCACACAAATATCAGACTTCCACTAACATTATACAAAAATCTATTTATAACATTATAATTACCAAAATATACATCTATCTTTCCCATTGTACCATGAACTCCTTAAGGGAAAGAATATACCCTAGTTCATCTCCAATGCAGACTCACTACCTAACCCTTTGCAGATATCCAATCTATTTTTGTAAATGAGAGAATGCACTGTGTCAGTTAATGATAAAAACATTAATTTTTATTAAGTACTTGCAGCACCCTGAGTACCATTACAAGCACTTTTTATGATTTAGTTTACCTGAGTCTCTTGAGTTTCCTGCATTGGCAGGCAGATTCTTTTCCACTGTGCCACTTGGCAAGCCTGACTGTAGAAATGCGTCTGCGTAGTCACTTCAGTCGTGTCCAACTCTGTGTGATTCCATAGACTGTAACCCGTCAGGCTCCTCTGCCCATGGGATTCTCCAGGTTAGAAAACTGGAGTGGGTTGTCATGCCCACCTCCAAGGGAATCTTCCCAATCCAGGGATGGAAAACAGGTGTCCTGCATTGCAGGCAGATTCCTTACCAGTGAGCCATCAGGAAAGCCCCATGTATATATATTTGAGACCCCATGGACCGTAGTTCATCAGGCTTCTCCATCCATGGTATTTTCCAGGCAAGAATACTGGAGTAGTTGCCATTTCCTTCTCCAGAAGATTGTAGATTAGGAATCGATTTTTTTTTTTCTCTCAAAGAGTCATATAGTAAGTAACTTTGTCTGTGACCAAATAGTACTACTCAACTTAGTAGCTGTAGAAAGAAAGTAGCTATAGCTGATATGTAAGTGCTGCTTTCAAGCTGTGGTGCTAGAAAAGATTCTTGAGAGTCTAGGAAATCAGCCCCAAATATTCACTGAAAGAACTGATGCTGAAGCTGAAGCTCTAATACTCTGGCCACCTGATGTGAAGTCAACTGACTGGAAAAGACTTTGATGCTGGGGAAAATTGAAGACAAAAGAAGAGGCCAGCTGAGGATGAGATGGATAGCTAGCATCACAAAATCAGTGAACATGAGTTTGAGCAAACTCTAGGAGAGAGTAGAGGACATGGAAGCCTGCTGTCCTGCAGTCTGTGGGGTCCCAAAGAGTCAGACAGAA
Source organism: Tragulus kanchil (assembly GCA_022376925.1). NCBI lineage: Eukaryota > Metazoa > Chordata > Mammalia > Artiodactyla > Tragulidae > Tragulus > Tragulus kanchil. Next base: position 150,443,214 of record JAIOJX010000004.1, read on the forward strand.
CTTAGTGAATGAATAACAAGTCAGTAAGTATGGCTATGTTTCAATAAAACTTTACATATAAAAACAGACAATGACATGAACTGACCCAAGGCATGTGGTTTGCCACACCCTGCTGTAGACTCTGCCCTATACCCTAATATCATCTGCCTGGGCAGATAATACCTAGAGAGTACATTCGTGTATTTGACCAAACATAGATTCACTGGGCTGGTCATGGAAATGTATGTTCAGTTCAGTTGCTCAGTTGTGTCCAACTCTTTGCGACCCCATGGATTGCAGCACACAAGGCTTCCCTGTCTTTCATTATCTCCTGGAATTTGCTCAAACTCAACATCCATTGAGTCAGTGATGCCATCCAACCATCTTGCCCTCTGTTTATCAGCAGCAGAAGGAAAATGGTTGCAACAGTGTAGTGTGACATCTGAAGGATGACAGTGATCACAGCAGGCTGTTGATACAACTGTTTGGTCTTATCTCCTGAGGAATTAAATTCATTCCTTAGACTAAGACTAGCTAAGTCAAAGACTTTCCTGGACTTTTTCATAAAGTGCTGATACTACTCTTAGCAAATCAAACCTTATTTTCTCCATCAGCACCACACTAAAGACCTTTCTTGAAGTTTCATCTTGGGTCTCATGCTTAGTATGCCCAAGGAAAAGTCTCTAGAACTACTCTGCTGCTCAGTATCCCACGGCTACATGCCTGGAAGATAAATTGGGGTGATTATCAAGTCTATTTCCTATCCAAGCAGCAATCACTTCTCTCAAAACTGTTGCAAACCTGGCCACATGCAAGTCTTTGGGCCTGGTTTTCTGGGTCTGAAGGCTACCTATTATAAAAGAAAATAAATGTAAAGCCATGTATAGCAGCAGCAGCTCTGCAAGAGATCTCTATCTGTTTGGATTAGAAAGAAGAATGGCTTCTGGTAGAATCTCTATCAGATTTTCAGATTCCTAAGGAAAAGGAATCAACCTCAATATCTCCTTGTCCTTGGAATATGTACAGAGTACCCACCAGGCAACTAGTGCTCTTTGTGTACAGTCTGACTGAGTCTACTCTGCTCTCCAGCTTCTAGAGCTGTGCTGCTGGTTGACATTCCCTGGCCTGCATCTCTGTTTCTACTCTTATAGACTCCTGGCACAGACGCCTTTGATATTTTATTCTTAATGCCAAGTTCCTGCCTGTGCTCTATTGATCTAATGGGTTTCCTTTAAGCTTCTACCACTGTATTCAGAAGCCTAGTGTGCTTGGAGTCCATGGCGTCACAAAGAGTCAGACATAACTTAGCTACTGAACAACACTGTATTCAAGAATTTCTAAATTAATTCCTTAAATTTCTCTGGGCACTTGCAGATTTCATTCCTGAACTGACTGGATCAACCTGAAGACATTTCATCCCTTGTCTTATTATCCCAGTCCCCTTGATCACCCACCCTTGCAATCTGTCATTTATTTTCTTGTTCTTCCAATGTGATTGTTATAAATCCATTCTCTCTGGACTTTCAGTCTTTTCACTTACTTTTTGACTTGGCTTTTGTCTTTTATTTGGGGCTTAAGATCTTCATAACCATTCTGACAGCCATGCTCTCTCATTTCAACCTAAGTACTCTCTTCCCAACAGGCTTCTTTGGGGCCAATTGTCATCCAATCACTTCTGGACATTAGAAAAGAATGCCTCTCAAAATCTCTTTCCTTTTAGGTGTGGTTCAGTCTCCCATCTGTCACATCCAACTCCATTTTCATGTTTTCCTATGTTCTACAACTCTCTATGTGAATAAAGAACCTTCTAAGGACTTATTTCTAAAGCATATTTTAAAAATTTCATGACCAAATTCGCACCAACAGAAACAGTCTAGTAACTCAGTTCACTGGATATTTAAGAAAACCATTGGTCCAATTCGTGCAATTAAAAATAAAGAAAGGGCTTCCCTGGTGGTCCAGTGGGTAGAGAGTCTGCCTTGGAGCACCTGTTCTATCCCTGGCCTGGAAGATCTCACATGCCGAGGAGGGGGTTGGGCTGGTGTGTCCAACTAGGAACCAGTGCTCTGGAGTGCATGTGCACAGAGCTGGTGCTCTACAGCGAGAGAGGCCACTGCAATGGGAGGCCCACACAGAATAAAATGGATGAAAATTAAAAAAAAAAAAAAACAATGAAAGAGGCTAGAAATTAAAAAAAAAAAAGGCAATAAAGAAATATTTCACCGTTTGCTGTTAGTCACTGTTTGCCTACTATGGATAGAAAAAAAGAGTGGGATGTTTTTATTTTTTATGTGTTTTTCTGTACAGAACACAGATAAAATGGGTTTAATGACCCAATGCAAGAAGAGTTTGTTCAGTTACTAGCTTTCACATTTAGGAAGAGCTCTAGGAAGCCCAAATTTTATGGCTACTATTAGAAGCACACACACATCAAAATAACCCAAATATGAAATCATTTCAGATATTATTTTATTTACTTATTTTATTTTTCATTTGAAGCATAATCCAAAACAGCTGAGAATATATTTGTTCTCAGTGAATTTTCAAACCACTCCAGAAAATACTAAATATTGTGCTTCTTTTGGACTTTCAGTCTTTTCACTTACTTTTTGACTTGGCTTTTGTCTTTTATTTGGGGCTTAAGATCTTCATAACCATTCTGACAGCCATGCTCTCTCATTTCAACCTAAGTACTCTCTTCCCAACAGGCTTCTTTGGGGCCAATTGTCATCCAATCACTTCTGGACATTAGAAAAGAATGCCTCTCAAAATCTCTTTCCTTTTAGGTGTGGTTCAGTCTCCCATCTGTCACATCCAACTCCATTTTCATGTTTTCCTATGTTCTACAACTCTCTATGTGAATAAAGAACCTTCTAAGGACTTATTTCTAAAGCATATTTTAAAAATTTCATGACCAAATTCGCACCAACAGAAACAGTCTAGTAACTCAGTTCACTGGATATTTAAGAAAACCATTGGTCCAATTCGTGCAATTAAAAATAAAGAAAGGGCTTCCCTGGTGGTCCAGTGGGTAGAGAGTCTGCCTTGGAGCACCTGTTCTATCCCTGGCCTGGAAGATCTCACATGCCGAGGAGGGGGTTGGGCTGGTGTGTCCAACTAGGAACCAGTGCTCTGGAGTGCATGTGCACAGAGCTGGTGCTCTACAGCGAGAGAGGCCACTGCAATGGGAGGCCCACACAGAATAAAATGGATGAAAATTAAAAAAAAAAAAAAACAATGAAAGAGGCTAGAAATTAAAAAAAAAAAAGGCAATAAAGAAATATTTCACCGTTTGCTGTTAGTCACTGTTTGCCTACTATGGATAGAAAAAAAGAGTGGGATGTTTTTATTTTTTATGTGTTTTTCTGTACAGAACACAGATAAAATGGGTTTAATGACCCAATGCAAGAAGAGTTTGTTCAGTTACTAGCTTTCACATTTAGGAAGAGCTCTAGGAAGCCCAAATTTTATGGCTACTATTAGAAGCACACACACATCAAAATAACCCAAATATGAAATCATTTCAGATATTATTTTATTTACTTATTTTATTTTTCATTTGAAGCATAATCCAAAACAGCTGAGAATATATTTGTTCTCAGTGAATTTTCAAACCACTCCAGAAAATACTAAATATTGTGCTTCTTTGTTCAAAGACTGCTCTAGTGGTTTGAAAGAGACAAAAGACATCTCCTAGTGAACACTGCCATTCCTCTAGGGGAAAGCTCTACCCATCTAACAGCTATTTTAAGATGTTGAAGATGCATTACCACAGGCTGCAATTACTCTGTGAATCTCAATTTGAATTGAAGTATCATCTCTCAAGGGTGTAATGCCAGGGTCACATTTCCTTTTCCAGGCAAACTAAACCATCTCTTTGACTATTAAGGGCTCAGCAGGCAATCTCAAACAATCAAAGTTCTTCTTCATCTTTAAGTAAATAAAATTACCTTTAAAAAATAGGCAGTTTGAAATTCATAAGAACAATAACCCACAGTGATAAGAGTAAATTAGCCACAGATAACTGCTAATCATGGTCAAATGCTGATAAAAATCAAATTTACTAATGGAGCTTCTTTAAGCATCATATCTATGGACTACATAAATATTATAGAAATATGTCTCTGATTTTTTAAATTTAAGTGGGTTTTATAAACCAATACTGCCATGCTTATGTGCAACAATTATTTATTGCTATTTGCCTTCTCCTAAAATTGTCACAAATCCTTTAGTGCCCTTTAGAATTGGACAGACCTGAAATGTACTCCCAGCTCTTTGTTCCTTGTCTGTGGTTTTTAAACTCCTTTGAAAGAAATCACAGGAGACCCTGTCTCTGCGTGTGGTTTGTCCAAACACATTATATTCATAGACTCAGAGAGCATGCATTTTTAAGCAAAGTCTGGCATCTCAGGCATCTCATTTTGATTCTTCTCCTAACTTTAACGATAAACATAGAATACCAGAAACTATTCCTCTTTTCCCATTTCCTTGTTTCTTCAGTCTCTTCAACAGTTAGGTTAATCAGTTTTGTAACAAAGAAAAACTAAACAATAGCTCTCAAGTATAAACTATCAAAGATTTTCACCTTTACAATGAAGACACAACTGGCCCGCACAGAGATGTATGTTTCATCTATGTCTTCTGACTGTGAAGATTTCTTAATTTGGACCCTTTTATGTTCTCCCAGTTCCCTGAAACTAAGAGTTTAGTCAAGATACCTCCCCCACCCCAATCCCCCAGTCACTACCTGAGGTCAGTGATCATCTCCCTCACATGAGTTATTGCACCATTTTTCATCTGGACTCGCAACTCTCATCTTGACCTCTCTTATCATCTAGTAACCCATTCTCTACAGTTCAGAGAATTTTAAACTCTAACCACTTCATTATTGACGACCCATTTCTCATGGATCCTAACATCTCTCAAGGGTGTAATGCCAGGCATTCCAAAATTTTGACTATTAAGGGCTCAGCAGGCAATCTCAAACAATCAAAGTTCTTCTTCATCTTTAAGTAAATAAAATTACCTTTAAAAATAGGCAGTTTGAAATTCATAAGAACAATAACCACAGTGATAAGAGTAAATTAGCCACAGATAACTGCTAATCATGGTCAAATGCTGATAAAAATCAAATTTACTAATGGAGCTTCTTTAAGCATCATATCTATGGACTACATAAATATTATAGAAATATGTCTCTGATTTTTTAAATTTAAGTGGGTTTTATAAACCAATACTGCCATGCTTATGTGCAACAATTATTTATTGCTATTTGCCTTCTCCTAAAATTGTCACAAATCCTTTAGTGCCCTTTAGAATTGGACAGACCTGAAATGTACTCCCAGCTCTTTGTTCCTTGTCTGTGGTTTTTAAACTCCTTTGAAAGAAATCACAGGAGACCCTGTCTCTGCGTGTGGTTTGTCCAAACACATTATATTCATAGACTCAGAGAGCATGCATTTTTAAGCAAAGTCTGGCATCTCAGGCATCTCATTTTGATTCTTCTCCTAACTTTAACGATAAACATAGAATACCAGAAACTATTCCTCTTTTCCCATTTCCTTGTTTCTTCAGTCTCTTCAACAGTTAGGTTAATCAGTTTTGTAACAAAGAAAAACTAAACAATAGCTCTCAAGTATAAACTATCAAAGATTTTCACCTTTACAATGAAGACACAACTGGCCCGCACAGAGATGTATGTTTCATCTATGTCTTCTGACTGTGAAGATTTCTTAATTTGGACCCTTTTATGTTCTCCCAGTTCCCTGAAACTAAGAGTTTAGTCAAGATACCTCCCCCACCCCAATCCCCCAGTCACTACCTGAGGTCAGTGATCATCTCCCTCACATGAGTTATTGCACCATTTTTCATCTGGACTCGCAACTCTCATCTTGACCTCTCTTATCATCTAGTAACCCATTCTCTACAGTTCAGAGAATTTTAAACTCTAACCAGTTCATTGAGCCTCTCATGGTCCAGTCCCTACTCATTCTGACTGCCTCATCTTTCCTTCTATCTTGCTCCACAGTCCAGGTCCTAGAAATACTGCAAGTTTTCTTCTTCCTAGAGCGTGTTGTGTTCTCTTCCTCTTTGAGCTCACAGACGTTAGGTTCAGTCAGCCTAAACCCTCTTGCCTCTCCTCATTTCTTGGTCAACCCCTATCTACCTTCTGACTTTCAACATACTTTTTATTTCGTTTCCAAATTTTGATGTCTAGATCCTTTTCCCCATCTAAAGTCCTCTACTCTGAGAATTACTGGGGATGTATTTTTCTATCCCAGTACTTTTCATATTTTATGTGATGGCTTAATAGTCTCTTCACATGTAGATGAGGTCATATCTATCTTGATACCACAATATGACCAGTATACAACTTAATATTACAAGATAAATGACTATCCTCTTTAAAAAACTATTTTTAAAATTCTGTATCATCTTTAAAAACTATTTTTACTAACCACTTTTTTAAAGCCTTAAAAATTTTGTAAAAGTCTTTTGACTGGAAAAAAAGCATGAATTTAAATTCAAATATATTTCTTATTTGTCAAATGACTTGTACAAAGGTTAAATAAACTATATCCATATGAGCAAACTAGCACAATAAATGGGAAGGGGACAGAGTTGAGACCTGGGACTCAGGAAAATGATCTGAGGAGGATTGGGAGCAGAATATTTCCTAAGAAATATTCTCCTATGATGCATTGAGTAGAACATTCCATCATCCTCTAAGGTGTTGAGCCCTACTGTGTACAATGTGGAATCAAGGATCTGGGAAACACAGCCCTGATATTTGTAAACAATATTAATAGACAGATGGTGCTTTAGCTCCCCACCCAATGCCCCCAGTCACTACTCTGAGGTCAAGTTTGATCCAATAAGAGTTTAGTCAAGATACCTCCCCACCCCAATCCCCAGTCACTACCTGAGGTCAGTGATCATCTCCCTCACATGAGTTATTGCACCATTTTTCATCTGGACTCGCAACTCTCATCTTGACCTCTCTTATCATCTAGTAACCCATTCTCTACAGTTCAGAGAATTTTAAACTCTAACCAGTTCATTGAGCCTCTCATGGTCCAGTCCCTACTCATTCTGACTGCCTCATCTTTCCTTCTATCTTGCTCCACAGTCCAGGTCCTAGAAATACTGCAAGTTTTCTTCTTCCTAGAGCGTGTTGTGTTCTCTTCCTCTTTGAGCTCACAGACGTTAGGTTCAGTCAGCCTAAACCCTCTTGCCTCTCCTCATTTCTTGGTCAACCCCTATCTACCTTCTGACTTTCAACATACTTTTTATTTCGTTTCCAAATTTTGATGTCTAGATCCTTTTCCCCATCTAAAGTCCTCTACTCTGAGAATTACTGGGGATGTATTTTTCTATCCCAGTACTTTTCATATTTTATGTGATGGCTTAATAGTCTCTTCACATGTAGATGAGGTCATATCTATCTTGATACCACAATATGACCAGTATACAACTTAATATTACAAGATAAATGACTGTATCCTCTTTAAAAAACTATTTTTAAAATTCTGTATCATCTTTAAAAACTATTTTTACTAACCACTTTTTTAAAGTCTTAAAAATTTTGTAAAAGTCATTTGACTGGAAAAAAGCATGAATTTAAATTCAAATATATTTCTTATTTGTCAAATGACTTGTACAAAGGTTAAATAAACTATATCCATATGAGCAAACTAGCACAATAAATGGGAAGGGGACAGAGTTGAGACCTGGGACTCAGGAAAATGATCTGAGGAGGATTGGGAGCAGAATATTTCCTAAGAAATATTCTCCTATGATGCATTGAGTAGAACATTCCATCATCCTCTAAGGTGTTGAGCCCTACTGTGTACAATGTGGAATCAAGGATCTGGGAAACACAGCCCTGATATTTGTAAACAATATTAATAGACAGATGGTGCTTTCTAGCAGTGAGGGGAAGATTTAGGTTTCCCTAAATAACTCAAGGAAATAGCTTTGCCATGGTGAGCACTTAAAAGATGATCCACACAGAGCCATGGTGCCTAGAAGCCTCTCAGGAGGGAAAGCAGGTCATTTCAACAGTGCCTAATAGGCCAACAAAAGACGTGATTGTATCAGAAATAGGATGGACTATAAGAAGCACTGAATTTTAGTATCCATATCTAGTCCAAACGGTAATTAGTGCATTTGTGATCAGTAATATTGATTGCAGAATGGAAAAGAGCCTGTGCATTTTATCTTCTTTATAATCTACTATAAAGCAGAACACAGTACAGTAGAAGAGGAACCTGAATTCTTAAGGTGCTCTCAGCTCAGCCTTCTTATTTTCCTCCTCCTCCCCTCTCTCCAGCCTTTCCAATCCTTACATGTCACTCCATGTTTTCATACAGTAACTATACAGACTTCTGTATTAGCTCTGTTTTATCCAAGGGTGCACTGGAAAAGGTTTAACAACTCATTCTTGTGGGGGAAAAGAATGCATGGACACCCATATGGACACAATTTTTACTAATGCAAAGGAGGAGTATGAAGTACACAATTAATGAAAATAATAAAATATGCAATACTCTGTTATAAATATGACATAGGCAATTTCAATTTATTCTCACAGAATATTTAACCTATTTTTACTGAAATCTAGTGTTCACAGACAAATGATACTTGCAATTCCACCATGTTTCATAAAATCTGTCTATGAATAAATGCTCAATTACTTCCCAGTGCAGAAGTTGTTCATATCATTGACAAACTAATATAGTTCTGACATAAATGTTAGTTGATATATCTATTATTTTAATGAGTAAAACAAAAATGTGAAAATGAAGATATTTATTCATTGATGACATGAAAATGTATTTACCAATCAGATAATAGTTTTCAAAGACTGATAGACTGTCTCCTCAATTTGTTGGAGTAGTCACAATATGATAGCTTTAAATATATCATATTTAAGTTTAGCCAGTGTTTGGGAATTCAAGGATCTGGGAAACACAGCCCTGATATTTGTAAACAATATTAATAGACAGATGGTGCTTTCTAGCAGTGAGGGGAAGATTTAGGTTTCCCTAAATAACTCAAGGAAATAGCTTTGCCATGGTGAGCACTTAAAAGATGATCCACACAGAGCCATGGTGCCTAGAAGCCTCTCAGGAGGGAAAGCAGGTCATTTCAACAGTGCCTAATAGGCCAACAAAAGACGTGATTGTATCAGAAATAGGATGGACTATAAGAAGCACTGAATTTTAGTATCCATATCTAGTCCAAACGGTAATTAGTGCATTTGTGATCAGTAATATTGATTGCAGAATGGAAAAGAGCCTGTGCATTTTATCTTCTTTATAATCTACTATAAAGCAGAACACAGTACAGTAGAAGAGGAACCTGAATTCTTAAGGTGCTCTCAGCTCAGCCTTCTTATTTTCCTCCTCCTCCCCTCTCTCCAGCCTTTCCAATCCTTACATGTCACTCCATGTTTTCATACAGTAACTATACAGACTTCTGTATTAGCTCTGTTTTATCCAAGGGTGCACTGGAAAAGGTTTAACAACTCATTCTTGTGGGGGAAAAGAATGCATGGACACCCATATGGACACAATTTTTACTAATGCAAAGGAGGAGTATGAAGTACACAATTAATGAAAATAATAAAATATGCAATACTCTGTTATAAATATGACATAGGCAATTTCAATTTATTCTCACAGAATATTTAACCTATTTTTACTGAAATCTAGTGTTCACAGACAAATGATACTTGCAATTCCACCATGTTTCATAAAATCTGTCTATGAATAAATGCTCAATTACTTCCCAGTGCAGAAGTTGTTCATATCATTGACAAACTAATATAGTTCTGACATAAATGTTAGTTGATATATCTATTATTTTAATGAGTAAAACAAAAATGTGAAAATGAAGATATTTATTCATTGATGACATGAAAATGTATTTACCAATCAGATAATAGTTTTCAAAGACTGATAGACTGTCTCCTCAATTTGTTGGAGTAGTCACAATATGATAGCTTTAAATATATCATATTTAAGTTTAGCCTACATTACTAACATTTTCACATTACTTTCTTAAGTCTAGATAATCAACAAAACAATAAGGGAAATTCTGGTGGAGGTGAAGAAGAAAGCATTTTCTAATTTATGTGGCTTAAATACTCCCATCATGATCAAATTCAAGCTCCAATGTAATGTCACTGAACACAGAGATGGGACGATAAGCATAGCAGCACATCACTACGTGGTATTCCACCAGACAGTCCTAATAGATACCAAAAACCTCAAAAGCATAAAATAATTATGAAGTGATGAGTTCTGAGTATGTATTAATCATATTTTTATTAAAATTTAATGGTACATTTATGTAATTTGATTTTTAATAATACCCATATTTAGCAAGAATGTGGCAAGGTTTCTAAAAATTTAACAATCAGCCCTCTTGAACCCAGATGAGCCCCTTCAGCACACTAGTAGATTATTCTTTCTAGATCAATTATCCCCTCTCACTACTTGCCACAAAATCATGGTACAAAATGTTCCTTCTTGAAGACCAGTGAATTAGGGATGGAATCTTTCTTCTCTGCCACTGGTCCATGCAGTCCGTGGAACATTATAGAAAATCAGTAGATTTCTGTAATGAATACATGAGACACTGAGCTGTCAACCCCTTTCCAGCCTGGGATCTGGTAAAATTCTGCTACAAACCTTTAGCTGTCTTTATATCTATTTTCATCTCATAAGTGACTCAGCTTAACAAAGGCTGAGATATTAACTCACATTAGAGGAAGTTCATAAAAATATCAATCAGGCAACTTCTGGATTGTTGTTGTTCAGTCACTAAGTCAAGTCCAACTCTTTGTGAACAACTGCATTCCAAACTCCCCTGTCTTTCACTATTTCCTGGAGTTTGACTGACTCAGAGAACCCTATAAAAACAGAGGTGACCCCTGCATAAAGGAAGCTAGTAACTTTCTCACAGCTGAGTCTCTATCTTTTGCTTCAATTAGGGACAATTCCACAGTCATTCCAGTTCCAGTGCTCTCTGGGGAGGGAGGGAGGGTTCTGCTGAGGCTTCGGGTGCAGCCACATCATCCTCCAACTTTTGCCCTGCCCAGCTATGCTTCCTAAACTCATTCAACTTGTACATACACACAAAACTCCACCTCAGAGCCTGCTCCTTGGGGACCCCACTTACTGCAGCCCTCAGTGTTGGGTAATGCTTATCAATGCATAATTTCCACACAACCTCCTGCCAAAGAATGAATATTGTGAGAAATATAAAATCAAAAAAGTGGAGTATAACATTAGTGAATAGAACAGATAATTGATTGTAATAATATTGATAACTGATTTAATCGGATCTTAGGTCTAGAATTACCATTTTAAATGCATGTTTATGGAAACAAAACTATGTATTAATTTAAACAGTAGATCTTCTTATGACGATTGATTCTACATTCCAAAACAGAAGGCTTTCAGTATGATTTAGTAGTTTATTTCAAGCCTTGCATGGAACGAAACATTCTAATCTAAAGTTATATTGAGAGTATTTAACCATTTGCATTAGCAATGTAGTGTCTGGAAGTTTGAGATGAGTGGAAATTGGCCATACAAATGGAAATAGTTTAGCTAACATTAACAATTATTAAATGGAGAAAATGGAATTAATTTCTAAAAAATGAAGAGCATATCTAATGGCCCCTATTATATAGTGCCCATCTCCAAACACAAAAGATACTTGCTATGGGTAAATATTTTCCACTCTAAGGTGAAACGTATTTGATGTTGCCTGCTTCCTTCATTTAAATGGGTTTTTAATTCCAAGAGATGAAAAGGCAAAGATAAAAAGTGCTCTCTTAAATTCCACCCCAATTAATAGGATTAGAATACTAATGATCACATGCTATAAAGCAGTGAAGTCTTTTTACATGCCCATTTTACAAGAAAAGTAGAGACCAGAGACCTACAATCAAGTTATCCTTTTCTCATGACAATGTAGAAACTGCAGCAGGGCTTTGCATTCTTTAAGCAAAAACTGATGGCAAATATTTAGATAGGTGTAGATTACTTCACGTGTGTCTGTGTGTGTGTTTGTGCCTCTATGTGTGTCTGTGTGTATGTTAGTTACTCAGTCATGTCTGACTCTTTGCAACCCCTTGCACAGTAGTCAGCCATGCTCTTCTGTTCATGGAATTCTCCAGGCAAGAATACTGGAGTGGGTTGACATCCCTTTCTTCACGGGATCTTCCTGACCCAGGGATCAAGCCTGAGTCTCCTGCACTGCAGGAAGATTCTTTACCAACTGAACCATCAGGGTTGCCCATGACACTTCATATACACCTGATATAAAATAGTTAAAGAAGAGGCATTGAAATATTAGGATATGAGAAATTACATTATGAGGACAAATATGAAATGTTAATATCCCAAAGTAAATGTAAGATACTGTTACTTAAAATAATATTTCAAATTGTGTTTTCACCCTTGACACAAATAATAAAAACATGCTCTTTTCACTTGCTTTTTGACAGCTTTCGCCTTTGGCTTTTGCACACATCCTTTTTATTAACCCAGTAAGTGAAGACCCCATTCCTTTGCATGTCCCATTTCCTCAGAAGGAAGGGCTTTGGGTAAGGGAGAAGTCTGGGGTAGAAATATTTCCTTTGCCTCAACGTGGAAGGTCTGAGGGAGGAAAGAGGTCCTTACAAGTCTGTTGCCAACGGTGAGAAGGAAAGGGAGTATTAGATGAAGGTGATACCTGAAGAAGAAGAGGATGCAGCGTGTGAGGGATCTGTTGAAGACCCAAGAAACACAAAGGGGTCTGGGGCTAGGGAGCCAAAGTTAGTGGGAAGTGCAGTGCTGGAGTCCAGAAGTGGGGTCCACTCTGAGGCAGGATGGCTTCTTGGGTTCTCTTTCTCATGGCCCACTTACACCTGAGTTCCTTCCTCCTGCTCCTCCTCCCCAAGATCCTGACAAGCAGGCTGCTTGCAGATAGGGCAGGTCTTCATGGTCTGACTGAGCCAAAGGTCCACACAGCAGCAGTGATAGGCATGAGAGCAGGGGAGTACCCTCAGCTTGTCCCCATCTTTGTTTTCGTCCAGGCAGATAGCACAGATGTCATACTAGTCTCCTTCTGATAGTCATGGGTAGGAATCTGTTTCAATTGCTCTTTGGTCAGTCGATTCTGCCGCTGTTTCTGGAGCTCGATAAAATGAACTATCACTAATGCTCCCATGCCCAAAAGAGAAATGCCAAAGTCCCAGAGAGAAGGATGAGAAAACAGGCCAAGAATACTCCATTGTCTGGAACCAGAAGCACCTGAGCCCCTTCCTGGTAGACAAAGAAGGCACGCAGGTACTTAGAGCTCTTCTCTCCAATGAACACAGACGGGATGCAGATCTGCTGCCGAACTTCCTCAATACTGCACACCATACTCAGAAGTTCACTGGAATTCATATTGTGTACCACAGCTGCACCATACCTGGCCTTCTGAGCATGTAGGACCTTGAGGTCAAAGCTGCAGTCAAATCTTCGAAGCAGTGCAATGAAAACAGATCCATTGGCCTGGGCTGAGGGAGGTGGGGCAATGGGGCTGTAAGCGTTGGCTGGCTGGGCCTCCACGAGAAATCCCTTAAGTCCTTCCTGGCACAAAGGAGCCCCAAAGAGAGCTGGGATATCTGCAAATTGCATGCTGACATTGCGGTCTGAAGTTGCTCGAATAAGTCCCCTGGCAGGGGCTGCTCCCCACAGCACAGTGGCCACAACCACAGGAAGACAGAGGGCCACAGGGTGCATGGCAGCAGTGGGGAGAAGGAAAGGGAGTATTAGATGAAGGTGATACCTGAAGAAGAAGAGGATGCAGCGTGTGAGGGATCTGTTGAAGACCCAAGAAACACAAAGGGGTCTGGGGCTAGGGAGCCAAAGTTAGTGGGAAGTGCAGTGCTGGAGTCCAGAAGTGGGGTCCACTCTGAGGCAGGATGGCTTCTTGGGTTCTCTTTCTCATGGCCCACTTACACCTGAGTTCCTTCCTCCTGCTCCTCCTCCCCAAGATCCTGACAAGCAGGCTGCTTGCAGATAGGGCAGGTCTTCATGGTCTGACTGAGCCAAAGGTCCACACAGCAGCAGTGATAGGCATGAGAGCAGGGGAGTACCCTCAGCTTGTCCCCATCTTTGTTTTCGTCCAGGCAGATAGCACAGATGTCATACTAGTCTCCCTTCTGATAGTCATGGGTAGGAATCTGTTTCAATTGCTCTTTGGTCAGTCGATTCTGCCGCCGCTGTTTCTGGAGCTCGATAAAATGAACTATCACTAATGCTCCCATGCCCAAAAGAGAAATGCCAAAGTCCCAGAGAGAAGGATGAGAAAACAGGCCAAGAATACTCCATTGTCTGGAACCAGAAGCACCTGAGCCCCTTCCTGGTAGACAAAGAAGGCACGCAGGTACTTAGAGCTCTTCTCTCCAATGAACACAGACGGGATGCAGATCTGCTGCCGAACTTCCTCAATACTGCACACCATACTCAGAAGTTCACTGGAATTCATATTGTGTACCACAGCTGCACCATACCTGGCCTTCTGAGCATGTAGGACCTTGAGGTCAAAGCTGCAGTCAAATCTTCGAAGCAGTGCAATGAAAACAGATCCATTGGCCTGGGCTGAGGGAGGTGGGGCAATGGGGCTGTAAGCGTTGGCTGGCTGGGCCTCCACGAGAAATCCCTTAAGTCCTTCCTGGCACAAAGGAGCCCCAAAGAGAGCTGGGATATCTGCAAATTGCATGCTGACATTGCGGTCTGAAGTTGCTCGAATAAGTCCCCTGGCAGGGGCTGCTCCCCACAGCACAGTGGCCACAACCACAGGAAGACAGAGGGCCACAGGGTGCATGGCAGCAGTGGGGGAGAAGCTGAAGAGGTTGTGTCCTGGTGGCAGCAGCAGAGTTCTGAACGCTCCCCTCTTCCTCCAGGATCCCAGCAGTCCAACTACCCCTAGGTGCTAAGTCCCGGCTACATAATGGTACGAGGAACGCCAGCTCCACCTGTTTTGTGGAGCTAGGATAAAGGCATTAATGTATCCTTTTCTGGTATACAGATACAACAAGGAAAGAGCACAGAAGCAAGCATAGATGACAGAAAAACTTCTGAAAAGATTGGGGAGCTCAAAGATGTGGGACTTCCTACCAGGTGGACCGTTTCCTTATACCCTGGAAAAGGGCTTCCGGTAAAGAGAGTTAGGTTGCTTCCTGCCTTGGACGCTCAAGCTGTAGTACTTCCGGCCTTCTCTTGCTTCCTCTGACTGCTGTCACCATCCCCCACCTTCAGCTCTCGCGAGAGTGCTCACGGCACTTCCCGCCTGTCAGATGGAATCTTATTGGGTCTATCTTCAGAGACCTCCTAACTCTGGCTTAGCTCGGCTAGGTCAATCTCCTGTCAAAAGAAGCCAATCTGAGATGTTTCTAGCAGATTATTAATTTCAATATAGGTTTTTATGGCAGTTGATTCTGACCAAAGTATGTGTACAGATATCTACAAGTGTGAGTCCTTTATCATTCAGTCAAACAAGTATCTGAAATCTGAGATAATTCATAGATTCTGTCATTATGATACAGATAGTCAAGGATCATCTGTATTAAAAAAGAATTGAAAACTTTAATCCTTTTATCACACTGACACAATGCAATCTGTTAAACCGATAATTTCTGTTTCCATGCCAAAGATAGTATGGAGATAGGAATTAAAATCTTATTTCTCTCATGAGGACCAGTTTAGACTAGAATACATTAATCTGCTGGGTGTTTGGACAGTGCATCTTTCTAGGATATTGTAGATTCCTGGAAGATTTTGATGTAGAATTGCATGTTTATGACCAAAGAAATAGTCAGCATATATATTGCTGAGACTTACGTAAGTTCTTTTCCTTGTGACCTCATTTACAAAAATGAAATGAGGTCCTTTGGTTCTTAGATTTTACATTTCTGTACAGCTATATTTTTTTTTTCTTTAAATGGTATACCTAGAAGTCAAAACTCAGATTAGAAAAGAAAATTATAGGCCACTTTAAATAAAGATGTGCCTGATTGGTCAAGTCAGAAACACAAAGGTTTTATTCTGAGCACATTGTGTCAAATTGTCCCTCCAGGCTTGGGTGGATAGCGTCTCATGTTACAGTATTATCTTGCCATTTTTGTGCACTGGTTTCGTTTTCCAAAATATTCTTGCAGCCTAGTTTAATCTCCATGATCCTGTATTTTCCAGTTTGGGACTATAACGGGTTATTAAATGCCACTCTTCCTTCTTTCACATGACACATCCAAGGCAAAGCACAAAGAAATAAGCTTCAAGCCCACCTGGATGTTAAGACAGAGGCTGATCTAAGCCATTCCTTCAGGATTCTCAAATAGATGTGGAAGAGAGAAGAGAGTAGTCCCATAATGGCCCTGCCCACATCAGTTAGTTGCTACCCTCAGTCTAAAAAGATTAAAGGACTGAGATGATCTCTTCAAGAGGACTGTCAGTAAGCTACACTCACAACCATACTCATCCATGGGGAAGTGAGGTGCTGCTCCCCCTCAACCTTAAGCCAAGGGAAAGTGACTTAGAAGCATTTGTGAAATTTGAGGCTTCAGGAAAGATGAAGGAGTACGCAAGGTCAAGCTGTGTTTCTGCACCCAGAGAATTTTCTCAGATTCCAAACATGAACCTAGCCACAGGGAGCCCTTAAAAGGCATCCCACAGAGCACTTGATCTTAAAGGGTAAAGGGGCAACAAAACAGAGGTGTGGATACTGGAATCTAGTGACAGAGCAGTCACAGGTAGGCAGCCCAGGAAAGACGCTGTCCTCATCAGGTGTGCCACCTAGGAGACTCAGCAGAAAAAACTTGCCAAGGAATCCACCAAAGCAATGTATAAGAGAAAAGAAATTAGTTTGGGATCATTTGGTGTGAGGGCAGACAACCACACCAGATGGCTATTGCACCAGCTACTGGTAAATACTCCTTCTGAGATCTTAGAGAAGTCAAGAGCAGAAGCTAACCAGAGTAGGAGAAGAGCAAAGACAAGAGAAGAGAGACCAGTAATACTCCATCCCAACCCCACCCTGCCAAACTTGCCCAGCTTGATTTGAATCTCCACTAGGGAAGGAAGGACTATTAAATGAGTGTGTGGTTTTATATTATTCCAGACTACACTAGAATTATGCAGTTTCTAGACTCAATACTTTTGTGTTTAAGATGATCAAAGACAGAGTCAAACCCAAACTTCTTTAGTTCTAGAATTTAACAAATTGGGAAAGTGTTTCAACTAAAATGTGTGTGTGTGTGTGTGTGTGTGTGTGTGTGTGTGTGTGCTTATATACAAAATTGTGATATGAAAATCAGAAACAGAGTCCTGAAAGGGCATCTGAAAATGGAGGACCCTGAAACACATTCTCTCATTTCAGAGGAGCAAGACAACCTTACCTTTCCAACTCTGCTGTTTCCAGTGTGAAGGAAAACTTTTTACCGAAAAGTTTAATCAACTCAGCAAGGGGCTATAACCAACTATTATTGAGATTCAATCAAATTTATGTTAAATACATATTTTATTCACACACAGAGTTAATCTGTAAAATATATACCATCTCTATAAAATTTGTTATATGAATTTTGTAGCAAAAACATATGTTATATATAAAATCCAGGTCTCCTGCATTGCAGACAGATTCTTTATTAACTGAATCTCCAGGGGAGCCCCACATGCATGAATATATAATTTTAAAATAATTTGTCTCTTACATCAAATGCAAATTTATTAGCTTAAGTTTGTAAATTCTTCATTTTATGGTTAGATAGTCCAGGTTAAATCCTCACCCATTGTCACCAGTGATCTATAATTATCTCAATCCAAGACATTTAGCTTGTAGGAGTTATCAAAACTATCTGCCTTTGTATACTTGTTATTTTTCATATTAGATGATAATATTTTTAAGGATTTCTATGACTTCAGCAGCCCATTACTAGGAGGTAAGAGCACCCCTGTCCTCATCAGGTGTGCCACCTAGGAGACTCAGCAGAAAAACTTGCCAGACCCGTGTATAAGAGAAAAGAAATTAGTTTGGGATCATTTGGTGTGAGGGCAGACAACCACACCAGATGGCTATTGCACCAGCTACTGGTAAATACTCCTTCTGAGATCTTAGAGAAGTCAAGAGCAGAAGCTAACCAGAGTAGGAGAAGAGCAAAGACAAGAGAAGAGAGACCAGTAATACTCCATCCCAACCCCACCCTGCCAAACTTGCCCAGCTTGATTTGAATCTCCACTAGGGAAGGAAGGACTATTAAATGAGTGTGTGGTTTTATATTATTCCAGACTACACTAGAATTATGCAGTTTCTAGACTCAATACTTTTGTGTTTAAGATGATCAAAGACAGAGTCAAACCCAAACTTCTTTAGTTCTAGAATTTAACAAATTGGGAAAGTGTTTCAACTAAAATGTGTGTGTGTGTGTGTGTGTGTGTGTGTGTGTGTGTGCTTATACACAAAATTGTGATATGAAAATCAGAAACAGAGTCCTGAAAGGGCATCTGAAAATGGAGGACCCTGAAACACATTCTCTCATTTCAGAGGAGCAAGACAACCTTACCTTTCCAACTCTGCTGTTTCCAGTGTGAAGGAAAACTTTTTACCGAAAAGTTTAATCAACTCAGCAAGGGGCTATAACCAACTATTATTGAGATTCAATCAAATTTATGTTAAATACATATTTTATTCACACACAGAGTTAATCTGTAAAATATATACCATCTCTATAAAATTTGTTATATGAATTTTGTAGCAAAAACATATGTTATATATAAAATCCAGGTCTCCTGCATTGCAGACAGATTCTTTATTAACTGAATCTCCAGGGGAGCCCCACATGCATGAATATATAATTTTAAAATAATTTGTCTCTTACATCAAATGCAAATTTATTAGCTTAAGTTTGTAAATTCTTCATTTTATGGTTAGATAGTCCAGGTTAAATCCTCACCCATTGTCACCAGTGATCTATAATTATCTCAATCCAAGACATTTAGCTTGTAGGAGTTATCAAAACTATCTGCCTTTGTATACTTGTTATTTTTCATATTAGATGATAATATTTTTAAGGATTTCTATGACTTCAGCAGTTTCCTAACTCTTACCTTTAACTTTCCAAAAAGAATATAAAGCTCTCCGCCCCCTTCCTATTTTCGAGTTAGTAACGGCCTTCTCACAGAAGTTTGAACAAAAGAAAATGTGTCATACAGAACAATGGGTCCCCTTGATGTGGTATTAGACAATATGGGCTCCTGTATAAAACTCCAAACCCATATTGTGTCCTTCCAGTGGGGGAAAACAATTAGTCAATTCAAAGGTAGAAAAAGAGTGAAGTTGTTATTGGGCATTGCATTATCTAAACAACTGGTGGTCATATAGATTTTATCAATTTTAAACTCATCTATATTGCAGACAAAGAGACACAAAATAATCTTATTGAAAGAGAATAATCAATCACTCACTCAAGTCTGTAAAAAAAAAATAAATGATTTTTCAGAGTTAAAAGAAAAAAACATACTAAATGTGAAGTATTTGAGCATCTAGACCATCTTTTTCTTTGTAGGTTTCCATGGCCTCTTCACCATCACCCTGTTCTCCCCATTCATTCTTTTGGACAAGTATCTGCATTTTACAGTAAAGAGTAATTTACCTTTAGAAGGTGGAGTTTGGGCAGAGAATAAGTAAAAGGAAAAGTAGAAGTTAAAGCAGGGTCCAGGTGCCTTGCTATCTTGCTGTTTCAATAACTACAAACCCTCCACAGTATTAATTTCTAAACTTCCAGTCTCTCACTATCCCTGTTACCTTTCTACCTCACCCTCTAGAGCTTCAACAATCACACCATCTTGCCATTTTCCTCTCTTCTTCATGCCCCTGGCTTCATATCTTCTTTCCTCTCCCCAATAATTTTTTTTATTGTTATATGAATTTTGTAGCAAAACATATGTTATATATAAAATCCAGGTCTCCTGCATTGCAGACAGATTCTTTATTAACTGAATCTCCAGGGGAGCCCCACATGCATGAATATATAATTTTAAAATAATTTGTCTCTTACATCAAATGCAAATTTATTAGCTTAAGTTTGTAAATTCTTCATTTTATGGTTAGATAGTCCAGGTTAAATCCTCACCCATTGTCACCAGTGATCTATAATTATCTCAATCCAAGACATTTAGCTTGTAGGAGTTATCAAAACTATCTGCCTTTGTATACTTGTTATTTTTCATATTAGATGATAATATTTTTAAGGATTTCTATGACTTCAGCAGTTTCCTAACTCTTACCTTTAACTTTCCAAAAAGAATATAAAGCTCTCCGCCCCCTTCCTATTTTCGAGTTAGTAACGGCCTTCTCACAGAAGTTTGAACAAAAGAAAATGTGTCATACAGAACAATGGGTCCCCTTGATGTGGTATTAGACAATATGGGCTCCTGTATAAAACTCCAAACCCATATTGTGTCCTTCCAGTGGGGGAAAACAATTAGTCAATTCAAAGGTAGAAAAAGAGTGAAGTTGTTATTGGGCATTGCATTATCTAAACAACTGGTGGTCATATAGATTTTATCAATTTTAAACTCATCTATATTGCAGACAAAGAGACACAAAATAATCTTATTGAAAGAGAATAATCAATCACTCACTCAAGTCTGTAAAAAAAAAATAAATGATTTTTCAGAGTTAAAAGAAAAAAACATACTAAATGTGAAGTATTTGAGCATCTAGACCATCTTTTTCTTTGTAGGTTTCCATGGCCTCTTCACCATCACCCTGTTCTCCCCATTCATTCTTTTGGACAAGTATCTGCATTTTACAGTAAAGAGTAATTTACCTTTAGAAGGTGGAGTTTGGGCAGAGAATAAGTAAAAGGAAAAGTAGAAGTTAAAGCAGGGTCCAGGTGCCTTGCTATCTTGCTGTTTCAATAACTACAAACCCTCCACAGTATTAATTTCTAAACTTCCAGTCTCTCACTATCCCTGTTACCTTTCTACCTCACCCTCTAGAGCTTCAACAATCACACCATCTTGCCATTTTTCCTCTCTTCTTCATGCCCCTGGCTTCATATCTTCTTTCCTCTCCCCAACTTTTGCTCTGGTTAATCATTATCATTTCTCCCCTGCACATACCCTCAACTTCCTTGCCTTTCTCTTTATGGAATGTGTCTGAGAAAACTACAGTATTGCTCCATGTCTGCACCTGTGCCGCTGAACATGGATTAAGGGGGAAAAAAATATACATATCTCTTTGGTCTAAATGTATGATTGCTTCCACTCAAGTAAGCTCTAATACTGGCTTTTTAAAAGGATGCTAAGGAGGTGTTCCTTTCAAAAACATAGTAGTTTCTCTAATAACACCCTTCCTCTTTGAGAGGTGTTAGGAGAGAAACAGGTGTCTAAACTGTTTCTAACATCCCTTCAAGTATTCTGTAATTGGCAAAAGAGCCCCACATTGAATGTTGAGCCTCTTCACACAATGGTCCATGATATTACATGTTTCTGGAGATGGTGCTGAGGCAGGTGATGAACCTCACATGGTTGTGATGATCAGAAAAGTCTGTCTTGGGTTTCCCTGGTGGTCCAGTGGATAAGGACACCGCCTTGCAGTGCAAAGGGCGCCAGTTCGATCCCTGGCCTGGGAAGATTCCATGTGCCGTGGAGCGGCTAGACAGATGTGTCCAGTCGCTGAGCCGGAGCTCTGGAGCACATGCGCCCACCAGAGCCGGTGCTCTGCGACAACAGAGGCCACCGCGATGGGAGGCCCACACGGGCCAAAGAACAAAGATGGATGAAAATAAACAAATGAAACCACCCGCCCCATCCCTCCCCAACCCATCCCCCCCCCAAAAAATAAATAAAACTATCTTTGAAAAAAAAAGAAAGAAAAGAAAAGTCTCTCTTGACCATATCTGTTCTGAACACAAGAATCAGTAACAGAATAAGCATCCTGAAGAATTTCATGATCTAAGCAGACCACTTCAAAGGTCTTTTTCTATTTCAAGAGAAACTTGACTCAGCTATTGTATTTCCCAAGACCAAACTCCTCCATTCTTCGGTGTTAATTTTATCCCTACTTTTCCCTCATCAAACCTCCAAACTGCCTACAAGTCTCACTCTCAACCAACAACTTTGCTTTCAGCCACTCTGAGAAATGGAATACCAATTTAGAAGTTTCACATGTTCCCACACTGCAAGTGCCTGCTTCATGACATCTGGGTCCAAATTCTACATTTTACCTTCTTCACAGGGCTTCATAGATATCTTCATGTTCCCAGATAAGAACCCATCCTACTCCAGTCACAAGATCCCATCCCTTCGTGCCTCCTCAAGGTCACTGCTTTAGCAGTTCTCCCTTCTCTTCAGAGTCTTCATTTTCTCCCTTATACTGGATCAGTCCTTTTAGCCTGTCAACATTGCTTCCAATATTGAATAAATATGAATGAATGGAGAAACTCTAAAGATAAAAAAGGTAAAGGTGTGTACTTGGTTAAGTTTCAATCGCTGTGATGCAATGGACTGCAACCCACTGGGCTTCTCTGTCCATGGAATTTTTCAGGCAAGAATACTGAAGTGGGTTTCTACTTCCTACTACAGGGTATCTTCCTGACCCAGGGATCAAACTCACATCTCTTGCATCTCCTGCACTGGCAGGTGGATTCTTTACCACTGTGCCACCTGGGAAGCCTATGTTAGAGAAATATGATAGATAAATAGATAGAACAAAAATTCTTTCTTAACCCTACTTTTCTTGTTACCTTGGCTCTCTTTATTTATTTAATTATTTATTTTTGTTGTAGAAAAACTACTTGGAAAGGGTATTCTTTAACTCATTTTTTCTAATGCTTCTCCTTTTCTGTTGAATGTTCTCCAATCATGATTTGTCCCATTACTCTACTGAAATTATTTTATGGTCTAGTGATCTCCACATCACTACACCTAGTGATCATTTTTCAGTCCACATCAGACTTTATCCATATGAAGCATTTGCACAACTAATCACATCCTTGTCCTGGAAGCACTTTTTGCTTTGTTCTCCAGATTCAATAGCTTCATCTTGTTTTCTCACTGTCTCTTTGGCTATCCTTTTCTGTCTCTTATGGGATCCTTTTATTCACCTCAGACCTTAATGTTAGAATGCCCAAAGTTCAGTCTTTCTCCTTATGCTGTCTGCATTCACTCCCTTAGAATATTCCTCTCTAAACAAACTCATCCACAGTGTTTGCTAGGTGGTGACAACAGTTCAATTCTCATTTTTTCCTCCTGAACTCCCATATGGCCTATCAAACATTTTTCTATTGGTGTAGCCTTAAAAGTGTTTTCAAGATCCTGTCAACATTGCTTCCAATATGAATCCAAAAAAATCCTACTCCAGTCACAAGATCCCATCCCTTCGTGCCTCCTCAAGGTCACTGCTTTAGCAGTTCTCCTTCTCTTCAGAGTCTTCATTTTCTCCCTTATACTGGATCAGTCCTTTTAGCCTGTCAACATTGCTTCCAATATTGAATAAATATGAATGAATGGAGAAACTCTAAAGATAAAAAAGGTAAAGGTGTGTACTTGGTTAAGTTTCAATCGCTGTGATGCAATGGACTGCAACCCACTGGGCTTCTCTGTCCATGGAATTTTTCAGGCAAGAATACTGAAGTGGGTTTCTACTTCCTACTACAGGGTATCTTCCTGACCCAGGGATCAAACTCACATCTCTTGCATCTCCTGCACTGGCAGGTGGATTCTTTACCACTGTGCCACCTGGGAAGCCTATGTTAGAGAAATATGATAGATAAATAGATAGAACAAAAATTCTTTCTTAACCCTACTTTTCTTGTTACCTTGGCTCTCTTTATTTATTTAATTATTTATTTTTGTTGTAGAAAAACTACTTGGAAAGGGTATTCTTTAACTCATTTTTTCTAATGCTTCTCCTTTTCTGTTGAATGTTCTCCAATCATGATTTGTCCCATTACTCTACTGAAATTATTTTATGGTCTAGTGATCTCCACATCACTACACCTAGTGATCATTTTTCAGTCCACATCAGACTTTATCCATATGAAGCATTTGCACAACTAATCACATCCTTGTCCTGGAAGCACTTTTTGCTTTGTTCTCCAGATTCAATAGCTTCATCTTGTTTTCTCACTGTCTCTTTGGCTATCCTTTTCTGTCTCTTATGGGATCCTTTTATTCACCTCAGACCTTAATGTTAGAATGCCCAAAGTTCAGTCTTTCTCCTTATGCTGTCTGCATTCACTCCCTTAGAATATTCCTCTCTAAACAAACTCATCCACAGTGTTTGCTAGGTGGTGACAACAGTTCAATTCTCATTTTTTCCTCCTGAACTCCCATATGGCCTATCAAACATTTTTCTATTGGTGTAGCCTTAAAAGTGTTTTCAAGATCCTGTTATTAATACTTCTTATCACACCCATTACCATTGCCCTGGTCCAGAACACTTTGTCTCTCTCTCTTAAATTCTTGTAAAAGTCTCCCAATTCTTTTGTGTATTAAAAGAAATAATTACCATTGCAACTAAACTGAACTTTGAATGTTATGCAACTTTAGCTCAGATCTCATCTCCTTTACCAGCTTCTTTAAGAAATCTATCTGCATCAGAATATCTTAATTTGAACAGAATTGTTGAACCCTTGTTTCAGTGGAATCCTTAGGATTCCACTAAAAATAAATCTTTTTTCAACTGTCTTCTTTTCCTAAATGCATGGTTCCCATCCCCAGCCACCCACTGTCCTCTCCAGCCTTGCCTTCTGCAATGCTGCTTCCCATTTCCTCTCATTACTTTATCATGACAAGGAGCTCACTTCTCCTTAAAACCTGAACTTAGAAAGTATCTTATCAGCAAGATCAGTCTCCCTATTATTATCTTTAAGAGATGCTAACATACACATTTTTTCCATATCCTTACACTAAAAACAGGAAAATCAGAAAAAAATATTGGTTAAAATAATTAAAGCAAGAGACAAGAACTTGTCCTGAAGTCGACAATGAAAGTGATGACTCCTGCATCCTCTACATTTTCTGTGTGTTTCTCAAAAGGGCAGGCCTGACTTTATGTATCCTGTTGCTCTCTTCTTCCTACTTTTGTTTCTATCTCTTCTGTGGTCTAGGGTTTCATCATAATGCTTATGATATAGCATTGATTCCACTGATCAGCTTGCTCACAGTTGTATGTAACCTATATAAAGTTAAGAAGCCATCAAAAAAGACAGAATAACATTTTTTTTCCTGTTATTAAATTAGACATAAAGCTTGGCACTGAAATCCCCAAAGTATGTAATTTATAAAGATATATTAGGCTACTCGGGATTTTGGGGACTAATGCAAAATTCATTAAAATGACCTTATTCACAGGATGGGAGTTCATTGAAGGATTAAATTAAAACACAGACTGATCTTAAAGATAACCCATCATGGAAGAAAAAAATATATTCTTTTCCAGCCCACAACTTAATGTGCAAAAAATTAGTAAATGTGACTTATTGTTATGAGAAACCATCTGTTGGGAAAATGCCATGTTTCTTTAATTAAAATTTAAGTTCTATAAATTCATGAAAGTTAAAAACTTGGACTTTCCTGATAGCTTAGATGGTAAAGAATCCACCTGGAGAGCAGGAGACCTGGTTTTAATCCCTGACTTGGAAAGATGCCTTGGAGAAGGAAATGGAAATCCACTCTAGTATTCTTTGCCAGGGAAATCCTATGGACAGGGGAGCCTAGCAAGTTATAGTCTATTTGGTTGCAAAGAGTTGGACACAACTGAGCAACTAATAACACTTTTCACTTTTTCACTTTCAAGTTCATGAAAGTTAAAAATTTGAAAGTGTAATGCCAAAGCAGAAGCAAAATCAGCTAATGTTCACTAATAATAACCAAAACTAACAGGTTGCAACTCAAAAAAATTATTTTTCAGTAAAGAAGCAAATGAAGATATATAATTACAGATTGTTTCTTAATTAAGAATATCATTTCCTCTATATTAATTTTATCCCCAATTCAGTCATCCTGCTTTAAAACTATAAAAAAGGAAAAAAAAATCTTCTAATTCTTTCTTTATCTCAGGAGCTGTCAGTATAGACTATAGACTCCTTTGATATGCTCTGTGGTCTTCTATGGTGTATTTCAGGTATGGTTCCTAAAATAATGGTAGCTTATTGCCCATAACTTAAAGAAATTATGCTCTGTGCCCTCTGGGACCTTAACTTGGAAAAAAGTGCATGCAACAAAATTCATGTATTCAAGACTCATGCCAGAACCATCCTTAAAGGAACCATAGAGGACTCAAAGTTTATAGGCCAAAATAGTTCCCCATGTCCCCAGGTAAATATCCAACTTACCACATCTCAATCCAAAGTTAGAAGATTTAAATGATAATGAATGTGTCTTTTAATTTGAATTTAAGAGCCCAAATTCAATAAAATGGAAAATAGGTATGAGCAGAATGAGTATAAGTATGAGTTTTAAGGAAGTATGAAGTTGATCCCACAATGAGTAATGGTCTAGCAGCTAGAGCCTGCATGTTCAAGATAGATTGGAACCAAAATGAATGAGTTTAACTCTCAAATCTAATGGATACATCAAAAGTAGCATTAAAGGAGCTTAACTTCCCAACTCTGAAAGTGACACCAATTTTAACTAAAAAGTTTAGTTATTCAAAAAGTTATTCAAAATTCTATCTAGAAAGAGGAAAAAAGTAAATGCCAAGTGGTTAGTGAAAAACAAAATGCATCTGTAACAGAAGAGATCTTTGGAGTCAGAATGGCTCTTAGGATTTCTGAAAGAAAGAAAAACTTCGTTTGGAGTTGAACGATGTGTCAGTATTAAGGAAACAAAGAACAAAGAGGAAGAAATAGTTGTGGGAGGGAAGGTACAGAGGGAAAAGGTATGTCAGACCCAAACAGGAAATGGAAAATAACTTACAGAATTCATGAAGTCACTGATTTTGCAATATAACCAACCCTGCCACAGATGCAGAATTTCCATACATCACCCCAAAGACTCCATTCTTACCAAATGCATTTATGAACAAGATAAAATTAACAAGAGATTTTATAGGGAAGGTAGAAGAGGGATTTACATGATATGATAGCCAAGACACAAACACAGACCTCCATTCAAATGGTTTCTTCTCTAGCAAATCTATGCTGCCAGAGAAGCCATGAGTCTTTCTTTTTAGACTGTGTGCCTGGGCCCTGCCCATCACCTCACCTTCCTCTCTCCGTCTTTTGTTACTTAGAGAGCTTTCCTCTTTTTCTTGTGAGCTAAGTGTCTTTGTGAGAGTCACTACTCCCATTTGAGAAATTCTAGAAGACCTCTTCCTAGGACAGTTTGCCATTGTGTTTCTAGGTGCTCAAAAAGTGAACTTTCCCCCTCTATATTATCATATGCTGAAACTGAAGTTCCAATACTTTGGTCACCAGATGCAAAGAGCCAACTCATTGAAAAAGACCCTGTTGCTGGAAAAGCCTGAGAACTGGGGAGCCGGAGGAGGAGATGGTTGGATGGCATCGCTGATTCAATGGGCATGAGTTTGAGCAAACCCTGGGAGATAGAGAAGGACAGGGAAGCCTGGTGTGCTGCAGTCCATAGGGTGGTAAAGAGATGGACACAGCTCAGTGACTGAACAACAATAACAAATGTTGTTGCATTAGTTAAGCAGTTTGCATTGACTTTGTGGAAGCAGGACAAGTAAGAATGAAAAGTCAGGTTTAAGCCAAAAGATTAAAGATGCTTAGAATTTATAAACAGAGTGACATGAAGAAAAAAGTCTTATATGAAAATTAACCCAGGGGCTGGTGGCAGCTTCATGGGTGAGACCTGTAAGTCAGTCATCCCAGAGGCCTGGACTCAGAAGAAGCCTATGCATGGTCTAGTGCTTGCTCTTGACACTTTGAAATGTTTAATCTGTTTTGAACAAGGGGCCCTGAAGAACAAAGAGGAAGAAATAGTTGTGGGAGGGAAGGTACAGAGGGAAAAGGTATGTCAGACCCAAACAGGAAATGGAAAATAACTTACAGAATTCATGAAGTCACTGATTTTGCAATATAACCAACCCTGCCACAGATGCAGAATTTCCATACATCACCCCAAAGACTCCATTCTTACCAAATGCATTTATGAACAAGATAAAATTAACAAGAGATTTTATAGGGAAGGTAGAAGAGGGATTTACATGATATGATAGCCAAGACACAAACACAGACCTCCATTCAAATGGTTTCTTCTCTAGCAAATCTATGCTGCCAGAGAAGCCATGAGTCTTTCTTTTTAGACTGTGTGCCTGGGCCCTGCCCATCACCTCACCTTCCTCTCTCCGTCTTTTGTTACTTAGAGAGCTTTCCTCTTTTTCTTGTGAGCTAAGTGTCTTTGTGAGAGTCACTACTCCCATTTGAGAAATTCTAGAAGACCTCTTCCTAGGACAGTTTGCCATTGTGTTTCTAGGTGCTCAAAAAGTGAACTTTCCCCCTCTATATTATCATATGCTGAAACTGAAGTTCCAATACTTTGGTCACCAGATGCAAAGAGCCAACTCATTGAAAAAGACCCTGTTGCTGGAAAAGCCTGAGAACTGGGGAGCCGGAGGAGGAGATGGTTGGATGGCATCGCTGATTCAATGGGCATGAGTTTGAGCAAACCCTGGGAGATAGAGAAGGACAGGGAAGCCTGGTGTGCTGCAGTCCATAGGGTGGTAAAGAGATGGACACAGCTCAGTGACTGAACAACAATAACAAATGTTGTTGCATTAGTTAAGCAGTTTGCATTGACTTTGTGGAAGCAGGACAAGTAAGAATGAAAAGTCAGGTTTAAGCCAAAAGATTAAAGATGCTTAGAATTTATAAACAGAGTGACATGAAGAAAAAAGTCTTATATGAAAATTAACCCAGGGGCTGGTGGCAGCTTCATGGGTGAGACCTGTAAGTCAGTCATCCCAGAGGCCTGGACTCAGAAGAAGCCTATGCATGGTCTAGTGCTTGCTCTTGACACTTTGAAATGTTTAATCTGTTTTGAACAAGGGGCCCTGCATTTTCATTTTTCACAGAGTCTCTTAGATTATGTAGCGGGTCCTTCCAGGGACAGATTGGTGTCCAGCCCCTAGCAAAATATCTGGTACATATCAGTTAAATATTTGATAAATGAAAAAAATAGGCATTTTTCTTAATAAGTTGTGCAGAGGAAATTGAAAAGGGAAGCTATCAGAAGACAGAGGTCTTTCACAGATGTCTCAATACAAGGCGATGAGACTCTCCTCCTCGGGGAGGTCAAAAGCATAGAACTGAGAGTCAAAAGACATAATCTGCAGAAATGAATCTCTCATTACAACCAAAATCAAGATTCTGAAATTTGCTATTCTCACAGGTGTGTAAGATGACCTCCAGCCACAGTCGGGATTTTCCTAATAATATCGGAGTATATTATCAAAAACAGGGGAAAGAGGGAAGAAGGAGAGAAAGAAAGAGAATAAACAACTGTAGAAGATATCGCAAAGAAAAATATAGTCACTCAAAATATATGGAATTTAAGAAATAAAGAAAAGGACCCGCAGAAGGAGAGAGATAAAACAAATTTGCCACAAGTAAATAAATAAAGCTTGGGAGTACCAGATCAAATTCTACCTAATAAGCAGCTGACAAAACCCAGGAAATGTGTCCAGCAGAAAAGAATACTAGATACCTTGTTGAATCAAATGACTTTCTCTTGAAACATTTCACAGAAACTCCAATTACAGTTTCTGGTCACAGTTAACCATATACTTGCCCCTTTCATTTATAAGCCCAGGGGAATCTCTTAATCATGGTTTTAGCTTATTTATATGCGTCTCACCCAGATGTTATTTGCGAAGAGATAGTTGATGCTCAAAAGTATTTGTGAGCCTTTTTAAAGAATATTTATTGTTGGAAATCATGGGAAAGTATGATATCAATCTACAAGCACCACAGACTTGTAGTTTGAATTTAGCATTAGGCCTCTTTCCATTTCAAAATGGTCTTGAAGTTGGCAGAGGATCCATTTCTCACTTGAGTCTTCATTATAGTATTCAAAATACCCTACAAGGAATAACAAATATTAATATACATTTGGCAAAAATTTATAGTAGTATATGTATTGAATTTGATCTGAGAGCTTGGGTCATATTTCCTATTTAAGCCCACTGAATATCAACTTTTGCGTCCCCTACTCTGACTGGGGGACTTTCCATTCTAGTGGTACTAGTGGTAAAGAGCCCACCTGTCAATGCAGTTAGATGCTGAAAACGAGGGTTTGATCCCCGAGTCAGGAAGATCCCCTTGAGGAGGGCATGGCAACCTGAATGGAAAATCCCATGGACAGAGAAACCTGGTTGTTGGGCTATGGTCCAAGGGTAGGCAAAGAGTCAGACATGACGGAAGTGGCTTCACACGCACACACTTTGATTTCGTGACTTGCTCCAGAGTACATTTTCTGGCCGTGTTAAATGTGATGCTGATGGCAAAAGCTCAAATGTAAACATAGTGTTCCTCGCCTAGCTGTTTAATCCACCTCTGCTATCTCCTTAGTTTGTTGGTCTCACAATATACATTTGCAACTACCAATATATAGGTGGTATTACTGATCTTGCTAGTATGTTTCCTGTCGCAAAAACCACCACCAAGATTTACCTCAAATATTTTAATCTACCACTAACATAATTAATTAAAAGTTATTAGTCTCATATCTTCATTTAAACCTCCAAAGTGTCTATTAAGCCAGTCTATTAAGCCCTCAGTTAGGAAATGTTTCGCTAGCCAATTATTACTTTTTCTGCTTGCCAGTGAAATGCCGTTGCCAATTTTTGTTCAACTCTATGTTCTTTTCAGATCCTCAGTCAAGTATTAGCTATCAGCCCATCTGTGTACTGTATTATTGTTTGTATGTTTTTAATGAGTACTACTGCTTCACTCACCTTTTTGTTCCCATGTCTATTCATCTTGTTATTAATTTGATTTTAAAATATTCTCTATAGTGGTATGATTTTAAAATATCCTGATTAATTCTATTTACTTCTACATCTTCATCATTAAAATAAATGTAGATGTGAGGATTCAAGAGAAAGAGGGGAGAATGCAATTTGGCAGATAAATTTCCCCAAATTGCAACTTCCTTTGCCTATTATGTTGGACTGTCCTCCAACATAATCCTTCTCTTTTTCTGGCCGTATATTCTGAACATTTCTACAGGGAATCACTCCTTACTCTTGACAGCATCACCTTTTGTGAGAGTACTCTCAGAAATTAAACCTGGTTTGGAAAATTAATCTCTTTTTTCAAATAAGTGAGAAGATATTTAGAAACTGAAAATAGGCAAGTGTGTCAACCAACACAGAAAATTCAGAGAGGCCAGGAAGCTTTCCAACCTCTATGTGTTTCACTGTCTACTCACTAATGTTTGCAATTACTTGATTCGACATTTAAATGAGGACTTTCATTCAGCTCTACAGGGAAGGGAAATCACAGTGTCAAGGTCATGGCAGAGAGATAATTAGATACTTTCATGTAGAAATAGTACTAGGTTCCATCACTGCAGCATAAAATGAAATGCTGCCACCATTAAAGGTCTAAATGGTGCTCATGGGTAGAAGTTAGGAAAATCATATAAACTCCTTCAAAACTGATCAGTTTTGTGTCCTTAGAATGAATGCAAAACTCAGTTTATGCCAAAATAAATGGACATGGTATTGTGGTGTTTGCCATTTCAACAGCTGACCCTGAGGCCCCTTGATCACATATAGGCTGCATCAGCTTGACTCTGCTCCAGAAATCTACTTCATTGTGGAAATCACCAGACTCATCAAACTCATGACAGGCCGCAACTGAAAAGAATATCCTAGATGTTTAATTCTGGAAAAGAATATCCTAGATATTTAATTCTGTACACTCTCACCCAAATGGACAACAATATGATTCGGTGTGCCATGCACCACTCTAAGTGTGAAGCCCTTAAATGAGAAAACCTTAGTGAAGCAGAAAACAGATGTCCTTTAATCTAGGCTCCCAAAACCAATGGGATGTTTGATCTCCAGGGTGGGACACAGAGAGCCCCAGAGTGCCCAGAGCAATTTAAAACTGCAAAAGATAAACAGTAGAATGTTTATTTTTATTTTGACTTTCTAAAAGTCTGTGACCCATGCGTTTATGTTACTCTATACAACAGTAACAACACATGTAATTTATAATTACATATATAATATATATATATAGTTGTTTGTTATTTAGTTACTAAGTCATGTCAGACTATTTTGCAACCCTCATGGACTGTAGCCTGCTATGCCCCTCTGTCCATGGAATTTCCCTGGCAAGGATATTGGAGTGGGTTGCCATTGCCATCTCCAGGAGATCTTCCCCACCCAGAGACTGAGCCCACAGCTCCTACTGAGTCTCCTGTATTGGTAAATGATCCGTTCTTTAGCACTGAGCTACCAGGGAAGCTGATTAACTATGTGTGTGTATGTAAATATATTTTCTCTCTTTCCCTTCACAGAAAAAGTCTGTCAATGATATACATGATGGGAAAGTTTTTTTCGCCTGTGCCTAATAGAACTTTGATACCAAGATAAACTTTCTCCAAGTAAAGTTTAACCCCAACCTCTTTTCCCATCAAAATCCAAGACATTTACAAACCTCTTCCCACCACATGATATTTATACATATTTGGATATTCTGCACTAATTGGTTTTTTGTTTGTTTCAGAGCAGTTCTCAGGGGGAGACTATCTCATTTTAGTCTTTCAGCTTTCACTGGATTTTGAATTGCAAACAAAATAATGGAAAAACTTTTTGGTTTTTTAATGAATGCAAAACTCAGTTTATGCCAAAATAAATGGACATGGTATTGTGGTGTTTGCCATTTCAACAGCTGACCCTGAGGCCCCTTGATCACATATAGGCTGCATCAGCTTGACTCTGCTCCAGAAATCTACTTCATTGTGGAAATCACCAGACTCATCAAACTCATGACAGGCCGCAACTGAAAAGAATATCCTAGATGTTTAATTCTGGAAAAGAATATCCTAGATATTTAATTCTGTACACTCTCACCCAAATGGACAACAATATGATTCGGTGTGCCATGCACCACTCTAAGTGTGAAGCCCTTAAATGAGAAAACCTTAGTGAAGCAGAAAACAGATGTCCTTTAATCTAGGCTCCCAAAACCAATGGGATGTTTGATCTCCAGGGTGGGGGACAGAGAGCCCCAGAGTGCCCAGAGCAATTTAAAACTGCAAAAGATAAACAGTAGAATGTTTATTTTTATTTTGACTTTCTAAAAGTCTGTGACCCATGCGTTTATGTTACTCTATACAACAGTAACAACACATGTAATTTATAATTACATATATAATATATATATATAGTTGTTTGTTATTTAGTTACTAAGTCATGTCAGACTATTTTGCAACCCTCATGGACTGTAGCCTGCTATGCCCCTCTGTCCATGGAATTTCCCTGGCAAGGATATTGGAGTGGGTTGCCATTGCCATCTCCAGGAGATCTTCCCCACCCAGAGACTGAGCCCACAGCTCCTACTGAGTCTCCTGTATTGGTAAATGATCCGTTCTTTAGCACTGAGCTACCAGGGAAGCTGATTAACTATGTGTGTGTATGTAAATATATTTTCTCTCTTTCCCTTCACAGAAAAAGTCTGTCAATGATATACATGATGGGAAAGTTTTTTTCGCCTGTGCCTAATAGAACTTTGATACCAAGATAAACTTTCTCCAAGTAAAGTTTAACCCCAACCTCTTTTCCCATCAAAATCCAAGACATTTACAAACCTCTTCCCACCACATGATATTTATACATATTTGGATATTCTGCACTAATTGGTTTTTTGTTTGTTTCAGAGCAGTTCTCAGGGGGAGACTATCTCATTTTAGAGAATAATAACATATTCAGCTTTCACTGGATTTTGAATTGACAAAAAATCCCAAAATCTAGAAATGGTGCAGTACAAAAGCAATTAATGGGCAATTTTATCAATAAGGAAGAGATGCTAAAACTGGGTGGGGGAGAAAACTAAACTGTGGTGTCACTGTAACCAGAGAAAACAATAGCAACATAATAATAGTACCAGGAATCTACCAGAAGAGGGTGGGACATAGAAACAATCAGACATGTCAGCAGATTATTCAGATAAGCAAAACAAAAGGGGAGCCTATGCCAAAATCAATACAAAAATCCTTACCTAGCTACTCTTTTCAGGGGTACTTAATACTAATCTAATGAGTGAGTGTCATGTACTCAGTCATGTCCAACTCTTTGGGAACCCCTGGACTGTAGCCTGCCAGGCTCCTCTGTCCATGGGGAGCCTCCCAATAAGAATACTAGAGTGGGTTACTGTGCCCATCTCCTGGGAATCTTTCCAACCCAGGGATCAAACCTGCATCTCTTATGTCTCCTGCATTGGCAGGCAGGTTCTTCACACTTGAGTCACCTGGGAATCCCAATCCAATATTATTGATTTAATATTACACCATGAGTCTTCCTCAACATTCCCTAATGGGATCTATGCCAGTGTTGATTAGATACATTATCTATGTCTCATTTTCTAGTAAATATCAGGGTTTTCTCTCTTTCTTTACTTTTTTTTAATAGTGAGATTTTTAGTTAATTTATTTTTTTTAATGAAGGATAATTGCTCTACAGAATTTTGTTGTTTGCTGACAAACATCAGCATCAATCAGCTATAGGTATAGGTCCCTTTTTCTTGAAATTCCCCCCATCTCCTTCCCCATCCCACTCCTCCAGGTTGTTATAAAGTCCATGTTAGAGTTCCCTGAGTCATACAGCACTTTCCAATTTTTTATTAAAAAAAAATATTGAACCAATTTAGAAGAAATTTCACCTGTGACTAAAATACATTTACAAACCTCTTCCCACCACATGATATTTATACATATTTGGATATTCTGCACTAATTGGTTTTTTGTTTGTTTCAGAGCAGTTCTCAGGGGGAGACTATCTCATTTTAGAGAATAATAACATATTCAGCTTTCACTGGATTTTGAATTGACAAAAAATCCCAAAATCTAGAAATGGTGCAGTACAAAAGCAATTAATGGGCAATTTTATCAATAAGGAAGAGATGCTAAAACTGGGTGGGGGAGAAAACTAAACTGTGGTGTCACTGTAACCAGAGAAAACAATAGCAACATAATAATAGTACCAGGAATCTACCAGAAGAGGGTGGGACATAGAAACAATCAGACATGTCAGCAGATTATTCAGATAAGCAAAACAAAAGGGGAGCCTATGCCAAAATCAATACAAAAATCCTTACCTAGCTACTCTTTTCAGGGGTACTTAATACTAATCTAATGAGTGAGTGTCATGTACTCAGTCATGTCCAACTCTTTGGGAACCCCTGGACTGTAGCCTGCCAGGCTCCTCTGTCCATGGGGAGCCTCCCAATAAGAATACTAGAGTGGGTTACTGTGCCCATCTCCTGGGAATCTTTCCAACCCAGGGATCAAACCTGCATCTCTTATGTCTCCTGCATTGGCAGGCAGGTTCTTCACACTTGAGTCACCTGGGAATCCCAATCCAATATTATTGATTTAATATTACACCATGAGTCTTCCTCAACATTCCCTAATGGGATCTATGCCAGTGTTGATTAGATACATTATCTATGTCTCATTTTCTAGTAAATATCAGGGTTTTCTCTCTTTCTTTACTTTTTTTTAATAGTGAGATTTTTAGTTAATTTATTTTTTTTTAATGAAGGATAATTGCTCTACAGAATTTTGTTGTTTGCTGACAAACATCAGCATCAATCAGCTATAGGTATAGGTCCCTTTTTCTTGAAATTCCCCCCATCTCCTTCCCCATCCCACTCCTCCAGGTTGTTATAAAGTCCATGTTAGAGTTCCCTGAGTCATACAGCACTTTCCAATTTTTTATTAAAAAAAAATATTGAACCAATTTAGAAGAAATTTCACCTGTGACTAAAATACATTGAACCACTTGTGTCCAAGTAATATTTGAAGTCACATTCTTGCATAAGAGATATTTGAAGTCCCATTCTTGCATAAGAAGCACCTTTTGTTGAATAATTTCTGAGAAAGTTTCACTAATATGTGACTGAACCAGAACTTGGAGACTACCCACAATACTTGATGAAATATGATTTTTAAAATCATTGTCATTTTATACTCAATGATGCTAGGCTACTATATATATATGACTTATTTTTATCATATTTGGGTCACATGGAACTGTAGATCTTAGTCACTTCATTTCATCATTTTTCATTATTTAAACCAGGGGTCAACTATTACCCATGGGACAAATCTGGTCTACCACCTGTTTTTGTATAGCCCAAGAGCTAGTAATAGTTTTTTCATGTTTAAAAATGGGTGAAAAAAATTCAAAAGAATATACCATGATACATGAAAACTATGTGACATTTTGTGCCCATAAGTAAAGTTTTATTGAAACACAGTCCTGTCTGTTCCTTTACATGCTTGTCTATGAATGCTTTCACACTACGAGGGTAAAGGTGGACAGCCATCATACCCAGACTTATGGCCCCCAACCTCATATATATACTCTCTTTCCCTTCACAGAAAAAGTCTGCCAAGCCTTGATTTAAATGGAACAAAATCTGGGCTCATGATGTCCCACCTTCTTATTGAAAGTCAGGCTACACTTGTCTTTTTAGAGCCTACTTGATTCTTTTAATACTTTTTCAAAGGAGATAAATTCCAGTTTTACTGCGATTAGGCAGAAAAGAGAGACAGATTTAGCCTATGTATCTGGAACTATTCTAATTGCCCACATGGGTCATTTGTCCTAATGCCTGTCTTAATTAATTTTAGTAGGTAATTAAGGCTGCTAATTCATTCCACAATTGGGCCACCCTCTGCAGCACTTAATCTAAATAGATACAACCACAACTGTACCTGAGCCAGATCTGCTGGTTCAAGTTTTATCAAAATGAGCTTAAGGACATGTTGAAATGGAATTAGATTCACTGAGGAGATAATTTGTTCCCCATTAAATGCTGGTATTGTTCACCTTCCCCTAGTAGTAGTTACACATCATCTTTCTCCGGGTAGTCCCAGGTCAAGGGAACTTTCAGAAATATGACTGGTTGAAATGATTCCAGAACATAGCTCTTCACACCAATGATCTAGTAGGACAACTGAATATTGCACAGCAAATTCATCTCTTTATTAAAAATTCACTAGGGACATAAAAATGACAATAAAACAAACATGATATGGTGGGACAGGTTGTTACAACAGGCTTGGAATTTACTCCTTTTTTTCTGACTTTTATTTTACCTTTTTCTCCTGGTCAAATGCCACTTTAGGTCTGAACTTACATTATTACCATAATCATGTCTTTAATTTTGTTATCCCAAAGCAGGTTGCATATATCTTCATTAAAATGCTTTAACAAGCTATCATAGCTCCTTTTTTATGGTTTGTCACTTTTACTTTTCAATCTTTAGTTTAAATTACTAGCTTCCTAAGAAAAAACCCATGCTTTCTGCATGTTCAGTCCTCAGGACTGGTCTGGTGTTAGGTGCATACAGCAATGCCGGTCTTCCCTGTCCTTCACCATCGCCTGGAGTTTGATCAACTCATGTCCATTGAGTCAATTATGTCCGCCAGCCATCTCATCAGCTGTCAACCGTTTCTCCCCCTGCCCTCCATCTTTCCCAGAATCAGGGTGTTTTCAAATGAGTCAGCTCTTCACATTGGGTGGCCAAATTATTGAAGCTTCCACCATGGTCCATCCAATGAGTATTTAAGACTGATTTCCTTTTCATCCTCCACCATTTTAAAAATAGTCACTCATTTTTTCATTGTCATTCCCACCAGTGACATTTTGACTGTGACTCGACTCAAATACTCAGGCATAAAATAGGAAACTGATCTAATTTTTAATTAAAAATTAAAATTTCACTAGTAGGACTATAACAACTAATTGTTAAAGGAGAAAACCAAGGTGCTTCTTCTGCACTCTCCCTGTCAGTAGATGCATTGGCAGGAAAGTGTAAGACATGCTCACAGCCCTTTGGTGGAGCACCATTCAGGCTCCTTCCAATACCACCAGGCTCTTTTTAGGAACTGCCCATCTCCCACATGCTCTGCAATTCTAAATAGATACAACCACAACTGTACCTGAGCCAGATCTGCTGGTTCAAGTTTTATCAAAATGAGCTTAAGGACATGTTGAAATGGAATTAGATTCACTGAGGAGATAATTTGTTCCCCATTAAATGCTGGTATTGTTCACCTTCCCCTAGTAGTAGTTACACATCATCTTTCTCCGGGTAGTCCCAGGTCAAGGGAACTTTCAGAAATATGACTGGTTGAAATGATTCCAGAACATAGCTCTTCACACCAATGATCTAGTAGGAAAACTGAATATTGCACAGCAAATTCATCTCTTTATTAAAAATTCACTAGGGACATAAAAATGACAATAAAACAAACATGATATGGTGGGACAGGTTGTTACAACAGGCTTGGAATTTACTCCTTTTTTTCTGACTTTTATTTTACCTTTTTCTCCTGGTCAAATGCCACTTTAGGTCTGAACTTACATTATTACCATAATCATGTCTTTAATTTTGTTATCCCAAAGCAGGTTGCATATATCTTCATTAAAATGCTTTAACAAGCTATCATAGCTCCTTTTTTATGGTTTGTCACTTTTACTTTTCAATCTTTAGTTTAAATTACTAGCTTCCTAAGAAAAAACCCATGCTTTCTGCATGTTCAGTCCTCAGGACTGGTCTGGTGTTAGGTGCATACAGCAATGCCGGTCTTCCCTGTCCTTCACCATCGCCTGGAGTTTGATCAACTCATGTCCATTGAGTCAATTATGTCCGCCAGCCATCTCATCAGCTGTCAACCGTTTCTCCCCCTGCCCTCCATCTTTCCCAGAATCAGGGTGTTTTCAAATGAGTCAGCTCTTCACATTGGGTGGCCAAATTATTGAAGCTTCCACCATGGTCCATCCAATGAGTATTTAAGACTGATTTCCTTTTCATCCTCCACCATTTTAAAAATAGTCACTCATTTTTTCATTGTCATTCCCACCAGTGACATTTTGACTGTGACTCGACTCAAATACTCAGGCATAAAATAGGAAACTGATCTAATTTTTAATTAAAAATTAAAATTTCACTAGTAGGACTATAACAACTAATTGTTAAAGGAGAAAACCAAGGTGCTTCTTCCACACTCTCCCTGTCAGTAGATGCATTGGCAGGAAAGTGTAAGACATGCTCACAGCCCTTTGGTGGAGCACCATTCAGGCTCCTTCCAATACCACCAGGCTCTTTTTAGGAACTGCCCATCTCCCACATGCTCTGCAGTTCCGTGGAGAGGCTGTGCCCACCAACCCCAGGGTCCAAAGTGCACCCAGGGGAAGCCAGACAGACCCGTCTCCTGGACTCGACTCTCCAGAGGTTGTGCGGCCCTGGAAGTCATGGGCCACAGTGACATCATCCACTTTGGTCCTTCTGGGTGACTCCTGCTCCTGATCCCAGACATCTGGCTTTTTTTGGTGTTTGATCATTTCTCAGACCCAGACCTCCTTTCAGTCTTACCCTGATTATCTAACAGTACTTGTCCAAGAATTTCTTTTAATTCCTTTTTTATTATTTTTTTAATTTTATTTTTTAATACAAAAAACATTTTTATTGGGGTATAGCCAATTAACAATTGTGTGATAGTTTCAGGTGAACAGTGAAAGAGCTTGGCCATGCATATACATGTGTCCATTCTCTCCCCAACCCCCCTCCCATCCAGGCTAGTACATAGCATGGAGCAGAGTTCCATGTGCTATACAATAGATTTTTGTTGGTTATCCATTTCAAACATGGCAGTGTGTACATGTGTTTCCCAAAGTCTCCAACATCACCTCCCCCCTGCCACCATAAGTTTGCCAAGAACTTCTTTTTAGTCTTTCCTTTCTCTGGCTCACAAATATAAATTTTGAGTGCTAAGAGGAATATCACCAGCCTTGTTGTTGTTGTTCAGTTGCTAAGCTGTGTCTGACTCTTTGTGACCCCGTGGACTGCAG
This sequence comes from Tragulus kanchil, assembly GCA_022376925.1. Lineage (NCBI taxonomy): Eukaryota > Metazoa > Chordata > Mammalia > Artiodactyla > Tragulidae > Tragulus > Tragulus kanchil. The sequence continues at coordinate 150,483,303 of JAIOJX010000004.1, forward strand.
CACAGCAGGCATCCCTGTCCTTCACCATCTCCCAGAGTTTGCTCAAATTCACGTTCATTGAGTCGATCTTGCCATCCAACCATCTAACTAGCATTGTGTATGTGTAGTGACTTTTTATTGTGTGGTATTTACTTCTCACAAAAACTCTATGAGATAAGGCAATTCCCATCATTATTGTCTTCCATGGATAGGAAAACTAAGGAAGAGAGAACATACGTCAGGATGACAGAGTCTTATGGCTTATAACTGACAGAACTTGGCCCAAATCAAGACAGTCTGTCGTTATATTTCATTTTTATTAGTAGGAAAAAGAATTGTATAATTCTTCTTATTATTGTTAATAATGAGATCCGATATTTATTATCACTTGCTATCCCCAGGTGGTGCTAGTGGTAAAAAGCCAGCCTGCCAATGCAGGGGACAGATGCAGGTTTGATGCCTAGGTGGAGGTGATTCCCCAGAGTAAGACATGGCAACCTACTCCAGTTTTCTTGCTTGGAAAATTCCATGGACAGAGGAGCCTGACAGGCTACAGTCCATGACATCGCAGAGTCAGACATGACTGAGCGTCTGAGCACACGGACATAAGAGCACTGGTTGTTTATTCCTTACAGTATCTTTCAAAGTACCTCCTAACTTTGTACTGAGTAATCCTGATTTGACAGATGAAAAAGTTGAAAAATGATGAGAATAAACTACTAGCCCAGTTGCCCAAAGCTAGTGATTGTTAGCACCAAGCTTTAAACCCAAGGCATCCAGCCACCTTCTCCCCACTTACCCCACGTTCATGACAGAAGCTTTGCAACTACAAGGGAGTCAAACTCTAAATCTATCATGGCATAAACTAGCTCTGTGACCTTAAGCGTGACTTTATATCTTCACCTATAAATAAGATGGAAATAATATTACCAAACGTCTGACATAATTCACAAGACTTTTATGAGGGAAAAATTAGATGCTATTTTAAAGTGTTTTGAAAATTGTTATTCATAGGAACATTTACTAGAATTTTTAAATTGTACTTTTAGAAAGGTGAAAACTGAGTCTGTTTATCATCACCGGATGAAGGTATCTAAAAGAAATGCATGCATGGATCAGAATCATTTATAACGCATCACCCAGTGCATTTTAGAGAGCTAGAACATTCTGGAACGCATAGGACAATTCTCACAACAAAGAATTGTCCTACCCAAAATGTTAATATTGCCAACACCGAGAAGCCCTGGTTTAGCTCTTTCATTGTTGTTATCTAGAACTTTGTTCCAAAACAGGTTTTTGGCTGAGAACAGGATATTTATATTTTGCTTTGTGGTTCTTTTTTTTTATCCCCTGAAATGGCATTTGGAGATTTTAAAGAGCATGTATCTGCTTGAGCTGCATGTGGATAATTGGGTATTACCCAACATAATTGCCTTTATGCAGAACTTCTTGCCTAAATGACTAGATATAAATGCTACAGATGAATCACTTGATACATGATATCAAATTTTAATTAGGCAAACTGAAAGGAAATTCAAATGGGAAAATTATTATTTCTTTCTCAAACATCAAAAGAAAACCAAAACATTCAGTAATGACTCTAAGATGTAGGAGAAAAGGTAAAGTGAAGGGAGAAGAATGAAAATATTTTGCACCTTGGGCCTGACAAACAACAGTGAGAAAAGTAATACATGTCTGCTGAATTACCAGGCTGTGTCTTTGTGACTCGACGTACTGTAGCTCACCAAGCTCCTCTGCCTATGGGTTTCTCCAGGTGAGAATCCTGGAGTGAGTTGTGATTCCCTTCTCCAGGGGATCTTCCCAATCCAGGGACTGAACCCACATCTGCATTGCAGGTAGGTTCTCTACCACTGAGCCACCTAAGGAAAGTAAAGCTCAGTCTAAAACAAGATTCCTCTTAATACAAGGAGTCAAACTCTAAATCTATCATGGCATAAACTAGCTCTGTGACCTTAAGCGTGACTTTATATCTTCACCTATAAATAAGATGGAAATAATATTACCAAACGTCTGACATAATTCACAAGACTTTTATGAGGGAAAAATTAGATGCTATTTTAAAGTGTTTTGAAAATTGTTATTCATAGGAACATTTACTAGAATTTTTAAATTGTACTTTTAGAAAGGTGAAAACTGAGTCTGTTTATCATCACCGGATGAAGGTATCTAAAAGAAATGCATGCATGGATCAGAATCATTTATAACGCATCACCCAGTGCATTTTAGAGAGCTAGAACATTCTGGAACGCATAGGACAATTCTCACAACAAAGAATTGTCCTGCCCAAAATGTTAATATTGCCAACACCGAGAAGCCCTGGTTTAGCTCTTTCATTGTTGTTATCTAGAACTTTGTTCCAAAACAGGTTTTTGGCTGAGAACAGGATATTTATATTTTGCTTTGTGGTTCTTTTTTTTTATCCCCTGAAATGGCATTTGGAGATTTTAAAGAGCATGTATCTGCTTGAGCTGCATGTGGATAATTGGGTATTACCCAACATAATTGCCTTTATGCAGAACTTCTTGCCTAAATGACTAGATATAAATGCTACAGATGAATCACTTGATACATGATATCAAATTTTAATTAGGCAAACTGAAAGGAAATTCAAATGGGAAAATTATTATTTCTTTCTCAAACATCAAAAGAAAACCAAAACATTCAGTAATGACTCTAAGATGTAGGAGAAAAGGTAAAGTGAAGGGAGAAGAATGAAAATATTTTGCACCTTGGGCCTGACAAACAACAGTGAGAAAAGTAATACATGTCTGCTGAATTACCAGGCTGTGTCTTTGTGACTCGACGTACCGTAGCTCACCAAGCTCCTCTGCCTATGGGTTTCTCCAGGTGAGAATCCTGGAGTGAGTTGCGATTCCCTTCTCCAGGGGATCTTCCCAATCCAGGGACTGAACCCACATCTGCATTGCAGGTAGGTTCTCTACCACTGAGCCACCTAAGGAAAGTAAAGCTCAGTCTAAAACAAGATTCCTCTTAATCCAAGAGCAATCCACTTTATTCTAACATCCAACTGGTTCTCTCAGCACATATATCACAAATGACAGAGTGATTGCAGCTCAAAGAGACTGGAAATCAAATTGACTCTCTGTCCTGCACCCTCACAACCAATATATAATTGCTGTTGGGGTACCAGCAGTTCCGTCATTGCCCTTGGTCTTGAGCTTCAGTTTCCCCATCCTTGGCCCCAGTGACAAGATTGTCCCAGGGGTCAGGAATATTCCCTGGAGAATGGAATAGCAACTCACTCCAGTATTTTTGCCTGGGAAATCCCAAGAACAGGGGATCCTGGCAAGCTATAGTTCATGGGGTCACAAAAGACTTGAACATGATTTACTGACTAAACAACAACAGCCATCCCCTGGCTCTGTGAAATCATTCTGTAGAATAATACTGCAATTAGGAAAAAGGGCTCTGCAGGTATATTGTCAGAGCTGGCTCTGACATTTCATAGCTGTTTGATCTTAGACTTTCCTCAGTCTTCTGCATTTTAGTTCTTTTTGGTTTGTTTTTGTTTTGTCTCCAAAATGAGCATGATAATGTCTAAGCTTGCAGACTCCAAAATACAGGTAATATTTCCTACTAAAATTTTCACTCTCCAAAATTTATAAACAGAATAGATGCAGGTATACCTACATTTTCAAATTTTTAATTCTTGGTATCCAAAATTTAGGACATGAATGGGATTCAGATAATTCATGATGGTTCATGTTATCTAAACTTACTACTGGGACTCTCATTATCCCTACTTAGAGTCTGAATAGATTTGAAAAGCAAGGGATTCATACAAATTATAATAGCATAATTCGAAGTAGTTATTTCCACTGGAAACTGGATTGTTTATTTTTATCTGGGTTCTCCTCATTAAGGTATTATAAAAGAGAGGATATAGAAATTTGTTTCATGATGCTGGCAAACTCTAATATTAAAATCTGGAAAGGAAAACACACCAAAAAGAAAAAAAAGGAAAGAAATATAAAAATAATACGTCCCTAGTGCTTTCTATCTACAATTAAATGAGCATAATTTTGGATTGCTATTTCCCTGCAAATAAAAGGCTAAAGAAAATCAAATATGATAACTCAAATATATGCTCCTGTTCTTTCAAAAGCCTGCATTTTCTTCATTTCCAAAGAGGATAAAGATTAAAAATTCATCATAGCATCTGAGACAAAAAAAAAAGTTCTTAATTAAAAAATCTCTCAAGTTAATATTACTTTTCAGATTATATGTTTGATCAGACTCTACTAAAATTAAGATTTATATTTATGTCTTGTTTTGAATTATTTCAGTGTAATTGCAAAAAATATATATCAAACAATGAATATGAAAGAGCTCCTTTATTGAAACTAACAAAACATACACCATTTTAGATCATTACCCAAAATTTTTTCCAACAGTTACACAGTACAACTAACGATATTTATGTGTTCATGAGACATCCTGGAAAAGCTAATAGTTCATGGGGTCACAAAGACTTGAACATGATTTACTGACTAAACAACAACAGCCATCCCCTGGCTCTGTGAAATCATTCTGTAGAATAATACTGCAATTAGGAAAAAGGGCTCTGCAGGTATATTGTCAGAGCTGGCTCTGACATTTCATAGCTGTTTGATCTTAGACTTTCCTCAGTCTTCTGCATTTTAGTTCTTTTTGGTTTGTTTTTGTTTTGTCTCCAAAATGAGCATGATAATGTCTAAGCTTGCAGACTCCAAAATACAGGTAATATTTCCTACTAAAATTTTCACTCTCCAAAATTTATAAACAGAATAGATGCAGGTATACCTACATTTTCAAATTTTTAATTCTTGGTATCCAAAATTTAGGACATGAATGGGATTCAGATAATTCATGATGGTTCATGTTATCTAAACTTACTACTGGGACTCTCATTATCCCTACTTAGAGTCTGAATAGATTTGAAAAGCAAGGGATTCATACAAATTATAATAGCATAATTCGAAGTAGTTATTTCCACTGGAAACTGGATTGTTTATTTTTATCTGGGTTCTCCTCATTAAGGTATTATAAAAGAGAGGATATAGAAATTTGTTTCATGATGCTGGCAAACTCTAATATTAAAATCTGGAAAGGAAAACACACCAAAAAGAAAAAAAAGGAAAGAAATATAAAAATAATACGTCCCTAGTGCTTTCTATCTACAATTAAATGAGCATAATTTTGGATTGCTATTTCCCTGCAAATAAAAGGCTAAAGAAAATCAAATATGATAACTCAAATATATGCTCCTGTTCTTTCAAAAGCCTGCATTTTCTTCATTTCCAAAGAGGATAAAGATTAAAAATTCATCATAGCATCTGAGACAAAAAAAAAAGTTCTTAATTAAAAAATCTCTCAAGTTAATATTACTTTTCAGATTATATGTTTGATCAGACTCTACTAAAATTAAGATTTATATTTATGTCTTGTTTTGAATTATTTCAGTGTAATTGCAAAAAATATATATCAAACAATGAATATGAAAGAGCTCCCTTTTATTGAAACTAACAAAAACATACACCATTTTAGATCATTACCCCAAAATTTTTTTCCAACAGTTACACAGTACAACTAACGCATATTTATGTGTTCATGAGACATGGGGCAAGAGTAATTAGTAGTACCAGCAGAAATGACCACTGATGCAAACCTTCTTCTGTCCCCTGAGCCAAGTGAGTCTTAGGATTCAGCCCTTTAAGCAAGTGGGTGGATTGGCCATCTTAGAGATAGTGATTCAGATGGGAGATAAGGATTCTGATCCCTGTGAAGGAGCACAGAGCATGTAGAACAGATGCCCACACAGATGGAAAATTAGGGGTAGCCAGCAACCAAAGTATTCACAGGACTTTTGAGCTCCCAGAATGCAATAAGCTAATTGAATACAATGTTAGCGACAGAAACAGTTGACTTAAGGCACAGGACCTGTTTAACCAGACACGTCATTCACGCCTGCTTTCTCACCTGTAAGGAAGTTGAGACAGATGAAGTATAAATCTCCTTTTAGTCGTTAGATTCAGTAATTCTACACAAACTACCTCTTTTTAACTCACTTATACCTAAAAACTGTCAATGATATTGGTTAGCATTAGAAAATAGTGAAATGCCAAAATAAAAATCATGTGTAATTGGTTTTGACTGTCAGTCTGAAGCATTTATGGTGTTTTAATGTGCTGTCTAATGTGTTCCCATTGTGTTTTAATGATGCTGTTTTTTAAATTAATAATTTCACCTCAGGGTTCAACTGAAAAAGATAGAAGGTGATCCAGAGGCCTCAAGAGAAACCATAAAGAATAAATTAAACTACATTGTCTCACAATTGTCTCACAAGGCATTACAAAGATCTGTGAAGTTTGAGCTCTTTTATCTTGAGTTACTAACCTTTAGATATTGCCCATTCTGTGTTAAAAACAAGTCATTTATGAGTTAGCAGCTATTTCTTGAACAGTCTTGTTACCTTTAATTATCAAAAAGTGGAAATGAACACACTTGATAAAAGGTTTGTATGAAAAATATATATACAATATTTTCTACCTTCTGCTTCCAACAAATTCAGTTTAAAGATATGGTTGCAAGATCATAAAGAGAGCCTAGAGCCCATTATACAGATTGAAATAAAAGACAGCCATTGTGCATTAATACATCCGTATGGAATTTAGAAAGTACTGGCAATCTTATTTACAGGGCAACCGTGGAGACAGACAGAGAGAACAGACTTGTGGAGCCAGTGCAGGAAGGAGAAGGTGGGACAAACTGAGAGAAGAGTTTGGAAACGTGTGTTGCAGGACGTAAAACAGAGAGCATATGGGAATCTGCCCTGCGACATGGGGAGCACAGTCCAGTGCTCTGTGACCACCTGGAGGAGCAGGATAGGGAAGGAGGTGGGATGGGGATTCAGAAGCAAGTGGACAGATGTATACTGTGGCTGATTCGTGCTGATGTATGGCAGAAACCAACACAATATTGTAAAGCAATTATCCTCCAATAAAATGTTTTAAAAAGACAACCGTGACATTTATTAGGAGAAAATTATAGAAATCAGATCCACTTATTTAATATTGATTTTATTGTTAAACCAATATTTTACTAGTCTAGAAATCTCCTGTCCCGATGTTATGGACTTTATTTCAACTGATACCTTTTAAAGAACAAAAACCACGTAACCCACTTTCATTATGTCCTTGTAGAATTAATTTTTCTCTGAGTCTCAATTTGTTACAAATTGTCAGAGCAAGTTAAAGCAGACCAACTGTTGGTTTTCATTAGTTCCATATCCAAATTAGTCATACAAAAATCTGGGCTCCTTATAGGGTATATTACACTAAAAAGAATTGTCCTTTTCTCACTATTTTTGCATATTATTGCTTGAACAACTTTGACATTGTACTTTGTTATTTTAATTCTTATCATTTGTCAGGTGGCCTACTCCTAAGCGGACCAACTGATTCCATCCATCATTTTTATGAATGTCAGAGTATCATTTGGTTAAAGGAAATCTCATTTTTATTACCTGCTTCTAACAAATGAAGGGGCTGCAAATGTGTTCTGTGCAAACTTTAGGTGCTGATAAAGTTCATTTTCTGCAAGAAGGGAAAACACGCATAACTCATCATTTCTTATTTAATGGCATAAGAGCATGAGTAGCATACTCAAGCAAGGGAAGAGAATGTAAGGCAAATCATTCTATCATTTCCTGGAAACTCAGAGTGGTCCTGCTCAGTATATAAGCAAAGGGCAAGAGTTCTGAAAAGACGAATCTATTCAAACATGTGATTCTCTTCTCTTTTCAGTGTGGTTATTACCTAACTAATAAGCTTGCTCTTCTTGTTTGGTTCTTTAGTGTTCCTATAGTATTAACCATAGAAGAACCGTAAGGATAATGTTCTGATTTTCATGTGAAGTCTGCAAAACATCATTTTATTTTGTCATCAAATGTCTACTATGCATATTTAAATCCAGAAAAGTCTGTGGATAAGATCTTTTAACGTGTTGTTAACATAGGTTTCGGTAAATCTATTTCCCAGTCTTCACCTGACCTCATGTTCAACACTAGACTTCTTCCATATAAAACTGCCTTGATGCATGGTGAATGTTTCTTTTAATCACAGCAACAGAATTTTCTTTCAAAAATACCCTTCTCTGACATTGCTCCCAGAAAAAAAAAAAAAAATGTGTCATGGTAGATAAAGCATAAAAGGAGAGTTCTTTTGAAAATTCTTCAAACACCAAATACCTTTTAGAAGTCTCATCTAAAGGTAAAGAAAAAATAATTAGAGATAAACCACATCATATTCTTCAGTCATTTTTCTAATTAGCAAAGTCCTCCGCCCACCCCCAGCGCTACTGGAGAAAACTCTTTAAGTATTTGTTGACACAGCAAATGCACTGATGCTAGTTCACCAGAAACCATTCATGAATATTATAATTGACATTGTACTTTGTTATTTTAATTCTTATCATTTGTCAGGTGGCCTACTCCTAAGCGGACCAACTGATTCCATCCATCATTTTTATGAATGTCAGAGTATCATTTGGTTAAAGGAAATCTCATTTTTATTACCTGCTTCTAACAAATGAAGGGGCTGCAAATGTGTTCTGTGCAAACTTTAGGTGCTGATAAAGTTCATTTTCTGCAAGAAGGGAAAACACGCATAACTCATCATTTCTTATTTAATGGCATAAGAGCATGAGTAGCATACTCAAGCAAGGGAAGAGAATGTAAGGCAAATCATTCTATCATTTCCTGGAAACTCAGAGTGGTCCTGCTCAGTATATAAGCAAAGGGCAAGAGTTCTGAAAAGACGAATCTATTCAAACATGTGATTCTCTTCTCTTTTCAGTGTGGTTATTACCTAACTAATAAGCTTGCTCTTCTTGTTTGGTTCTTTAGTGTTCCTATAGTATTAACCATAGAAGAACCGTAAGGATAATGTTCTGATTTTCATGTGAAGTCTGCAAAACATCATTTTATTTTGTCATCAAATGTCTACTATGCATATTTAAATCCAGAAAAGTCTGTGGATAAGATCTTTTAACGTGTTGTTAACATAGGTTTCGGTAAATCTATTTCCCAGTCTTCACCTGACCTCATGTTCAACACTAGACTTCTTCCATATAAAACTGCCTTGATGCATGGTGAATGTTTCTTTTAATCACAGCAACAGAATTTTCTTTCAAAAATACCCTTCTCTGACATTGCTCCCAGAAAAAAAAAAAAAAATGTGTCATGGTAGATAAAGCATAAAAGGAGAGTTCTTTTGAAAATTCTTCAAACACCAAATACCTTTTAGAAGTCTCATCTAAAGGTAAAGAAAAAATAATTAGAGATAAACCACATCATATTCTTCAGTCATTTTTCTAATTAGCAAAGTCCTCCGCCCACCCCCAGCGCTACTGGAGAAAACTCTTTTAAGTATTTGTTGACACAGCAAATGCACTGATGCTAGTTCACCAGAAACCATTCATGAATATTATAATTTTTTTAGGCGTTGTTGGTCACCAACACAAACAGGTCACCTCATTCATGAGGGCTCCTCGTAAAATATTACAACCACAGGATGCGCATGCATACAAAATGACAAAAATAGTTACATATCCATTCACACACAGAGTCATGAATCTGTTCTATAGACCAGATCAAGTCTTTACTGTCTGACCTGGAAGCACATGGGACCTCACTTTGCCTAATACGTTTATTCAAAGTCAGTGTGACAGTTTTCCAGCAGTGGGATTCAGCTAAAAAGGTAGGCAGAATCAAACAGCGAAATTCTGAAGATCCAGTTGCCAAACAACTCATGGGAATTCAAATCCTACCACACTCTCCAGCAGGACTGTCCCTCTCATTACCTTTACATCCTGTTCATACTAAGGGGACCACGCCTGCCAAATACTCCTCTCAAAATTCCAATGGAATTTTTCACAAAAAAGGAAAACCAATATTAAAATTTAAATACAACCACAAATAACCCTGAATAACGAAAATAATTCTGAGAAAAAATAACAAAGTTGGAAGCATCACACATTCTGATTTCAGACATTACTACAAAGCTATTGTAATCAAAACAGTATGATACTAGCAAAAAATGCACATAGACCAACAGAGCAGAATTAAGACTCAAGATACAATCGCCTGTGTATATAATTGACTACTATTTGACAAAGGAGCCAAAAAGAATCTTCAAGAAATATGTTTGGAAAATGGACCAGCATATGCATAAAAATGAAATTGGATCTTTATCTTATATTAATACCATTCACAAAAGTTCATTTGACATGGATTAAAGACCTGACACATAAAACCTGAAACCATAAACCAAAATCTTCAACAATGATTTGAGGATATAAAAAAAATAATTAGAGATAAACCACATCATATTCTTCAGTCATTTTCTAATTAGCAAAGTCCTCCGCCCACCCCCAGCGCTACTGGAGAAAACTCTTTTAAGTATTTGTTGACACAGCAAATGCACTGATGCTAGTTCACCAGAAACCATTCATGAATATTATAATTTTTTTAGGCGTTGTTGGTCACCAACACAAACAGGTCACCTCATTCATGAGGGCTCCTCGTAAAATATTACAACCACAGGATGCGCATGCATACAAAATGACAAAAATAGTTACATATCCATTCACACACAGAGTCATGAATCTGTTCTATAGACCAGATCAAGTCTTTACTGTCTGACCTGGAAGCACATGGGACCTCACTTTGCCTAATACGTTTATTCAAAGTCAGTGTGACAGTTTTCCAGCAGTGGGATTCAGCTAAAAAGGTAGGCAGAATCAAACAGCGAAATTCTGAAGATCCAGTTGCCAAACAACTCATGGGAATTCAAATCCTACCACACTCTCCAGCAGGACTGTCCCTCTCATTACCTTTACATCCTGTTCATACTAAGGGGACCACGCCTGCCAAATACTCCTCTCAAAATTCCAATGGAATTTTTCACAAAAAAGGAAAACCAATATTAAAATTTAAATACAACCACAAATAACCCTGAATAACGAAAATAATTCTGAGAAAAAATAACAAAGTTGGAAGCATCACACATTCTGATTTCAGACATTACTACAAAGCTATTGTAATCAAAACAGTATGATACTAGCAAAAAATGCACATAGACCAACAGAGCAGAATTAAGACTCAAGATACAATCGCCTGTGTATATAATTGACTACTATTTGACAAAGGAGCCAAAAAGAATCTTCAAGAAATATGTTTGGAAAATGGACCAGCATATGCATAAAAATGAAATTGGATCTTTATCTTATATTAATACCATTCACAAAAGTTCATTTGACATGGATTAAAGACCTGACACATAAAACCTGAAACCATAAAATTCCTAGATGAAAACAATAAATCTGCTTGACATAGATTTGGGCAATGATTTGAGGGATATGACATCAAAAGAACAAGCAACAAAAGCAGAAATTAACATCTGGAGCTACATTAAACTAAACAGCAACTGCACAACAAAACAAACAATCAACAAAATGATAAAACAACCTACAAAATGGGAGAAAATGTTTGCTAGCAATCTGTATTATGAACTACTATCCAAAAATGTATAAGGAACTCATACAACTCAACAGCAAAAGAAATCTGATTTTAAAATGGGCTGTGGAGGTGAATGTATGGTTTTCTAAAGAAGATGTATGTGATCAATGGGTCCTTGAAAAGATGCTGAACATCCCTAATCATCAAGGAGATGTGAATTTAAAAAACTACAGTGAGATATCAGCTCACACATATCAGAATGACTGTCATCAAAAAACAAGAGATAACAGGTGTTGATGAGGAGGTAGAGAAAATGGTACATAGTTGGTGGGAACGTAAGTTGGTGCAACCACTATGAAAAACAGTATAGAAGTTGCTCAAAAAATTAAAAATAGAACTACCACATAACCCAGCTGTCCCACTACAAGACATATATCCAAAAGAGATGAAATCTAGATATTGAAAAGAGATCTGCACTCCTATGTTCATTACAGCATTATTCACAATAGCCAAAACATGAAAACAACTCAGGTGTCCATCAATAGATGAATGAATAAGGAAAACACAATCTATATATTCAATGGAATATTATTCATTCAAGAGAAAAGACATCCTACAATTTTCACATTATGCTAAGTGAAATAAGTCAGATAAAGACAAACACTGTATGATATCTAAAAAAGCCAAACTAGAGATCATCATACTAAGTAAGTCAGAGAGAAAAAGGCAAATATTCAAGTAATATCACTTATATATAAGCAGAATCTAAAATAGGATATAAGTGCGCTTTACAAAACAGAAACAGAATCACAGAAATGGAAAACACAATTAGGGTTACCAAAAGGGAAAGGAGATGAGGTAGGGATAAATTAGGAGTCTGAGATTAGCAGAGAACAAACCAGAATATATAAAATAGAAAAATGGCAAAGTCTCACCTTATAGTAGAGGGATTTATTTATACATTCAATATCCTGTAATAAACCATAATGAAAATCATAAACTATATATATATATATGCATATATACACATAAACCATATGTATATATATATATATATGCATGTTGTAATGTGTTTCTGTATATATATATATATATATATACATGCACATATATATATATATACACACCAGAAACCATCACATTGTAAGTCAATTTGTAAATCAGCTATACATTAATAATAATAGTTTTTAAAAACCTCATAGAAACAGAGTAAAATGGTGACTACCAGAGGGTTCAGAGCAGAGAAAATGGAGATGCTATTCAGAGAGTATAATATTTCCAGCTACAAAGTGAATAAATTCTGGGGACTTAATGCACAGTACTGTATTGTGGTGATTGTTAACAATACTGTATTACATACTCAAAAGTTGCTAAGAGAGTAGATCTTAGACATTCTCACCATGAAAAAGCAATGATAATCATGTGATATGATGGAAGTGTTAGCTGACACTCTGGTGGGGATCATATTGTAAAATACAAGTTTATCAAATCAGCATGTTGTATACTTTAAACTCTCATAATGGTATATGTCAAATCTACCTCAACAGAGCCAAAAATGGATATATTTCCATCCACATGCTTTGAACACGAATTGTTTTCCCAACTTGGACTGAATTGTTCACCAACATTCACTGAAAATCTGTAGGATTGATCAGAAAAGAAAGGAAGCTAGCTGGCACACTTTTACCCAGATCCTAAACATTCAAGAGAAAAGACATCCTACAATTTTCACATTATGCTAAGTGAAATAAGTCAGATAAAGACAAACACTGTATGATATCTAAAAAAGCCAAACTAGAGATCATCATACTAAGTAAGTCAGAGAGAAAAAGGCAAATATTCAAGTAATATCACTTATATATAAGCAGAATCTAAAATAGGATATAAGTGCGCTTTACAAAACAGAAACAGAATCACAGAAATGGAAAACACAATTAGGGTTACCAAAAGGGAAAGGAGATGAGGTAGGGATAAATTAGGAGTCTGAGATTAGCAGAGAACAAACCAGAATATATAAAATAGAAAAATGGCAAAGTCTCACCTTATAGTAGAGGGATTTATTTATACATTCAATATCCTGTAATAAACCATAATGAAAATCATAAACTATATATATATATATGCATATATACACATAAACCATATGTATATATATATATATATGCATGTTGTAATGTGTTTCTGTATATATATATATATATATATACATGCACATATATATATATATACACACCAGAAACCATCACATTGTAAGTCAATTTGTAAATCAGCTATACATTAATAATAATAGTTTTTAAAAACCTCATAGAAACAGAGTAAAATGGTGACTACCAGAGGGTTCAGAGCAGAGAAAATGGAGATGCTATTCAGAGAGTATAATATTTCCAGCTACAAAGTGAATAAATTCTGGGGACTTAATGCACAGTACTGTATTGTGGTGATTGTTAACAATACTGTATTACATACTCAAAAGTTGCTAAGAGAGTAGATCTTAGACATTCTCACCATGAAAAAGCAATGATAATCATGTGATATGATGGAAGTGTTAGCTGACACTCTGGTGGGGATCATATTGTAAAATACAAGTTTATCAAATCAGCATGTTGTATACTTTATAAACTCTCATAATGGTATATGTCAAATCTACCTCAACAGAGCCAAAAATGGATATATTTCCATCCACATGCTTTGAACACGAATTGTTTTCCCAACTTGGACTGAATTGTTCACCAACATTCACTATGCAATCTTTTAACTCTGTAGGATTGATCAGAAAAGAAAGGAAGCTAGCTGGCACACTTTTACTAGCTGTCTCTGGAGACTGGGTATTAATTACTTTCTAAAAGGCCAAACAACCACTTCTGGGATGTGTATTCCTGTTTGTTGTTGAGTTGCTAAGTCATGTATGACTCTTTGACAATCCGCTCCAGTATTCTTCCCTGGAGAATTCCATTGACAGAGGAGCCTGGTGAACTATGGTCCATAGGACTGCAAAGAGTCAGATACGACTGAAGCAACTTAGCACACAGGCATGGACTATGACCCACCAATCTCCTCTATCCATGAAATTTCCAAGGCAAGAATGCTGGAGTGGGCTGCCAGTTCCTTCTCCAGGAGATATTCCTGACTTAGGAATTGAACCTGGGTCTCCTGCTTGATAGGCAGATTATTTACCACTGAGCCACCTGGGAACACCATATTCCTGATTAGAGCACTGCAAATATTAATTAACTGATCCAAGAGCTAGAGTGAACTCTGTGCATCTCTGTGCATGTGCTTCCCACTGACTATACAAAGAATTCAAAATAAAGTGCATTTGATACTGTCATTTTCAAGAATTCAGATAAATCCCTTAATCAGCACAACTTATGGATTCTCTGGGTTTTGTCCTAGATTTGACCTGAGAAATGTGAATTAAATAGCTCTGAATTATCCCCCTTCTCAAAATCCACCATCCCAATTACTATAAACAGTATATAGGTATAATCAACAAATATTTCTTGAAATTGGAAATTTTACCCTTTCTCAGAAAACCAGAATTGTTAACAATACTGTATTACATACTCAAAAGTTGCTAAGAGAGTAGATCTTAGACATTCTCACCATGAAAAAGCAATGATAATCATGTGATATGATGGAAGTGTTAGCTGACACTCTGGTGGGGATCATATTGTAAAATACAAGTTTATCAAATCAGCATGTTGTATACTTTAAACTCTCATAATGGTATATGTCAAATCTACCTCAACAGAGCCAAAAATGGATATATTTCCATCCACATGCTTTGAACACGAATTGTTTTCCCAACTTGGACTGAATTGTTCACCAACATTCACTATGCAATCTTTTAACTCTGTAGGATTGATCAGAAAAGAAAGGAAGCTAGCTGGCACACTTTTACTAGCTGTCTCTGGAGACTGGGTATTAATTACTTTCTAAAAGGCCAAACAACCACTTCTGGGATGTGTATTCCTGTTTGTTGTTGAGTTGCTAAGTCATGTATGACTCTTTGACAATCCGCTCCAGTATTCTTCCCTGGAGAATTCCATTGACAGAGGAGCCTGGTGAACTATGGTCCATAGGACTGCAAAGAGTCAGATACGACTGAAGCAACTTAGCACACAGGCATGGACTATGACCCACCAATCTCCTCTATCCATGAAATTTCCAAGGCAAGAATGCTGGAGTGGGCTGCCAGTTCCTTCTCCAGGAGATATTCCTGACTTAGGAATTGAACCTGGGTCTCCTGCTTGATAGGCAGATTATTTACCACTGAGCCACCTGGGAACACCATATTCCTGATTAGAGCACTGCAAATATTAATTAACTGATCCAAGAGCTAGAGTGAACTCTGTGCATCTCTGTGCATGTGCTTCCCACTGACTATACAAAGAATTCAAAATAAAGTGCATTTGATACTGTCATTTTCAAGAATTCAGATAAATCCCTTAATCAGCACAACTTATGGATTCTCTGGGTTTTGTCCTAGATTTGACCTGAGAAATGTGAATTAAATAGCTCTGAATTATCCCCCTTCTCAAAATCCACCATCCCAATTACTATAAACAGTATATAGGTATAATCAACAAATATTTCTTGAATTGAATTAAACTGCCTGGACACATAAAGAAGAGAGTCTTGTCACATTCCTTTAAGGTCTAACTTCAGAAAAGCCAGAACCACAGTGGAGCCTGATTTATCATTGATAAAGTTCACTGTCATGGCCCCAGGGCTCCCGAGTCAAGTTCATATGAAGCTAAATTACCCCTGTGGGAACTGTGAAGAAAAACCTTATCCCCGGGGCTCAGACATTCCTATATAAGATTTCAGGGTTTTTTAATGGCATCAAATACTTTATGACCCTAAGTCCTCAAAGGTCCTACATTTCTTCTGTCTTATCTTTCTCTCTGTTTTTTTTTTTTTGGGGGGGGTGGGGAAGTGTGTTTAAAGATTGCCCAGAGTTTTGCTAAGAAAAAAAAAAGAAGAAGAAGAAAGGTGTTTTTCAAAGAGAGAAAAATATATCTATACGCTTGATATATACGCTTGATAGTTCTGGCTGTAAGGATGTTCAAGAGTCTGGAACAACCTTCCTGAAAAGCTTGCTGACTTTTACTGCTGATAGACCATTGTTGAATGGCGAAAGATCCTTAGTGTTTAGCTTAGTGGGATGTTTCTGTTTGGTTCCCAAACTACATGACTCCTGGACCGCCAAACATGAGCGTTTCCTGCCAGATCTAATCAATCTTACAACCTTACAACTAACCTGTATTTTTCATACTCAGCTACTGAAAAGGGCTGTGGTTGAAAAGATACTTCAGCTGCACAGTGAGAGGAAAAAGAGATTAAATGTCCTCCATCATCTTGGTATTCATCTGTAAAAGCAATTTGACTTCAAAATCAACGTTCATTGTGGATGGCATTTAGTGTTACAGTGGACATTCTATGAGACAAAGGTCGCTGACAGGTAATGTGTGAACCTGTAACCACACTACTGGTTTGTGTTGACACTAACTTCTTTCTTGTCTTCCTTGAAAAAAACAAAGATTTTAGTTTACATAATTCTCTCTGCAGAACACCGGTATTAAATAACAACATCAGAGTCCAATTATTTGTGTATGTTTCTCTCTCCTTCAATAATGCAAATACTTTAAAACCAAAGGATTTACAATTGTGTCCTTTGCACTTAGCCTGACAACATACCTGGCGTGTTGCTTGAGGCGTCCAGGAGTTTTCAAATATCATGTACCTACTCCTACCCCTGCTAGACAAGCTCTCAGTCCAACAGATTTAACCATGACTTCATTAGCCTTAAGAATGTGAAATCGAGGCTATGAAATAAATTCACAGAGGAGCAGGAAAAGAGTGACTTTTGTTTCCGTAATTTAAATATCAGAGAAAATGAGCAGGACAAAGGACTG
Source organism: Tragulus kanchil (assembly GCA_022376925.1). Taxonomy (NCBI): domain Eukaryota; kingdom Metazoa; phylum Chordata; class Mammalia; order Artiodactyla; family Tragulidae; genus Tragulus; species Tragulus kanchil. Next base: position 150,500,739 of record JAIOJX010000004.1, read on the forward strand.
GCTATTTCCAATGTTCTGTATTTAAATAGCAAGAACAAACCTTGGTGGACTAGAAATGCCATGAGTTTCCTGCCTGGCAGGAAAGGTGCCTGGCAGTTTGGTAAGAAGACCCATCAGAGGAGGGATGATACCAAAACAGGTTTCCCCAGATTCATCACCATGCCTTGTGTTGGCTCTGGCAATAAGCTAGGATTAGGAGGGACTTCAGTGGTGGTCCAGTGGGTAAGAATTCCCCTACCAAACAGGGAACATAAGTTCAATCCCTGGTCTGGGAAGACCTGACATTCTACAGAGCAACTAAGCCCTTATGCCACAACTGCTGAAGCGTGTGTGCCGAGAGTCTGTGCTGCACAACAAAAAAAGCCACCACAATGAGAAAGAAAGCCCTCATGCCACAATGAAGACTCAGCACAGCCCAAAAAAATAAACAAATCATTTTTTTTTAAGATAGGATTAGGAAAATTTGAAAGCAAAAAAATAAACTACTTCAAAACCAAAATGAAGAGTGAAAAAATGGCATAGTAAGATTTCCCTGGAAATTTAAATGGAAAGGGTAAATTACTATGAGTAATACAAGGCAATTTTCCTAACTCTGTCACTGACTACTGAATTAGCTCTTAGCCATCCCATTAATCATACTACAAATATGCAAAATGATTTATGACTAGCTATCTAGAGATAGACAGATCAATCAATAGACAGACAGACGGAACGGCCGTAACTTCAAAACATACAGTGCAGTCAGTATCGTCATATGGACTAGGAAAGGAAAGCTGCTTGAAATTAAGTACTATAACAGATCATGCCCAAGGGAATAAACAACACTGAGTTGAAAGCTGGATGCCCGAATTCATATTCTGTTCTCGAGTTATTTCCCTTTCTGTTCTTACCTGTCGAAGGAATACAATGAAAAGACAAAGGCTGGCCCTTATTAACCTAATCTTGATGAGCTAAAAGGCCAAGGAAGGAAAGAAATTACAACATTAAAAGGACTGAAAAAGAAAAGAAGATATTTCATTCAAAGAGTAAGCATATTAAAAAAAAAGTACTGTTTGCAAAACCATTTCATTCAAAACAATGATATGTGACTTTCAATAATAAGAGGCTTGTACATTGCAGAACAGCTAAGATAAAAGATGGGATAATAACCTTTCCTAAATCATTGAAATTGCATGGGGCATAAGGTTATCAGATAGAAGAATGCTCAGTTAATTTTGAATTTCACATTAATAATTATTTTTTGAATGTTTATAAATATTTTATGGAACATGCTTATACTAAGAAACCATCTGTTATTTATCAAAATTTAGATTTAACTGGGCATCTCATGTTTTCATTTGCTAAGTCCAGAAACTCTACCTGGACGTCAAGATACATCTGAACTTCTAAACACAACAGAAGTCTCATTTAGCTTGTCATAAATTTATAGTCAAATGCTCACATTCTGACAGACATTCAGAGGCTATTAAAGTTTCCTGTCACTTGTAGCAGAAACTGAACTATGAGCACTGCCTGTATTTTAAATTCAGAGCAACAAAGTGTGTTAGGAAAAATAGTGAGAAATCCGGTACTTCCTCCAGTACCCCCAAATCCATGTCTTTTCCTTGCTTTTAACAGCAAATCAACAGTTGCAGGTATAAAGTTGCCTCATAAAGTTCTATGTCGGGGAACGTAGTAAGATAAGTGAGTCAGACTATCACCAGAGCACAAAATTTAGGGGAAAGTACAAAAACAAACAGAAACATAAATCACCCCTGTAATCAAACTAAACAATATTTTGAAATATTTTTAAATATAAAAATTAATGCAAAAAATTTGCAATGAGTAACCAAAAAAAATGTAATGAAGATGGTATCTGACTGTGCATTTTCATAATTTGTCCCTATCTGCTTCCCCCTCATTCCCGCCTGGCTTGTTAACCTTCATCACACTGATCCACAGGCAGAAGGAGACAACAGAGGATGAGATGGTTGGATGGCATCACCAACTCAATGGCCATGAGTTTGAGCAAACTCCCGGAGATGGCGAAGGACAGGGAAGCCTGGTGTCCTGCAGTCTGTGGGATCTCAAAGAGTCAGACACGACTGAGGTGAGTTGGACTGAACACTGATCCACATCCATGTTCACCTTGAAGCTTTTCTGCTTGCTGTTAGTAGTGAGAGCTCTCGCCTCAGCTCCTGCAATCCAGCTGCATGTGTTGTTATCTTTGTTCCCTTAACTGAGATTCCCTGAAACCAGCCCAAGCCACCCATACATCACCAAGCAGTGCCATACACAGCACTGCTCTATCTAATGAGATACCATTTCCTTTATAGCATCGTGTATGTGCATGCTAAGTTGCTTCCACTGTGTCTGACTCTTTGTGACCCTCTGGACAGTAGCCTGCCAGGCTCTTCTGTCCGTGGATTCTCCAGGCAAGAATACTAGAGTGGGTTGCCATGCCCTCCTTCAGCAGATGTTCCCAACCCAAGAATGGAATCCATGCCCCTTGCAGCTCCTGCACTGCAAGCAGATTTGTTACCCCTGAGCCACCAGGGAAGCCCCTATAGCATCATAGTTGAGGGCAATTTTCTTTTTTTCTAATTTGTATTCAGATGCCCTATGAATAAGCAGCGACTCCATGACTTTTAAGATTGACTCTTAAACTGTAAGGTAAACATCTTATCTCTCTTAGCCAGAAAGTCTGTCTTTCTAGATGGAAATATAAGGTGTTTGCTTGCCCTCTTTTTAAGTATATAGTCCTATTTGTGCATGGTAGTATAGACCAGATAAATAACTGTGCAAAGTGAACCTATGCCATGTGATCTTACTAATCAGTGGGAAAATAGCAAACTTCCATTACCTTTAAAATGTTTTTTGTCATTATATTTTTAAATTTCTGTTGGTTATAAATGTATATGGAAATGAACGATAGGAAAAGTAATATTTATTTAATGCACTATATTTAGAAACTTTAAAAACATGGAAAGTTAAAATGTTTTATTTCTTTACAACAAAAACAAAAATTTCTCAAAGGTAGCTTGGACTTCCATTGTTTTCTTCTCATCACACCACCTGCAGTATTGGCATGATCATCTCTTCTATGCCTTGGTGAGTCATCTTATCCTCTTCTAAGTCTGAATTAACTTTCAACATTTTTCTTCCTTTACGCAATTATGTCATGACATATCTCCCAAACTTCCTCTAATGTAAAGTTTTTCCCAGCGTCACTTCCTCTGATTCATCTTCATCCTTTGCTTCATGGCCACTTTCCTCATCCAAGTCAGTAAGATCTCTGTCACCAAGTTCCTGTAACTGAATGTCTAGAGTCTCTCAAATGATAGGAGTGTCAGCATTGCCATGGTCAGTCTAGTTCTTCTAGAGCTCCACGTGTTTTCAATGCAAATTACACTTACAACATCACTAGTTTTGCTTCTTTCCTGAGCATTCATCACTGTTGGCCAATTTCCTCTTCTTCCTATCTGCCTTTGTGAAATGTCATGCAGGTGTATTACTGAAGAAGCAATACAACTACACACTTCACTCTTGGTAGGTGAACCAAATAAATGATGCATGATAGCTGACCATCAACAGACTTTAGAAGGGACAGAACTGGTCACTGAGCATGATGCCCATCTGTTGTTTACTAATGATTTGACTCCAGTCTATGAGCTTGACACCATTGCAATATTCTCATTCCTCACTAACTTTAATTTATTCCTGAGAGCCTTGCCACCAAGTAAATAGTCACTAAATAAACATAAAAATAGTTCCATTTATTTTAATAGGATGAATCATGATATATTTCATACAACAAAAGATAGACAAACAATTGTGTAAATAGAAGAACGTATCAGTTGAACAATGAAAACAAGTTTATACAAGCTAACAAGAACCAAGTTGAAAAAAATTACATTTAGTATGTTCATAAAATATTGAAAGAAAATACAAGTTACTTGGCATGTAATACCATAAAGCTTTATTTCAGTCCCAAAGGAGAATAGAGTGTGAAAGTCAATGGAGAAAAGGAGAAAGGTGGAATATTTTGCAAGTTTCATTTTTCTTCCTGCATCATTTTGCTTTTCAATTTGGGGAGGTGGGGAGGAACCTTGTTGTTGTATATATTCAAGTTACATTTAAAATTATATGTAAACAAGTGAATATGTCTATCTTCTGATAAAATGTAATTGACAGAAACAGATGTGAGCCTTGGGTAGTAATTTGTTATAAATTATATTCTTACTATAATTTACTTTGATCTGAAAAATAGAAGTGATGGCTAGTGAGAGATTAAGGGTGTGCATAGAGAAATCAGATCTAATTAGTGTCCAGCATGTAGTGGATACATGCTGTTCCTTTAATTAATAAATAAGACAATTATTATGAAATCTAATAATTCCTTACAAATAGAAAAGAAGAAGACAACTGAAAAAAGTGATTGCAAGCTAAAAACTTAGTAGGAGAATATCTTCTTAGTGCTCTAAGTACAAGAATAGATGTGTTATATAAAGCCAGAGTGGGAATTCATAGAAGAAAATATGTTGATTTAATGCAAAGATGAAAAGGGAGCTAGCTGAAGAAACTCAAAGTACAGTAACAAAATGTGAGTCTACTTTCAAAGCAATAAAGCACAGAATAGAGACATTATTCTATCACATAATTTTTTAATTTTCTTATTACAAGTGAGGCAGATTATTTTCTTTCTCACTGAACGTTTCTTTACAATCTAACAAAGATTAATATTTACTCAAATAAGCTTAAACTGATTACCTACCATACGCCAGTCACTGAATAAAGAACTCACCATCATTGTCTTATTGAATCATAACTGGATGAATTCAGTAGAATTTTACCTAGTTTTACAAATCACAAAATGGAAACTGAGAGTGGTTAAGTAACTGTACCAATGATACTAAGAAGGTATACTACTTAGAGCAGTGCTCAGTGCTGAAAAATGGATTCAAAGGTCTTTGGTGCATACAACTTCTTTATATTTTCTCATGATTCTGTGAGGTGACTGGTGAGTTCTCCTTCTCCCCTCGATCACTACTAGGGACTGCAGGTGACTGAGGTCTTGACTGGTCTTAACCGATCCAGCTTCTTCCTATGCTGGAAAATTGCCTGACCCAGAGGTTAGAACTGTCAATCAGAAAGCCTCAGCTCTTCTCTGGGTGGCATAGATTTCTCACGATAATGTGACTGAGTTTCAAGCAGCAGGAAGTAAAAGGTTATGAACCTCTTGCATCCTGAGCTCGAACTTCTCTTCTGATAAAATGTAATTGACAGAAACAGATGTGAGCCTTGGGTAGTAATTTGTTATAAATTATATTCTTACTATAATTTACTTTGATCTGGAAAATAGAAGTGATGGCTAGTGAGAGATTAAGGGTGTGCATAGAGAAATCAGATCTAATTAGTGTCCAGCATGTAGTGGATACATGCTGTTTCTTGAATTAATAAATAAGACAATTATTATGAAATCTAATAATTCCTTACCAATAGAAAAGAAGAAGACAACTGAAAAAAGTGATTGCAAGCTAAAAACTTAGTAGGAGAATATCTTCTTAGTGCTCTAAGTACAAGAATAGATGTGTTATATAAAGCCAGAGTGGGAATTCATAGAAGAAAATATGTTGATTTAATGCAAAGATGAAAAGAGAGCTAGCTGAAGAAACTCAAAGTACAGTAACAAAATGTGAGTCTACTTTCAAAGCAATAAAGCACAGAATAGAGACATTATTCTATCACATAATTTTTTAATTTTCTTATTACAAGTGAGGCAGATTATTTTCTTTCTCACTGAACGTTTCTTTACAATCTAACAAAGATTAATATTTACTCAAATAAGCTTAAACTGATTACCTACCATACGCCAGTCACTGAATAAAGAACTCACCATCATTGTCTTATTGAATCATAACTGGATGAATTCAGTAGAATTTTACCTAGTTTTACAAATCACAAAATGGAAACTGAAAGTGGTTAAGTAACTGTACCAATGATACTAAGAAGGTATACTACTTAGAGCAATGCTCAGTGCTGAAAAATGGATTCAAAGGTCTTTGGTGCATACAACTTCTTTATATTTTCTCATGATTCTGTGAGGTGACTGGTGAGTTCTCCTTCTCCCCATGATCACTACTAGGGACTGCAGGTGACTGAGGTCTTGACTGGTCTTAACCGATCCAGCTTCTTCCTATGCTGGAAAATTGCCTGACCCAGAGGTTAGAACTGTCAATCAGAAAGCCTCAGCTCTTCTCTGGGTGGCATAGATTTCTCACGATAATGTGACTGAGTTTCAAGCAGCAGGAAGTAAAAGGTTATGAACCTCTTGCATCCTGAGCTAGAACTTCTCTTCTGCTACGTTCTAATTGTCAAAGCCAGTTAAAATAAACACAGAATCAAAAAGAGGCCAAATAAGCTCTACCTTGTGATACAAGGAGTGATAAATGTGTACCATGAATAAAGACATTATTGGTGACCATCATTATAGAAACCATGACAAAATAATTCATAATAATGTATAAACAAAAAAATAAATTACTTCTCAATTATATGACAGTCTGAGATGAGATTCCTGGTCATCAGGCCTCCATTCCTCCATGCTATGATTCAGACATCATAGCTCTTTCCACAATTTATAGGCTCACAGTCATTTTAATCTAGCAAGTAGAGAGAAGGAAAACATAGAGAAGGTGTTCAGCTTCTTAAAGAAGAAGAACCTCTGAGAAGTTCCTTCTTCAGAGGAAGTGATATTACTCCCAACGACAACCCATAATCAATAGTCACATAGTCACACCTACATATTGGCAGAGATAAGAAAATATTTAGTCACTGACTGTAAAGCTATTCTATTCATCTCTCCCCAAAAAATCAACTTGGCCAATCATCTTTGACAAGCTACTAAAAGGAAAAACCAGGACTGGAACCTAGATCTATATAATTCTAGAACATATGGCCTCTCTATTATGCTTAGAGGAAGCAGGAGTGACTGTTATGAAGACCTATTGGAGGAGGACAAATAATTCAAGTAAAAAAAAAAGCTATAATAATTACTACAATTATAATATGCCTTAAATATTGTGGAGGAAGGGTTTGACGGGATTGACCTTAAAGTAAATGAGGAGTGGAAGAAGATGAGGTTAGAGAAATAAAAAGGATTTAGAGACTACTAATATGATCCAATATACGATTAAACAATGAGTCCTCAATAACACCTTGAATTCTCTTATCATAACAAAGGTAAATTATCTGGAAGATATTCTCCTGAAAGCAATTCAAATTATCTCTATGACTGAGGTCTTGTGTGTCATTTCTCTCATAACCTGTATATGCTATTCTTGTCAAGATAGAGATTAGTCTTCTTAGTAAAAAAGACAAAAGAAACATAGGAGTTGAAAAATGTTTTCTCACAAGAAAAATAGTCTGCTCTCTTTTGTGTCAGACATAGCTTTAGATATCTTTTAAAATCTCTATAGCATTTTTGTTTTCTAATTGAAAACACCAAGACAGAAACCACAAGGGCTTAAGGTAGGGTTGGAAGGTGAAGTTAATGGCCTGATAATGAAGTAAATAGCATGCAGTCTTTAAACTTTATGTCATCTCTTTGAAAAAAGTGGAAAAGAGACTTGTTCAAGAATAAACTTCATAGGAAAATAATAAAAAGATTTTTTGAATCCATTCAAGAAGTTCCAAGAACAACATACTTTCAAGTTTTACTTGTTCTTTGAGAATTACAGAAGCCATCAAACTAAAAAGCTTATTCACAGAAAAAAAAAAAAAAATCAAGAAGATAAAAAGGCACCCTATATAATGCTACTAAATATTTGCAAACTGTGTATCTGACAATTTTAATATCCAAAATATATAAGGGACTCATAAAACTCAATAGCAAAAAACAAAAACAAAAAAAAAGAATCTGAATTTTAAGTGGGCAGTGGAAGTACATAGACATCAGACCTCTTCCAAAAGAAGACATACAAATGCCCAACAGTCACATGAAAAGGTTCTCAACAAATATTACTAATCATCAGGGAATTGCATATCAAAACTAAAATGAGACATGCCCTCACACCTGTTAGAATAGCTATTAACAAGACAATAGGTAAATGCTGGTAAAGTTGCAGAGAAAGGGAAGCCACTACTGGCAGAAATGTAGGTTTCATTTTAGAAATCTACATATGCATTTTATCTTGGCTAATGTAAGAAAATAAACTAATCAAGAACAAAAATAAGAAAAATTACTGACTCAGTACTTGCCAACTTACCTGTTTAATATGCAAGGGCCCTCAGCACAGTAATAACTGAATTGTCCATGGCAAAGGGAATGTATTTTATTTCACAGCAAAAATTGCCATCTAACATTCTTTTTCTATTGCTGTCATTTGACATTCACTTTTACTCTAAAAGGTTACTGCATAGCAAAAAAAAGCACAAAGCTATTATGACTCTATAAAAATTAACTTTTTATAGCCTCCTAATCACAAATTCCCACAGGTCAAAGTGCTGATAGCTTAATAAAAATTTGGAAAAATTTAGACATGATGATAAAATTCTTTAAAGTTCTTATGAAATTTGAAGTTAGTAAAAGTCATACAAAACAATCCTCCACATATGTAAATATTGATTTATATTTTAATGAAAGATGGGCACTTCTTCGATAAAAGTGGATCTTTAAAAGCACATGAGATGAAATTCACTTGGGAACACAGATCTATAGCTCTAAAAACTTTTCTGGTCTTTTAAATTTGCATCCTCAGAAATTCTTCAGAGACATAAAATTTGTATACATGCTTCATTCTTCCTATTCCTACCCCTTATCTCTCTTTTATCCTAATATACAGCATTTGTCAAACCCAGATAGAATGAAAGTAATGTAAACAGGCAGCTATGGGCAGATTTTGTTATAAAAATAGAAACTAAAGGCTTGGAGCTGTATCCAGATTTCATTTGCTGGCAGTGATGTAGATGTTCAGACACGACAGATTTTACTGGAAGGTATGGCTATAAATAAAAATGTTCCCAAAGAGAAGGCAACAAAATGGCGTCATTTTCTGAGCCCACCATTGAGTTGAATTCTCTCCTGGTCTTTGTTAATCGGATGTAAGTTGGGTTCCCTAATTGTTAGATGAGAGACATTTAAAGTTCTGGTTATAACTCGGAGCAAAACCCTTCACTATTAACCTGAACTTCCCATTTTATAAGTGGTCAGAGGAACTTACAGTTCAACTAGTAGTTGGCATACTGAAGGACTTGGAGATCCTAAAGTCTCCTTCTATTGGCCCAGGTCCAACCCTGTCACCTCCAGCTCACATCTAAGACAGCTCCCCTGTTCTATTTTCTAAGACCAGTGTAATCTCCCCCAAGGTAGCAATCCTTTAAACCCATTTTTATTGGGATAAAAACTGGTTCAAATAATTGATCTGTCAAGCAACTTTAAGGGGCATCCTTGGCTGAAGAACTTATGAATTCTAAAAAATGAATACAGTCATTTCAACAGGAAATGTATGCGATCCACATATTTTAATAACTAGAGAGCTGAAATAAACGATGGACGTTGACAGAAGAAAGGAGAAGTGGTATCAGAGGTTGATGACAGATTAAGGCATCAAAGTCAGAGAATGTGACCAAAAATTCACATTATCTAGATCAACAGCACATCGAGCTAGCCTCGTGATGAGGAAGTGGATTGAGAAATAGAGACCCTGCTTCTGCTTGCAGATTGGAAGCTCTGTAAGTGATCTGAAAAGGTCTCCCCACCTAAACTGCCTTTCCAGACTTTCAAAAGGCACACCTCCCTTTTAATGAGCATCAAAATTCCATATTCTTTTTCTAAAATAGAGTTGTATACAAATATAGGTACTTATTTTAGAAATATAAAATTATATACTAAATGTAATGTTTTAAACATTATACACCACACTCAGATAGTGTGTTTTGCCCTTGTTTGAACTCTTCTGAAGTCTAATAGTCAGTGGATGTGTCCTTCCAGATGATTACAGGTGTTAAAATTAGTTGCTATGCTATCATGTGTTACCAAGAAATGTAGTTTGGAAACTCACCTGTAGATCTGGTTGAAGACTCAGTGCCACAATCACTAGTTTCCCTGTCACACTGCTGCCAGAATTTCCATCTCACCAAGAAACAAACCTGATGTCATCACATACCCACTGTGCACACCTTCATCTCTTTCCAGTTGCCTTGAAGTGGAATTCCAAATTTTATACACCATATACAGTCCTTCACAGTTGCCCCCAAATCTTACCTTCTCACAAAATAATAATTCACATCTTCTCACAAAATCTAGGCTTCAGCTAAAATGACCCTCTGTTTCTATTTATAACTTCATTTGTATACTTTATTATCTCCACCAGGAAAACAGACGTGTTTGCTCCTTGTAGCAAAATGCATGTTCCTTGTTCATGTCACTGCTCAAAGTTCCTATCTTTCATAATGCCTCCATAACTACTCTAAGCAAGAATAGTTACTGGGCCCTCTTTGCCCACCATATCTATCTATAGCAGAGTTACAGAGTGAAACTGGCCCCCACATATCCTGACATTCAGGTTTAGGATCTTCCTGTTTACTATGTATAAAGCACTGGTACAAAAGGAATACCAGGATGAGAAAGACAGGATCCTCAAGATGCTAAAATGTATGTACATGAATAGCTCTTAATTCCAGACATAATAAGGATTTCCAATAATTTAATCAGCACATTACTTGAGTTCAAAGGTGAATATAATTGTATCTCATTTCAGAAGTCAAAAAAGCTTATAAGAATTTGAATTAGAGGATGAGTCATGAAACAAGTCAAACTGCCTAAAAAGAGTGGTGTTAAGAGAGTGGAGGAAGTGGGTTTGGGAAAAGTAGGATCCTCTCATTGACCCAGAACATGGGAAAGTTGGGAAGCCAGGGCAACAAGCTTTGAATGAGGTCTGCCTTTTAGACCAGCTATGCATTCCTGACTGAGAAATGTCTCACTTCCATAGGAATATGAAGTCTTTAAAGACTCTGGAGCAGGAAAATGTCAGGATCACAGCTGCCTTAAATTTGGTAAAAGATCCCTATAAAACTTTCAGGAACCAACAAATCATCTCCCAATTCTAAAGCAGAAGGAATAATATGAGCTTTGATTTGTATTGATTGATTCAAACTGGCTCATAGCCAACAAGAATGACTGTCCCCAAATGATTTTAGAAGTTTCAGCAGAGAAAAAACTAAGAAAAAAATTTAAACATCTGAAATTGTACCATTTGGTCACTAGAAGATAAATAACATAGCATATGTGCATTTTTGAAGTAGGATAAACAGAAGAGGCTGTTCATGTTCTATACTAAACACTGTATTTTGAATTGGTGTGATTAAAAAGTTGTTTAAATATGATAAAAATGAATTAATCAAACCAATTAACACCAAGTATGTGAAACAATTGGTACTACAAAATTTTTGCTATTCAGGGTTTTTTTTTTAAGCTTTATTTTCAATTGGAAAACAGGGTTAGAGTCTCTTCAAGCTCATGGTATTGAAAATGCAGCCAAATCCAAAATAAATTTTGCCTCCAAATTCCTGCTTTAACCATCACATAATTAAATTAAATGTTTATATTCAAAATGATGATTCCAAGTAATATTTTAATATATTTTACTATATAAATGTTAATATGGTAGCTTATTGTAATATACTTAAAAGAATAATTCTCTTTTCACAAGGTCAAAGTAATGATTTCTGAACCTATTGGGGGGAAAAATCTTTAGATAGGAAATAAAGATTAAGCAGATAAGACTTTATCAAAAAAACAAACAGAAGTCTACAAGATTTATGAACACTCTTCAATAACCAGATGTGTGTTAGTCACTCAGTCCTAGTCACTCAGATTCTGGAGTGTGGGCCACCAGGCTTCTCTGTCCATGAGATTTTTCAGGCAAGAATACTATTGTGAGTTGCCATGCCTTCTTCCAAGGGGTCTTCCCAACCCAGGGATTGAACCTGTGTCTTCTGTGTCTCCTGCACTGCATGTGGTTTCTTTACCTCCTGACCCATCAGGGAAGCCCTCAGTAATCAGGAAGCACTTTAAATTTGCAAGGCTTAAACTGATGATCCTACTGATACCCATGAGATACATTTAGTCATCGGGTAGTGGAAAATAATACGTTTTTTCATTCAATTAATTACACTTCAAGCCTCAACCAACTTATTTTTAACAGTAACCCACAGCTGTTTATGTTTGCATCTAGAAAACAAGTGCTATGTCAGCTCAGTTTTTTAGAACGGGTATAAAATGACTGTCCCCAAATGATTTTAGAAGTTTCAGCAGAGAAAAACTAAGAAAAAAATTTAAACATCTGAAATTGTACCATTTGGTCACTAGAAGATAAATAACATAGCATATGTGCATTTTTGAAGTAGGATAAACAGAAGAGGCTGTTCATGTTCTATACTAAACACTGTATTTTGAATTGGTGTGATTAAAAAGTTGTTTAAATATGATAAAAATGAATTAATCAAACCAATTAACACCAAGTATGTGAAACAATTGGTACTACAAAATTTTTGCGATTCAGGGTTTTTTTTTTTTAAGCTTTATTTTCAACTGGAAAACAGGGTTAGAGTCTCTTCAAGCTCATGGTATTGAAAATGCAGCCAAATCCAAAATAAATTTTGCCTCCAAATTCCTGCTTTAACCATCACATAATTAAATTAAATGTTTATATTCAAAATGATGATTCCAAGTAATATTTTAATATATTTTACTATATAAATGTTAATATGGTAGCTTATTGTAATATACTTAAAAGAATAATTCTCTTTTCACAAGGTCAAAGTAATGATTTCTGAACCTATTGGGGGAAAAAATCTTTAGATAGGAAATAAAGATTAAGCAGATAAGACTTTATCAAAAAAACAAACAGAAGCCTAAAAGACTTATGAACACTCTTCAATAACCAGATGTGTGTTAGTCACTCAGTCCTAGTCACTCAGACTCTGGAGTGTGGCCCACCAGGCTTCTCTGTCCATGAGATTTTTCAGGCAAGAATACTATTGTGAGTTGCCATGCCTTCTTCCAAGGGGTCTTCCCAACCCAGGGATTGAACCTGTGTCTTCTGTGTCTCCTGCACTGCATGTGGTTTCTTTACCTCCTGACCCATCAGGGAAGCCCTCAGTAATCAGGAAGCACTTTAAATTTGCAAGGCTTAAACTGATGATCCTACTGATACCCATGAGATACATTTAGTCATCGGGTAGTGGAAAATAATACGTTTTTTCATTCAATTAATTACACTTCAAGCCTCAACCAGCTTATTTTTAACAGTAACCCACAGCTGTTTATGTTTGCGACACATCTAGAAATAAACCAAGTGCTATGTCAGCTCTTTTGAGGTAAAAACATCGGTTTCTCCGATCTGTAAGGGGAAAGTGACTTTATTAAGTCATTGGTGGTAAAGACAACAGAGCCAAAATTCTACTCATTTTCCCCCAAATTCCAGGAACATAAGTTGACTTTAACCATGGGTTAAAACTAGAAAATTGTAAAATGCCACTAATTTTATTTTTTGTTATCACTTCATCTCCATTGGAATTTCTTTGGTTAGAAGAGAAAAATTATCATTAAGGAGGAACATGAATCTCCTAGAGGCATGACTTAACAACCAGCAAATGCATAAATGCCATTAATTCAGAGAGAGTTTGCAGAAAGTTTCTAAGGATATATATGCATTCACACGTACACAAATAAAAACCGTATAAATGGGCTCTAAGCTACATACTCTGAAATTTAAACAAGTCACGCACAGCTGAAAGAAATGACCAAAAATACAAACTTTAACAGTGTTTCTGTAAGTAATCTTCGAAGAACAATTCTTGTACCCTTCGTTGGATCTAGCACGACAGGATCCTAGGCAAAACAACAGCCTAATGGACTATTTAACCTGAAATCATATGGACACAGTAGGATGATTGAGAACTCAATGAAAAGTATTCAGTGTATTGTATACACATTTTCTATACGCTGCTATTTTTAATTATAAGTAATAAGTAAGAATAACTATAGTGTGATTCTGGTGGTGGCTTCCCCAATGGCTCAGCAGGTAGAGAATCTTCCCACAATGCAGGACATATAGGAGACGCAGGTTTGATCCCTGAGCCAGGAAGATCCTCCAGAGTAGGAAATGGCAACTGACTCCAGGATTCTTGTCTGGAAAATCCCATGGACAGAGGAGCCTGGCGGACTACAGTTCATAGGTCACAAAGGCTCAGGCCCTGAGCGACTAACACCCTCTGGTGTTATGACTTCTTGCCAAAAGCCACAGTCAGAATCTTCACCTAGAAAGAGTTGTCATCTCAGTGTGAACTTTACCTTTCCAAGAGACATTAAGCCTCAACCAACTTATTTTTAACAGTAACCCACAGCTGTTTATGTTTGCGACACATCTAGAAATAAACCAAGTGCTATGTCAGCTCTTTTGAGGTAAAAACATCGGTTTCTCCGATCTGTAAGGGGAAAGTGACTTTATTAAGTCATTGGTGGTAAAGACAACAGAGCCAAAATTCTACTCATTTTCCCCCAAATTCCAGGAACATAAGTTGACTTTAACCATGGGTTAAAACTAGAAAATTGTAAAATGCCACTAATTTTATTTTTTGTTATCACTTCATCTCCATTGGAATTTCTTTGGTTAGAAGAGAAAAATTATCATTAAGGAGGAACATGAATCTCCTAGAGGCATAACTTAACAACCAGCAAATGCATAAATGCCATTAATTCAGAGAGAGTTTGCAGAAAGTTTCTAAGGATATATATGCATTCACACGTACACAAATAAAAACCATATAAATGGGCTCTAAGCTACATACTCTGAAATTTAAACAAGTCACGCACAGCTGAAAGAAATGACCAAAAATACAAACTTTAACAGTGTTTCTGTAAGTAATCTTCGAAGAACAATTCTTGTACCCTTCGTTGGATCTAGCACGACAGGATCCTAGGCAAAACAACAGCCTAATGGACTATTTAACCTGAAATCATATGGACACAGTAGGATGATTGAGAACTCAATGAAAAGTATTCAGTGTATTGTATATACATTTTCTATATGCTGCTATTTTTAATTATAAGTAATAAGTAAGAATAATTATAGTGTGATTCTGGTGGTGGCTTCCCCAATGGCTCAGCAGGTAAAGAATCTTCCCACAATGCAGGACATACAGGAGACGCAGGTTTGATCCCTGAGCCAGGAAGATCCTCCAGAGTAGGAAATGGCAACTGACTCTAGGATTCTTGTCTGGAAAATCCCATGGACAGAGGAGCCTGGCAGACTACAGTTCATAGGTCACAAAGGCTCAGACCCTGAGTGACTAACACCCTCTGGTGTTATGACTTCTTGCCAAAAGCCACAGTCAGAGTCTTCACCTAGAAAGAGTTGTCATCTCAGTGTGAACTTTACCTTTCCAAGAGATGTGCCTGCCTCTTGCTGCCTATTTCTACTTTCTTTGCTCCTTCAACACCAAACAAATCACTTCCTTGTATTAAACCGGTATACTGACTGCATGCTGTTTTATTTGTCTGAATTTGCTCAAAGTTCAATTTTTAAAGTATATGCTTTCTGCTTCAACCATCAATAGCTCTTGCTTTCTATTTCTGTTTCTTTTGATACTGCCTTTTTCTGTTTTTAATTACAACAATTAGGAAGTCTGTACAAAGCTAGAACCCCAAGGGGCATGACACTCCTAAGTAAGTTCCTTGGAAGGCAAATGTGTTTTGTTAATGCCTTCTGTTCTCACTTTCAATGAAGAATTTTTTTTCATAACTTCAGAATCAGGAAAAAAATAATTTCTTTCTTTAGGTTAACCTAATAATATCTTTATAATGGGCAAAAAACTTCTTCTCTCATCATGTTCTGTCTCAGGTCACAGAAGCAGCTGAAGTAAAGCCTATTCCTTAGGATGTTGTTTCAAACTTTTAAATCTACACGTACAGGTCACAGGTTAACATGGTTTCTTGGGATTTTTTGAAAATACAGGAACTGTATGTTTTATATGCTCCCATGACTAGATGCTCTAGACAGATGACCAATATTTATTTATTGAACAACAACTATACACTGAACAACAATAATGTACTAATCATTGGGAGGTAATACAAAGGAATACAGGAGAAGATCTGTGCCCTAATGAAGCTGATAATCTGTTTAATGAACATAGGAAACAAACTCACTAAAAGATAAACAACGTGAAGGACAAATGAGGGGTATAGAATCTTAAATCCACTTGGCATTTTATAAAGTACTCGTACATCTATTACTCTATTCTTGCATACTTAGTTCTCACATGTTAACCTCATAATACAGGCAACTCTATCTTAAAGAAAACACAAAGGTTCAGAGAGGTGAAATTAGTTGCTCAAAGATACAGTTAATAAATATAAAAGCTGGAATTGTTTATTCCAAGTTATTTCTTTGCTGAACATAGAGTGCAGACTCTTCAACACGTCAGATTACAGAAGTTGTCATCTCAGTGTGAACTTTACCTTTCCAAGAGATGTGCCTGCCTCTTGCTGCCTATTTCTACTTTCTTTGCTCCTTCAACACCAAACAAATCACTTCCTTGTATTAAACCGGTATACTGACTGCATGCTGTTTTATTTGTCTGAATTTGCTCAAAGTTCAATTCTTAAAGTATATGCTTTCTGCTTCAACCATCAATAGCTCTTGCTTTCTATTTCTGTTTCTTTTGATACTGCCTTTTTCTGTTTTTAATTACAACAATTAGGAAGTCTGTACAAAGCTAGAACCCCAAGGGGCATGACACTCCTAAGTAAGTTCCTTGGAAGGCAAATGTGCTTTGTTAATGCCTTCTGTTCTCACTTTCAATGAAGAATTTTTTTTCATAACTTCAGAATCAGGAAAAAAATAATTTCTTTCTTTAGGTTAACCTAATAATATCTTTATAATGGGCAAAAAACTTCTTCTCTCATCATGTTCTGTCTCAGGTCACAGAAGCGGCTGAAGTAAAGCCTATTCCTTAGGATGTTGTTTCAAACTTTTAAATCCACACGTACACGTCACAGGTTAACATGGTTTCTTGGGATTTTTTGAAAATACAGGAACTGTATGTTTTATATGCTCCCATGACTAGATGCTCTAGACAGATGACCAATATTTATTTATTGAACAACAACTATACACTGAACAACAATAATGTACTAATCATTGGGAGGTAATACAAAGGAATACAGGAGAAGATCTATGCCCTAATGAAGCTGATAATCTGTTTAATGAACATAGGAAACAAACTCACTAAAAGATAAACAACGTGAAGGACAAATGAGGGGTACAGAATCTTAAATCTACTTGGCATTTTATAAAGTACTCGTACATCTATTACTCTATTCTTGCATACTTAGTTCTCACATGTTAACCTCATAATACAGGCAACTCTATCTTAAGAAAGAAAACACAAAGGTTCAGAGAGGTGAAATTAGTTGCTCAAAGATACAGTTAATAAATATAAAAGCTGGAATTGTTTATTCCAAGTTATTTCTTTGCTGAACATAGAGTGTTTCCTACTTTGTTGTGGGGACCTTCCGCAGAAAGGAAGGCAGCCAGATTGCCCCCCGGCTGAACGGGGAGATCTCCGAAAGAGGCAAGTCTTGCTGCCAGCCCCCCGGCCCCCCAGCCCCCTGGTGCACGCAGGGGACAATCAAACACGGCAGGGGTTCCATCAAAGCAGTTCCGTTTTATTAATGCAGATTCACAGCTTTTATAGGCAAGTGAAGGGGGTTTTGCACGGGACTTCCTATAGATTGCACCAATCAAGCCAAAGGTCAAGCAGTCATCCATGAGTGCGGAAACCAGGGGAACCAATCAGAAATTTTGACCATCACTTAACAATTTAGATCACGCCCTGTCTCTTCCTGTAGGCGCCATCTTAGCTGCAAACATGTGCTTAAGCTTCTTTAAACAATGTGCTTAAGCTTGCTTTCACTCCCACGTCCCTTCCTGTAGGCGCCATCTTAGCTCCAAACTGAAACAATGTGCTTAAACTTCCTTATGCTTGCAACGGTCCTCTTTCAATTCAGAGCCCCACACTTTTAGTCAGTCTATCAGTTACAATGGAGTCAGGAAAATAGATGAGAAGAGACTTTACAGAAGAAATTTGACTTGGGAAAATTAATGACAACTATTAATTGTAAAGGCTTCCAGGCCAAACCACATATTACAGGGAAAAGTGAGCCATGTCAGAGGCTGACAATGGCCACTACTCTTTCTAGGTCTAGAAGAACATGGAGATGCTATGATGATATTGCCACAGCCCAGGTGGCCCATCTGCCTGGTGAGAACTAACCCTATGTAAAAAGGTCTAAGACCATGAAGGGTGGGCTTCCAAGAGGAAGCTAGGAACCCAAAGAAGTCATCATCTGAAACATGTGGGGCTGAATGCAGAGGAAATAAAAAGAAAGTAAGACACTGGAGACAAATAACAAGTACTCAATAAGTCTATTTCCAGGCAGTGAACATGATACAACAGATGTAACATACTACAAGCTGAGTCTTAAGAAAAATAGTAATCTCTTTTCACATTTGTGGGGAAAAAAAGACAACTTTTGTCTGTATTAGCAAATCAAAATATCTGTGTGCTATGTATCAGATGATGTTCTCTCAGCTAACTGATTAGGCATTGTATCAACTTTGGACTGGCCACAGTATTCTTTCTAGGAAGTGACCTTTGCTGTATACTTGAGATTATGGCTCTGGTGCCTCACTTGTCTTCCCTGTGACTATGAGATGTCATATTCAAGATGATGATGCTTCAGTAGCTTTTTTAGCAGCAGTAAAGGTCTTCTCCAATGTCAGCAAACCGGACAAGCATATTAGGATCAATAGCTGACTTCCTGTTTCCTCCCACTTTCCAGTCTCCCTCCATTGCCTCCTACTGGCCTCTGGAAGGAAGACGTTTGCCAAGGGAGACTGGCAAACACACTGCCAAAGGTCAGCTCTGAGATACATATAATACAGAAAGGGTAGAATATGGCTGTAAGAGTGAACAGGCAATAATTCACCCAATTTTATTGATGACTTTAGAGGAATAAAAGGTCACTTGGTGCTTAAAAGAATCAGAATAATTTTATGATAAAGATGAACTTTGGTATGTCTTCAATAGCATTTATAAATGTGGAAAGAAGAGGGGAAGATGTAGTAGGAAACTAAGAAGATAATCAAGTTACAGAGTCTCAGAAAAAAATATACCTGCAAATAATGATATAAACAGTTGGCAGAAATATTGGGAACTAGTAGGAGGTAGCACTAGTGGTAAAGAATCCATCTATCAATGCAGGAGACTTAAGAGACATGGGTTTGATCCGGGGGTCAGGAAGACCTCCTGGGGAAGGAAATGGCAACCCACTCCAGTATTCTTGCCTGGAGAATTCCATAGACAGAGGAGCCTGGCAGGCAACAGTCTGCTGGGTCACAGAGAGTTAGACATGACTTAGTGACTAAACAACATCCTACTCCACAGAGTAGCCAATATGACCTTGTACACTTTCAACTGAATCTAGTCATCCCTCTGACTGGAATGCTCCGGTTGTGCCCTATTACATTTAAATCTAGAATTTTTAACATCTACTTTTCCCATTATATGATCCTGCATCCCTTTCCACCACCTCCTGTATTATACTTTCTCTTGTTCCCTCTGCTGTAGTCACATTGTGGCCCTCTACTTTCTTCAACTATGAATGCTTTAAGGTGAGAAGGCTCATGGGACTAAAAAAAAATCCTGTATTTGAGGGAAACTGTGGCACATAATGAGGTTGGAGAGGTAGGCATAGCTGAAATAATAAGGGTCATTCAAGTTCATCATCACCTCTAAACCTACATATGTCTTGGCCAAATGGTTCTTCATCAGCACCTTTCCTCTGGGAGGTGGATTTCCTATCACTTCACCCCACACGTGATATTATGACCCTAAGGTCTTCTCAATGTCAGCAAACCGGACAAGCATATTAGGATCAATAGCTGACTTCCTGTTTCCTCCCACTTTCCAGTCTCCTCCATTGCCTCCTACTGGCCTCTGGAAGGAAGCGTTTGCCAAGGGAGACTGGCAAACACACTGCCAAAGGTCAGCTCTGAGATACATATAATACAGAAAGGGTAGAATATGGCTGTAAGAGTGAACAGGCAATAATTCACCCAATTTTATTGATGACTTTAGAGGAATAAAAGGTCACTTGGTGCTTAAAAGAATCAGAATAATTTTATGATAAAGATGAACTTTGGTATGTCTTCAATAGCATTTATAAATGTGGAAAGAAGAGGGGAAGATGTAGTAGAAAACTAAGAAGATAATCAAGTTACAGAGTCTCAGAAAAAAATATACCTGCAAATAATGATATAAACAGTTGGCAGAAATATTGGGAACTAGTAGGAGGTAGCACTAGTGGTAAAGAATCCATCTATCAATGCAGGAGACTTAAGAGACATGGGTTTGATCCGGGGGTCAGGAAGACCTCCTGGGGAAGGAAATGGCAACCCACTCCAGTATTCTTGCCTGGAGAATTCCATAGACAGAGGAGCCTGGCAGGCAACAGTCTGCTGGGTCACAGAGAGTTGGACACGACTTAGTGACTAAACAACATCCTACTCCACAAAGTAGCCAATATGACTTTGTACACTTTCAACTGAATCTAGTCATCCCTCTGACTGGAATGCTCCAGTTGTGCCCTATTACATTTAAATCTAGAATTTTTAACATCTACTTTTCCCATTATATGATCCTGCATCCCTTTCCACCACCTCCTGTATTATACTTTCTCTTGTTTCCTCTGCTGTAGTCACATTGTGGCCCTCTACTTTCCTCAACTATGAATGCTTTAAGGTAAGAAGGCTCATGGGACTAAAAAAAAATCCTGTATTTGAGGGAAACTGTGGCACATAATGAGGTTGGAGAGGTAGGCATAGCTGAAATAATAAGGGTCATTCAAGTTCATCATCACCTCTAAACCTACATATGTCTTGGCCAAATGGTCCTTCATCATCAACCTCCACCTTTCCTCTGGGAGGTGGATTTCCTATCACTTCACCCCTACACGTGATATTATGACCCTGCATGTTCTCTTTGTGCTGGAACATTCTTTTCTATTATCTTCTCTACTCCATCCTTTATGACTGTAATTCAACACTTTGTCCACACCTCAATTCTCATCTTTGCTGCAGGATATATATATATATACATATATATATATATATATATATATATATATATATATATAATTTAACTTTTATATGCTACTTGAATATAAAATTCTCTTCAAATCATTATTTAACCATATCTTATTATGATCTTTGTACCCTCAGTGCTTAGTGTTGGCAAATAATCAATAAATGCTCCTCCAAGAATGGACAAATTTGTAGACAAGAGATAAATGTGTGTTCATTCATCTCAGTCGAATCTGACTCTTTGGGACCCTATGGACTATTATCCACCCAGCCTCCTATGGACATGGGATTCTCCAGGCAAAAATACTGCAGTGGGTTGCCATGCCCTCCTGCAAGGGATCTTCCTGACCCAGGAATAGAACCCACATCTCCTGCATTACGGGTGGATTTTTCTACCAACAGAGCCACCTGAGAAGCCCAGGAAAGAGATAAACATTAATGGTCTAAATATTTGTTGGGGTAGATGCAAACTTGTATGGGTTACATCAAAAAATAATAATAATAAACTCCATGTTTTAAAATTTCTGCATGAGGAATGAGACAATTTGCTTTATCAGAGCTAAAAAAAAAGTGTTCTTTTTATTGGCACTACATTAAGGAAGACAGGAACTGCTTAAGCCAATCTGAGTCTTTGAAACATTAGCATAAACATCATTTTTTGCTCCCACTGGGTCTGCTTTCTATTTTCTATCTCATATAGCCATTCACATTCCTTTATTATTTTGATGATATTCAGCAAATAGGTACAGCTACTGTAGTAGTGCAAAGGTAGCACAGAAAAAAGCAAACCTCAGTTCAGTTCAACTACCTTTTCTATCCATGGCAAGCTATGTGAAAAACCCATGCCTCTCACCACCATTCAGTTCCAACTAACTACCAACATTAGAGGATTTCCTTCTCTTCAATATTATACTGTCCTTCAAGGAGTAAGGAAGAGCTAACAAGTGTCTTGGCTATTGAAGACAAGACTATCTTAGGCCATGCAACTCAAACACAGAAAAGCACAGTAACTGATGAAGGGATGATGCAGGAAACCATGAAAAAGAATTGTTTGGGTTGTGAACATAACTAAAACACAAGTTTGCCAGGGACTGCGTAGGGCTGTCTGCATGACTACTGGCAGAGTTCCC
Organism: Tragulus kanchil; assembly: GCA_022376925.1. NCBI lineage: Eukaryota > Metazoa > Chordata > Mammalia > Artiodactyla > Tragulidae > Tragulus > Tragulus kanchil. The sequence continues at coordinate 150,523,060 of JAIOJX010000004.1, forward strand.
TTGGAATGTTTGCCTTTGAGTACTACAGGCAACTTTAATCTTAACCTGATGACTCATTTCCTGCCAGTGGCCACATTATTGTCCCATGACCTTGGCCACGGTAACACCCACAAATCAATGACCTCTTGACCAAAGTCCTGAGGAGTATTTCTGGGATGTGGATGCCCAGAAGTTTAGAACACAGATTCAAGGAATCAAGCATCCGTTTACAATATATTCTGTGAGCACACACAGTACCTGCCTGTAGGCAAAGCTAAAAGATGCAGGACACAGGAAATTGGTTCAGATTTGCCTAATACCTTCTTCTTCCATGGCTTCCTGGGTGAGCTTCGAGTTCCTTCCTCACCACACTGGAGGGAGGTACTTCACTCTCGCACTTTCCAAGAGGGTCCCCGCGATCAAACTGCCAGCCCCCCACCTTCCAAAGTCTGAAAGGTCCTAGGCGAGTCAGGGACTTGGTCAACAGCTGGGATCTCACCTCCTGGGAGGATTCCCTGAGCTTCCTCTGAGACCTCAGAAAGTCAAGTCAACCAGGGCCGCGTGGGACACACCCCACTCCTTTCAGATGCCTAAGCTTCCTTTTGCCCACAGCTGAACGTGTTTGGCTCAAGGGTGGGGAGGCAAGCTGGCCTCTCTCTGCATGAGTAAGAGAAGGCATTGATGTTCTCGGGGAAGGCAAGGGCTCCCAGCATGAATGCCAAGGCTCCTCACCTGCAGCGAGTTCCAGAGAATTCCCTGGGCTTCCAGCTCCCACAAGGCAAGGTGTGTAAGACGTGTGCTCTAAAAGTCTGCTGGACAACTTGGCCAGAACCCTTCCCAATCCCCTCATGAACCTGCCAGGGCTAGTGTTCCTGGTGAGCCATGACTTCTGGGTACCAAATCAGTATTCAGGATAGACAGGCAGAAGCCATTTCAGAGGTCTATTTTCCTGAGTGAGTGGGTGCAGGTCGTGTCTCTCAAGGAATCGGACTTTGGGTGTTGCTTTGGTTAGAGGCTTCTGGGTGTGACCGGTCTTCAAAAGAATAGCTTGAAGTGTGGTGGATGTTTTCTCTCTCTGTAGACAACCCGTCCACGGTGAGGAAGTGTCTGGTGGCAAGGGCAAATTTGCCAGGGACTGCGTACCATTACTGGCAGAGATCCCTTGGAATGTTTGCCTTTGAGTACTACAGGCACCTTTAATCTTAACCTGATGACTCATTTCCTGCCAGTGGCCACATTATTGTTCCACGACCTTGGCCACGGTAACACCCACAAATCAATGACCTCTTGACCAAAGTCCTGAGGAGTATTCCTGGGATGTGGATGCCCAGAAGTTTAGAACACAGATTCAAGGAATCAAGCATCCGTTTACAATATATTCTGTGAGCACACACAGTACCTGCCTGTAGGCAAAGCTAAAAGATGCAGGACACAGGAAATTGGTTCAGATTTGCCTAATACCTTCTTCTTCCATGGCTTCCTGGGTGAGCTTCAAGTTCCTTCCTCACCACACTGGAGGGAGGTACTTGGCTCTTGCACTTTCCAAGAGGGTCCCCGCGATCAAACTGCCAGCCCCCCACCTTCCAAAGTCTGAAAGGTCCTAGGCGAGTCAGGGACTTGGTCAACAGCTGGGATCTCACCTCCTGGGAGGATTCCCTGAGCTTCCTCTGAGACCTCAGAAAGTCAAGTCAACCAGGGCCGCGTGGGACACACCCACTCCTTTCAGATGCCTAAGCTTCCTTTGCCCACAGCTGAACGTGTTTGGCTCAAGGGTGGGGAGGCAAGCTGGCCTCTCTCTGCATGAGTAAGAGAAGGCATTGATGTTCTCGGGGAAGGCCAGGGCTCCCAGCATGAATGCCAAGGCTCCTCACCTGCAGCGAGTTCCAGAGAATTCCCTGGGCTTCCAGCTCCCACAAGGCAAGGTGTGTAAGACGTGTGCTCTAAAAGTCTGCTGGACAACTTGGCCAGAACCCTTCCCAATCCCCTCATGAACCTGCCAGGGCTGGTGTTCCTGGTGAGCCATGACTTCTGGGTACCAAATCAGTATTCTGGATAGACAGGCAGAAGCCATTTCAGAGGTCTATTTTCCTGAGTGAGTGGGTGCAGGTCGTGTCTCTCAAGGAATCGGACTTTGGGTGTTGCTTTGGTTAGAGGCTTCTGGGTGTGACCGGTCTTCAAAAGAATAGCTTGAAGTGTGGTGGATGTTCTCTCTCTCTGTAGACAGCCCGTCCACGGTGAGGAAATGCCGGGTGGCAAGGGCAAAGGGATGCAGGATGCCTCGGGGATGGTGCAGGGGTGGGGCTCGGGGAACCTTATGGGGTGAAAGCCCAAGGGGGAAGAGGCAGACCCGCCAGAGGGCCTGGTTCCTCGGGGACAGGCCTGGCCGGGCTTCGGCCTACAAGAGGAGGATCTTCCTGTGCTTGGGACTGGGCATCTGCCCCTTGGCGCGCAGCCTGCGAATTGCCTCCCTCAGGTGCTTGGGCTGGAGTGGGGGCGCTTCGCCCCACTTTTCGCACACATCCAGGGCCTCTTCCACCACCTCCCCGACCAAGACCTTGGTCATTCCCGCCATGGCGATGACCACGTTCTGGGCCACCGGGGTGCTGGCCACAGCCTGGAGCAGGCGTTTCACGGTGGCCTTGGGGAAGGCTGAGCGGCGAAAGGCCTCATACCGCCGCAGCTGCTCCTCGCTCATCGCCGTCACAAGGCTCCGCATTTTCTGAGCCTCCACTTGGGCCGCTTCCCGTCGTCTGGCTCTCTCGCCCTCGGCATCCGCCTTCCATCTCTTGGCTGCCGGGGGACGTGAGGAGATGTCTGCCTCTTCACCTGCCCCGGGCTGCGGGTCGTCCTGAGCCCCAGGCTCGCCGCCTTCCTCGTCAGAGGCCTCCCTGGCTTCCTGGGATGGGTCCCGCGGCGGGATTCCATCTGGGTCGCTAGGGTCCAGGGTCTCGCTGGACGCATCTGGGTCCGGACCTTGGTCTGGGAGCCATAGTCTGGCCTCGTCCATCCCGGCGCTGGTTTGAAGTCGCTAGCTCCGAAAACTTGAGCCTGTAAGTCCTGGGTCCTTCCTCTGCAGAGTCAGCCGTGGAGAAACGCCCTCAACCGCACTTCCCACGCGAGCAGAATCTACCAGAAAACCGCCAGGCCCAGCTCCTTTATATAGGGGCTTGGGGCCCTGAAGCCACGCCCAGCATTGATGTCATAGGCTGCCCCGCCCCCTAGGGTGAGTTGGGCCCCTCCCACTGCCCGAGGCAAGGGGCGGGGCCGGGGCTGGCCTACCAGGATTCCTCCTGCCAGGCAGTTTCCCAAGTGCTTCACCTTGGGCCTGCCAATCCCTGCTCCGCTGCAAATCTAGACCTATCCTCAGAACAAGACCTATCTCTGGAAGCTCCCTGTCGAAAACCTTACAGAAGCCCGCCCAAGAGGCCCAGTCCTCTCTTGGGCGCTCTTCAGAATGGGCCAGTTTGGCCTGTGGGCTGAGGGGGAATCCAGAAAGCCTGGAGAGTTCACTGCTCCAGCGGTCTTTCCTGCCAGGCCTCACCCAGGAAGCCACCTCCACGCCGCCTCACCATCCCCCCACCTTTCTCCAAGGTCCTTCATTTCCAGGAAGAATCTCCCCCTCTGGCTTCTATTCGTGGATTATTCACAAAGCCTCCCGAGTCTGGCCTGCATGCCCCAGTAGCTCATGACCCGGAAAAGGTGGGTGATTTGTGCTCTTCAGCTGCTCCACCCAGTCCTCCTGTCCTCTGTCAACATCCCCGACCACAGCAGAGGTTCTGGGGACCTCCATGGCTCAAGACTCTCCACCGAGTCTTTATCTCTCATGGAAAGGCTGAGGTCTGTGGCCGTTTCCCGTGGGTTCCTTCCCCTCGGTAGGTCTGCCTGCCCCCTGGGCCTGGCCTGATTACTCACTGCTCCCAGTGTGGACACTTTTACTTGCCCCGCGTCCGGGTCCGCAGGAGCCTTGCACGTTCCATTGACCTTACTTCCCGAGGGCCTGAGGGCCATTCGTTTGCTGCTGACTTCCAGCCCTTTGGAAGGAAATTCAAGGCAGGGGTCTTGTGTAGGACCACCTGGTGTCCTCTCTTTGGCCAGAAATTCAAGATTAAAACTAGTTTTAGAGCACACGACCTTTAGGATCATACTGCCACTCTTTCTCCTTGGGTGTGGGCCTCAATCAATTTGCTTTTCAACCCAAGGCCTCACATCCTGTTGTGTTCACCTTTGCCATGTATTTTCTCACATTTCTAAACGCTGGTCATTCCCAGATCAGGGTACAGTTCCTTTGCGACTCAGGATTTCTTCTCTCCTTGCTGAACTTCCCAGTTTCTCACCATGTCCAGGCATGACCTTGGCTCTATCTGATGATTCATCCCTACTGCTTCTACCTCTTCCTTGATGGGAACCTGAAGTATTGGAGTCATTCCCTTCCGTAATGGATGCCTTCGTTCTTATTTGCTTGAGATTTTGAGACAGTGCAACCTCTATGATACCTTGATCCAGATCCCTTTTCATCTAAAATATTCAATATTATTGATGTTTTAAGCAGTTTATCAATTTTTTTCATTGTTTTGGCAACTTGACTCAGTTCAGGGAAGCTCAGTCAGCTGCTATATTATTTCTGAGTTTTTCTGTAGTTTTGTTTTCAGAAAAAAAATTTTTTTTATCTGTAGTCTGAAGATACTGAATGCACCTTCATTACTTCTGTGAGCATCAGTTCAATTGGTTGATGGCCTTACTAGACCAAAATTAGGATGACTACATTACACTCTTTTCTTGACCTAGCACTTCCATGTTCTCTTTCCTTCAAACATCAGATGGTGTTAGGTCTACAGGCTCCAGTATTTACATAGTGGTGCCTTTCCTGGTTTTCAAGTTTTTGACCTCAGATCCTTGGTTACCACTTTACCTTCCCTCGTTTTCAGCTGTTTGACTTTTATTATTCAACTTACTTTCTCTGTTCTCCAATTTTCAGATAGCTATGAAATTCTAAGCCTTTATAATCATATGAGCTATTTTCTATAGTAAATTTAATATATGCATGTGTATCCTTTTGTTCTGTTTCTTCAAATAACTCTGATACAGCCATATTATGATGTCTTACAGCAGTCCTATAAAACTAAAATACAACTCATGTTTTTCATTTTCCTAAGAAGTTTCTGTTAAAGCTAATCCACTATCCAACATGGTATTAAAATTCAAGTAAATTAGTACACCTAGTCACAAAATCATAGATTTCAATCAAATTTCTTTCAGATTTTATTATCATGAAGTAAAAGCATCAGAATCAAAGCTTTTTAGCATTTATTTTACTGGTATGATAAGGTCCTTATTATTTGCTATTTGTATCCTGTTGGGGGGATGAGGAGTGAATGCTTAACATCTTCAGATGAAAACATTTATGAAAACCGTTAATGATACATACAACAAGCAAAGTTTTGTGTTCTCACCTTTAATGGAATGGATAATAATTAAAGTGATCCTATGCTCTTCTGCATCTCAGATTAATGTCATTTTGACATAAGACTGATACCAATGTGTATAATTTTCAGAAAGTAGTTCAAAATGAGAATATGGGGCTTCTTATTCAAAAATTAATAAGTCCATAAGATAGTACAGAATGAAACCAAGGACGGAGCTTTTCTAATCATGGGGCCTGGAGAAATTGAACAGGTCAAATGCGCCTGACTCCAACCTTCCATGAAAACATTATCCAGCTCATGTTCTTACCAAATAAGAGAGTTTATTTTAATGAAAAGCTTAAGAACTTACTCTTCTTGGAAAAAAAAAAAAAAAGAAGGGTGTGTAATACGCTTCCCCTATACTTCAGTATTGCAGAGGCCTAGAGCAAAATACAGAGGCCCTCAAAGCAGAATGAGAGGAAAGGAACCATGCTATCTCCCTAATAGAGATAGTGGCAGGAAATAAATAAAACCAGAACTAGGCTTATTGATGAGAGAGGTGAGCATTCTAAAACAGGGGAATTAAATTGGACCCTTATGGCAAGGAAGCTTCCTGGTTCAAGTTTTTGACCTCAGATCCTTGGTTACCACTTTACCTTCCCTCGTTTTCAGCTGTTTGACTTTTATTATTCAACTTACTTTCTCTGTTCTCCAATTTTCAGATAGCTATGAAATTCTAAGCCTTTATAATCATATGAGCTATTTTCTATAGTAAATTTAATATATGCATGTGTATCCTTTTGTTCTGTTTCTTCAAATAACTCTGATACAGCCATATTATGATGTCTTACAGCAGTCCTATAAAACTAAAATACAACTCATGTTTTTCATTTTCCTAAGAAGTTTCTGTTAAAGCTAATCCACTATCCAACATGGTATTAAAATTCAAGTAAATTAGTACACCTAGTCACAAAATCATAGATTTCAATCAAATTTCTTTCAGATTTTATTATCATGAAGTAAAAGCATCAGAATCAAAGCTTTTTAGCATTTATTTTACTGGTATGATAAGGTCCTTATTATTTGCTCTTTGTATCCTGTTGGGGATGAGGAGTGAATGCTTAACATCTTCAGATGAAAACATTTATGAAAACCGTTAATGATACATACAACAAGCAAAGTTTTGTGTTCTCACCTTTAATGGAATGGATAATAATTAAAGTGATCCTATGCTCTTCTGCATCTCAGATTAATGTCATTTTGACATAAGACTGATACCAATGTGTATAATTTTCAGAAAGTAGTTCAAAATGAGAATATGGGGCTTCTTATTCAAAAATTAATAAGTCCATAAGATAGTACAGAATGAAACCAAGGACGGAGCTTTTCTAATCATGGGGCCTGGAGAAATTGAACAGGTCAAATGCGCCTGACTCCAACCTTCCATGAAAACATTATCCAGCTCATGTTCTTACCAAATAAGAGAGTTTATTTTAATGAAAAGCTTAAGAACTTACTCTTCTTGGAAAAAAAAAAAAAAAGAAGGGTGTGTAATACGCTTCCCCTATACTTCAGTATTGCAGAGGCCTAGAGCAAAATACAGAGGCCCTCAAAGCAGAATGAGAGGAAAGGAACCATGCTATCTCCCTAATAGAGATAGTGGCAGGAAATAAATAAAACCAGAACTAGGCTTATTGATGAGAGAGGAGAGCATTCTAAAACAGGGGATTTAAATTGGACCCTTATGGCAAGGAAGCAAGGAGAGAGAATATTAGTTTACGTTAAGCTAAAACATATTGCCATATTTCATGTAAAGTATAAACCGTATTTTTCCTAATAATACCCTTAAATCTCCCTGGTCAGAAGAATTCAGGAATTAGCAAATGTCTAGCCATGTTACTCCCAGTATCATCTAGTTTACATTTGACCTGTCAATTTGTTTTAAAATGAAGGTACATAAAAATAATTGCTTAGTTGTTAGCAGTCAGATTCTCCTCCCTCACACACGCACACAGACGCACACAGAAATGGAGAGAGATTCCTACCAGAATCTCAAATAGAGTTTGAAAAATAGAAGTGGACTGTGCAAAGTTCTGATATGTTAGAAGACATATTCAAAAACTATGACCTTGGATTTCATTTAGAAACTGGCAATATGGATTGACAAACCAGAGAACTGAATCTGTGCAACTAAAACTATCCAAAGATTGTAAAAGTAAAGCAATGTATAATAAATCAGCAAATCTGTGAGTTAACTATCCTTTGTTACATTCTCACATTATCTTTTGTTACATTGCTGTTTTTATGACAGGGCTTTCAAATATCTCGAATATTCTTTCCTGAAAATCTTTACATAAATGTATACTGTGATATACAGTGTAGTATCTATAATGTATATTATACATAATATAGAATATATTATCTATAATGTATATTTTATGATGTATATACGTAATGCATAATATATATAATGCATATAGCTTTCTCAAATTCTTTATCATTTTTGTTTTTGTTTTTTTTTATTTTTCTTTGCCTGTATGTCATCATTTATTTTTCATCCATTTTTATTCTTTTTGGCCTGTGTGGGCCTCCCATCACAGTGGCCTCTCTCGTTGCAGAGCACTGGCTCTGGGCACATGCGCTCTAGAGGGCTGGCTCCTAATTGGACACATAAGCCCAGCCGTTCCTTGGCATGTGGAATCTTCCCAGGCCAAAGATCAACCCAGTGCCCCTTGCACTGCAAGGTGGACTCTTTACCCACTGGACCACCAGAGACGCCCTGTATTTGTTTTTTGAATTTTAAAAAATTTGACCACCTCTTTAGGTTATACTATCTCTAAATATTATGAAAGTGAAAGTGTTAGTCACTCAGCCATGCCCAACTCTTTATGACCATATGGACTGTAGCCTGGGATTCTGTCCATGGGATTCTCCAGGCAAGAATACTGGAGTTGGTTGCCATTCCCTTTTTCAGGGTATCTTCCCGACCCAGGGATCAAACCCAGGACTTCTGCATTGCAGGTAAGTATCTACTGTTTGAGCCACCAGGGGAACCCTCTAAATAGTATGTTACCATATTCCAAATTCATCAAAGATATCCCATCTCTTGCACCTACATCCCTGAGCCAACCAAACCAGATACACATACACACACGTACCAAGATGGTGAAAGATTAAAAACAAAACCACAAGGCAATAGCAAAATAAACACACTTAAGTATAAATATTTTTATATTCTAATTCAATCAGTGTTCTGCCTACTGAGCCATGCTACTTCAGTAGGACATCTAGTTCATTGTTACTGATCAGCAATTACCAAATGTTTAAATACCAGTGAAAATAGCTTTGTACTCAACCTATGAATGATACCCAGATCAAAGCAAAACTGCTCCCAAACACCACATTATTGTCCCACCTATTGTTCCTAAATCCTAGGCTTATAGCCAGCCAACAAAATCAGCCTTTCTTGGTAGGCTTAATTACCGTTTTTTTTTTATCCTGATCATAGCTCCCCCAGCAAGAACAGCAACCCTGACTAAAGCAAATCACAGTGTTATCATTCTGGAAAGAGAGGCTTGGATGTGGGTGATAACTGGGCCAGCATTACTTACCAGGTGAAAACATGGTGTAGTGTTATGAGGTTTTCCGACAAAGACATGCTTGGTTCCCTCCTGACACAAAGAGTTAGATTTGACTCTTTAGATACTTATTAAATTGTATCACTGTGAAACAACTCTCCATTGTTTTGAGTACAGTTCATTTCAGCTTGTGTGTGCTTATTCGCTTCAGTCATCTCTGACTGTTTGCAGTCCTTTGGACTGCAGTCCAGCAAGGCTCCTCTGTCCATGAGATTCTCCACGCAAGAATATTGGAGTGGGTTGTCATTCCAGGGGATCTTCCCCACCTAGGAATCGAGCCCCTGTCTCTTATGTCTCCTGCACTGATAGATGAGTTCTTTACTACTAGTGCCACAGGGGAAACCAGCTTTTTTTTCCTTTTACTTTCCTTGGCTTGTAACTAGATCATTCAAATCTCTGCTCCTTGGATGAATTCTAGGGGAGAAGAGAAACCAACCAGTGAACAATGCCCTGTTTGGAAGAGAACACAAATTTTGGAGTTTAGGACTCCTGACAGAGCAGTAATTTGAAAGTAGTTTCATAAAGGAGGGAGACACAGAATAAATACCCTAAAATCTGCCTATAAATATTCCTCAGATATTTAGCTTACACCTAAACCATAACTGGTTTTGTTGAGAATCTAAGGACCCCAGCTGAAAGCTGCAGCTGAAAGGATTTAGAACTGATAAAAGTAACAAAAATTATATCAGCAGCTGCTTAGTAGTGGAGAGAATCTGTAGTTCAAATTTGACCTGGCAGAGTTTGACAGATACCTTTGCTTTTCACTGAAATACTAGAAGCGGACATTTTGGTATTAAGGAGCACACACACACACACACAGACACACACACACACACATATATGGGTTTCCCTGGTGGTCCAGTGGGTAAAGAGTCCACCTTGCAGTGCAGGGGGCTCTGATTTGATCCCTGTTCTGGGAAGATCCCACGTGCACCAGAGTGGTTGGACCAGTGTGTCCAGTTATGAGCCAGAGCTCTGGAGCACATGCACCCAGATCCAATGCTCTGCAACGAGAGAGGTCACTGCAATGAGAGGCCCACACATGCCAAAAGAATAAAAAGATGAACAAGGCCTTCCCTGGTGGTCTAGTGGGTAAGGATACCGCCTTGCAATACAGGGGTGCCGGTTCGATCCCTGGCCTGGGAGGATCCTGCTGGACCGATGTGTCCAACTACCAAGCTGGAGCCCTGGAACACACGTGCCCAGAGCCAATGCTCTGCAGCAACAGAGGCCACTGTGATGGGAGGTCCACACAGGCCAAAGAACAAAGATAGATGGAAATAGATAAATGAAAGACCAATAGAAGTGGCCAAAAAAAAAAAAGAACAAAAGCAAATGATGACTTAGAAGCAAAAAAAAAACTAAAACCTATCACATGGGAATAAGGACAAAAATCAAAACCAGAACCCAGGCACAAACCCTAGAACTAAGACCAAGAAAATCAAGGGATTATGCTAGCAAATGAATAGCTTTTCAGACAAAATTTAACACTCTTTAGAAAAAGAGAGAATGAGCCAAGTTTATCATCCAAAATATTCTGTATCTAACCAAAAATTAATAGCCATACAAATATATAAATATGACCAAAAACAGAAAAAAGATCATCAAAAGAAGCAGATTCACATGTGACTTAAGTATTGAGCTTAACAAAGACTTGGAAATAGCTAATAAAATTTGGCTAGAATTTAGGGGAAAAGGTGGAGAAAATAGAAGGACAGATGTGAAGTCTCAGCACAGTTGAAGCAAAAAAAGAAAAAATAAAAAAATTTTAAAAGAACCAAATGGAAATTATATAATTAAAATACAATATCAGAAATAAAATAGACCTACAAAAGAAAGAACCAGTTAATTAACTCAAAGTTAAAAATTAAGAAAAGGAAATACAAAGTCATATAGTATATGATACTGTAGGGCTATATTTTATAATATGACATATATATAACTGAAGTCCCAGAAAGAGGTGATAATGAGACAGAAAAAATATTTTAAAAGAAAATTACCTAAAACACTTTAAAATTGGTTTCTAAAAAAGACATCAAGAGTTTCCTCCCAGAAATATGAACCTCAATCAGGACAAACATAAAGAAAATTTTAACACTTTCAAAATGAAAACCAACGAGAGAGGTCACTGCATAGAGCCACATGCCAAAAGAATAAAAAGATGAACAAGGCCTTCCCTGGTGGTCTAGTGGGTAAGGATACCGCCTTGCAATACAGGGGTGCCGGTTCGATCCCTGGCCTGGGAGGATCCTGCTGGACCGATGTGTCCAACTACCAAGCTGGAGCCCTGGAACACACGTGCCCAGAGCCAATGCTCTGCAGCAACAGAGGCCACTGTGATGGGAGGTCCACACAGGCCAAAGAACAAAGATAGATGGAAATAGATAAATGAAAGACCAATAGAAGTGGCCAAAAAAAAAAAAGAACAAAAGCAAATGATGACTTAGAAGCAAAAAAAAAACTAAAACCTATCACATGGGAATAAGGACAAAAATCAAAACCAGAACCCAGGCACAAACCCTAGAACTAAGACCAAGAAAATCAAGGGATTATGCTAGCAAATGAATAGCTTTTCAGACAAAATTTAACACTCTTTAGAAAAAGAGAGAATGAGCCAAGTTTATCATCCAAAATATTCTGTATCTAACCAAAAATTAATAGCCATACAAATATATAAATATGACCAAAAACAGAAAAAAGATCATCAAAAGAAGCAGATTCACATGTGACTTAAGTATTGAGCTTAACAAAGACTTGGAAATAGCTAATAAAATTTGGCTAGAATTTAGGGGAAAAGGTGGAGAAAATAGAAGGACAGATGTGAAGTCTCAGCACAGTTGAAGCAAAAAAAGAAAAAATAAAAAAATTTTAAAAGAACCAAATGGAAATTATATAATTAAAATACAATATCAGAAATAAAATAGACCTACAAAAGAAAGAACCAGTTAATTAACTCAAAGTTAAAAATTAAGAAAAGGAAATACAAAGTCATATAGTATATGATACTGTAGGGCTATATTTTATAATATGACATATATATAACTGAAGTCCCAGAAAGAGGTGATAATGAGACAGAAAAAATATTTTAAAAGAAAATTACCTAAAACACTTTAAAATTGGTTTCTAAAAAAGACATCAAGAGTTTCCTCCCAGAAATATGAACCTCAATCAGGACAAACATAAAGATAAATACATCTAAGCATGTCATTTTCAAACTAGTGAAAACCAATGATTTAAAAATATATATTGAAAGCAATACAGAAAAAACTGCAGTAAGAATTATGACTGACTTCTCACAAGAAATGATGGAAGATAGAAGATAATAGAACAATATCTTTAAAATGCTAAATGAAAAATCTCTCAACTTAATTTTTCACCAGCAACTATATGCTTCAACAGATGAAAACAAACCAAAGTCATTTTCAGACAAAGATAAGAACATTTATTAGAAGCAAAATTTCACTACAAGAAATGCTAAAGGAAGTTCTATAGACTGAAGGAAATAACACCAAATGGGAAAGCAGGTCAACAGAAGATATAAAATCATAAGAAAATGTATACATGTCAGTAAATAGGAAAAATGATTTTTAAGATTTCTTTAGAATCAGCTGTCCATTTAAAATAAGAAAAAGTTTTACCATACTGCAAACTTTAAATTTAAAACATAGAGAAAAATAATATATATGATAATGTGAAAACTACCTGAAAAGAAGAGTAAATGGCATTATACAATTATAATATTCTAACCTTACACATATGGTAGTAAATATTAGTTTAAAGTAACATCTGGTAGGTTAAAAGTGTATCTTGTAAGTCAGATACACCTTAATATAGTAAGCAAGGAAAAAAATAAAACATTTTAGTAGCTGCTAGTGTGTATAGAAAACAATAATAGAGGAGCAGGTGCAAGCCTCACCAACTCATTCTTAATTTCATATTTGACTTCCAGGTGGGAAGGCAGAGATGATTTCCATGAAGAAAACTTGGGTTGACTAAGATCATTCTACTTTGAACCAAATGGAAATTATAAAAAAAAAAAAAGACCTACAAAAGAAAGAACCAGTTAATTAACTCAAAGTTAAAAATTAAGAAAAGGAAATACAAAGTCATATAGTATATGATACTGTAGGGCTATATTTTATAATATGACATATATATAACTGAAGTCCCAGAAAGAGGTGATAATGAGACAGAAAAAATATTTTAAAAGAAAATTACCTAAAACACTTTAAAATTGGTTTCTAAAAAAGACATCAAGAGTTTCCTCCCAGAAATATGAACCTCAATCAGGACAAACATAAAGATAAATACATCTAAGCATGTCATTTTCAAACTAGTGAAAACCAATGATTTAAAAATATATATTGAAAGCAATACAGAAAAAACTGCAGTAAGAATTATGACTGACTTCTCACAAGAAATGATGGAAGATAGAAGATAATAGAACAATATCTTTAAAATGCTAAATGAAAAATCTCTCAACTTAATTTTTCACCAGCAACTATATGCTTCAACAGATGAAAACAAACCAAAGTCATTTTCAGACAAAGATAAGAACATTTATTAGAAGCAAAATTTCACTACAAGAAATGCTAAAGGAAGTTCTATAGACTGAAGGAAATAACACCAAATGGGAAAGCAGGTCAACAGAAGATATAAAATCATAAGAAAATGTATACATGTCAGTAAATAGGAAAAATGATTTTTAAGATTTCTTTAGAATCAGCTGTCCATTTAAAATAAGAAAAAGTTTTACCATACTGCAAACTTTAAATTTAAAACATAGAGAAAAATAATATATATGATAATGTGAAAACTACCTGAAAAGAAGAGTAAATGGCATTATACAATTATAATATTCTAACCTTACACATATGGTAGTAAATATTAGTTTAAAGTAACATCTGGTAGGTTAAAAGTGTATCTTGTAAGTCAGATACACCTTAATATAGTAAGCAAGGAAAAAAATAAAACATTTTAGTAGCTGCTAGTGTGTATAGAAAACAATAATAGAGGAGCAGGTGCAAGCCTCACCAACTCATTCTTAATTTCATATTTGACTTCCAGGTGGGAAGGCAGAGATGATTTCCATGAAGAAAACTTGGGTTGACTAAGATCATTCTACTTTCTGAGATTTTTGTTTCTTCTAATCCCAGAATGAGGACTTAGAAGATAAGTGACATATGAAAGAAATATATGGACATATTTCTTACATTCTTGAGTTTACAGACATATTTTATATTTATGTCTACAGGAAAAAAATGTCTGCAAAGATATATACAAAACTATACATTAGTATATCTGAGAAATGAGGTTAGAAGAATAGGGGCAAAGGATTTAGAATATATACTTCATATACTCTTGGGGCATGTTCCCACATTTGCTTTCAGACAAAAGAGAGGAAACATATGTAAGATAGTTCTAAAAACTCATTAAGCCTGATTCTTACTCACCAGCTTTATAACCTTGAGTAGATTGTTTAACCTCACTAGGCCTCTCCATGGGTATAATAAATTACTTACCTTGTTGTTTAATCACCCTGTCAAGTCCAACTCTTGTTGACTTCATGGACTGCAGCACACGAGGCCTCCCTGTCCCTCACCATCTCCCAAAGTTTGCCCAAGTTCATGCCCATTGCATCAGTGATACCATCTAGCAGTTTTATCCTCTGACACACTCTTTTCCTTCTGCCCTTAATCTTTCCCAACATTAGGAACTTTTCCAATGAGTCAGCTGTTCTCTTCAGATGACCAAAATACTGAAGGTTCTACTTCAGCATCAGTCCTTCCAATGAGTATTCAAGATTGATTGACTGGTTTGATCCCCTTGCTGTCCACGGGACTTTCAGGAGTCTCCTCCAGCACCACAGTTTGAAGGTATCAATCCTTTGGCACTCTGTCTTCTTTATGGCCCAGCTCTCACAGCTGTCCATGACCACTGGGAAGATCATAGCATTGACTACATGGGCCTTTGTCTGCAGAGCAATGTTTCTGCTTTCAACACACTGTTTAGGTTTTTCATAACTTTCCTACCTGAAAAGAGTAAATGGCATTATACAATTATAATATTCTAACCTTACACATATGGTAGTAAATATTAGTTTAAAGTAACATCTGGTAGGTTAAAAGTGTATCTTGTAAGTCAGATACACCTTAATATAGTAAGCAAGGAAAAAAATAAAACATTTTAGTAGCTGCTAGTGTGTATAGAAAACAATAATAGAGGAGCAGGTGCAAGCCTCACCAACTCATTCTTAATTTCATATTTGACTTCCAGGTGGGAAGGCAGAGATGATTTCCATGAAGAAAACTTGGGTTGACTAAGATCATTCTACTTTCTGAGATTTTTGTTTCTTCTAATCCCAGAATGAGGACTTAGAAGATAAGTGACATATGAAAGAAATATATGGACATATTTCTTACATTCTTGAGTTTACAGACATATTTTATATTTATGTCTACAGGAAAAAAATGTCTGCAAAGATATATACAAAACTATACATTAGTATATCTGAGAAATGAGGTTAGAAGAATAGGGGCAAAGGATTTAGAATATATACTTCATATACTCTTGGGGCATGTTCCCACATTTGCTTTCAGACAAAAGAGAGGAAACATATGTAAGATAGTTCTAAAACTCATTAAGCCTGATTCTTACTCACCAGCTTTATAACCTTGAGTAGATTGTTTAACCTCACTAGGCCTCTCCATGGGTATAATAAATTACTTACCTTGTTGTTTAATCACCCTGTCAAGTCCAACTCTTGTTGACTTCATGGACTGCAGCACACGAGGCCTCCCTGTCCCTCACCATCTCCCAAAGTTTGCCCAAGTTCATGCCCATTGCATCAGTGATACCATCTAGCAGTTTTATCCTCTGACACACTCTTTTCCTTCTGCCCTTAATCTTTCCCAACATTAGGAACTTTTCCAATGAGTCAGCTGTTCTCTTCAGATGACCAAAATACTGAAGGTTCTACTTCAGCATCAGTCCTTCCAATGAGTATTCAAGATTGATTGACTGGTTTGATCCCCTTGCTGTCCACGGGACTTTCAGGAGTCTCCTCCAGCACCACAGTTTGAAGGTATCAATCCTTTGGCACTCTGTCTTCTTTATGGCCCAGCTCTCACAGCTGTCCATGACCACTGGGAAGATCATAGCATTGACTACATGGGCCTTTGTCTGCAGAGCAATGTTTCTGCTTTCAACACACTGTTTAGGTTTTTCATAACTTTCCTGCCAAGAAGCAGGCATCTGGTTTCATACCTACAGTCACCATCCACAGTGATTTTAGAGCCCAAGAAGAGGAAACCTGTCACTACTTTCACCTTTCCCCTTCTATTTGCCAGGAAGCAATGGGGCCAAATGCCATGATCTAAAGTTTTTTAATGTTTAGTTTTAAGCCTGCTCTTTCACACTCCTCCTTCACCCTCATTCATATCCCCTATGAGTATGCAGTGGAGGTGATGAATAGAGCCAAGGGATTAGATCTAATAAAGAGTGTGCCTGAGGAACTATGGATGGAAGTCTATAGTATTGTACAGGAGGCAGCAAACAAAACCATCCCAAAGAAAAAGAAAAGCAAGACAGTAAAGTGGTTATCTGAGGAGGGCTTACTAAGGATCACTTACCTTATGAGGTTGTTATGAGGATTAGTTAAGCAAATTCTTTTCTCCTTAATATGACCATTAAGTCTAAATTTATTCAAATGCTAGAAAATATGAGTGCATACAATATTTCATGATATATTGAATCATGAATTCAATATATTCAGATATATTAAATATGAAACATTCAAACACATTATGAAACAAAGACTATCAAAAATGTTTACATCTGTTAAGGTTAGATTTTGCCATCAAATTAATTGAAAAATAAAGCCCTATAAATTTACCATAGTTTTTTATTTTGAAATTGCTGGGGAAGGATTGACACAAGAAGGACCAAATAAGTGTCAACTTGTCCATCAGTCCATTGGTTGGTTAAATAAAAGGGGACTCACAGCTCTCTGCAATGCTCGTGCTGTGAATAACATCCAGGAACTGGACGAGACAGAGATTTCAGCTTCAGCCTCCCATCTCATTCTCACAGCAGGACACATGCTCACTGAATAGAATGAAAGGTGTAATCTCTCCCTATGCGTATATTCTTTTTTTTTTCCCCCTTAGTCAAGCTATACTTAAAATTTTCTTATCATGAGCATTCATTTAACAAAAATCTATCATGTCAACAGAGAGTAATTCTTGGCATAACTTTAGCATTCACTGGGCCTAGAAATCAGGAAAAGACTCATATATTTATGAAAACTTAATGACATTAAAAGCAAAGCAAATAAAGATAAAAATGTTTCTTATTCCTTTCTTATCTTTTTTCTTTCCTTTACTCTTCTCTACTCCCAGAAAGAGTAGAATTTAAATATGGAGTAATCCATCAAAATAAGAGCCTATACTGAATTACCTACCTCAGGCACACAGGGTCAAACTGAAGGACACTGAAATAAAAATAAAAAAATGTTTGACAATTAAGTTAGGAAGAAGAGGCAATGCTGGTAAACTCAGTTTCAAAGCAAATTCAGCAATCCTCCTCCCACTTCCCTCCTGAAACCTTCTCCTTGTCTTGCTTCTTATCTATCATTCTTCCTGTTGCCAATATCATCATCTTGCCACTTGCTGCCCTAAATCTCTCATCTTTACCAGAAAAAACAAACAAAACATCTTCTTCTCAATCTGTACTTTGACTCCTTTCAAGACCTTTAACCTGATTAAAATAATTCATAGGTAGAATTTGGTCAAGGAAAAAAATACAGAACTTTCTCGGAATAATTTGTTATTTAAATAATTTTCTACCAAAAATAAAATTTTGCTTAGTTTATAAAGGAGTATTCCTGAGTTCCTTTTATTCCCTCTCATCCCACTACACCTCATGATGTGTTTCCATGCACGCCCAGACACATATTCTTACTGTGTTTAAAAAACAAATAAATAAAAATAGTCATTCTTTCAGGAAAATACAATGACTGATTCAACAAACCACAAGTCACAAATAGGAAGTAAGGAAAATGCTTCAGACTTTATTTCTGGACAACAACTTGAGCCAATGTCCCAAAAGATGCCTTTACTCTGATATTACATACTAAAATATCTCAAATAATAAGTATAAATAATGTTTTATTCTGGAATTCTCTACTAACATTATCAAATAATAAATGTATATGAAGCTACCAAAATCGATATTTTACTCAGTGAGGGTGCTTTGACCAACTTCTCTGTCATTACACAATCAATCACAGTTTCTTTGCAAATGTCTACCTGCCATTATCACAAGTAAGTGGTTCAGATGATATATTTTCACATCAATATTTCACCACTTCAAGTTTTTATGATCTTATTTTTTTCCTCCATTGTCATCAATGTTATCTGGTGAGTTTCATAATTCCCCAGAGCTTGAACTTACCTAAACTATCACTCTGTTAATAATTGCTAATATTAATAATTGGCTGTAAACATAAAAATAATAAATGTTAGTCCTTAGAGCTTTTCAGATTTTTTTGGCCTTTCTTTACCAAGTTTAATTTATTTATTTTCAGTTGAGAATTTTTAAGACATTACCTACAATAGACATTTAGTAAATATTTGCATATAAGTGTATGAATTACTGAGTAAATTAATCGGCAGATATTTCTAAACTTCAGCTAAAAGAACTGAGGTTTGGAAGAAATTGAACCTTTTTTCATTCCTGAGCATGATCATTGACTTTAAAATTGTCTCTCCATTTTTTTTTAAAATAATTACAGATGTGCATCAGAAAATAACTTCTTTCCTTTTCCTCAGATTCTCTTGAGACAGAACTTACTTTCTTCAAAATGCAGTCTCAGGTTTTCTTGAAGCCACTCATCAGTTCTACACACGAACAGGAAAGAGCAGATATTGCAGCACTTACACCTTGAAATCAAGCTTCAGTTGTGATTAACTAAATAGCCTGCTACCACATAGGTGAGCTATAGTCCAGGGGTAGCGAGAGTTGGGCACAACTTAACAACTAAACCACAACCAGCATAACAAAACCTCAATCTCTGTGAAGGTATAATGGCTGCCTACTCACCTAATGTTCTGCTGGTACGTACTGGACCGTTAGTATAAATTAGAAAGTATACATATCTCTAAACAACAAAACTCTATAAAATCAAAAAAAGAAAAATAAAAAAAATTTTAAAACAAACACAAAAATATTCAAGGCAATAGTTTATGTAATACTTCATCAATGAGATCTTCGAGGACTTATCATCTTTGAGAATTTTACTTTGGTTCTCTGTGATATGCTTCCAACTTATCAAATAAAGCACTGTGATACAGGTTCCCAAGTCCTCTAACTAAAAAAAAAAAAAATCTCCCCATCTGGGTGGGTGGTTCACAAAAAGATATCCCTCTAGGTGTTTGATGCACCAGAAGTTTATCTAATTCTAACAGGAAGAAAGTGTTAAGTCTTTTAGTTGTGTCCGACTCTGTGATCCCATGGACTATGGCCCACCAGGCTCCTCTGGCCATAGGATTCTCCAAGCAAGAATACTGGAGTGGGTTGCCATGTCCTTCTTTAGGGAATCTTTCTGGCCCAAGGAACAAACCTGGGTCTACTGCACTACAGGCAGATTCTTTACCAGCCAAGCCCACCACAGAGCCCCAAATACCTGCCCACTAAGCCAATATAATCATATTCTAATTATAGTTTAACTATAGGGTAATATCTATAAATTTGGAATCCAACAGAATACTGTTCTTAAGTGAAATAAAGTTTGCAGAATATGTTTGTGCATGGAGAAGCACTTCATCTTCCCCTTTAAATTCAAATTACCAATTTCTCCTTATGGTACACTATTTTTGGGAAAGGCACAAAAATTGTTCCATATTTACTGCTGAAGAGGGATGATGGACATGTTGGTTTAAATATTTTATTGTTCTTATTTTGAGCATCTCATTCATAACAAAGACAAGCATAGCTGCAAAATGGCATGGAAGATGCAGACAGACACATAGATAAAATATATATGCTGTGGATTTTGACATGTCTACCTAAGCATTACCAGATGCAAAAGGAAAGACAGATTGCAGATTAATCAGAGAGACCTGCTTTTTTTTTCTTTTTGCATTTTTATAGTTGCTGCATCTTCCTTCCTCAAATTAGAAGAAAACCCTCATCAGTGAGAAGTGGGAGGTTGAGAGAAGACTGATATATAAATTAGAAAGTATACATATCTGTAAACAACAAAACTCTGTAAAAGCAAAATAAAAATAGCTAAGTAATTTAAAACAAACACAAAAATATTCAAGGCAATAGTTTATGTAATACTTCATCAATGAGATCTTCGAGGACTTATCATCTTTGAGAATTTTACTTTGGTTCTCTGTGATATGCTTCCAACTTATCAAATAAAGCACTGTGATACAGGTTCCCAAGTCCTCTAACTAAAAAAAAAAAAAATCTCCCCATCTGGGTGGGTGGTTCACAAAAAGATATCCCTCTAGGTGTTTGATGCACCAGAAGTTTATCTAATTCTAACAGGAAGAAAGTGTTAAGTCTTTTAGTTGTGTCCGACTCTGTGATCCCATGGACTATGGCCCACCAGGCTCCTCTGGCCATAGGATTCTCCAAGCAAGAATACTGGAGTGGGTTGCCATGTCCTTCTTTAGGGAATCTTTCTGGCCCAAGGAACAAACCTGGGTCTACTGCACTACAGGCAGATTCTTTACCAGCCAAGCCCACCACAGAGCCCCAAATACCTGCCCACTAAGCCAATATAATCATATTCTAATTATAGTTTAACTATAGGGTAATATCTATAAATTTGGAATCCAACAGAATACTGTTCTTAAGTGAAATAAAGTTTGCAGAATATGTTTGTGCATGGAGAAGCACTTCATCTTCCCCTTTAAATTCAAATTACCAATTTCTCCTTATGGTACACTATTTTTGGGAAAGGCACAAAAATTGTTCCATATTTACTGCTGAAGAGGGATGATGGACATGTTGGTTTAAATATTTTATTGTTCTTATTTTGAGCATCTCATTCATAACAAAGACAAGCATAGCTGCAAAATGGCATGGAAGATGCAGACAGACACATAGATAAAATATATATGCTGTGGATTTTGACATGTCTACCTAAGCATTACCAGATGCAAAAGGAAAGACAGATTGCAGATTAATCAGAGAGACCTGCTTTTTTTTTCTTTTTGCATTTTTATAGTTGCTGCATCTTCCTTCCTCAAATTAGAAGAAAACCCTCATCAGTGAGAAGTGGGAGGTTGAGAGAAGACTGATATAAAAATTCTAGGTAAATAAAAATTCTAGGCAACTGATTTTTCAGTTTCCAGTTTTTTGGTTTTCCAAACTATTTGGAATACATCTTCCATTTTTAGATAGGATAAACAGAAAACTGATTTCCATCAAAATTTCAAAAAATAAAGTTGACTCTTCAAGCTGATGAGAGAGGAGATAAAATGGTTGTTTGATAAATCAAAAGTCATATAACAACTGCAACAGCCCAAACCAGATACATAATTTAGCTCTGTTTCATATTTAAAAGTAGAATATGTAAGTGTCTTGTCCTTCACCTACAGCTATGACTGTGGAAAGCTTTCGCACTCTTTCCATACCTCTAACTCAATCCCTGATTCCCCGAGGAAGTCAAACCCACATCAAGTACAACTACAAATCATGTTCATGGCATTTGTAATGGGTATCATTATCTAATTAATAGTGATGTTCTGGGGGAAAAAAAAGGAGAAAAGGGAAGAAAAAGTGTTCCAAAGTATTTCACAACCAGAAAAAAAAAACTCAGTTAATACCAACATACATGGAGAATGGAATGACAGAAATCACAATAGCAATGTGTATTCTCATTTCTCCTTCAACTGACCAATTCTAAACCAATGTGTGTGAGCAACCTGTGTAGGTGTATATTTGGTACACCTCTGCTATGAAAAGGTTTCTTCAACACTTATTTAGAGGAGAGGCTGAGAACTGCATGGGATGGGACCAGGAAGAGCTAAGAGAAGAGGAGAAAATAGAGATGACTGGCAAGATGCTCCGCAGCATGACTACTGCCCTGAGCATTCCAGTTTTGGTCCCAAAGCTGTGTGTCTAAGAAACTCTACAAGGTATAGGATCCTTTCTCACTAAAGACAGTTTAGCCCATTCCTTTGAGATTTCTGTCCCATTTCTCAAGTAGTTTCAAAGTACCCTCTGTTTGCTTTTTTTTGTTGTTTGTTTGTTTGAAAGGGGGTATGATAAATTTTTATCCAATTTTACAAATAAAATAACTGGAATTTAAGGGATCATTTTTGTTCACTCCCTAGGAGTCGTATTTAACTCTTTGTGACCCCATGGACTGCAGCATGCCAGACTTCCCTGTTCTTCACCATCTCCTGGAGTTTGGTCACACTCATGTTCATTGAGTCAGTGATGCCATCCAATCATCTCCTCCTCTGTTGCCTGTTTCTCCTCTTGTCCTCAACCTTTCCCAGGGCCAGGGTCTTTTCCAATGAGTTAGCTCTTATCAGGTGGCCAATGAATATTCCTTCCAATGAATATTCAAGGGTGATTTCCTTTACGATCATATAATTAGCAAAAAAAAGAAGAATATATATATATTTCATGTATATATATATATATATAAAATATATATATTTCATATGTGTGTGTGTATATATATATATAGCCGGATCTATTTATTGCCAAGAAATTGAACAACAACAAAAAATACAGAAAATATGGACTGGTGTAGGTCAGACTGCTGAATGATTTAAATGAGTTGTTTTTGGGGGCTTTTTGATCAGTCAATTAAGCATTTCTTAATTCAGTCATTTTGGCCGACTGTAGAAACAGTAAATACCACCATTGTTCTCTTGGCTAGGAAGGTTACAAATGAATCTCCTGATATCCCAAGCCTAAAGAAATATTCTAACAGCCTCTTGTATAAAATCATGTCACTGGGCTCAGGCATCTGATTTCTTACTGTTTACTCAGAGTAACAGGCAAGAGGAAGATAGGGCTTTGGATTTATTTATAAAAAGCTCAGCCACAGGTAGGCAAAAGAGGAAGGAACACAGTGTAATTTGATGGTGGACGAATTTGCAAGTCAAAGAATCTAAAAAAGAAAAATCATGCTGACCCAAGGCTCACAGTTTACTTTTTAAAGTTGCGGGGAAAAGAAAGGACAAAGCTTTCTATTTTAGTAAACTTTTGTTCTAAAAATTCAAATTAAAAATAACAATATCCAATCATCTCTAAATTACTTCCACTAAACACACTGACAAACATGATGTGTTTTTAAAGACTTTATTCTCATAACTTGTTCTTTGGCCCTGAAAATAATAGTTCAAACTAACTTGATTTGCATGTTATTCTTTTATTTCCTTTCCACACATATATATTGAAATTCTTACCTATGTGAAAGCCATTGCATGCTTATTTTTCATTATTTATAAAATCTCTCAGCTTTGTTCATCTCAAACTGGCATATTCCCTGTTTTCAGAAACATGGAAGATTTCCCAGTAAAAAGCATTCTTTCCTAGAAGATGTGTTTAAAACATAACTGAATGTATTTTTTAAAGATCACAACTGTGCTCCCAAGAGAGAAAGGAACCTGAGATGCCAGAAACAAGGATAAGATTAAAAGTCAAATAAGGAGGGCTTCCCTGGTGGCTCAGTGGTGAAGGGTTCACCTGCCAACGCAGGAAACACAAGTTCAGTCCCTGGTCAAGGAAGATCCCACATGCTACGGAGCAACTAAGCCCATGAGCCACAACTAAGGAGCCTGTGCTCTAGAGCCTCAGAGCTGCAACTATTGAGCCTATGTGCCCGAGTTCCACAAGAAAAGTCACTACAACAAGAAGCGTGCTCACCCCAGCTAGAGAGCAGCCCCCACTCCCTGCAACTACAGAAGAGCTGCAGCAGCAATGAAAACCCAGAATAGCCAAAAATAGATAAATAAATTAATTAATTAATTAATTAATTAAAAAAAAATTGAACGAAGAAACATGTGAACTGGTCCAGTGAAAGTTCTATGTATGGCAAAATGCTAGTGTTATTTAATTCATCAGTGCAATCCCAGCAATGACATCTACATTTCTAGCTGTGGTACCCAGGGCAATCTTCACAGAGCAGTAAGCATCTGGCTAAAACATCACATCTTCAAATGACGGTAAAGTCATGACTAAAAATTTACTGACAAAAGTATTTGTACATTAGACTGGGCATTGTGTTTTTAAAATGAGTGTGTGTGTGTGCATATACATTGTCAAAAAATATTGTTTCAGAACAGAAAAACTTATAAAATATTAGGTCAAATCATATAAAATTGGAAATATTTTATCATTTTTTAAGCTTCAAAATTATCAAATGAGAGCACTGTGCCCAATGTCCAACGAGTTTTCTTTACCTTATACAACTCTTCTTCAGTGAGCTTAGTTCTTCATTCACTTCTTAGCTCCCCCATTTAATTGTCTTTCTTCTGGTTTACCAGACTGGAAGGAACTTGTGGCTCCTGAGTTCCTGTTCTCTTTTTTTACTTTTATTTCCTTTCCACACATATATATTGAAATTCTTACCTATGTGAAAGCCATTGCATGCTTATTTTTCATTATTTATAAAATCTCTCAGCTTTGTTCATCTCAAACTGGCATATTCCCTGTTTTCAGAAACATGGAAGATTTCCCAGTAAAAAGCATTCTTTCCTAGAAGATGTGTTTAAAACATAACTGAATGTATTTTTTAAAGATCACAACTGTGCTCCCAAGAGAGAAAGGAACCTGAGATGCCAGAAACAAGGATAAGATTAAAAGTCAAATAAGGAGGGCTTCCCTGGTGGCTCAGTGGTGAAGGGTTCACCTGCCAACGCAGGAAACACAAGTTCAGTCCCTGGTCAAGGAAGATCCCACATGCTACGGAGCAACTAAGCCCATGAGCCACAACTAAGGAGCCTGTGCTCTAGAGCCTCAGAGCTGCAACTATTGAGCCTATGTGCCCGAGTTCCACAAGAAAAGTCACTACAACAAGAAGCGTGCTCACCCCAGCTAGAGAGCAGCCCCCACTCCCTGCAACTACAGAAGAGCTGCAGCAGCAATGAAAACCCAGAATAGCCAAAAATAGATAAATAAATTAATTAATTAATTAATTAATTAAAAAAAAATTGAACGAAGAAACATGTGAACTGGTCCAGTGAAAGTTCTATGTATGGCAAAATGCTAGTGTTATTTAATTCATCAGTGCAATCCCAGCAATGACATCTACATTTCTAGCTGTGGTACCCAGGGCAATCTTCACAGAGCAGTAAGCATCTGGCTAAAACATCACATCTTCAAATGACGGTAAAGTCATGACTAAAAATTTACTGACAAAAGTATTTGTACATTAGACTGGGCATTGTGTTTTTAAAATGAGTGTGTGTGTGTGCATATACATTGTCAAAAAATATTGTTTCAGAACAGAAAAACTTATAAAATATTAGGTCAAATCATATAAAATTGGAAATATTTTATCATTTTTTAAGCTTCAAAATTATCAAATGAGAGCACTGTGCCCAATGTCCAACGAGTTTTCTTTACCTTATACAACTCTTCTTCAGTGAGCTTAGTTCTTCATTCACTTCTTAGCTCCCCCATTTAATTGTCTTTCTTCTGGTTTACCAGACTGGAAGGAACTTGTGGCTCCTGAGTTCCTGTTCTCTTTGCCTCAGCCTAGACATCCTGACATTCATTTGCCTGTAGATGGACCAATGGAAGAAGAAAAGTTATCCAGTCCACGAATGAAGCTGGAATTGGAGAAGAGGCAGGAAGAACTTGCACCTCACTACTGCAATTCAAGGTCAAACCATTTACAAGACCATCAGACTTTCCAGACGCCAAAGTATGTTCACCTCATTCTATGTGACACTGTGAGTCTATAACTTTCTCTGCTCTGAGGTAAGTTATATAAATCCCCTTTCTATTTTCTAAGCTTGGAGAGTGCCAGGCCTCAGGAAGGAAGCTATGAGAAAGGGTAAAAATTCCCTTCATATTTATTTGCGTGGAATCGTCTCTTTTCAACCATATGCCAGATATAAAGAACCATTTTGCTCTTGTGCCATCTGTCATCTCAAAACTGGGATCGATTCACACAATGATACAGAAGAAGCAAAAGAAGTAAAATGACCTGATTTAAAATCTTGCTACAGCTGTTACTGATTGTGCTTAATTACTCAAGTTATGACTTTTTTGTCTATAAAGTGAAACTTAGCCCAGGCTTAGTCATTTAAGTATATATAAAGGATTAAGTAAAATAAAGACTGGTAAGTGTTGTCACGGGATGACCTATGTGGTTGGGGAAATTTATGCAGAGAGTTGGAATATCATGGTGACAGAGAAAAAAGAGAGAAGATCAGAGTGGGTCAGTAAAGGATTCCAGAAGTTCAGTTCCAAAGTGAATATGTATTTAGGACGTGCAAAAGTTTCTACTGATATCACAAGCTCAGTCGTCATAGTTAAAAGGATAATGACAGTCACTACCTGAGACACTGGTCTGCTGACTCATTGGACGTTCCCCAGACCCAACACCTTCCCAGGTTCACATCCAGAGAGACAGCTCCCCTTGCAGAAGGAAATGGTAACCTACTCTGGTATTCTTGCCTACAGAATCCCGTGGACAGAGGAGCCTGGCGGGCTACCGTCCATAGGGCCACAAAGAATCTGACAAGCCTGAGAGCATACACAGGCTTGCACTGAAGTTAACAGAGCAGCCTCCATGGGAAACCAAATATCTCTGTCTTCCCTGTTCTCCCTCTACCCAATATAGAAAACAGGAGAGTCAAGCCTTCATGTGAGTAGCTCTCATGCCAAGGCCTTTAAGGTCCCACTATTACCCACAAGACTCAAGTATTGCAGTATTTCCTCATATACTATTCACCTTAACAAATATTGTCCATATTTGAAAGAAAGAATGAGAAATTTGGCTATAGGAGTAGTCTTTATTCCTATATACAATGGGAGTATACATTGCCAGAAAATAGAATTCTCTTTGAACGTTTAGCATACAAATTTAATTTTTAAACTCTATTTGTCACATACATCCATACTTTTTCTGTAGTTATGGTCTCACCTGAAGCTCCTAGAAAAGCAGGTGAAGATCTCTTACAGTCTATTACATGGAGATGACATAGCTGTCCCCAATTTCTTAAAAGCTAATCCCAAGGGGACTTCCAGACCCAGGTAGAATGCAGTTGTGCATGCATGCTAAGTTGCTTCAGTCCTGTCAACTCTATGTAACCCATTGGACTGTAGCCCACCAAGCTCCTCCATCCATGGAATTCTCCAGGCAAGAATACTAGAGTAGGATGCCATTTCCCTCTCTAGGAATCTTCCCAACCCAGGGATGGGACCTGGGTCTCCTGCATTATAGGAAGATTCTTTACCATCTGAACCACCAGGGAAGCCCACTAGGGAAGCTTGCAATTGGTTTCAGCAAAATACATTCTTGCTAGATCGACTGAAATATACAGACTGATTTCAAAAAGTCATAGTTAAAGAGAGCAGATTGTGGAAATGGAATTAAGTAAATAAAAGTTCCATAGAGCAAAGAGCTTTACCAAGGTCAGCTGTCTTTCACAAGTTGTTTTATTCCTGAGTCATAGTGCCACTGAGACACTGGTCTGCTGACTCATTGGACGTTCCCCAGACCCAACACCTTCCCAGGTTCACATCCAGAGAGACAGCTCCCCTTGCAGAAGGAAATGGTAACCTACTCTGGTATTCTTGCCTACAGAATCCCGTGGACAGAGGAGCCTGGCGGGCTACCGTCCATAGGGCCACAAAGAATCTGACAAGCCTGAGAGCATACACAGGCTTGCACTGAAGTTAACAGAGCAGCCTCCATGGGAAACCAAATATCTCTGTCTTCCCTGTTCTCCCTCTACCCAATATAGAAAACAGGAGAGTCAAGCCTTCATGTGAGTAGCTCTCATGCCAAGGCCTTTAAGGTCCCACTATTACCCACAAGACTCAAGTATTGCAGTATTTCCTCATATACTATTCACCTTAACAAATATTGTCCATATTTGAAAGAAAGAATGAGAAATTTGGCTATAGGAGTAGTCTTTATTCCTATATACAATGGGAGTATACATTGCCAGAAAATAGGATTCTCTTTGAACGTTTAGCATACAAATTTAATTTTTAAACTCTATTTGTCACATACATCCATACTTTTTCTGTAGTTATGGTCTCACCTGAAGCTCCTAGAAAAGCAGGTGAAGATCTCTTACAGTCTATTACATGGAGATGACATAGCTGTCCCCAATTTCTTAAAAGCTAATCCCAAGGGGACTTCCAGACCCAGGTAGAATGCAGTTGTGCATGCATGCTAAGTTGCTTCAGTCCTGTCAACTCTATGTAACCCATTGGACTGTAGCCCACCAAGCTCCTCCATCCATGGAATTCTCCAGGCAAGAATACTAGAGTAGGATGCCATTTCCCTCTCTAGGAATCTTCCCAACCCAGGGATGGGACCTGGGTCTCCTGCATTATAGGAAGATTCTTTACCATCTGAACCACCAGGGAAGCCCACTAGGGAAGCTTGCAATTGGTTTCAGCAAAATACATTCTTGCTAGATCGACTGAAATATACAGACTGATTTCAAAAAGTCATAGTTAAAGAGAGCAGATTGTGGAAATGGAATTAAGTAAATAAAAGTTACATAGAGCAAAGAGCTTTACCAAGGTCAGCTGTCTTTCACAAGTTGTTTTATTCCCTGAGGCATTTACCAATTCTGACTACAGTCTAGAGATCAGACCTTGACCATGCAGAAGAACTGTAGGATGATTAAAAAAAAGAAAAGACCAGTAAAGATTTGGGGATCACAATGATTTAGAAAGTAGCCGTATGTGCTGGCCCAGTTTTGCCCATAGTACATTTGCTGAACTCTGGAGCTAAGTATAAGGTTACAGTGCTTTTGTAAGGTAGACTAAATTCTCCAGTATTCCCATAATAACCAGGAGGAAAATTTCCATTTGAGAAAAAGGGCCTGGCTCAAAACCAGGACCAGCTTCCCATGACATCCATTAAATCTGGAAGTAGTGTGTAGAAAGACGCTAAAGAACCCTCTATAGTCGCTCAGAGCTCTCAACCAAAACTCCAGGTGAGATGGGCCTACGGGGAAAAGACAGAACCAGAGGTGAAACGAGTCTTACTAAAACTCCCATCCCTGACCCAGTTCAGTCTCTGTGGCTTGAGGTAATGAGGTCCTCGCTTTGCCTGCCAAAGTAACATCATACAGAACTTTGACACTTGTGTTTGTTCATAGTATCTGCAATACAGTCACAAATTATTAACATGAAAAGAGGCAGGAAAATGTGACCCATAACCCAGGAGAACACACAACATAAGCAATTGCACATAAAAAATAAATATTATAGTAAATATCCAAAACTTTTGATACAATGATTAATATACAAAGACATTGGAAGAAAAGGTAGACAAAAGTGATAAAAGGATGTGGAATTTCATCAGAGAATTAGAATCCATTTTAAGATCAAAAGAGACAGTATCTGAAAGTAAGACCTCTTTGGATGAATTTAAGAGTACTCAGGAGATTTATTAGATGATCTCAAAGACAGAGCAGTATAAAACACTTCATTAAAGCAGAGATAACAAAAAGAATACACATACAGGTCATATGCAGACCATAGTGCAAAACTTTACATCCTTATTGTTGGGGTTCACTGAAGAAGAATGAAGAAAGAATAAGGCAGGAAAATATATATATATTAGAAGAAAACATGGTCAAAAATTTTCCAGGGTTCTTAAGAGAGGATGCTTCATATTCAAGAATTTCAGCTAACCACCAACAGAATTAATATAAAGAAAACCGTAGTAGGTACACAACAGTCAGACTGCTGAAGATAATAGATTCTCCCTGATTCCAAGAGGCTGGACTGTCACTGTGCCACAGACCTTATTTTAAACACAAATGGAACAAATGGTTTTTTTTTTAAAAAAAAAACTTTTTTCCAGGCAAAAAACTCTGGAGCTAAGTATAAGGTTACAGTGCTTTTGTAAGGTAGACTAAATTCTCCAGTATTCCCATAATAACCAGGAGGAAAATTTCCATTTGAGAAAAAGGGCCTGGCTCAAAACCAGGACCAGCTTCCCATGACATCCATTAAATCTGGAAGTAGTGTGTAGAAAGACGCTAAAGAACCCTCTATAGTCGCTCAGAGCTCTCAACCAAAACTCCAGGTGAGATGGGCCTACGGGGAAAAGACAGAACCAGAGGTGAAACGAGTCTTACTAAAACTCCCATCCCTGACCCAGTTCAGTCTCTGTGGCTTGAGGTAATGAGGTCCTCGCTTTGCCTGCCAAAGTAACATCATACAGAACTTTGACACTTGTGTTTGTTCATAGTATCTGCAATACAGTCACAAATTATTAACATGAAAAGAGGCAGGAAAATGTGACCCATAACCCAGGAGAACACACAACATAAGCAATTGCACATAAAAAATAAATATTATAGTAAATATCCAAAAACTTTTGATACAATGATTAATATACAAAGACATTGGAAGAAAAGGTAGACAAAAGTGATAAAAGGATGTGGAATTTCATCAGAGAATTAGAATCCATTTTAAGATCAAAAGAGACAGTATCTGAAAGTAAGACCTCTTTGGATGAATTTAAGAGTACTCAGGAGATTTATTAGATGATCTCAAAGACAGAGCAGTATAAAACACTTCATTAAAGCAGAGATAACAAAAAGAATACACATACAGGTCATATGCAGACCATAGTGCAAAACTTTACATCCTTATTGTTGGGGTTCACTGAAGAAGAATGAAGAAAGAATAAGGCAGGAAAATATATATATATTAGAAGAAAACATGGTCAAAAATTTTCCAGGGTTCTTAAAGAGAGGATGCTTCATATTCAAGAATTTCAGCTAACCACCAACAGAATTAATATAAAGAAAACCGTAAGTAGGTACACAACAGTCAGACTGCTGAAGATAATAGATTCTCCCTGATTCCAAGAGGCTGGACTGTCACTGTGCCACAGACCTTATTTTAAACACAAATGGAACACAAATGGAATGTGGTATGAATTATTTTCTTAAATCTTGTTAATTATAAAAGAGAAAATAAACCTTTATAACTTCAAAACAAGAGCAGGTGGAAAGATGTATGCAATGTGTTTACTGTTTGAAGATTTCAGCTGCTCTTCAAAAATAATAGACTCCAGTATTCTTTCTGGAAAATTCCATGGACAGAGGAGCCTGGTGGCTGTAGTCCATGGGGTCACAAAGAGTCAGACCATGACTGAGACTGAACACACACACACACACACACACACACACACACACACACACAATAATAGAAACCATTTGTTTGAAATTGACCTATAATAAAGATAAATAAAACCATTTTCAAGAAAAGTCTTGGGGCTTCCCAGATGGTCATGCAAATTAGAAACCACATTTCCACTTCAGGGAGCACAGGTTCAATCCCTAGTGAGAGAACTAAGATTTCACCTGCCACACAACATCGCCATTTAAAAAAAAAAAAAAAAAAAAAAAACCTCTCCATGCCTAACTAATGTGAGTACATTGGAACACTGAAAAAGCCAAGTTAAGAATACAAAATCTTGGACTTCCCTGGTGGTCCATGTTCCCAATGCAGAGGGCCTGGTTTTGATCCCTGGTCAGGGAACTAGATTCCACATGCTGCAACTAAGACCCAGTGCAGCTAAATAAATAAATAAATAAATAAAACATCATTGGTAATGTTTACCAAGTGCTCTTTAAAAAAAAGAGAGAGAATACAAAGTCTTAACTCAAATTTCATATTAGCTTTACAAAGCACAAATTTTCACTTTAGAAAGTTTGCTTAAAGATTATTCACAATTCCAGAATAATAGAGAATCAGGTGCAAGTTGTGGATGGATTCAGAGGCAAAGAATCAACATTCATTGAACTCTTAATAGGTGCCAGGCATTATTCTAATGACTTTATAGAGATCTTTATGGATGTAAAATGAAGTTTACATAGATCATATGTGTATATGAAAATGAACTTGTTCATCACTTGAACCTCCATTATATAAAGAATGAAGAAAGAATAAGGCAGGAAATTTATATATTAAAAACATAAAAATTTCAGGGTCTGGGGTCCATTAAGAATTTCAGCAACCCCCGATATAAAAGAAAACCGTAAGTAGGTACACAACAGTCAGACTGCTGAAGATAATAGATTCTCCCTGATTCCAAGAGGCTGGACTGTCACTGTGCCACAGACCTTATTTTAAACACAAATGGAACACAAATGGAATGTGGTATGAATTATTTTCTTAAATCTTGTTAATTATAAAAGAGAAAATAAACCTTTATAACTTCAAAACAAGAGCAGGTGGAAAGATGTATGCAATGTGTTTACTGTTTGAAGATTTCAGCTGCTCTTAAAAAAAAATAATAATGGACTCCAGTATTCTTTCTGGAAAATTCCATGGACAGAGGAACCTGGTGGCTGTAGTCCATGGGGTCACAAAGAGTCAGACCATGACTGAGACTGAACACACACACACACACACACACACACAATAATAGAAACCATTTGTTTGAAATTGACCTATAATAAAGATAAATAAAACCATTTTCAAGAAAAGTCTTGGGGCTTCCCAGATGGTCATGCAAATTAGAAACCACATTTCCACTTCAGGGAGCACAGGTTCAATCTCTGGTGAGAGAACTAAGATTTCACCTGCCACACAACATCGCCATTTAAAAAAAAAAAAAAAAAAAAACCTCTCCATGCCTAACTAATGTGAGTACATTGGAACACTGAAAAAGCCAAGTTAAGAATACAAAATCTTGGACTTCCCTGGTGGTCCATGTTCCCAATGCAGAGGGCCTGGTTTTGATCCCTGGTCAGGGAACTAGATCCCACATGCTGCAACTAAGACCCAGTGCAGCTAAATAAATAAATAAATAAAACATCATTGGTCATTGGTAATTGAGCATTGGTTTACCAAGTGCTCTTTAAAAAAAAGAGAGAGAATACAAAGTCTTAACTCAAATTTCATATTAGCTTTACAAAGCACAAATTTTCACTTTAGAAAGTTTGCTTAAAGATTATTCACAATTCCAGAATAATAGAGAATCAGGTGCAAGTTGTGGATGGATTCAGAGGCAAAGAATCAACATTCATTGAACTCTTAATAGGTGCCAGGCATTATTCTAATGACTTTATAGAGATCTTTATGGATGTAAAATGAAGTTTACATAGATCATATGTGTATATGAAAATGAACTTGTTCATCACTTGAACCTCCATTATATAAATCATTTCAGGCCATTCAAAATCCTTAGGGTTAGAGATAAACATTTGTTCTAACTGTTGGCTTCTGGATTTCGTATGGCATGTTGTAGATCACAATGGGATCAGTCTGGGTTCCTACTGAATCCTTTTTTCCTGGACCAAACCTGCTCTCCTTTCCTTCCTTCTCTCAGAAACTGCCAGCCCCTCTCCCTTCTTAAATTCCATCATCCCCTTCCTAACCACAAACTTGGCTGTGAAATTGGATGCCGTCCCCGGAATTTCCTCTTCCCTTCCAGCACACACATCCATTTCCTCCTAAACTGTTTCTGCTGATCGCTTTGGGAAGCAGGGATAATTAAAATCAAAAACACAAAGGAATTTTAAAGTTCATAATATCCTTGGTGCAGTGCTTTCTGGAGCACTCTTGGTATGTGAAATTGTAACTAAGCTCAGTTGGGATTGTGTTCCCCACTATCAGTCACTGAGTTTCCTTCTGGGTCCTATCCCTCGATTAGATTATATCCTGCTGGTGTCATGAAAACATCTGGCCTCTCGGTTCCCAGCATGCAATTCACAACTTGGAGAACCCCTTGGAGAGATCCCTGCTCTCAGTCTACAAGCTATTTCCCCACAGATGTAAATGGGGGAAATCTCCAAAGTAAATGGCCCATTCCACTTCCCCCAAGAGGAAAAAAAAGAAGATAAAATTTGGAAGCAAAAGGTTCTCAAAATCAGAAAAGTGACATTTTTTCCTAGCCCCTTCGGATAGATCCATGTACCATCAGAATTAAACCTACACAACAAAAATTTTGCCAACTATTAAGACATTCTCAACATTCAAACCAATTATGTTTATCTTCATTCAACTGAGTCCATTTTATGTCCAAACTAGACACAGGAGTTATTGTTCTCTCCTTTTTATTTTATCCTGTTAATTGGACCTAAGGTTATTACTCATATTTTATAGGATCACTCTTTCATCATTACTTCTTTCTTTTTTTTTTGGCTGAATATATATGCTAGTTATGTGTAGTGGTTGAGTGGCAAACAATCTGCAGGGAATGCGGAGACATGGCAGGTGCAAGGGTTTTTAATGACTTTATAGAGATCTTTATGGATGTAAAATGAAGTTTACATAGATCATATGTGTATATGAAAATGAACTTGTTCATCACTTGAACCTCCATTATATAAATCATTTCAGGCCATTCAAAATCCTTAGGGTTAGAGATAAACATTTGTTCTAACTGTTGGCTTCTGGATTTCGTATGGCATGTTGTAGATCACAATGGGATCAGTCTGGGTTCCTACTGAATCCTTTTTTCCTGGACCAAACCTGCTCTCCTTTCCTTCCTTCTCTCAGAAACTGCCAGCCCCTCTCCCTTCTTAAATTCCATCATCCCCTTCCTAACCACAAACTTGGCTGTGAAATTGGATGCCGTCCCCGGAATTTCCTCTTCCCTTCCAGCACACACATCCATTTCCTCCTAAACTGTTTCTGCTGATCGCTTTGGGAAGCAGGGATAATTAAAATCAAAAACACAAAGGAATTTTAAAGTTCATAATATCCTTGGTGCAGTGCTTTCTGGAGCACTCTTGGTATGTGAAATTGTAACTAAGCTCAGTTGGGATTGTGTTCCCCACTATCAGTCACTGAGTTTCCTTCTGGGTCCTATCCCTCGATTAGATTATATCCTGCTGGTGTCATGAAAACATCTGGCCTCTCGGTTCCCAGCATGCAATTCACAACTTGGAGAACCCCTTGGAGAGATCCCTGCTCTCAGTCTACAAGCTATTTCCCCACAGATGTAAATGGGGGAAATCTCCAAAGTAAATGGCCCATTCCACTTCCCCCAAGAGGAAAAAAAAGAAGATAAAATTTGGAAGCAAAAGGTTCTCAAAATCAGAAAAGTGACATTTTTTCCTAGCCCCTTCGGATAGATCCATGTACCATCAGAATTAAACCTACACAACAAAAATTTTGCCAACTATTAAGACATTCTCAACATTCAAACCAATTATGTTTATCTTCATTCAACTGAGTCCATTTTATGTCCAAACTAGACACAGGAGTTATTGTTCTCTCCTTTTTATTTTATCCTGTTAATTGGACCTAAGGTTATTACTCATATTTTATAGGATCACTCTTTCATCACTTCTTTCTTTTTTTTTTTGGCTGAATATATATGCTAGTTATGTGTAGTGGTTGAGTGGCAAACAATCTGCCAGCCAGTGCAGGGAATGCGGGAGACATGGATTCACTCCCTGGGTTGGGAAGATTCCTTGGAGAAGGACATGGCAATCTGCTCCAATATTCTTGCCTAAGAAATTCCATGCACAGAGGATCCTGGCAGACTACAGTCTACTGGGTTGTAGAGTCAGACACAACTAAGCACAAGAATACAAGGAGTTACATGTAGTCACTCTTGAAATAGTTTGGAAAAAACTGAAACCAACTGACGTTTAAAAGATTTAATTTCTATACTGCTCTTAATTTCATTTTAATGATTGTTATTCTATTGTTTAGGGGAGCATTTATTTTTCATCTTAAATAATTTCACATCCCAGGACTTCCCTGGTAGTTCAGTGGTTAAGAATCCACCTTGCAGGGAACATGTGTTGGATCCCTGGTTCAGTGTATTAACATCCCACATGCTGGGCTTCCCTGGTGGTCTAGTGGGTAAGGGCACTGCCTTGCAGTGCAGGGGGCACCGGTTCGATCCCTGACCTGAGAAGATCTCAGGTGCCACACAGCAGCTGAACAGATGTGTGCAACTACCAAGCCAGAGCTCTGGAATGCATGTGCCCAGAGCAGGTGCTCTGCGATGAGAGAGGCCACTGTGATGGGAGGCCCACACAGGCCAAAGAACAAAAATGGATGAAAATAGATAAAGGAAAGACCAATAGAAGTGCAAAAACAAAACCAAAAAAATCCCACATGCTGAGAGGCTATTAAGCCTGTGCCACAACTACTGAGCCTGTGCACTCCAGAGCCCATGCACCACATCAAAAGATCCACATGATGCAATGATGATCCTTCATGCAATAATAAGACTCAACTCAAACAGATAAATAAACACTTTATTTTTTAATAAATATATTAAAGAATAATAATAATTTTACATCCCCAAAGGTAGTTTTATCAGCATCCCTACTCAACTGTTAATGAACAAAATAAAATTGGGAAGGGAGGGCAGTTTTTTATGTACCATCCACTATTCTAACTTGAATTCTTGGCATTTAGCATCAAGTGAAGCAAACAGAGCAGTATGAGTGAGTGAGTGAAAGCTGCTCACTCATTTTTGACTCTTTGCAACTCCTGGGGACTATAGCCTGCCAGGCTCCTCTGTCCTGGAATTTTCCAGGCAAGAATATCGGAGTGGGTTGCCATTTCCTTCTCCAGGGGATCTTCCCAACCCAGGAATCGAACCCAGGTTTCCCGCATTCCAGGGGGATTCTTTACTATCCGAGCCACCAGGGAAGCCAAAGCAGTATAGTAGTTAACAACTTTCATTATTTCCCATGCTTTTTCCTCCCTTTCTGCATCTGCTTAAAAGCACACCACTCTGTCTGCTGGGAGATGTCAGAACTCAGAAAGGAAGTTTAAAATTATGTAAGA
This sequence comes from Tragulus kanchil, assembly GCA_022376925.1. Taxonomy (NCBI): domain Eukaryota; kingdom Metazoa; phylum Chordata; class Mammalia; order Artiodactyla; family Tragulidae; genus Tragulus; species Tragulus kanchil. The sequence goes on from JAIOJX010000004.1 coordinate 150,560,033, forward strand.
AATGAACTCATGACCTCTGTTTCCTTGCCTATTTGGTAAATAATCTGTGGTTTTCAGAAACTGGAAACATATTTTAGAGTCCAAGCAAGCTTGGCAGTAAATTGTCCCAAGCTCATAAAAATGTGCACACAGGGTTTTTCAGACACCAAATCAAATAACTAAAGTAAAATGAAACCAAAATAGAGCTGATATGTGTATGCACATGCCCTACCTCAGTCCCAGACCTGCAGACACTGTGGTCTATCTTCTATTAATACAGCATACCATAAATTTTGTAATATTAAATAGGTCCCTAATTAGGTAGGTTATTCAGGTTGCCTTTTTAAAGAAGCTTTTTTGAAAAAATATCTCTGCATGAAGAATTGATGCTTTTGAACTGCATTGTTGGAGAAGAGTGTTGAGAGTGCCTTGAACAGCAAGGAGATCTATCCAATCAACCCTAAATGAAATCACCTCTAAAAATTCATTGGAAAAACTGATGCTGGAGCTGAAGCTCCGATACTTTGGTCACCTGATGTAAAGAGCTGACTCATTGGAAAAGACCCTGATGTTGGGAAAGATTGAGAGCAGGAATAGAAGGGGGTGACAGAGGTTGAAATGGTTGGATAGCATCACCAGCTCAATGGACATGAGTTTGAGTAAACTCTGGGAGATAGTGAAGGACAGGGAAGCCTGGCATGCTGCATTCCATGGGGGTGGCAAAGAGTTGCACACAACTGAGGAACTAAGCAACAACACTCAGTTTTGACATCAATGAAAGACATAGGCTATGGGCTGTAGCCTACAACTCCAGAATAGCTCAAGACCCAGCAAAACTGTTGTCCATTGCCTCTCATCATCTGTTTGTGCTGAGGAAGCTCAGAAACGGAAATCAGAGCTGATAGTAAAGAAACTACAAGGAGAGAGGTAGGAAACTTCCCTGGTAGTCTAATGGTTAAGACTTCGCCTTCCAGTGCAGAGGGTGTGAGTTTAATCCCTGGTCAGGGAAATAAGATCCCACATGCCTCTCGGCCCAAAAAAAACCAAAACATAGAACATAAGCAATATTGTAAAGGAAAGTTCCATAAAGGCTTTAAAAATGGTCCATTTCAGGGCTTCCCTGGTGGTCCAGTGGGTAAGGACACCGCCTTGCAGTGCAAGGGGTGCCGGTTCCATCCCTGGCCTGGGAAGATCCTACGTGCCGAGGAGCAGCTGGACTGATGTGTCCAATTACTGAGCCGGAGCTCTGGGGCGCATGCGCCCAGAGCCAGTGCTCTGCGACAACAGAGGCCACCGCGATGGGAGGCCCACACGGGCCAAAGAACGAAGATGGATGAAAATGGACAAATGAAAGACTAATAGAAGTGGCCCGCCCCCCCCCCCCCCACGCCAATGCTCCCCCCCCAAAAAAAATGGTCCATTTCAGAAAAACAATAAAGTATAGAGGTGGGGTGAGCAGAGGCAACACACTCTGGCATTAGGAAATGAAAAGAAAACCAAACTTGAGGATCCTAGTAGGCTACCAATTATAAGGAATAAGAGGAAATTGACTCAAACATAAGCTAACTTTTCAGTTTTGTTTCCCTTTCTAGTGAAACATTAAGAGATTGTCCCAAGATCCCACAACAGTTAGTGGATGACAGAGTTTCTACTAGAATATAAAACCTGATACCACAGGTTCACTGCTTACTGGACATGTGCCCAGTTTATAAAACTCTCACAACTAGGATCTCCTGTGTCCAACCATGGCCTCCATTTTTGGACTGACTCAATGGACATGAGTTTGAGTAAACTCTGGGAGATAGTGAAGGACAGGGAAGCCTGGCATGCTGCATTCCATGGGGGTGGCAAAGAGTTGCACACAACTGAGGAACTAAGCAACAACACTCAGTTTTGACATCAATGAAAGACATAGGCTATGGGCTGTAGCCTACAACTCCAGAATAGCTCAAGACCCAGCAAAACTGTTGTCCATTGCCTCTCATCATCTGTTTGTGCTGAGGAAGCTCAGAAACGGAAATCAGAGCTGATAGTAAAGAAACTACAAGGAGAGAGGTAGGAAACTTCCCTGGTAGTCTAATGGTTAAGACTTCGCCTTCCAGTGCAGAGGGTGTGAGTTTAATCCCTGGTCAGGGAAATAAGATCCCACATGCCTCTCGGCCCAAAAAAAACCAAAACATAGAACATAAGCAATATTGTAAAGGAAAGTTCCATAAAGGCTTTAAAAATGGTCCATTTCAGGGCTTCCCTGGTGGTCCAGTGGGTAAGGACACCGCCTTGCAGTGCAAGGGGTGCCGGTTCCATCCCTGGCCTGGGAAGATCCTACGTGCCGAGGAGCAGCTGGACTGATGTGTCCAATTACTGAGCCGGAGCTCTGGGGCGCATGCGCCCAGAGCCAGTGCTCTGCGACAACAGAGGCCACCGCGATGGGAGGCCCACACGGGCCAAAGAACGAAGATGGATGAAAATGGACAAATGAAAGACTAATAGAAGTGGCCCGCCCATCCCCCTCCCTCCCCACGCCAATGCCCCCCCCCCCCAAAAAAAATGGTCCATTTCAGAAAAACAATAAAGTATAGAGGTGGGGTGAGCAGAGGCAACACACTCTGGCATTAGGAAATGAAAAGAAAACCAAACTTGAGGATCCTAGTAGGCTACCAATTATAAGGAATAAGAGGAAATTGACTCAAACATAAGCTAACTTTTCAGTTTTGTTTCCCTTTCTAGTGAAACATTAAGAGATTGTCCCAAGATCCCACAACAGTTAGTGGATGACAGAGTTTCTACTAGAATATAAAACCTGATACCACAGGTTCACTGCTTACTGGACATGTGCCCAGTTTATAAAACTCTCACAACTAGGATCTCCTGTGTCCAACCATGGCCTCCACTGGCTTTTCTCAAGGCATCTACCAGACTCATCTTTTAAAAAAATAAGCCAGATAATAAAGCATCTTTAGTCTTCTGCTGAAACGATCCAGTGGATCTCAATATGACCAGAGAAGAGTGAAATTTCGTCATTCCATGAGCCAACACCTTCACCTGTCCCCTTCCACTCAATGCTTGACATCTCAGATCTTTCCTCCTGAAGAAACCCTTTAACACTCTATTTCAACTACGTGCTGCATCATTGCCTTTGCTCTGTTCATTCCTCCTGCTACTGTGACTTGTTCTGTAACTCCTTTGAATCACGTCCAAATATCTCTATCCCTTTGGGGGAGAATGGATACATGAACATGTATGGCCGAGCCCCTTCGCTGTTCACCTGTAACTATCACAAAATTGTTAACTGGCTATACCCCAATACAAAATGTTTTGGGTGTTAAAAAAAAAACTAAAAATTTTAAAAAAAAGAAAAATAGATATCTCTATCCCTGTAAGACCTTTATGACCATCTTATTTAAACTTACAAACTATGACTCTTTATCATCCATTTCACTCCATCTCTTCCTACATCTTCTTTATCATCATTTTTATATTGTGTATGATATGGTTTCTTTTGGTCTCCCTCACCAGAATGTAACCTCTAGAAGACCAAGAGGTTTTCTCTCTTGCTCTCTGCTGAATCTGAATATCAAAAATAATGCCAACTATACAAAAGTGCTCAGCAGCAATTTATAGAATAAATAAAGGAAATTGAAAGACCAGTTTCTCCATACTTCAGCATCATCATTAATTCCCTTTCTAATCTTAGATAGATACTGATATCTGAGAAAACTAGCTTTCTCACCTTAAACAATAACTGCTCTGAATCACTATTTTCTCATTTGAAGTTAATCATTCTTCCTTATAAGGATCATGTGAGATAGTGGATTACAAAGGCATTCTAAAAACTATCAAATGCTATATAATTTTGAATTATGACCAAAAAATTATTGGTTTAATTAGCAACTCCTCATAGATGAAGGATTTAGCTCATCCAAAAGAAATAACATGTATCAATATATGTAGATAAAAAGAGACAGATGGCTTCCCCTGTTGGTCCAGTGGGTAAGGACACTGCCTTGCAGTGCAAGTGGCGCCGGTTCCATCCCTAGCCTGGGCGCGGCTGGACTGATCTGTCCAATGACCGAGCCGGAGCTCTGGCGCGCATGCGCCCAAAGCCGGTGCTCTGAGACAACAGAGGCCACCGCGATGGGAGGCCCACAGGAGCCAAAGAACAAAGACGGATGAAGATAGAGAAATGAAACACCAATAGAAGTGGCCCGCCCATCCCCCTCCCTCCCCACCCCACCCAACAAAAGATAAATAAATTTAAAAAAAAAGGGATAGAGTAGATATATAAATATGAAAAGCTATATAGACATAGATCTAAGGATAAATATATAAAGAGATAGACATATAGAGAGAAGGAAGAGAGGTGGAGATAGATAGATAGCAAAGGAGGAATCAAACAAGCATGACTAAATTTGAGAATAGAGTTTTGTGATGACCATTTTTTTCCCAATAAGTAATTTATAAAGAAACAGAAACTGACAAAAACATGCACTAAGCACAATATTATTCTTAAAGTTCTTTTTTTACTTTAATGACTAGAAATTATTATTGTTTCCTCTATGAAATAAATTATGTGACAGAGTGCAAGTTCTTTGAAATATTCATCAGTATACCCTCTGGGCCTAACAAAAGCTTGTTTGCCCAACACTCGAGTGAATATGTAACCAGCAGAAGCAGTGAACAACTGTAGTAGAAAAACAGGAACATTTCAGATTGGCTGGTGTCACAAGTTGAATTGCATATCTGGAAGCCATCTGTTCCTTGACCTGTGACTTTAAGGGTGAGTGGACATTTCTGAAAAGGTACATGGTGGTTCCTTTGCAGTTCGGCATAGGCCGTTGTAGACTCAGGGTGTCCTAGACACAGGGAGCCATGAGTGGGTGGCAGAGGAGTTGGGAGCAGGGCTGTAATAACCAGCAGGCTGCTTCATAATTACTGTTTGATCCAGCAGATTCATTTTCAGTTGTTAGCTTACTTAATCACTTAAATACTCATGGGATTCAGGCTGTTCAACCTGAACTTTAAATCAAAATGAAGGATTTAACTCATCCAAAAGAAATAACATGTATCAATATATGTAGATAAAAAGAGACAGATGGCTTCCCCTGTTGGTCCAGTGGGTAAGGACACTGCCTTGCAGTGCAAGTGGCGCCGGTTCCATCCCTAGCCTGGGCGCGGCTGGACTGATCTGTCCAATGACCGAGCCGGAGCTCTGGCGCGCATGCGCCCAAAGCCGGTGCTCTGAGACAACAGAGGCCACCGCGATGGGAGGCCCACAGGAGCCAAAGAACAAAGACGGATGAAGATAGAGAAATGAAACACCAATAGAAGTGGCCCGCCCATCCCCCTCCCTCCCCACCCCACCCAACAAAAGATAAATAAATTAAAAAAAAAAGGGATAGAGTAGATATATAAATATGAAAAGCTATATAGACATAGATCTAAGGATAAATATATAAAGAGATAGACATATAGAGAGAAGGAAGAGAGGTGGAGATAGATAGATAGCAAAGGAGGAATCAAACAAGCATGACTAAATTTGAGAATAGAGTTTTGTGATGACCATTTTTTTCCCAATAAGTAATTTATAAAGAAACAGAAACTGACAAAAACATGCACTAAGCACAATATTATTCTTAAAGTTCTTTTTTTACTTTAATGACTAGAAATTATTATTGTTTCCTCTATGAAATAAATTATGTGACAGAGTGCAAGTTCTTTGAAATATTCATCAGTATACCCTCTGGGCCTAACAAAAGCTTGTTTGCCCAACACTCGAGTGAATATGTAACCAGCAGAAGCAGTGAACAACTGTAGTAGAAAAACAGGAACATTTCAGATTGGCTGGTGTCACAAGTTGAATTGCATATCTGGAAGCCATCTGTTCCTTGACCTGTGACTTTAAGGGTGAGTGGACATTTCTGAAAAGGTACATGGTGGTTCCTTTGCAGTTCGGCATAGGCCGTTGTAGACTCAGGGTGTCCTAGACACAGGGAGCCATGAGTGGGTGGCAGAGGAGTTGGGAGCAGGGCTGTAATAACCAGCAGGCTGCTTCATAATTACTGTTTGATCCAGCAGATTCATTTTCAGAATCATAAAAAGCTGGCATTTCATTGCTTACTTAATCACTTAAATACTCATGGGCATTCAGGCTGTTCAACCTGAACTTTAAATCAAAAAAAGAAAAAAAAGAGGAAAGGTTGAAGGATGAGGGTCTCTTCATACATAGTAAAACCAAATTAACATAAAACAAAATTAAAGGCTAATGAGAATTAACCTACTAATACTGACATTTCAAAAAAATTCAGCTTCAAACAACAATAAGATGTGGAAAGGGGACCAAGTGTTTCTTTATTGTTCACTTTTCACGGTTCCAACTATTTTAATAATGTGTTCAGAGACTGATTCAACCTCTCTCCCACTTTAATAAAGGTTCATTAGTGGATTAGGAGAGATTTGAAACTGAGCCCAGTGGAGTCAGCAGAGACAAATTCCAAACAGCTACTCAGCACTTTTTGAAAAGTACCAAGCTAGCAACCTGGAAAGGATCCACCAATCAAATCCAGTTGTACTCATGGATGTGGAGCCCTGATGGACAGACAGATCATCTCCACCTCTAGACCGGTAAGGGTGACAACATTACGCACTGAAACTAACACAGCCAAGATTGTGGTGTACAGTTTGAGCCCATCCTAACAAAATGAACACAGCACATCGGCATGGAAAATAAAAACGGGAAAGCTGGCCATCCAGCATGTACTATTGTGATAAAAATAAGTGAATAAGGGCTGCCACCTGACCTCTGCTATTCTGGGATCCTATTGTTCCCTTTGAAATCGGAAAAGTCCATCTCAATAGTAGCCTGTCCCACAATTCACCTGGCCTACAAAGAGATGGATCAGAGTGGAACTGGGGAGGGAATGGTAGACTTCTCCCCCACATTGCCACTGGCTTGTTCAAAATTGTTTCCCAAACTGATGACATCTTATAACATGTGGGTAAAAGTAGTACATCTTCTAGAAATATTACCAAAAATAAGAATAGTAACAGCTACTATTTAAGCATTAATTGTAATGTTTTCTAAAAAAAATCTATAAAGACATGAGGAATCTGAGGAACAAAAAATGTTAAGCGGTTCAAGATCAGCCAGGTGGTAAATAGAAAAGGCTGTGTTTAAATCTGGGCTCTCCCCAGAACCCACGTTACTAACCACTATGACGTGCTGTGATACTCCTGACAATAATTAGTTTACAAATGTGATGATTTTGAAATCAAAACAAAGCATGGGTTTTCCTGCACTTTTTGGAGGATAATTGCTTTACAATGCTGCACTAATTTCTGCCACACAACTCAAATCAGTCATAGTATATATGTGTGTGTGTATGATATATACATATGTACATACATACATGCATATATTCCCTTCCTTCCTTTTGACCCTCGCTCCCAGCTCTCTAGGTCATCACAGAGCACCAGGTCAGGCTCCCTGTATTATTCATGTATATCAGCCTCCCACCAGCTATCTGTCTTACACGTGGTAGTGTATGTATGTCAGTGCTACCCTCTTGAGTCATCCCACCCTCTCCTTCTCCCGCTCTGTCCACAAGACCCTCCTCCACATCTGCATCTCTAGTCCTGCCCTGCAAGTAGGTTCATCAGTACCAATTTTTTGTAGATTCCATGCCTGTAAAGGGTTTTAAAGTGCAGTCATTAGCATAATTATTTGCTGAAGCTCTCTGCACAGCTTTGTCATCAGCTATAGATTCCCAAAATAAGCTCCAGATCGCTTCACTTTGCCTGGCATCTCTGTTGTCATTTCTCCCAGAGGAGCAAGGGTTTCATCCAGCATGTACTATTGTGATAAAAATAAGTGAATAAGGGCTGCCACCTGACCTCTGCTATTCTGGGATCCTATTGTTCCCTTTGAAATCGGAAAAGTCCATCTCAATAGTAGCCTGTCCCACAATTCACCTGGCCTACAAAGAGATGGATCAGAGTGGAACTGGGGAGGGAATGGTAGACTTCTCCCCCACATTGCCACTGGCTTATTCAAAATTGTTTCCCAAACTGATGACATCTTATAACATGTGGGTAAAAGTAGTACATCTTCTAGAAATATTACCAAAAATAAGAATAGTAACAGCTACTATTTAAGCATTAATTGTAATGTTTTCTAAAAAAAAATCTATAAAGACATGAGGAATCTGAGGAACAAAAAATGTTAAGCGGTTCAAGATCAGCCAGGTGGTAAATAGAAAAGGCTGTGTTTAAATCTGGGCTCTCCCCAGAACCCACGTTACTAACCACTATGACGTGCTGTGATACTCCTGACAATAATTAGTTTACAAATGTGATGATTTTGAAATCAAAACAAAGCATGGGTTTTCCTGCACTTTTTGGAGGATAATTGCTTTACAATGCTGCACTAATTTCTGCCACACAACTCAAATCAGTCATAGTATATATGTGTGTGTGATGATATATACATATGTACATACATACATGCATATATTCCCTTCCTTCCTTTTGACCCTCGCTCCCAGCTCTCTAGGTCATCACAGAGCATCAGGTCAGGCTCCCTGTATTATTCATGTATATCAGCCTCCCACCAGCTATCTGTCTTACACGTGGTAGTGTATGTATGTCAGTGCTACCCTCTTGAGTCATCCCACCCTCTCCTTCTCCCGCTCTGTCCACAAGACCCTCCTCCACATCTGCATCTCTAGTCCTGCCCTGCAAGTAGGTTCATCAGTACCAATTTTTTTTAGATTCCATTCCTGTAAAGGGTTTTAAAGTGCAGTCATTAGCATAATTATTTGCTGAAGCTCTCTGCACAGCTTTGTCATCAGCTATAGATTCCCAAAATAAGCTCCAGATCGCTTCACTTTGCCTGGCATCTCTGTTGTCATTTCTCCCAGAGGAGCACCTGTTCTGGATCTAGTCAACATCTTCCTTAAAGTCTTCAATCTAAAATCATTTTAATCTGTAGAACATGTCAGTGAGTTCCCTACCTGAATTCATCTCTAGGCTATGGAGAGAAGGACAGGAAAGAGGGAGAAAGGGAAGGAGAGAACAAAAAAGACAAAGAGACAGAGAATGAGAAGAGAGGGGAAAGGGGGAGGGGTGGGATGGGGGAAGGAAAAGAAAAAAGAAATGGAAAGGAAACACTATGATATCTAACTTTACCAAAATTGATACATGATGTTGTGGCTATTTTTTAAACTTTCTGTTTGAAAATAATTTCAAACTTACAAAAAGTTCCCAAAAGTATATAAATGGTAAAGTACAAAGATCACTTATTTAATCTTCACAGATTCTACTGTTGTTAAAGGTTTCCTCCACTTGCTATAGATTAGTGACCCCCAGCCTACTGGGCACCAGGGCCTGCTTTTGTGGAAGACAAACTTCCATGGACCAGGGGTGGGGGGGTGATTCAAGTGCCATACATTTATTGTGCATTTTATTTCTATGATTATTACATCTGGTCCACCTCAGATCATCAGGTATTAGATCCTGGAAATTGGGGATCCTTGCTATTGCTGATAAATAGGTAGATAGGTAGATGATGGATAGATGATAGATGGAGCAATGGATGAATTTGTGTGTTCCCCACCCCCAAATCCATATATTAAAATCATAATTCCAATATGATGGTATTTGAAAGTGGGATCTTTGGAAAGTAACTAGGTCATGACAGTGGAGCCCTCATGAATGGTATTAATGCCCTAATAAGAGTAGGCCAGAAGGTCGGTTCTCTTTCTACCATGGGAGAATTCAGCAAGAAGAAGGGCATTTATAACCCAGGGAAAGAGACTTCACCAATAACCTGGCCGTGCTGCCGTCCTCATCACAGACTTCCAGTCTCCTGAACTGTGAAAAGTAAATCTTTGTTACTTACACTAGCCAGTTTGTGATCATTTGTTATAGAGCTAAGACAGATGATAGACAGACTGACTGATAGGTGATAGACTTTTTTCTGAACATGTTTCTTTACCTCTAAATTCTTCAGGGTGTGCTTCCTAAGTAAAGGAATACTTTCTTATATAACCAGTGAACAGTCACCAATGCTGTGCAAATAAATTGACACAGTAATTTCATCTAGTCTACAGCTACCTATTCTAATTTGGTCAGTTGACCGAATAAAATCCTCCAGTGCAGAACTGTTGACACTTCACCGTGAGAGGTCTTTTTGTTATTCTTATTGTGGCTTCTTAATTAAATGCTTTAGTGAAATACACTTCAGTCCATAGAATTAAAGTCAACTCAGGAATATCCCTTCTCAGGCCTCAGACTTGCATGCACAGTTCACACTTTATCTCTCTCCTATATTCAACTTTAGACCCAGGTAAGCTGAGCTTCTTCCTGGGCCCCCTGCTTCAGGGTCCCACACTCTCGTTGCCTTGCATGGCATCTTTTAAGGCTCCCTACCCTCACCGCTCTGGTACCAGGGCGTGCCTGGAGCTGGTAGTGCTGTCTGGGTGGGCTTTCTGGAGCCTGAGTGGAGGCTGGAAGGTATCCAGTTCCTGTTTCTACCCTCTAAGATTCTCTCCAATCCTCTATGGGTGCAGAGAGGACTCAGTGCCCTAAACTGCTCCAAACCTTGTGCCTGTGAGGTCTCCTGGGGCCCTGGAGTCAGGCTGCATTTCTAGGAAAGCTGGGTGGAGAGAGGTGCTCACAAATAGCTGACAGACATAGAATCACTCTGGTGGGATGGTATGAGCTCGGGCGCTGGAATGGTGCTGACACTCTTATTTTGAGTAATTCCTCCTCACTGGGATGGAGGATGAGTTCAGGACGCTGGAGTTGACCAGCCTTGAGTATGAACTGCATGTGTAGTCTCTTACATCCTCAATCACCCATCACCCTTCCACTGTGGTGCTGCCTCTGGTTTTTAGCACCTAAAGTAGCCAGAGTGTCTTCCCTGTGCACCCTCTGCTAGGGGCATCAAGGGCAGTACCCCCATTAAAAAAACCAATAACCTGGCCGTGCTGCCATCCTCATCACAGACTTCCAGTCTCCTGAACTGTGAAAAGTAAATCTTTGTTACTTACACTAGCCAGTTTGTGATCATTTGTTATAGAGCTAAGACAGATGATAGACAGACTGACTGATAGGTGATAGACTTTTTTCTGAACATGTTTCTTTACCTCTAAATTCTTCAGGGTGTGCTTCCTAAGTAAAGGAATACTTTCTTATATAACCAGTGAACAGTCACCAATGCTGTGCAAATAAATTGACACAGTAATTTCATCTAGTCTACAGCTACCTATTCTAATTTGGTCAGTTGACCGAATAAAATCCTCCAGTGCAGAACTGTTGACACTTCACCGTGAGAGGTCTTTTTGTTATTCTTATTGTGGCTTCTTAATTAAATGCTTTAGTGAAATACACTTCAGTCCATAGAATTAAAGTCAACTCAGGAATATCCCTTCTCAGGCCTCAGACTTGCATGCACAGTTCACACTTTATCTCTCTCCTATATTCAACTTTAGACCCAGGTAAGCTGAGCTTCTTCCTGGGCCCCCTGCTTCAGGGTCCCACACTCTCTTTGCCTTCCATGGCATCTTTTAAGACTCCCTACCCTCACCGCTCTGGTACCAGGGCCTGCCTGGAGCTGGTAGTGCTGTCTGGGTGGGCTTTCTGGAGCCTGAGTGGAGGCTGGAAGGTATCCAGTTCCTGTTTCTACCCTCTAAGATTCTCTCCAATCCTCTATGGGTGCAGAGAGGACTCAGTGCCCTAAACTGCTCCAAACCTTGTGCCTGTGAGGTCTCCTGGGGCCCTGGAGTCAGGCTGCATTTCTAGGAAAGCTGGGTGGAGAGAGGTGCTCACAAATAGCTGACAGACATAGAATCACTCTGGTGGGATGGTATGAGCTCGGGCGCTGGAATGGTGCTGACACTCTTATTTTGAGTAATTCCTCCTCACTGGGATGGAGGATGAGTTCAGGACGCTGGAGTTGACCAGCCTTGAGTATGAACTGCATGTGTAGTCTCTTACATCCTCAATCACCCATCACCCTTCCACTGTGGTGCTGCCTCTGGTTTTTAGCACCTAAAGTAGCCAGAGTGTTTTCCCCTGTGCACCCCTCTGCTAGGGGCATCAAGGGCAGTCCCCTCATCCCTCCACAGGCTCTGTGCCACATGTACTATGATCCTCGAGGGAGGTCCCACCCATCTCCTCCAAGGGCTTTGGCATCTGCTGTTCTACCACAACAATGGTGCCTTCTCATCCCAGTTCTCTCTTACCTCCAATTGCTATGGTGATTTCAGGCTCTTCCAGGTTAAGCTGAATCCGATGGGGATCAGGGATTCCCTGCATGAATCAGGTGGCTCACCTTGGTCTACCTGTAGGACCTTCCAGTATCTGCCCCACTGGTACTTGTCAGTAGAAACCAAGGGTGCAGTCCACATGGAAAGAGATCACATTTTAGGAACGCCATGATTGTAGCCTAAAGAGCTCCAGGGAAGACATGGTTGGAAATGGTATTGTTCTATATATACATGCTGTAAAATTCCCAATGATAAATTTAACCCAACCATAAAATAAATCACTGTTCACATTTTCCTGTGTACTGTGTGCACTTGTGGTCATCTTTGATGAAGCACTGGAACAACCTTTGAAAGGGTTGTGGGAAGCCAGTATTTGCAGGGAGCAGGATGGCTGATGCAGCCTCATGAATCATGGTGTAACCAGCATGAAACAAACGGCATCAGGCACTTAGAGTCAAGAAGAGCTATATGCAAGTTTGAGCCCAGACAGGTTCTGAGAGCTATAACACTTGAGTCCAAACAGCATTGTTATCTTTTTCTCACAGTGGGAGATATGAAATAACCCAGGAACAGCACATTTGACAATAAAGAATATGAAGAGGTAATTCCTGGATCTACACTGAGATGATGCCCAGACATGATGGGGAATCAAGTGCTCTGATTTGACAATAAGCAAACACATCGGTACCTCTTCTCTATCCATCATTCTAAATCTTGAGTGATAAATCACTATGCTCTCTGTGTTCATGAATTTTTCAATGTCTGTTTTTAAATGAAATTGATTTTATAAACAAGGGACCTACATGCAGAAATAATTTACTTGGGCATCCCACACCACCTAACGGTGGCCTTGAAGTAAGATGTGAGGTGTAGCTATGCATCATTTCCCAGTTCTAAGAACTGAATTACAGAGAATGAGAACACCACTACAACCTGGCTCTTTCTGGCATTTTGATCAATTCCCACTTTTTTTCTTATTTATTTATTTGGTTGCACCAAGTCTTAGTTGCAGCATATGAGGGTCTAGTTCCCTGGCCAGGGATCAAAACCTAGGACCCCTGCATTAGGAGCTCAGAGACTTAGCCACTGGACCACCAGGGAAGTTCCCCATTTCTTCTTAAAAATCATGGGAAGTAGAAAAATTACAATGGCAGCCTTTGATCAAGAAAATCATAAGGACAATATAGTTTTGTAGCTATACAACTTGAAGAGATAGCATATGAGGACTGGCTGCCAGTCCAACTAGGGAATAAAGTATTTATATAATAAGATTTACTGGAAGCTAAAGAGGGCAATTCATTGTAACAAGAAGGTTCTGTGGTAGTATCTAGCAGTCACTGTGCTTTTATTCACTATTAAAACAAAACTTGGAAAAGAAGCTGACCTGTTTTCAAGACCAACTGAGTCATCTATTCTCTGGTTAATTGCCTCCTTTTCTTTCTACTCCTTTTGCACCTACATAGACAAAATATTCCTCAAGCTCTGAGACCACTACTCCATACTGCCAGAGCTTGGGCAAACACAGTATGTAGTTTGCTCCACACTCACAGTAACCTGTATACTTGGAAGTGCTCACAATTATATGAATTTTTTATGGAATATTCACTGGAATAGCTGACACTGAAGCTGAAGCGCCAATATTTTGGCCACTTGATGCAAAGAGCCAACTCATTGGAAAAGACCCTGATGCAAGGAAAGCTTAAAAGCAAAAGGAGAAGAAAGTAGTAGAGGATGAGATGGTTAGATAGCGTCCCTTACTCAATGGACGTGAATCTGAGCAAACTCTGGAAGACAGTGAAGGACAGAGGAGCCTGGTGTGCTATACCCCATGGGGTTGCAAAGAATCGGGCACAACATGGCGATCAAACAACTGCAGCCATAGTTAACACCATTCATCTATAAACCTAATACTGTTTCTCTCTCTCCTGATTTTACTTTTTTAATTTTATTCTTAATTTTTTTGGCTGCACTGGATCTTCATTGCTTTGAGCAGGCTTTTCTCTAGTTGCAATGAGCAGAGGTTATCTTTCATTGTGGTGGCTTCTCTTGTGAAGCAAAGGGTCAAGGACCCCCATGTTCAGTAGTTGCAATGTACTCACTCTAGAGTGTTGACTCACTAGTTGTAGTGCCCAGGCTTAGTTGTTTCTAGGCAAATGGGATCTTCCCAGAGAGGGGAGCAAGCCCATGTCTCCTGCATTGGTATGCATATTTTTAGCCACTGGACCACCAGGGACTCCTCTTATGAATTCTATACTGCTGTGTTTCACTGGATCTGGCCAAAGTTGAATATTCACTGAGGAAGGAAACAGCTGGTGGAATCTGTCCACACTGTTTTGGATAGCTTAGTAACTGTTAAGAATTCATCAGACTCTCAATCCTGGATAGAACCAGAAAGAATATTGTTTCTGCCCCATCCTCTAAAATAAATCAGAGTGCCCAAGGAAAATTTAGCAGAACTTTCTTTTGCCTGGTACAGGTTGTATGTTATATATTGTCAGACGTGTTCATTTGTACACGAGCTTCGTTTTTTGTTTTTAGACTCCAGAGCAAGGATTGCTTTATTCATTTATATCTAGATGTAGTTAATTCTGTTTTTTTTTAAGTTGGGTTATATTGCCTTACAATGTTGTGTTAGTTTCTGCTGTACTACAAAATGAATAACCCATATGTATACGTATATCACTTTCCTCTTGGCTCTCTCACCCCCCACCTCACCCTTTTAGGTCATCACAGAGCACCAAGCTGGACTCCCTGTGTTATACAGCAGCTTCCTGCAGGCTATCTGTTTTGCACATGATAGTATGTACACATTACTTTTTGATTTTGTTCCCCAAAATGAAAGGCAGCAGAAGAAAGTTCCTTAAACCAAGTGCCCCATACAACTCTAAGAGTGGAACTGGTAAAGTGTAGGATGGTCTTCTTATTTAATTCTGAGAACCAACACACCTAATGGAAACTTGATCCTATGAAACAGTGCCTCTGGAATAGCATCACCTTTCAGTCCCACAACCTTTCATTACCAATGTTATTCACGTTTTTATTACATAATTATCAGCTAATACCACATTTGCACACAAATTTCACACAGGCAGTAAAGCGGACATAAATCCAATACAATGACCTGAACAGTCAAAGACATATAAGTAACTACTTATTCCTATATCTGTTTAGAAAATTTTCTTCTTTTTTTTAAGTTTGTCTCCAAAAACAGTGGCCCATCTCATCATTTCCATATCCCTTTTTTTTCTAATGAGTGCTCCAAATTCAATTTTAGAACTTCTTGTCAATAAAGATTCTCTTAGTGCTAATATCCAAATAAACAGAGAAATATTTACTATCAATAATCAGCATGTGGTGGGACTTTTAGTTTGAAAACACACATATTATTCTTATATCACTTCAAACAATGCTGTGAAAGGTAAACCGTGTAATCACTAACACTTTACATGCATAAAATTTCAAACTGAGAGAGGTGATACAGCGTGATTACTGGTCATGTGACTAGGATATCCAGTTCAGATTCAACCCCAGGACTTCTGAGGCTGAAATATTCAGCAAAAACCCATGTAAATATGCATCAGTCCATACATGCACAATTTTCTTACACAGAAATCAAGAAAACATTTCAAGGGTAGGTTATGTTTCCCTGAGGTATTTCCGATAAATTCAAGCTTAATGCAGCTTACCACATAAAGACAAATGAACAAACCCAAACTCAAAATGAAAACCAACAGAGTTATTTTTACTGGCCTTGCTGTATAAAAGGAAAGGGGAGGAAAATGTCAAAAGATCAAATGAAAAAGAATTTTCTGAACCTGTCAGTAACATATTGTCAAATTCTTGGTGTTTTTTTCCCAGCAAGTTTAAGTTCTGCATCCTGCTATCAGAGTTCATACTCCATTCATATATTTTCTCCCTCTCTCTTTTATTTCTTCTCTCTCCTCCTGTCCTTACTTTCAACCACCTTCTGCAGCACAGCGGGAGAGTGACAGGCTTACCCATTAATTTGCATGTATAATTCAGAAAAGCAAATGACTACTGGAAAGACCATAGCCTTGACTGTACGGACCATTAGTCCATACAGTAATCATGTACAGATATGAGAGTTGGACCATAAAGAAGGCAGAATGCCACAGAATTGATGCTTTTGAATTGTGGTGCTGGAAAAGGCTCTTGAGAGGCCCTTGGACAGCAAGGAGATCCAATGAGCCCATCCTAGAGGAAATCAGCCTTGAATATTCATTGGAAGGACGGGTGCTGAAGCTGAAGCTCTGATCCTTTGGCCACTTAATGTAAAGAGCCTACTCATTGGAAAAGACTCTGATCCCGGGAAAGACTGCAAGCAGAAGAAGAGGGTAACAGAGAATGAGATGGTTAAATGGGATCACTGATTCAATGGACATGAATTTGGGCAAACTCCAAAGACTAGTGAGGGACAGGGAAGCTTGGCCTGCTGCAGTCCATGGGGTCTCAAAGAATCAGACATGACTTGGTGACTGAACAACAACAATGCAGAAAAATAAAGGGAACTGTTCACCAATCTTTCGCACTTTCTATTTTCCTGCCATTTTTACTGATTTTCCAGGGATGATATTGTCTAAAGACACGGGGTATTGCAGAGGACACAATGTTTGCCTGGAGACATGCATCTGAAACCCGCCCCTGAGCGTCTTCCTTCTCTGTTTCTGCATTTCTAAAGGTTTGAAATATTCAGCAAAACCCATGTAAATATGCATCAGTCCATACATGCACAATTTTCTTACACAGAAATCAAGAAAACATTTCAAGGGTAGGTTTGTTTCTTTAAATTTTTGCAGCTTACCACATAAAGACAAATGAACAAACCCAAACTCAAAATGAAAACCAACAGAGTTATTTTTACTGGCCTTGCTGTATAAAAGGAAAGGGGAGGGAAAAGTCAAAAGATCAAATGAAAAAGAATTTTCTGAACCTGTCAGTAACATATTGTCAAATTCTTGGTGTTTTTTTCCCAGCAACTTTAAGTTCTGCATCCTGCTATCAAAGAGTTCATACTCCATTCATATATTTTCTCCCTCTCTCTTTTATTTCTTCTGTCTCCTCCTGTCCTTACTTTCAACCACCTTCTGCAGCACAGCGGGAGAGTGACAGGTTTACCCATTAATTTGCATGTATAATTCAGAAAAGCAAATGACTACTGGAAAGACCATAGCCTTGACTGTATGGACCATTAGTCCATACAGTAATCATGTACAGATATGAGAGTTGGACCATAAAGAAGGCAGAGTGCCACAGAATTGATGCTTTTGAATTGTGGTGCTGGAAAAGGCTCTTGAGAGGCCCTTGGACAGCAAGGAGATCCAATGAGTCCATCCTAGAGGAAATCAACCTTGAATATTCATTGGAAGGACGGGTGCTGAAGCTGAAGCTCTGATCCTTTGGCCACCTAATGTAAAGAGCCAACTCATTGGAAAAGACTCTGATCCCGGGAAAGACTGCAAGCAGAAGAAGAGGGTAACAGAGAATGAGATAGTTGAATGGGATCACTGATTCAATGGACATGAATTTGGGCAAACTCCAAAGACTAGTGAGGGACAGGGAAGCTTGGCCTGCTGCAGTCCATGGGGTCTCAAAGAATCGGACATGACTTGGTGACTGAACAACAACAATGCAAAAAAATAAAGGGAACTGTTCACCAATCTTTCGCACGTTCTGTTTTCCTGCCATTTTTACTGATTTTCCAGGGATGATATTGTCTAAAGACACGGGGTATTGCAGAGGAATGTTTGCCTGGAGACATGCATCTGAAACCCGCCCCTGAGCATCTTCCTTCTCTGTTTCTGCATTTCAGACCACCTAGAAAACGGTGGGTAGCTGGTGATTCACTCCAAATCCATACTGAACCTTCTGAAGTCCCATTAGCTGACAGTGCTTTGGCATTTGTGGGCTCAAAAACAGATCAATATGCTCTATATTTTGAAGGGCATTGAATTCTCCCCATCAGGAGCTGAGAGGTTGTGGGCCAGTGGAGAGCCAGTAGTAAACACATCAAGCCTCCCCAAACTGCCCCCACTGAATGGAATGGAACTTTTTTGAGGCTTGTGTGGTTTTACTCACTCACCTGGCAGAGGTTGAGATGGTCCGCTTACACTGGACACTCAGAAATTCATCCACCGGGGCCAACAAATCATGGCCAAAGTCGAAACTAATCATAGCCTGTGGGTGGTCAGAGCACTCCCCCAGATAGGCCCGTGGTTAAATCTTAGGGACGTACTGAAATGTCTGCTGGTAGAAACATATCAACTGCTGCATCCTTCTAGGAGCACCTAGGTCAACACACTGTCAGGCAAGATTTCAGGGGCTTCTCCCTTTCTGTAGCATTTATTTCTAGAACAATTGAGTGTTCTAAAATAATAGGTAGATATGCTTCTTATCAGAAAAAAATAAGATGCTTAAAAATTATCCTTAACTCAATACTTTTCTAAGAATTATTGTAGTTTATTTTTAAAAAGAACTTTATTTTTTATTGGGATATAGCCAATTAACAATGTTATGCCAGTTTCAGATGAACAGCAAAGGGACTCAGCCATACATATACATGTATCCATTCTCCCTAACTCCCCTCGCATCTAGGCTGCCACATAATATTGAGCAGGGCCCTCTGTGCTCAAGTAAGAGCCTGTTGGTTATTCATTTTAAATATTATTAATCCCTATATTTTAAATACCACATACAAATGAAGAATTATCTTTCCCCTAGTTAAATTGAATCATGACAATTCTGGGATGAGGTGCTTCCAAGTACTGTTAAGAAAGAACTTGAGTTCAATTTTCTTTCAAATATTTATTTATTTGGTTGTACTGGTTCTTAGCTGTGGGACTTGGAATCTTTTAGTTGCAGCATGTGGGATCTAGTTCCCTGATCAGGGCTCAAACCCAGGCCCCTGCAATGAGCACATGGAGTCTTAGCCACTGGACCACCAGAAAACTCCCAAAATATGTGGGCATTTTATTGGGGTTCTTGGCTGTGTTTCTGGGCTGCATGTGACAAAGACTGTGTCATTCACAACCATGAATAAAATGACATCACATGAGTGAGTAACTTGTACAGTTGCATACTGTTAGAAAGCAAACTGTGTTTCTTAAAAGTCATATGTTGAAGTCATAGCCCCAGCACCTCAGAAAGTGGCTTGTTTCAAAGATAAGACTTTTAAAGAATTATGGTAAAATGAGGTGATATGGGGGGGGCGCCCTAATCCAGCCTGATGGTGTCTTTACACTAAGACGATATTAGGACATTAGCACATGGTGGGAAAAGTATGTGAAAACAGAGAGAAAACCACTCACAAGCCAAGGAGAGAGGCCTCCGAAGAAATAACCCCACCACTACCTTGGCCAAAGTCGAAACTAATCATAGCCTGTGGGTGGTCAGAGCACTCCCCAGATAGGCCCGTGGTTAAATCTTAGGGACGTACTGAAATGTCTGCTGGTAGAAACATATCAACTGCTGCATCCTTCAGGAGCACCTAGGTCAACACACTGTCAGGCAAGATTTCAGGGGCTTCTCCCTTTCTGTAGCATTTATTTCTAGAACAATTGAGTGTTCTAAAATAATAGGTAGATATGCTTCTTATCAGATAAAAATAAGATGCTTAAAAATTATCCTTAACTCAATACTTTTCTAAGAATTATCGTAGTTTATTTTAAAAAAGAACTTTATTTTGTATTGGGATATAGCCAATTAACAATGTTATGCCAGTTTCAGATGAACAGCAAAGGGACTCAGCCATACATATACATGTATCCATTCTCCCTAACTCCCCTCGCATCTAGGCTGCCACATAATATTGAGCAGGGCCCTCTGTGCTCAAGTAAGAGCCTGTTGGTTATTCATTTTAAATATTATTAATCCCTATATTTTAAATACCACATACAAATGAAGAATTATCTTTCCCCTAGTTAAAGTGAATCATGACAATTCTGGGATGAGGTGCTTCCAAGTACTGTTAAGAAAGAACTTGAGTTCAATTTTCTTTCAAATATTTATTTATTTGGTTGTACTGGTTCTTAGCTGTGGGACTTGGAATCTTTTAGTTGCAGCATGTGGGATCTAGTTCCCTGATCAGGGCTCAAACCCAGGCCCCTGCAATGAGCACATGGAGTCTTAGCCACTGGACCACCAGAAAACTCCCAAAATATGTGGGCATTTTATTGGGGTTCTTGGCTGTGTTTCTGGGCTGCATGTGACAAAGACTGTGTCATTCACAACCATGAATAAAATGACATCACATGAGTGAGTAACTTGTACAGTTGCATACTGTTAGAAAGCAAACTGTGTTTCTTAAAAGTCATATGTTGAAGTCATAGCCCCAGCACCTCAGAAAGTGGCTTGTTTCAAAGATAAGACTTTTAAAGAATTATGGTAAAATGAGGTGATATGGGGGGGGCGCCCTAATCCAGCCTGATGGTGTCTTTACACTAGGACGATATTAGGACATTAGCACATGGTGGGAAAAGTATGTGAAAACAGAGAGAAAACCACTCACAAGCCAAGGAGAGAGGCCTCCGAAGAAATAACCCCACCACTACCTTGGCCTGAGACTTCCAGCCCCCAGAATTGTGAGAAAATCATTCTCTATTATTTTTTTTAATTTATTTTTAATTGGAAGATAATTGCTTTACAATATTGTGTTCATTTCTGCTGTGCAGAAAACATGAATCTGACATAAGTATACTTATGTCCCCTACCTCTTGAACTCCCTCCCACCCCTGGCCCTATCTCACCCTTCTAGGTTGTCACAGAGCACAAGGCTGAGCTCCCTGTGTTATACATTGACTTCCCACTAGCTCTCTATTTCACTTGTGGTAGTATTTTACACATGGTAGTATTTTACATGTGGTAGTGTACATATGTTTAAATGCTACTGTCTCAATTTGTCCCACCCTCCTTTACCCCTGCTGTGTCCATAAGTCTATGCTGTATGTCTGAGTCTCTATTCCTACCCTGCATATAGCTTCATTAACACCATTTTCTAGATTTCATATACTGTGTTAATATGCAATATTTGCTTTTCTCTTTCTGACTTACTTCAGTATGTATAACAGGCTCTAGGTTCATTCACCTCAGTTCAATTGACTCAAATTCATTCCTTTTTATGACTACTACTCCATTGTGTACATGTGTCACAACTTCTTTATCCATTCATCTGTTGCCATGCATCTAGGTGGCTTCCATGTTCCAGCTATGGTAAATAGTGCTGCAATGAGCATTGAGGTACAAGTGTCTATTGAATTTTGGCTTTCTCAGAGTATATGCCCAGTAGTGCAATGGCTGGGCACTTTCTGTTATTTAAACTACTTGGTGTCTGGTACTTGTTATGGCAACAGTAGCTAACATATACACACTGAATTTTGGCCCTGTCAAAAGCTGAAAATTCTGAATTAATTCTTGAAATTTCTCCAATCAAGTGAACTGGAAAAATTCCACCAAATTTTACAAATAAAATTTTCCACATCTCATTTGTCAAAAATTCTCTTGGTTTGTAAAAAGAAAAAGAGAGAGAGAGAGAGAGAAAATAAAGAGAAGAATGCATTTTTTAAAAAGAAGAAAAAATAAAAAATAAAACAAAAACAAACAAAACTTCTCTTGGGTCCAACTTCAAAGACTAGCTATTGCCTTAACTGCTGCTTACCACTTCCACTGCTACCATGCTAGCTGAATCCAGTGTCACTCACTTGGATTATAAACTCTTAATGAATCTGATAGAGTCTCCTCATATCTATTTGAAGCACATGACCCTCTGAAAACATGTGAGATCATGCATGTTACTCCTCTGTCTAATACCCTGCAATAATTCACTGGTTTCCCTCCAAGGAAAACCAAAGCCCATATAAATGACTGGCATGCCCTACTTGAATTGATCTCAATTAGAGCTTCCCTCCATTACTCTAATCCCAGCATGGTGGTGGTCCTCAGTCACTTCTTTGTTCTAGCTCCTCCCTTCTTTGGAAGCTTCTCCTTCAGATACCTGCACAGCTAAATCCTTCACCTTCTTCAACTCTTCACTCAAATTATTCAGTTTCAAATTATTTCGTATGGCTTCCCAGACCATCCTATTAAAAACTGTAACCACGCCTCTCTTCCTTCCGTCATCATCCTCAGTGCTGTGTGTATTATGCTCTGTCTCTCAGTCATGTCTGACTCTTTGGGGATGTAGTAGACTGCCCACCAGACTCCTCTGTCCATGGGATTTTCCAGCCAAGAATACTGAAGTGGATTGCCATTTCATATTGCAGGGTATCTTCCCAACCCAGGGATCCAACCTGCCTTCCTAGCATCTCCTGCATTGGCAGGGTTCTTTAGCACTAGTGCCACCTAGGAAGCCCCCTTCATCTTACTCTATTGTTCCTTTTGCTACTGTATTTAGTGTTTTTAACTTTTTTTTATTGTATCTTACTTATTTTGGCTTTCTCAGAGTATATGCCAGTAGCGGGGCAATTTAAACTACTTGGTGTCTGGTACTTGTTATGGCAACAGTAGCTAACATATACACACTGAATTTTGGCCCTGTCAAAAGCTGAAAATTCTGAATTAATTCTTGAAATTTCTCCAATCAAGTGAACTGGAAAAATTCCACCAAATTTTACAAATAAAATTTTCCACATCTCATTTGTCAAAAATTCTCTTGGTTTGTAAAAAGAAAAAAAGAGAGAGAGAGAGAAAATAAAGAGAAGAATGCATTTTTTAAAAAGAAGAAAAAATAAAAAATAAAACAAAAACAAACAAAACTTCTCTTGGGTCCAACTTCAAAGACTAGCTATTGCCTTAACTGCTGCTTACCACTTCCACTGCTACCATGCTAGCTGAATCCAGTGTCACTCACTTGGATTATAAACTCTTAATGAATCTGATAGAGTCTCCTCATATCTATTTGAAGCACATGACCCTCTGAAAACATGTGAGATCATGCATGTTACTCCTCTGTCTAATACCCTGCAATAATTCACTGGTTTCCCTCCAAGGAAAACCAAAGCCCATATAAATGACTGGCATGCCCTACTTGAATTGATCTCAATTAGAGCTTCCCTCCATTACTCTAATCCCAGCATGGTGGTGGTCCTCAGTCACTTCTTTGTTCTAGCTCCTCCCTTCTTTGGAAGCTTCTCCTTCAGATACCTGCACAGCTAAATCCTTCACCTTCTTCAACTCTTCACTCAAATTATTCAGTTTCAAATTATTTCGTATGGCTTCCCAGACCATCCTATTAAAAACTGTAACCACGCCTCTCTTCCTTCCGTCATCATCCTCAGTGCTGTGTGTATTATGCTCTGTCTCTCAGTCATGTCTGACTCTTTGGGGATGTAGTAGACTGCCCACCAGACTCCTCTGTCCATGGGATTTTCCAGCCAAGAATACTGAAGTGGATTGCCATTTCATATTGCAGGGTATCTTCCCAACCCAGGGATCCAACCTGCCTTCCTAGCATCTCCTGCATTGGCAGGGTTCTTTAGCACTAGTGCCACCTAGGAAGCCCCCTTCATCTTACTCTATTGTTCCTTTTGCTACTGTATTTAGTGTCTTCTATGAAATCATATGATTTACTAATATATTATTTATTGTTTATCTTAGGTCTTTATTTGGTTCACCCATCTATTTCAAATCACCTAGTGTGATGCTTCACCTGTGGTGGGAAATCAGGTATTTGATTACTAAATGTTGAATGAAAAACCAGCTAGTTTTTGGTATACCTGAAATTAACACAACATTGTAAATCAACTATACATCAATAAAAATTTTTAAAAATAGAGATCAGTTGAATATGGAAGGTAGAATTTTCTCTTTAAGCACTATAACTTTTCAAACATTCCCCAATTTAGAAAGTTACCAACACAATCCATCATGGATGTTAGGAATTTCCTTTTTTCTAACTTGCAGTTCTTAACATGGTTCACTTCTTGAAGAAATTCACTAAAAGAAGGAAAGACTTCAGTGCCTCTCCTTCTACTACAATGGAAAATCATACTGCTGGGGAAGACAAAATGGAAAGTAGGCCCCTAAAGCACGGGACTTGAAGTTTTTCAATTGCACATGAATGTGTCCTTATGTGAATGTATTGCTGGAATGGCTAGTAAATTGTGACAAGTCAGGGGAAGCCAAATGAAATATCCAAAATTCAACTGGATAGCATTTGAAATATTTACTCAAAAAATACTGATACTCAGGTCATAAAGGTTTTAATACCATGAAAGAATGCAGGATTAGAGCTTCTCTGGTGGTCCAGTGAGTAAGGACACCACCATGCAGTGCAAGGGGTGCTGGTTCGATCTCTGGCCTGGGAAGATCCCACGTGCCGCTGAGCAGCTGGACCAACGTGTCCAACTACTGACCCAGAGCTCTGGAGCACATGCACCCAGAGCCAGTGCTCTGCAACGACAGAAGCCACTGTGATGGAAGGCCCACACAGGCCAAAAAGAACAAAGATGGATGATAAACGAAAGACCACAGAAGTGGCCAAAAAAAAAAAAAAAGAATGCAGAATTACACCAAGATTTAAAAAATAATTTAATAGAAAATACATAATATCTTGAGATTTCATCAAATACAATGGAAACCAAATGAAAGTATATTACAGATCTTATGGCCCAAAGAAATGTAAAGATCTATCAAGTGATCAACCTGAATCAGAATCTGAAGATTTCTGTGAAAAAAGAATTAGGAAGCATTACATAACTTGGAGCCAGAAATATGGGAACCAGGACCAAAGAGACCAACCACTTGAAGTGTTAAAGCCCATAACATAACAAATAGAGCACAGGGCCCTGTAGCTATCTGTAAGCCGAAGCGTTTTACAGATATGAGATTGAAAATATGTTTTGACAATATGAATTGAAAATATCGGTACTGTTATAGACACATGAGCAAAAAGTATAAAATAGTAATCCTTCTACTCCCCAATCTCAGCCTGATTCAGTAGGTTTAGGGTACAGCTAGAGAACTACATTTCTTTTCTTTTCTCTCTCTTTTTTTAATACTTATGTTTTTGGCTATGCCAGGTCTTAGTTGTAGCAATCAGGATGTCCGATCTTCATTCTGGCATGCAGGATCTTTAGTTGTAGTGTGTGGGATCTAGTTCCCTGACCAAGAATTGAACCTGGGCTCCTGCCATTGGGAGCTCAGAGTCTTAGCCACAGGACCACCAGGGAAGTCCCCAGAGAACCACATTTCTAATAAGCTCCCAAGTGATATTGATGCTACTGGTCCAGGGACCACACTTTGAGAACTACTGGAATAAGTGGTTCTGCAGTCAATTAACTTATAAAATAAAAACAATAAATTGTTTTGAGGTGTGAGGGAAAAGGCACCTTATTGTTGGTACCTCTTTGTAAAGGGAGGTCTAAGGGATATACTTCCAGAAAGGATGTTACAATTTACCAAGCCTTTTTGTACATCATCTTCCTTAAGCATAGGAAAGTACCCTGGGCAGCACCCTCCCCTTCTCATATTGCTGAGATGGCCAGTTGCAGAGTGGCTGCGGAACAGAGCACACGTTTGCGCTAAACAATGGTGAAAAGGTTCTTAGCTGACTGCAGACAATCAGCTTCTATTAACATTCCCGGTTTGAGACAAACCATTCAGGTCCTCGCTGGTGGATGTGAGTGATGCTGGACCAGACAGAGCCATGTGGGGGGTGATCAGAGGCAGAAGAAGCTGGCTTAGGGGCCTAGCTGTGCCGGCTGCTTTGTGTGCGGTCCCTCGGGCCCTCGGTCCTGTCTGGCTGCAACTGTCCTTCCATCTGTCTGATCTCAGGGCAATTTGCAAATGGGGTAATAGGGTAACATGAAGGCCAAATCTGTGTGATTCTTTGCCTTTCCTTTTTTTTCCTTCTTGCTACGGATGGTTGGCAAAGAAATGAAAAGCGGAAGACACTAGACCTCCCATTTCAATACTCGCAGCAATGAATGCACAGAAAAAGGTGTTTTATGGGAACTACAAATAACTGTCAGACAATTACACACATTTAACTTGAACAGAGAGCCTGCTATATTTACCACACTGTCCTTCCTATGCTTGTCCTTCATATGACCTGTGTTGCTTTTCATGATGTTTAGTGTTCAGAGTTCAGTAAGTAAGTGCATATTACCTATTTGAGATTTGGGATTTGTATTATCTTTTCTCTAAATAGCGTTTCAATTAAAACATAGTAATCTAATACATGGAATAGGTAAAGACCAAGGTCCTACTGTATAGCACAGAAAACAGATATTCAGTATCCTGTGATAGACCATAATGGAAAAGAATATAAAAACAAAAAAGAATGAATGTATATACATATATATATACACACATACATGAATCTGAATCACTTTGCTGGATAGCATAAATTAACACAACATTGTAAATCAACTGTATTTCAATTAAAAAACTGCAATCTAATGTTTTGTTTGGTAGCTCATATTTGGGGGAAGCAAAACAAAAGAAAAGAATCTGTTTACCATAAGCCTGGAAAAATAATGAGGCAATATTACAGTAACATTTCTTTTACAGGCCATCTGTCTTCTATGTAAAGCTTGACTTAAGCAATATTTTTTAAGAGGAGTGTGCTTAGTAAAGTTCAAATTAATCAAAACTATTGTGCTTCTGTGTCTGCTAAAGATGCTCTCTAAGTCTTCAAGATAAAGCAAAGATTTTCAAAGGAAATATTTATGAAAACAGCTTTCTTTTGAAAGAGGCAGAAAAAACAGCTAACCAGATGAGTGAGGACAGCCCCACTTGTAAACAGGCTTTCTTTCCATCCTATTTTGTGTGCTCATTTTCCATTTGGACAGTGTGGCCTTCTGACACTAGCTGAGGTAAGATACACACTGCATCACAGATTGGCTCATCTGACAGCAGATGACTGAGGGTGAGAGAGGCCAGAGAGAGCTGCCCAGTAGGTTTGTGTACTAACCAGAGCTTCTAACTCCTAACTCAGTGTGCCTTCTTGAATATGAAAGTATTTCTCCATTTCCAAGGAAAGGTCACTCCTAAGGGTATGTCTGTGGATTCCCTTTTAATTTGTACTGTAGCAATGAATGCACAGAAAAAGGTGTTTTATGGGAACTACAAATAACTGTCAGACAATTACACACATTTAACTTGAACAGAGAGCCTGCTATATTTACCACACTGTCCTTCCTATGCTTGTCCTTCATATGACCTGTGTTGCTTTTCATGATGTTTAGTGTTCAGAGTTCAGTAAGTAAGTGCATATTACCTATTTGAGATTTGGGATTTGTATTATCTTTTCTCTAAATAGCGTTTCAATTAAAACATAGTAATCTAATACATGGAATAGGTAAAGACCAAGGTCCTACTGTATAGCACAGAAAACAGATATTCAGTATCCTGTGATAGACCATAACGGAAAAGAATATAAAAACAAAAAAGAATGAATGTATATACATATATATATACACACATACATGAATCTGAATCACTTTGCTGGATAGCATAAATTAACACAACATTGTAAATCAACTGTATTTCAATTAAAAAACTGCAATCTAATGTTTTGTTTGGTACCTCATATTTGGGGGAAGCAAAACAAAAGAAAAGAATCTGTTTACCATAAGCCTGGAAAAATAATGAGGCAATATTACAGTAACATTTCTTTTACAGGCCATCTGTCTTCTATGTAAAGCTTGACTTAAGCAATATTTTTTAAGAGGAGTGTGCTTAGTAAAGTTCAAATTAATCAAAACTATTGTGCTTCTGTGTCTGCTAAAGATGCTCTCTAAGTCTTCAAGATAAAGCAAAGATTTTCAAAGGAAATATTTATGAAAACAGCTTTCTTTTGAAAGAGGCAGAAAAAACAGCTAACCAGATGAGTGAGGACAGCCCCACTTGTAAACAGGCTTTCTTTCCATCCTATTTTGTGTGCTCATTTTCCATTTGGACAGTGTGGCCTTCTGACACTAGCTGAGGTAAGACACACACTGCATCACAGATTGGCTCATCTGACAGCAGATGACTGAGGGTGAGAGAGGCCAGAGAGAGCTGCCCAGTAGGTTTGTGTACTAACCAGAGCTTCTAACTCCTAACTCAGTGTGCCTTCTTGAATATGAAAGTATTTCTCCATTTCCAAGGAAAGATCACTCCTAAGGGTATGTCTGTGGATTCTAACTCTGATCACCTACTCAGCCAGCTCCTTCCTCGTTGAGAGAACAGTAGGCTGAGCTGAGGGCAAAGTAAAATTCCCACTGGAATATGTCCCCCAGACAGATTTTTCTGCCACTCCCCCAAGGCAGAAAAATCAGTATGATTTCAGCATTATTTTCTGAGATTTCTGAGTGACAAGTTATCACCCTGATAGCATCACTGTGACTTTCACTGGGGCAGTGCCTGTGACCCCGCTGCCCTTCGCATCCCTGCTCTTCAAACTGAGACTCTCAGCTACAAACCAACACTCTTAGCTATGTGAAGTTCTAGTCTGCACATATGAGAAATGTGTCACTTGGCAAGTCTCTACATGTTTCCATCTAGGGGATGCTGGTCAATGAGCAGGCAGAGCGGCCTCCAGGAAAACAAGAGGTCCCACAAGTAACCCAGAATCCCCTGGGAAGGGGGTCCACGGCCTCTATCTCCACTAAGCTGACTTCTCACCTCAACCTCAACTGAGACACTTGGGGAGTTTGGAGGTTGTGAGGCCCTTGGTCTATTCCTTCTCACCCCACATTAGCTAATATTCCAACATGGAGCCTGGATTCTTGGCTCCCAGTCCACAGGGTGGGTCATCTGTCCCTCATAGGCACTGCCCAAGAAGGTGGGCCACTCTGTGTCATCTGTCACCTGACGGTTCTAATAGCTCCAAGAGACCCTCAGTCAAGGAGAGCACCTGGTAATCAGTCAGAAATATATCGACCATCCCCCTTTCCCCCCTCCTTGGGTCTTATTTATTTATCAAATCCCTCATTTCATGAGTGTCAGTCCATGATCTCCAAGAAACAGACATAAAAGATAAAATTAGATATTTGAGAGCTTTGGTGGGAATGGAAGGAAAATCCCAGGGAAAGGTAGAGAGGACCAACCAATATTCTTGGTCTCCTTAATCAGTAGAAACTGATCAGAGGATCAACAAGGAATTCAGGCAAGGCTTTATGGGGGTCTCTGATGTAGCAATGGTAGCAAAGAACAAACAGCTTCCCTTGCTTGCTAGTTTCCTTGCTTGGTCCCTCCCTGAATGAGGGAGGAGTTGGTTCCTTCTGTGAGGTGAAGGTAGGGGTGTGTCCAAGGGCTAGGCAGGAGGGCTGGCTTAGGTGGTGGCCCATCCCCTCTGCTAGTGTTGTGTGCAGGGAATGTGAACAGCACCCTGCTTTCGTTCCCTGCTCTTCAGAAGTGGCAGCTGGGCTTTTCAGTCTCTTTGTATCTTATTGTCCAGAATTTGCCCAACTGCACATGCATGCAGCTATTTTTAGCCTCTTTATAGTTTATTTGTAGCTTGAGGAGATGTTTGTCCAGGTGCAAGCATCACAACACTGCAGTGAAGGGTCCCAAGTCCCACCTGTCTTAAGGAGAGAGGGGAGAGATTCTGGAGACAACCTTTAGACTGAGCTGCAGTTTTGACCCCTGTGAAAGGAAAGAGGGAGCCTCGGGCAGGCAGGACCTCTCACACAGGGACAGTGAGCCTGGAGCAGGAAAACAAGAGGTCCCACAAGTAACCCAGAATCCCCTGGGAAGGGGGTCCACGGCCTCTATCTCCACTAAGCTGACTTCTCACCTCAACCTCAACTGAGACACTTGGGGAGGTTGGAGGTTGTGAGGCCCTTGGTCTATTCCTTCTCACCCCACATTAGCTAATATTCCAACATGGAGCCTGGATTCTTGGCTCCCAGTCCACAGGGTGGGTCATCTGTCCCTCATAGGCACTGCCCAAGAAGGTGGGCCACTCTGTGTCATCTGTCACCTGACGGTTCTAATAGCTCCAAGAGACCCTCAGTCAAGGAGAGCACCTGGTAATCAGTCAGAAATATATCGACCATCCCCTTCCTCCCTCCTTGGGTCTTATTTATTTATCAAATCCCTCATTTCATGAGTGTCAGTCCATGATCTCCAAGAAACAGACATAAAAGATAAAATTAGATATTTGAGAGCTTTGGTGGGAATGGAAGGAAAATCCCAGGGAAAGGTAGAGAGGACCAACCAATATTCTTGGTCTCCTTAATCAGTAGAAACTGATCAGAGGATCAACAAGGAATTCAGGCAAGGCTTTATGGGGGTCTCTGATGTAGCAATGGTAGCAAAGAACAAACAGCTTCCCTTGCTTGCTAGTTTCCTTGCTTGGTCCCTCCCTGAATGAGGGAGGAGTTGGTTCCTTCTGTGAGGTGAAGGTAGGGGTGTGTCCAAGGGCTAGGCAGGAGGGCTGGCTTAGGTGGTGGCCCATCCCCTCTGCTAGTGTTGTGTGCAGGGAATGTGAACAGCACCCTGCTTTCGTTCCCTGCTCTTCAGAAGTGGCAGCTGGGCTTTTCAGTCTCTTTGTATCTTATTGTCCAGAATTTGCCCAACTGCACATGCATGCAGCTATTTTTAGCCTCTTTATAGTTTATTTGTAGCTTGAGGAGATGTTTGTCCAGGTGCAAGCATCACAACACTGCAGTGAAGGGTCCCAAGTCCCACCTGTCTTAAGGAGAGAGGGGAGAGATTCTGGAGACAACCTTTAGACTGAGCTGCAGTTTTGACCCCTGTGAAAGGAAAGAAGGAGCCTCGGCAGGCAGAGGGCTCTGAGGACCTCTCACACAGGCTGACAGTGAGCCTGGAGCAGTGCTTGCCCATCAGAGGAGCCCTACTGTCTGCAGCAAGGCACAGATGCTGAGACTGCTCACCGGCCTCCCACCTCACAGCAGATGTTCTTGAAGGGATTTCCAGGCACCTCATGGCATCACCCCCCATGTGCATCTGTCATCGAGATATTGGATTAGCTCTTAAATAAAGTTGCCACACATGAAAGGGATTCACTCTGCCTCTCAAACAGGAAATTGCATGAACCATATATGGCGTGAGCACACTGGTGTGTGTGTGTGTGTGTGTGTGCGTGTGTGCTGTGCTAGGATTTCACGTCAGTCACGTCGGACTCTTCGTGGCCCCATGGATCATTGCCCGCCAGGCTCCTCTGTCCTTTGGATTTTCCCAGGAAGAGTACTAGAGTGGGTTGCCTTGCTCTCTTCCAGGGGATCTTCCCCACCCAGGAATCAAATTTGCCTCTCTTGTGTCTCCTGCATTATAAGTGAGTTCTTTATCTGATGAGCCACTGGGGAAGCCCAGACATACTGGTAGTACTTTTTACTTTTTTGGCTGAGAACATGATTTTTGTTTTGAAACAAGATGATCCCATTTCATTTGCATGATGATTATATTTTAGGGCTAAGAGGTGGCTTTAGAAACACTTGAGTCAGTTTATACATGAGATCCAGTTTAATTTAAACAGGCTTTCTCCCTTATCTCTTAAGCCTTATATATGCTAACGCAGGCTTCCTGATTCTTTTTTTCCAGAACTTTTAGAAACCAGGCATTTAGGTGACAGGCTTTGATGTTTCAGAGAGATTGTCCAGAGGAATTCCAGGATTATTTCGGCACAAATCTAGCAGAGACTCATATATGGCTTTGACATCCGGTGGACCGTTCCGAGCCTCACCTAAATTACAAGAAATAATCCTAGCTGGTAGAATCCCCCAAGATTGTTCATTTTAATTGAAATCAACTGGACTCGTCCTTGTCCTGTGTTGCAAATGTCCACGACCCTGTCCTTTCTCTGCTCCTCCTTTCCACAAAAGTCCACCTTCGTGTCATTTACATCTCCACTGTTCTGAGTGCAGCTCATTTTAGCTTGTGCATGCTCACTTGCTTCAGTCATGTCTGACTCTTCGCAACCCGATAAACTGCAACCCACCAGGCTCCTCTGTCCATGCAATTCTCCAGGCAGAAATACTGGAGTGGGTTGTCGTGCCCTCCACCAGGGGATCTTCTGGACCCAGGGATTGAACCCGTGTCTCTTAAGACTCCTGCATTGGCAGGCAGATTCTTTACCACTAGTGCCACCTGGGAGGCCCAAGTATTGCATTTTGTAATAGCCCAGAATGTATATGTATTGAGGTGTTTTGGGGGGTTTTTTGGCCTCTTTTATTGCTTTTTGTTTATTTATTTTCATCCGTCTTTGTTCTTTGTCCTGTGTGGACCTCCCATTGCAGTAGCCTCTCCTGTAGCAGAGGCACCAGCTCTGGGCACATGCATTCCAGAGCACTGGCTCTTAACTGGACATACCTGTCCAGCTGCTCCACGGCACGTGGGATCTTCCCGGGTCAGGGATCAAACTGGTGTCCCTTGCACTGCAAGGCGGACTCTTTACCCACTGGACCACCAGGGAAGCCCGTATTGAGTTCTTTGATAGGATTCTTTGTACACCTCTTTGGCTGTAGGATTTTTTTTAAAAGCTCAGCAACCTGATTCAAATTGCCTAGAAAGCTTTGAATAGTGGCTGGTTTCCAAGGCACGTGAATACCAGATAGGTTTCCTACTTCTCATGAACACTGGAAAACCCATTTTTGCTTTTTTTTGGGCACAAGATGACTGGAACAATCAGATCAAATATTTAGTTGGCATTGCATCGGAACATATTTGCATTCTTAACCTAGAGAGGAACTAGGAATATCACACTAATTGACTTGAAAGATAGAGGATGTGTTCATTTCCTATATTAGGTTTCTCAATATTTATGTAGAGCTCAAGACATCTAGTCATAGAATATAACTTTCAGGACAAGAACAAACCATTATAAGACCTCCTGCACCGGACTTATTTGTTTACTTGGCTGTCTTTGTCTAAGATGGTGGCTTAACTATAGACTTGGCTCTTCTACTTTAAATTTCCATTAAGATTTTGTGAGTAGTTTACAAAATACTGAGGAATTTCTAAGTGTGTGTGTGCTTGCTAAGTAGTTTCAGTCATGTACCATCCTTTGTGACCCTATGGACTTTACCCCACCAGGTTCCTCTGTCCATGGGATTCTCCAGGCAAGAATACCAGTGTGGGTTGCCAGTGCCTTCTCCAACCCAGGGATTGGACCTGGACCTGGATTGGGATCTTCCCAACCCTGGGATCAAACCTGGGTCTCCCACACTGCAGGCAGATTCTTTACCATCTGAGCTATCCGGTCTTCCTGCATTGGCAGGTGGGCTCTTTACCACTGGTACCACCAGGTGCTGTATGCTAGAGGTGCCTACAGTGGTGAACTGAGATCTTTTGACTTATAAGGAGCCTACATTTCATGAGATGAAGGGCTTGCTTTGTTTATTACGGAGCCTTCTGCATCATGGAGAAGTGCGCCTTACAGCCAAACCACTCAGCAACATCTTCCCAGGAGTGATCACGGGTTGGAAAGCAATCTAGTCAGACACCTGGATAAAAATAGCTATTCCATGTTTTGAGAACTTATTGTATGGATAGACACTACCCTCAAATATGTATATATTAATATCTTTATAGATAGATAAATAATACATTAGTATCTACATGTATCAGTCTAGATATATACATATGCCTATGTATGTCTATCTACATATCTTTATATATATAATAGACTTTGTAGTCATTATAGTCTCTAGGCACCAGAAACACTAAATTAGCAAATAATGAGCCATTATTTCTAGGAGAATACAAGGTTAGTTTCCTGTAAGCATCTAGTCACAACATTTTAATCATCTGATCAATAGACAATCCTGTTTCTATTTAAAGACACCTTACCTAATACATGCTGGTGATGTATTTCTATTCATCTCACAGCCACTAGCACCGTAACTCATGACTAAACAAAGCTCATCTACCCACCCATTTTCTCCATGAGGCACATCAAGGCCTTCTTGCACTTAGGAAAGGCAGACTGGAAGGACTGCAGCACTGCCCTGTGGGCTATTTAACCAGGAAAATCACTAACAAAAAGCACACAACTGTGAAAAACATGACACTAAATATATTGAGAAAGGACATTTCTTTACACTACGAAAGCTGAAACTGGATGGCAGAGCATGGCCTCATTCAGGCTCACTGGGAACATAGGCAATTGATTGGGTGAATCAAGCATGTCACCTCCCCCGGCGTGTCCACAAACAGTCCCAGAACACCACAAGTATTGGTTGGGATGTTATAGTGAAGTTTAGCAAGTAGGCAAACTGACAAGCAGAGAACCCACAAATACTAAGGACTGATGCTGTATGTGCTAATGTACACACTGCAGGCGTAGGCTGGATTGGCAGGTGGGCTCTTACCACTGGTACCACCAGGTGCTGTATGCTAGAGGTGCCTACAGTGGTGAACTGAGATCTTTGACTTATAAGGAGCCTACATTTCATGAGATGAAGGGCTTGCTTTGTTTATTACGGAGCCTTCTGCATCATGGAGAAGTGCGCCTTACAGCCAAACCACTCAGCAACATCTTCCCAGGAGTGATCACGGGTTGGAAAGCAATCTAGTCAGACACCTGGATAAAAATAGCTATTCCATGTTTTGAGAACTTATTGTATGGATAGACACTACCCTCAAATATGTATATATTAATATCTTTATAGATAGATAAATAATACATTAGTATCTACATGTATCAGTCTAGATATATACATATGCCTATGTATGTCTATCTACATATCTTTATATATATAATAGATTTTGTAGTCATTATAGTCTCTAGGCACCAGAAACACTAAATTAGCAAATAATGAGCCATTATTTCTAGGAGAATACAAGGTTAGTTTCCTGTAAGCATCTAGTCACAACATTTTAATCATCTGATCAATAGACAACCCTGTTTCTATTTAAAGACACTTTACCTAATACATGCTGGTGATGTATTTCTATTCATCTCACAGCCACTAGCACCGTAACTCATGACTAAACAAAGCTCATCTACCCACCCATTTTCTCCATGAGGCTCATCAAGGCCTTCTTGCACTTAGGAAAGGCAGACTGGAAGGACTGCAGCACTGCCCTGTGGGCTATTTAACCAGGAAAATCACTAACAAAAAGCACACAACTGTGAAAAACATGACACTAAATATATTGAGAAAGGACATTTCTTTACACTACGAAAGCTGAAACTGGATGGCAGAGCATGGCCTCATTCAGGCTCACTGGGAACATAGGCAATTGATTGGGTGAATCAAGCATGTCACCTCCCCCGGCGTGTCCACAAACAGTCCCAGAACACCACAAGTATTGGTTGGGATGTTATAGTGAAGTTTAGCAAGTAGGCAAACTGACAAGCAGAGAACCCACAAATACTAAGGACTGATGCTGTATGTGCTAATGTACATACATGCACATCTATATACATACATAGATGGGAGGGAAAGGTTGCTGTTATGAGCACAATGGCCATCTACAACAGATAATAACCTGATTTCATAAATGAAGAAAACTGAGGAATAGAAAAGTTAAGTAGGGGGCCTCCCTGGTGGTCCAGTGGGTGGAGAGTACACCTTGCAGTGCAGGGGTCACCAGTTTGGTCCCTGGCCGAGGAGGATCACACGTGCCATGGAGTGGCTGGACCGGTGTGTCCAATTACCAGTCAGCACTCTGGAGCTCATGCACCCAGAGCCGGTGCTCTGAGATAAGGGAGGCCACTGCAATCGGAGGCCCACGCAGTCCAGGGAATGAAGATGGATGAAAATGAATGGATAGGGAACCAACAAAAGAGGCCAAAATTTAAAAAAAGAAGAAAAAATAAAATTAAGTAGCTAGCTAAAAGTTATAACACTAATACAATATTTGAACCCAGAGAATCAAAGTCCAGAGCATGTCTTCTTGATAATCAGGAAGTGGTCATTATTAAGTTTTGCTCTATTTTTCAATAACTTTTATGAAATACAGCATAAAGCAGAAAACACACATTTCAGAAGCACATTGTTTGATGAATTTCATAAAATGAAGAGACCCGTGCAACTAGCACTGAATTCAAAATACAGATCAGATACTCCTGAAGCTCCAGGTTTCCACTCACCAACTTCTCACGTGCCCCGAGAGCAACCACAGACATGGTTTTTTGGTATTAGCTACTCTTTAATATGTGCAAAATGTGACTCATACCAACTACATCTTGGTTTCTAATGCCTTTCTCAAAAGAAAAGAACAAGGGCTCCTTGGAGAAATGTCTGATTCGAGGACTAAGGCAGAAATATTCAAGATGAGCCTGGAGCATCCTGTAGTGCCAGAAAGTAAGAGAAGTACTTATGGGGGAAAAAAAGGTCCACACTGGTGGACATATCAAAAGGATACCGAAGCCAACTGAGTAAGCTCCCAGTGGTTAAAGCTTGAACAATTTGAGCAATAAATAAAATTCACTGGATTATAATCCAAAGTATAAAATAAATACCCATGACTTCAGACTGATATAAATAAATGTTTGAATAATAAATAAATAGGGGAGAATAAACAAACCTCTCAGGAAGAAAAAAAATTCAGTTTATGTAAATAAGCAGCCCTCAGGAAGGTGGAGAATTGCTCTCCACTCCTTAAGTGTGAGCTGTGCATCATTGCTTCCTTTCCAAGTCTTCCCCGGTCTGAAGGCAATCTGATCCTTGCTAGTCAGTTCTTCAGTGAATTCCCCACGCACTGGAAGTATCCTTGTAGGCTGGAAACACATCAAACTAAGACCCTGAATAATTGTCTTAATCCCAACACATCCTGTTGGGCAGGAATAAACTTTGAATCCTTGGATTCCTCTTTGCAAAACTTAACAGAAAATTCTATTTTGTCCTCATAAATACACCAAATTGTGGTTACATGTATGGGTTCTCTAGATGAAGTACAAATCCCAACACTGCCATTTATCAGCTATAGGAACCTAAATGAGAAACTTGATGTCCTTTAGCCTTAATATCCTCAGCTCCAAGACAAGGATAATAGCAACGCCTATATCCTTGAGGTTCATTTGGATTAAATGACAAAATGCATAAAAATTGTGTTGCCCTTGACATTGAAAACAGCCTATACAGTTTAGAGACTAATCGTAATAAACGATAATATGCCTGCCCTTGGAAATAGAATGTATTCTTTATTCAAAATAAGTCTTGGTTGACTGGCATAAAGATCCCTTCTCTGGAGTTCTTCTGTGTAAGAACATTCGTGCCTCCTCAATCCTCCATCTATTGGACATGTTGTTGTTGTTCAGTCACTCAGTCGTGTAAGACTCTGTGACCCCATGGACTGCAGCACATCAGGCTTCCCTGTCCTTCACCGTCTCCTAGAGTTTGCTCATACTCATGTCTATTGAATCAGTGAAGCCATCCAGTCATGTCATCCTCTGTCATCTCCTTCTCCTCCTGTCTTTTCCCAGCATCAGGGTCTTTTCCAGTGAGTCAGCTCTTCACATCAGGTGGCCAAAGTATTGGACCTTCAGCTTCAGCATGAGTCCTTCCAGTACATATTCAGGGTTGATTTCCTTTAAGATTGACTGGCTTGGGGGTTTCCCTGGTGGTCCAGTGAGTAAAGAGTCCTCCTTGCAGTGCAAAGGGCACCAGTTCGATCCCTGGTCTGGGAAGATCCCACGTGCTATGGAGCAGCTGGATCAGTGTGTCCAATTACGAGCCAGCTCTCTGGAGCGCATGTGCTCAGAGTCGGTGTTCTGCAACAAGAGGGGCCACTGCAATGGAAGGCCTGCAAGGCCGAAGAATGAAGATGGAAGAAAAATACATGAATGGCAGACCAATAAAAGAGGCCAAAAATAAGAATAAAAGAAAAGGCAACTTAAGCAGTTGTGCTTTGAATTTGGTTACATCCTTGGATTCCTCTAGATTGACAGTACAACATCCTCAACACTGCCAAAATTCTATTTTGTCCTCATAAATACACCAAATTGTGGTTACATGTATGGGTTCTCTAGATGAAGTACAAATCCCAACACTGCCATTTATCAGCTATAGGAACCTAAATGAGAAACTTGATGTCCTTTAGCCTTAATATCCTCAGCTCCAAGACAAGGATAATAGCAACGCCTATATCCTTGAGGTTCATTTGGATTAAATGACAAAATGCATAAAAATTGTGTTGCCCTTGACATTGAAAACAGCCTATACAGTTTAGAGACTAATCATAATAAACGATAATATGCCTGCCCTTGGAAATAGAATGTATTCTTTATTCAGAATAAGTCTTGGTTGACTGGCATAAAGATCCCTTCTCTGGAGTTCTTCTGTGTAAGAACATTCGTGCCTCCTCAATCCTCCATCTATTGGACATGTTGTTGTTGTTCAGTCACTCAGTCGTGTAAGACTCTGTGACCCCATGGACTGCAGCACATCAGGCTTCCCTGTCCTTCACCGTCTCCTAGAGTTTGCTCATACTCATGTCTATTGAATCAGTGAAGCCATCCAGTCATGTCATCCTCTGTCATCTCCTTCTCCTCCTGTCTTTTCCCAGCATCAGGGTCTTTTCCAGTGAGTCAGCTCTTCACATCAGGTGGCCAAAGTATTGGACCTTCAGCTTCAGCATGAGTCCTTCCAGTGCATATTCAGGGTTGATTTCCTTTAAGATTGACTGGCTTGGGGGTTTCCCTGGTGGTCCAGTGAGTAAAGAGTCCTCCTTGCAGTGCAAAGGGCACCAGTTCGATCCCTGATCTGGGAAGATCCCACGTGCTGTGGAGCAGCTGGATCGGTGTGTCCAATTACGAGCCAGCTCTCTGGAGCGCATGTGCTCAGAGTCGGTGTTCTGCAACAAGAGGGGCCACTGCAATGGAAGGCCTGCAAGGCCGAAGAATGAAGATGGAAGAAAAATACATGAACGGCAGACCAATAAAAGAGGCCAAAAATAAGAATAAAAGAAAAGGCAACTTAAGCAGTTGTGCTTTGAAAAAATAATAATAATAAAAAAAAGATTGACTGGTTTGATCTCCTTGTTGTCTAAGGGACTCTCAAGAGTCTTCTCCAGCACTACAATTTGAAAGCATCAGTTCTTTGGTGCTCAGCTATTTTTATGGTTCAACTCTTACATACACACATGACTACTGGAAAAACCGTCAGTTTGACTATACGAACTTTTGTGACAAAATGCTGTCTCTGCTTTTTAATTCACTATTAGGTGTGTCATAGCTTTTCTTCCAAGGAGCTAGTGTCTTTGAATTTCAAGGCTGCAGTCACCATCCACAGTGACTTTGAAGCCCAAGAAAATGATCTGTCACTGTGTCCATTTCTTCCCCATTTATCTGCCATGAAGTGATGGGACCAGATGCTATGATCTTAGGTTTTTGAATGTTGAGTTTTAAGACAGGTTTTTCACTCTCCTCCTTCACCTTCACCAAGAAACTTTTAAATTTCTCTTTGCTTTCTGCCATACATCTTCTTCCTTAAATATAATGGTACATTTGATAAAGAGTTGAAGATCCCCTGGAGAAGGGAATAGCTACTTACTGCAGTATTCTTGCCTAGAGAATTCCATGGATAGAATTCAGAATTGCAGGCTACAGTCTATGAAGTCAGAAAGAGTGGACACTACTCTAAGACTTTTCACTTGAGTTCAGGTAGCTTAGGTGTCACTTTGTTATAGTATTTTTGCTAATAGCTACTCTGCTCTCTTATCTGTCTGTGTTACAGCGACTCATAGAGCCTCCACATTTTCAGGTGGCCAAAGTATTGGACCTTCAGCCTCAGCATGAGTCCTTCCAGTGCATATTCAGGGTTGATTTCCTTTAAGATTGACTGGCTTGGGGGTTTCCCTGGTGGTCCAGTGAGTAAAGAGTCCTCCTTGCAGTGCAAAGGGCACCAGTTCGATCCCTGATCTGGGAAGATCCCACGTGCTGTGGAGCAGCTGGATCGGTGTGTCCAATTACGAGCCAGCTCTCTGGAGCGCATGTGCTCAGAGTCGGTGTTCTGCAACAAGAGGGGCCACTGCAATGGAAGGCCTGCAAGGCCGAAGAATGAAGATGGAAGAAAAATACATGAACGGCAGACCAATAAAAGAGGCCAAAAATAAGAATAAAAGAAAAGGCAACTTAAGCAGTTGTGCTTTGAAAAAATAATAATAATTAAAAAAAGATTGACTGGTTTGATCTCCTTGTTGTCTAAGGGACTCTCAAGAGTCTTCTCCAGCACTACAATTTGAAAGCATCAGTTCTTTGGTGCTCAGCTATTTTTATGGTTCAACTCTTACATACACACATGACTACTGGAAAAACCGTCAGTTTGACTATACGAACTTTTGTGACAAAATGCTGTCTCTGCTTTTTAATTCACTATTAGGTGTGTCATAGCTTTTCTTCCAAGGAGCTAGTGTCTTTGAATTTCAAGGCTGCAGTCACCATCCACAGTGACTTTGAAGCCCAAGAAAATGATCTGTCACTGTGTCCATTTCTTCCCCATTTATCTGCCATGAAGTGATGGGACCAGATGCTATGATCTTAGGTTTTTGAATGTTGAGTTTTAAGACAGGTTTTTCACTCTCCTCCTTCACCTTCACCAAGAAACTTTTAAATTTCTCTTTGCTTTCTGCCATACATCTTCTTCCTTAAATATAATGGTACATTTGATAAAGAGTTGAAGATCCCCTGGAGAAGGGAATAGCTACTTACTGCAGTATTCTTGCCTAGAGAATTCCATGGATAGAATTCAGAATTGCAGGCTACAGTCTATGAAGTC
This sequence comes from Tragulus kanchil, assembly GCA_022376925.1. Taxonomy (NCBI): domain Eukaryota; kingdom Metazoa; phylum Chordata; class Mammalia; order Artiodactyla; family Tragulidae; genus Tragulus; species Tragulus kanchil. Next base: position 150,600,903 of record JAIOJX010000004.1, read on the forward strand.
AGAAAGAGTGGGACACTACTCTAAGACTTTTCACTTGAGTTCAGGTAGCTTAGGTGTCACTTTGTTATAGTATTTTTGCTAATAGCTACTCTGCTCTCTTATATGTCTGTGTTACAGCGTACTCATAGAGCCTCCACATTTTTCCTAAAGCCACATTCTTAAGGAATTCCTAGCCCCCACTTTTGGTCATCTGCTCTGACTGGAAAATTTCTGTGTTTTTTCTGAATATGTGAATAATCCTATGAGTATGTTTCAGTTGTATACATACCAAATAGCTATATAGATATTTTCAACATTTAATCCCTAGAAAGAGGTAAAACAACTGAAAGAAAATTACATATGAGGCTGTTACCAGGGAAAATTGAACAAAAATGTTAAGCACATTCATTTTTTCTTTTTTACAGACAAAGCCAACTGAATATGTAATGTCTCATTATGGGTCCTTATTCACTATGTAATTTTTATATATACATCATATGTGCTAGAAAAATTAATTGTGGCTACAATGACACAAAATTCATATGTACTTTACCTTTACATTAAAATGTTTCTGTATTAAGGAACCAAAGTAAGCAATAACCTATGATGGAAAATTATATATGTGCATATATATATAAATATATATATATATATATATATATATATATATATATATATATACACATATGTGTGTGTGTGTGTGTGTGTGTGTGTAAAGCTGAGTCACACAAAAAGGAATTCTAGTTTTTGAAATTTAGTGATGCTTATCTTTTCACCAGTATTTCTAAGTGTCCCTTGGACCTTAGTAACAGTGTATGATATACAAAATTTTAAATATATTTGAGTAGAATATAATTAATATAAATGTAAATCTATTATATTTAAATTATTAATGACATAATCCAACATGCTCCTACTCTTTTTTTTTCTACACTTGATAAAATATTCTCAGAGAAATGTTAATATGTCTCACTATGATTATTTATTTTTTTCTTTTCTCATATATTTCTTCTGATTTTTGTTCATTTGTTGTTAGGTCTCTATGGTTTACAATGTCTATCTTCTTTGTGAATTGTACCTTTTATCATTAAAAGTATTCACCTTTGTCTTATATTTTAAAAATATAATTAATTAATCTTAAAAAGAAAAGAAACAGAGTAAGCTATTAATCGTCTCCAGTAGAGATACAGACAACATGGGCTGGCAGTCACAATTCTTAACTTCTGTCTTCTTTCTCATATGAACAGTTGCACACCAAATTTTTATGAATTGTGTGCTTTTATAAATTTGACAAACTAATCTGTTTTCTTATTGGTATCCGTTATTAAATGTTTACAATGCACACACACACACACACAAAACCTATGTAATGAGTTTTAAAGAGTGAAATATTGGCAATAAACTGAGCCCTACCCTACAAGCCCTTTTAGGAAATTTTGTTTTATTGTGAATAATCCTATGAGTATGTTTCAGTTGTATACATACCAAATAGCTATATAGATATTTTCAACATTTAATCCCTAGAAAGAGGTAAAACAACTGAAAGAAAATTACATATGAGGCTGTTACCAGGGAAAATTGAACAAAAATGTTAAGCACATTCATTTTTTCTTTTTTACAGACAAAGCCAACTGAATATGTAATGTCTCATTATGGGTCCTTATTCACTATGTAATTTTTATATATATATCATATGTGCTAGAAAAATTAATTGTGGCTACAATGACACAAAATTCATATGTACTTTACCTTTACATTAAAATGTTTCTGTATTAAGGAACCAAAGTAAGCAATAACCTATGATGGAAAATTATAAATGTGCATATATATATATATATATATATATATATATATATATATATATATATATATATATGTGTGTGTGTGTGTGTGTGTGTGTGTAAAGCTGAGTCACACAAAAAGGAATTCTAGTTTTTGAAATTTAGTGATGCTTATCTTTTCACCAGTATTTCTAAGTGTCCCTTGGACCTTAGTAACAGTGTATGATATACAAAATTTTAAATATATTTGAGTAGAATATAATTAATATAAATGTAAATCTATTATATTTAAATTATTAATGACATAATCCAACATGCTCCTACTCTTTTTTTTTCTACACTTGATAAAATATTCTCAGAGAAATGTTAATATGTCTCACTATGATTATTTATTTTTTTCTTTTCTCATATATTTCTTCTGATTTTTGTTCATTTGTTGTTAGGTCTCTATGGTTTACAATGTCTATCTTCTTTGTGAATTGTACCTTTTATCATTAAAAGTATTCACCTTTGTCTTATATTTTAAAAATATAATTAATTAATCTTAAAAAGAAAAGAAACAGAGTAAGCTATTAATCGTCTCCAGTAGAGATACAGACAACATGGGCTGGCAGTCACAATTCTTAACTTCTGTCTTCTTTCTCATATGAACAGTTGCACACCAAATTTTTATGAATTGTGTGCTTTTATAAATTTGACAAACTAATCTGTTTTCTTATTGGTATCCGTTATTAAATGTTTACAATGCACACACACACACACACAAAACCTATGTAATGAGTTTTAAAGAGTGAAATATTGGCAATAAACTGAGCCCTACCCTACAAGCCCTTCCAGCTGTGACTAAAATATGCAAAGAGGTTAATATAAATTACTCTCTTATAAATATCAGTAACTTGCCCAAGTTTAATGAAGCAGAAGAACAATTGATGATGAGGGAAATAAAGAACAGTGAAGAAAAACTCATCGCCAAAACTTATTAGACAAACCACGAGCAAAGTGACTCCAGAGGGTTATGAGAGAACTAGGCCTTCATATAAAAGTAGGGAGTGTCGGCATGACGGACAATATGTGTTATTACTTTAAAGTCTGTGTATTTATTTCTCAACTTAAGACTGTGTAGAAAGAGACCCAGGCCAAGAAAACACTGGGCTTTTAATCCAAAAATTTGTGTTTACATATCTGTATTACTTTCTTATCAAACATGAGAGTAGGAATGAGTCAGGATAATGTTGCAATGAGTCAGTTAGTGTTAGTTACCAACAGGCTGAAGGAGGGAAGACATCTAATTATCTCACATACAATGAAACCTGAGATCAGTGGGTTCAAATTTGACAAGGTAGCAAAGCAATGTCATCAGAAATGTATGTTTTTTCCTTATCCTTTTTATCTTTTTTCTATATTCTAGCACCCCAAATATGATACATTTTTGTTCTGAGACTTTTTATCTCCTCGTCCCAACCAAGATTTTGTTGCCCATAACCACCTTCAGGGAAGGAAGGCAGAGAAGAGGTGAATTCCAACCATTCGCTTTCTCTGCATAAACCACCTTATTGATTTTTGTTCATTTGTTGTTAGGTCTCTATGGTTTACAATGTCTATCTTCTTTGTGAATTGTACCTTTTATCATTAAAAGTATTCACCTTTGTCTTATATTTTAAAAATATAATTAATTAATCTTAAAAAGAAAAGAAACAGAGTAAGCTATTAATCGTCTCCAGTAGAGATACAGACAACATGGGCTGGCAGTCACAATTCTTAACTTCTGTCTTCTTTCTCATATGAACAGTTGCACACCAAATTTTTATGAATTGTGTGCTTTTATAAATTTGACAAACTAATCTGTTTTCTTATTGGTATCCGTTATTAAATGTTTACAATGCACACACACACACACACAAAACCTATGTAATGAGTTTTAAAGAGTGAAATATTGGCAATAAACTGAGCCCTACCCTACAAGCCCTTCCAGCTGTGACTAAAATATGCAAAGAGGTTAATATAAATTACTCTCTTATAAATATCAGTAACTTGCCCAAGTTTAATGAAGCAGAAGAACAATTGATGATGAGGGAAATAAAGAACAGTGAAGAAAAACTCATCGCCAAAACTTATTAGACAAACCACGAGCAAAGTGACTCCAGAGGGTTATGAGAGAACTAGGCCTTCATATAAAAGTAGGGAGTGTCGGCATGACGGACAATATGTGTTATTACTTTAAAGTCTGTGTATTTATTTCTCAACTTAAGACTGTGTAGAAAGAGACCCAGGCCAAGAAAACACTGGGCTTTTAATCCAAAAATTTGTGTTTACATATCTGTATTACTTTCTTATCAAACATGAGAGTAGGAATGAGTCAGGATAATGTTGCAATGAGTCAGTTAGTGTTAGTTGCCAACAGGCTGAAGGAGGGAAGACATCTAATTATCTCACATACAATGAAACCTGAGATCAGTGGGTTCAAATTTGACAAGGTAGCAAAGCAATGTCATCAGAAATGTATGTTTTTTCCTTATCCTTTTTATCTTTTTTCTATATTCTAGCACCCCAAATATGATACATTTTTGTTCTGAGACTTTTTATCTCCTCGTCCCAACCAAGATGGTTGCCTTTGGTCCAACCATCGCTTTCTCTCATAACCACCTTCAGGGAAGGAAGGCAGAGAAGAGGTGAAACACTTTGCGCTTGACTACCTTTTATGGAAGAAAAAAAAAATCTTTCCCAGAAGCCCCCAAAGTAGGATTCCACTTACACTGCATTGACCAGAACACAGGGATCCATCATATGGTTACTTTAACAGCTAGGGTAATCATTTTTCAGTCCTCCAAAATTTTCAAAAGGGAAACAATTCAATTGCTTGGTATTCAAGTTAACAGTGTCCATCAAGGATATATCTTGTCATTAATGTAGCCTTGTGTTAATTTACATCTATACATATACACAAACAGTTACATATGTTTTGATCATAAAATAACTGAAATACTTGTGTCTTCTCAAGGAGACAAAAAAAAATTGAGACCATTTAAAATCACTTTATGAGTTTGCCAGTAAAAAATTACTTTTAAATGTTTCTTAAGCCTTGTACGTGTGGTTAAAAATAATAAAATTATACGTATAATAATCACAGTTTTACTTATACAAGTCTTCACAGAATTTGCAACAATAACTAGAATTTTACTACACTTGTAACTTTTTAGTTTCCTTTTTTTAATAATATAGACATTATATTTTTATTGTTATTTTAAAATTTCGTTAGAGAAAATGTGTAACCTTTTACAAAACCAATATGGGGTGAAACCTGAACTTTTTCTCATTCCTGTTCAATTCATTGCTGTAGAGGAATTGATGCAAATAATAATAAATACCAAATATGCTCCATTTCTACTGGGAATAAGGAAAATTCACTTCCTTTTATAAAAGGGAAAAATTATATAACCAAAGAGACTGGTCTAAATGACTATAGGCCACTTGTAAAGAAATATGAAGCCCAAAACAGAAAGCAAGAAGGGCAAAGGCAAATCTTCAGCTGTGTCAAACAGCCAGGAAATAAGTGAGAAGAAAACTCAACAACTAAACAAAGTTATTTCATGACCTTAATTAATTCCATATTGCTTGGGAAACAAATAATATACTTATAAGATATGTAACAAATTGTAAGAGTTCAAAAATAAAAAGTAAGTGTAAATTAGATTGAGTAGCAGTCAATAGTAGTTAACGATTAATGATAGATTACACATACATACAAATTTATTTACACCTTGCCCTACACATTCATCTTTTAAGATGATGTACTAAAATGTTGCTATAAAGAGTTGTTCATTCTTTGGTTTTTGAAGGAAAGATTCAAATTAGCTGTTTTTCTCTAAGTTTATTAACATTCCACATCTGCTATTGACAAAACATGAACTTCATGATAAAAGGAAGAGTTTCCAGCTCATTCCCTTTTGTACCTCCAGTATGTAACACATAATAGCAATCAATAAATATTGGTAAAATGAGAAAATGTTCATGAAATGGTGAATACAAAACCAAACGGATGGGAATCAACTCTCGGTTCTGAGGCTAGAGCTCTAATAATATGTGTAGGAACACTGCAAATATCTCAGGAGTCTAGGAGAGATTTAAAATGTTCAGTAATCAGGATCTCTTTCTCCATAGAAGAGTCACAAACCTTTTATGTGACATTTAATAAGCATTTACCAAGCAATTACTTGCCTGAGATTTGGAATCATTTAGATGAAAAATTCACACACTCTCTTCCATTAAACTTTGACATAAGTCAACCCTCTCTCAAGAGAAGACAATTTGGCCTCCCACCCATTTCCATGTACACAGAACCTCTGTAGAAATATTTCCGGCTACTTTCTTATTGCTCCCACAAACCAGAAAGTAAAAACACCAGTGTTGAAACTTACATAATCTAGCCCTAGCAAACTCTTCCATCAAACTCTCTGACATTTGTTGAGATGGTAAAGAGTCTGCCTTCAATGCAGAAGATCCAAGTTCAATTTCTGGGTAGGGAAGATACCCTGGAGAAGGGAATGACAAGGCTCTCCAGTATTCTTACCATGGACAGAGGAGCCTGGCATGTTACAGTTCATGGGGTTGCATAGAGCTGTATATGACTGAGTGACTAATACTTTCACTTTAAATGTTTAGGTATCTAACCGTCAGGGTTTTTCCTCTATCTCTAGCCCTAAAAACACTGTTTATGACATCCGTGTCTTAAGATACATGATTCATCTTAATAACCTCGATCTCTTCAATTGCAAAAACTTTTCCCTCTAAGATGAACTTAGCTACCCCACCCCATGGCAAATGTAGGACTTTATCCTTTCACTGAAATCTTTTATTGAACTTTGCCTTCTCTTACCAGACTTCTGTTGTTCATGTCACTCCATGCTGAAATTTCTCCATTATTTCATCTTAGATTTTAAAATCTAAACTCTCATCTTGGCTCATATAGCCCTCTGTACTCCATCCCAGTGCCTAACTTGACTCACTTCCTTTCTTACTACGCACAAACAGGATTTCTTTACAGACATGCTGAAAGATGTGTTTTTCCATTGTGACTTCAGGCTGCTTAAGTGGAGTGTCTTTTGCTCTGCTTTTTCGCCTGCACCTTGCTCCTGCTCGATTTCTCAAATGGCCTTGAGTAGCCATTCCTGCTGAATGCCTCCGCATGCCCAAGTTGTCCTGTCTGGCTTACTTTTTCTTCCTGCTGGTTCCCAGAACATCCTTTGTATAAACCCAGCACAGCCTGCCTAAGCCAGGGAGCTCACATTTGTAACTGCAACACCTAAGATGGTATTAAGAAAATGGTAACCAGTCCAAGACTTGAGGCTGCTTTCCACAAAATATTGAGAATTAACACTAGGGAAGACCTTTCCCAGTGATTCAGTGGTAAAGAATCTGCCTGCAATGCAGGAGATGTGGGTTCAACCCCTGGGCCAGGAGTATCCTCTGGAGGAGGGCATTGCAACCCACTCCAGTATTCTTGCCTGGAGAATCCCATGGGCAGACGAGTTGTGGTCTATGCTCCATAGGGTTGAAAAGAGTCAGACATGACTGAAGTGACCTAGCACTCATGCAGCACTAGGGAAACTGAAAAATATCAGTATTTCCAAGTTTAGCTTTATACCAATACTTTCAGGTATTATAACTCACCCATAGATAGTAACTGCATTGTATTCTCTTATAGAAGATATACACTATTATTAGTACACAAAGGTGATGATGATATTTAAAAGATGAATGGAGGATGATCAAATTAGGTTTAGTTTTCAAACTGAAAGAGAGAAGGGAAAATGGAAAAAGGTAAGTATTCCTATAAACTTCCGAAAGGGGTTTCTTTCAGAAAAATGTGAAGTTTTCATCTTAATAACCTCGATCTCTTCAATTGCAAAAACTTTTCCCTCTAAGATGAACTTAGCTACCCCACCCCATGGCAAATGTAGGACTTTATCCTTTCACTGAAATCTTTTATTGAACTTTGCCTTCTCTTACCAGACTTCTGTTGTTCATGTCACTCCATGCTGAAATTTCTCCATTATTTCATCTTAGATTTTAAAATCTAAACTCTCATCTTGGCTCATATAGCCCTCTGTACTCCATCCCAGTGCCTAACTTGACTCACTTCCTTTCTTACTACGCACAAACAGGATTTCTTTACAGACATGCTGAAAGATGTGTTTTTCCATTGTGACTTCAGGCTGCTTAAGTGGAGTGTCTTTTGCTCTGCTTTTTCGCCTGCACCTTGCTCCTGCTCGATTTCTCAAATGGCCTTGAGTAGCCATTCCTGCTGAATGCCTCCGCATGCCCAAGTTGTCCTGTCTGGCTTACTTTTTCTTCCTGCTGGTTCCCAGAACATCCTTTGTATAAACCCAGCACAGCCCGCCTAAGCCAGGGAGCTCACATTTGTAACTGCAACACCTAAGATGGTATTAAGAAAATGGTAACCAGTCCAAGACTTGAGGCTGCTTTCCACAAAATATTGAGAATTAACACTAGGGAAGACCTTTCCCAGTGATTCAGTGGTAAAGAATCTGCCTGCAATGCAGGAGATGTGGGTTCAACCCCTGGGCCAGGAGTATCCTCTGGAGGAGGGCATTGCAACCCACTCCAGTATTCTTGCCTGGAGAATCCCATGGGCAGACGAGTTGTGGTCTATGCTCCATAGGGTTGAAAAGAGTCAGACATGACTGAAGTGACCTAGCACTCATGCAGCACTAGGGAAACTGAAAAATATCAGTATTTCCAAGTTTAGCTTTATATTGGTCTACCAATACTTTCAGGTATTATAACTCACCCATAGATAGTAACTGCATTGTATTCTCTTATAGAAGATATGCACTATTATTAGTACACAAAGGTGATGATGATATTTAAAAGATGAATGGAGGATGATCAAATTAGGTTTAGTTTTCAAACTGAAAGAGAGAAGGGAAAATGGAAAAAGGTAAGTATTCCTATAAACTTCAAAGAAACCAGCAAAGATAATTGCTTCTATTTCTGTAAGTGTGTTCTATAAAATGCGAAGAGGCTCACCACTTGGTTAAAATTTTAGTTGTCAATTGAATTATTTAAAACAAGAAATCTGGGGATTCCCTATAGGTCTGGTGGTTAGGGTTCTCTGCTTACACTACCAAGGGCCAGGGTTCGATCCTTGGTTGGGGAACTAAGATCATGGGTGCCTGGAAGTGCAGCCAAATTAAAAAACAAAAAACAAATAAGAAAAATTAGAAAATGAACAAATTTGAGTTTAGTTCCACTTTCATACAGAAAGTAAGTGAGTAAAACAGATCTTCAGAATTATTATATGATTATAATAATGAGTCTGCTTCCTTGGTGACTCAGACAGTAAAGAATCCATCAGCAATGCAGGAGACCAGGGTTCGATCCCTGGGTCAGGAAGATCCCTTAAAGAAGGAAATGGCAACCCACTCGAAAATTCTTGCCTGAAGAATTCCATGGACAGAGAAACCTGCTGGGCTACAGTCCATGAGGTCACAAAGAGTTGGACACACTGCATGACTAATACATTCAATAATAATAGTGTATTAGCCTCATCCAATCCACACATTACTATAATGCAATTAGGTAGACACCATACATACATATGGTGATCAATGTCATGCAAGCATTTGTAATTTAAAATAAAATTATATCTAATACATACAGTCTTCTCTGTATACCAGGTCTTTAAAGTCACCACCAGTACCCTGGTGGTCAATAGTTTAGAGCTGAAACTCAATCTGTGCCATTAATTGTGAAATTCCATATTAGTCAATTAACTCCTCTGGGTCTCAAGTTTCCTCATTTGTAAAATGAGAAGAGATCAGATTTTTCAAACATTTTATTAATGGACAGAACTCCCTTTTTTTCCCCCAGAGGAAATCTTACTGAGAATCCTCATAGAGACAATCTAAAACTTAAAGGAAGCATGAAGGTTTGATCTTTCTCTTCTTCCTCCAGGCACAGCCCAGAGCTCTGGGACAGAATGTTGGAAAACTAGCAGCCAAGTGGCATTTCTGAGTCTTTTGCAACAAATCTGTTCCCTGGGTGGTCCAGTGAGAAATGACAAAACCAAGGGAGGTCTGCTAAGCTAAACACTCAGTCAACTCATGTGGAAAATAACACGTATTTTCCTATTTCTAACCCTGAAAGTGGAATGGGAGTTTTGTCCTGAAGTAACCTTGGAAGGGGCTTCCCCAAGTGACTCAGCGCTAAAGAACCTGCCTGCCAATGCAGGAGACAGGAGTTCCATCCCTGGGTCAGAAAGATGCCCTGAGGAGGGCATGGCAACCCATTCCGGTATTCTTGCCTGGAGAATCCCAATGACTAAAGAACCTGGTGGGTTCATAGGGTCACAAAGAGTCAGACATGACTGAAATGACTGAAGCAAGTGAACACCCTCACACACAGCCTTGGGAGACTGTGTCCCCATCTGCCTGTTGACTCCCGAATGACATTTCTGACTGCCTATCCACCCTTCTTACTGACTCAGCTTCTCCAGAATTGCCCCATGCTGGCTCTGAGCCCTGAGCCCACTTGGGCTCACCTTGCCCCACCTCAGGTGTGAGGGGTTCTCAACTCCAGCAGCAGGCTCTCTGATGCAAGAAATCTTGTCAGGGAAACTCAGATTTCCCCATGACAATGGAAGGAGATTTACAAGGAATGGCATCCTGACCATGTTATGACCCCAAATCTCTAAATTGCCTTCTCAGTCTTGCTTAATTGAAACAGCCCAGGACGTTGCTTTTTCTCTCACCTATGTTCAGAGGTCCAGCGTAATACTACTTTGTTTTCTTTATTCACAATCTTTAAGACAAAGTGAGAAACTGCTTTCAAAACTAAATTTTGGACTTCCTTGGTGACTCAGTGGTAAAGACTCCACCTGCAGGAGACATAGTTTCCATCCCCACATGCCTTGAAGCACCTGGGCCCATGGCCCAGAACTCCTGAGCCTGTGTGCGGCACCTACTGAAGCCCTTGTGCCTAGAACCCAGGCCCCACAGCAAGAGAAGCTATGGCATCAAAATTGATTTTTCAAACATTTTATTAATGGACAGAACTCCTTTTTTCCCCAGAGGAAATCTTACTGAGAATCCTCATAGAGACAATCTAAAACTTAAAGGAAGCATGAAGGTTTGATCTTTCTCTTCCCTCCAGGCACAGCCCAGAGCTCTGGGACAGAATGTTGGAAAACTAGCAGCCAAGTGGCATTTCTGAGTCTTTTGCAACAAATCTGTTCCCTGGGTGGTCCAGTGAGAAATGACAAAACCAAGGGAGGTCTGCTAAGCTAAACACTCAGTCAACTCATGTGGAAAATAACACGTATTTTCCTATTTCTAACCCTGAAAGTGGAATGGGAGTTTTGTCCTGAAGTAACCTTGGAAGGGGCTTCCCCAAGTGACTCAGCGCTAAAGAACCTGCCTGCCAATGCAGGAGACAGGAGTTCCATCCCTGGGTCAGAAAGATGCCCTGAGGAGGGCATGGCAACCCATTCCGGTATTCTTGCCTGGAGAATCCCAATGACTAAAGAACCTGGTGGGTTCATAGGGTCACAAAGAGTCAGACATGACTGAAATGACTGAAGCAAGTGAACACCCTCACACACAGCCTTGGGAGACTGTGTCCCCATCTGCCTGTTGACTCCCGAATGACACTTCTCACTGCCTATCCACCCTTCTTACTGACTCAGCTTCTCCAGAATTGCCCCATGCTGGCTCTGAGCCCTGAGCCCACTTGGGCTCACCTTGCCCCACCTCAGGTGTGAGGGGTTCTCAACTCCAGCAGCAGGCTCTCTGATGCAAGAAATCTTGTCAGGGAAACTCAGATTTCCCCATGACAATGGAAGGAGATTTACAAGGAATGGCATCCTGACCATGTTATGACCCCAAATCTCTAAATTGCCTTCTCAGTCTTGCTTAATTAAAACAGCCCAGGACGTTGCTTTTTCTCTCACCTATGTTCAGAGGTCCAGCGTAATACTACTTTGTTTTCTTTATTCACAATCTTTAAGACAAAGTGAGAAACTGCTTTCAAAACTAAATTTTGGACTTCCTTGGTGACTCAGTGGTAAAGACTCCACCTGCAGGAGACATAGTTTCCATCCCCACATGCCTTGAAGCACCTGGGCCCATGGCCCAGAACTCCTGAGCCTGTGTGCGGCACCTACTGAAGCCCTTGTGCCTAGAACCCAGGCCCCACAGCAAGAGAAGCTATGGCATCGAGAAATCCATGCACATAACTAGAGAAAAAGCACACACAGCAACAAAGACCCAGCACAGCCAAAAATAAATAAATCAGTTATAAATAAATTTGACTCAACTATATGGAAGAAAGGGGAAAAAATTCCCTCAGTTGCTTCTATAACTTATTTCAAAATTTGGACAAGAATCTTTGAGAACTTACTACAGTTTAAAAATCTATTCACCCACCAAATGCACCACATTTTTCTGCACTCGCAGTCTAGTCAGCCGCTGGTGCTCCGTGGAACACCTACGATTCTCCCACCCTGGGATTCACCTGCAAAAGCCTCGAACACACAAAGAAACAAGGGTCAGAGAGCAGGCACAGCACTCCCTCCAAGCTCAAGGACTTCTCATCCTGGTGCCTTTATCTTTCCACTGTCTCAACGTTTCTCCGTCCTGTCCATGTTGCGTATAACCCAGACGGGAGCCTTACAAGCCTGTGTTTTCAACATGAGAAGACAAATGCAGCATTCCAGGCCATCTCCTGGGTGATGGCTGCCCAGCCCCTTTGCAATGGCCTTGAGCTCCTCCAACATCCCTTCCTGCTCTTTCAGAACCAAATATAACTCCTTCCAAGGGACCAAAGATGAGCGGAGGTTGAACGTCAGATACCGGACTTCCTGTTCTAATGAGGTTTGTTGGGGGCTATTTAGTCAGTAAACAACAGGTAGGGAGGCAGAGCTTCCTCTTGCTGGGGTGATGAAATAGCAGAGGCTTACTCATCGGCTTCCCCTTGCTAAAGGGCAAGCTCACCGCAGCAGTCATGCAGCGCCCCGTGGGAATAGGGGAAAGGATGGCTTATCAATAATACATGAGCCCAGAAAGCCCCAGAAATGTGTGCTTAAAGCCAGCTTGAAATGGGGGAGGGGAGAGCGGGATAAATCTCGTAAGCGCCAAGGGTATCAGATAAAAGAGCTTTCTCGGAACAGACACATGTTCTGCGAAGAATTTCATGACGCACCCTGCCTTTTCTTCTGCTAGCCTGTCTACCTTCTGGTAGATTTCATACTCAGAAATCCTGAAACAGGAAGAGTAGCAAATATAGCCCTATCTGTAAAAAAGGCAAGGGAAGGGCAATTAACAAATAAAACAGGAGAACATGGATCAAGTGAGTGCGTGTGTGTTTTATGTCGTATTTACTTTTACTCCTTTTGTTCTTCAACATTTATTTCTCACAAACTGCCCCCACTGTGTTGGCAATAATTTCAAGGCAGTGATTTTTGTTCTTTGAAATGTAATTTCCAATCTTTTCATACCAATAGTAAAGAACAGAATATCCACATCAATTTTTCAACGTCTCAAGGAATCGTGGCTCTAGACAAGTCTTTTTGTTTTGTTTTGTTTGAGGTTTAGCTGTTTTACAATGTTGCATTAGTTTCAGGTGTATAGTAAAGTTACTATTATACATCTTTTGCAGAATTTTGTTGTTTATAGCTATTCATAATCCCCAGTCATAGGTATATCCCCGACCCCTGCCACCCTGTCCATTGTTGCGTATAACCCAGACGGGAGCCTTACAAGCCTGTGTTTTCAACATGAGAAGACAAATGCAGCATTCCAGGCCATCTCCTGGGTGATGGCTGCCCAGCCCCTTTGCAATGGCCTTGAGCTCCTCCAACATCCCTTCCTGCTCTTTCAGAACCAAATATAACTCCTTCCAAGGGACCAAAGATGAGCGGAGGTTGAACGTCAGATACCGGACTTCCTGTTCTAATGAGGTTTGTTGGGGGCTATTTAGTCAGTAAACAACAGGTAGGGAGGCAGAGCTTCCTCTTGCTGGGGTGATGAAATAGCAGAGGCTTACTCATCGGCTTCCCCTTGCTAAAGGGCAAGCTCACCGCAGCAGTCATGCAGCGCCCCGTGGGAATAGGGGAAAGGATGGCTTATCAATAATACATGAGCCCAGAAAGCCCCAGAAATGTGTGCTTAAAGCCAGCTTGAAATGGGGGAGGGGAGAGCGGGATAAATCTCGTAAGCGCCAAGGGTATCAGATAAAAGAGCTTTCTCGGAACAGACACATGTTCTGCGAAGAATTTCATGACGCACCCTGCCTTTTCTTCTGCTAGCCTGTCTACCTTCTGGTAGATTTCATACTCAGAAATCCTGAAACAGGAAGAGTAGCAAATATAGCCCTATCTGTAAAAAAGGCAAGGGAAGGGCAATTAACAAATAAAACAGGAGAACATGGATCAAGTGAGTGCGTGTGTGTTTTATGTCGTATTTACTTTTACTCCTTTTGTTCTTCAACATTTATTTCTCACAAACTGCCCCCACTGTGTTGGCAATAATTTCAAGGCAGTGATTTTTGTTCTTTGAAATGTAATTTCCAATCTTTTCATACCAATAGTAAAGAACAGAATATCCACATCAATTTTTCAACGTCTCAAGGAATCGTGGCTCTAGACAAGTCTTTTTGTTTTGTTTTGTTTGAGGTTTAGCTGTTTTACAATGTTGCATTAGTTTCAGGTGTATAGTAAAGTTACTATTATACATCTTTTGCAGAATTTTGTTGTTTATAGCTATTCATAATCCCCAGTCATAGGTATATCCCCGACCCCTGCCACCCGAGCCCCACTCCCTTTTCCCCGTCCCGCCCTCCAGGTTGATGCACAGCCCCCATGTAAGTTCCCTCAGTCTTACAGCTTAATCACAATGACTGTCTCTTTTGCATATGATAGGGTAGGTTTGCATGTTACTGTTTCCATACCTCTGGCCTGATCTTCCCTCCCGTCAATGTCCGAAGGTCTGTTCTCTATATCTGTTTCTCCCTCACTGCTCTGCGTGTGTATTTGTTGGTACCATCTCACTAGACCCCATATATGTGTGTTAGTATACTGTATTTGTCCTTTTCTTTTTGACTTACTTTACTTTGTATAATAGGTTCTAGGTTCATCCACCTCATTAGGGCTGATTCTTCTGCATTTCTTTTTACAGCTGAGAAATACTCCATTGTATATATGTACCATAGCTTCTTTATCCATTCATTCGTCTAGACAACACTTTGACACATCACTGAATAGAATCCTTTCACTCAAACATTCACTTTTACAGTAAACACCTTTCTTACTATGAACGTTTTTCCTTCTTTAGTAAAATACACAAGCATAATCTAAATGCTTCCTAATAGCTAAAGATCATAATTAAGAGCAAATATTTTATAATGCTGTAATAGGATCAGTTCCTCATGGTTCAGGCATGTAGAATGATGGATTTTCCTCTACTCAGACCTGCCAGCTGCCCTCCTCCACTCTTGCAGCCTACCATTTGCTGACAGCCGAGGTCAATTAGTGGGGGGCCAATCAGAATGGTCGTGTGCTTTATGTCGTATTTACTTTACTCCTTTTGTTCTTCAACATTTATTTCTCACAAACTGCCCCCACTGTGTTGGCAATAATTTCAAGGCAGTGATTTTTGTTCTTTGAAATGTAATTTCCAATCTTTTCATACCAATAGTAAAGAACAGAATATCCACATCAATTTTTCAACGTCTCAAGGAATCGTGGCTCTAGACAAGTCTTTTTGTTTTGTTTTGTTTGAGGTTTAGCTGTTTTACAATGTTGCATTAGTTTCAGGTGTATAGTAAAGTTACTATTATACATCTTTTGCAGAATTTTGTTGTTTATAGCTATTCATAATCCCCAGTCATAGGTATATCCCCGACCCCTGCCACCCGAGCCCCACTCCCTTTTCCCCGTCCCGCCCTCCAGGTTGATGCACAGCCCCCATGTAAGTTCCCTCAGTCTTACAGCTTAATCACAATGACTGTCTCTTTTGCATATGATAGGGTAGGTTTGCATGTTACTGTTTCCATACCTCTGGCCTGATCTTCCCTCCCGTCAATGTCCGAAGGTCTGTTCTCTATATCTGTTTCTCCCTCACTGCTCTGCGTGTGTATTTGTTGGTACCATCTCACTAGACCCCATATATGTGTGTTAGTATACTGTATTTGTCCTTTTCTTTTTGACTTACTTTACTTTGTATAATAGGTTCTAGGTTCATCCACCTCATTAGGGCTGATTCTTCTGCATTTCTTTTTACAGCTGAGAAATACTCCATTGTATATATGTACCATAGCTTCTTTATCCATTCATTCGTCTAGACAACACTTTGACACATCACTGAATAGAATCCTTTCACTCAAACATTCACTTTTACAGTAAACACCTTTCTTACTATGAACGTTTTTCCTTCTTTAGTAAAATACACAAGCATAATCTAAATGCTTCCTAATAGCTAAAGATCATAATTAAGAGCAAATATTTTATAATGCTGTAATAGGATCAGTTCCTCATGGTTCAGGCATGTAGAATGATGGATTTTCCTCTACTCAGACCTGCCAGCTGCCCTCCTCCACTCTTGCAGCCTACCATTTGCTGACAGCCGAGGTCAATTATCATCGTCATTTTGGGCCAAATCACCCCTTCTGTACTTTTCCACTAGCCTGTGCTCCCTTGTTTTCTTTCACATTGCTTTATTTTACTTTACCTCTGCCCTCTGTTCTAGCCGCTTTCTCTGCTCTTCTCTTCCTTTTGCTCTCAGACTGGGTCCTGCAGAAGGCTTTCTGACTGGGCTCTGCTCTGATAAGAGGCAATTTCATCACATTAAAATACAGGTGCCCCCAGAAGCCTGCTTTACACCACTTGACTTTTAGGAGAGACCTACATTGGCACCTGTTCTATAGCAAAACGAGGGTCTTGCCTGAAAGCCGAGTGGTATAAAGTCAACTATCAGCAGTAGCTGTATAGTGGTGAAATTGTACCTGTGTTTATTAACCTAGTTAAGCCTGCAGCTCAGTTGGTAAAGAATCTGCCTGCAATTCAGAAGACCTGGGTTTGATACCTGGGTCAGTCTGGGTCAGGAAGATCCCCTGGGAAAGGGAAAGGCAACCCACTTTAGTAATCTTGCCTGGAAAATCCCATTGACATAGGAGCCTGGTGGGATACAGTTCATGAGCTTGCAAAGAGTTGAACCCAACTGAGCAACTAACTCACTTACTAACTTTAAGAAATCCAAAGTTTTTTTTTTTTTTTAATCTGGCAAAAAATTATTTTGCCGTTTTTTTAAATGGCAAAGTGAATTCCGTGGCAGTCCTGGGGTTAAGGCTGTGTGCTTTCACTGCTGAGACTGGTGTTCAATCTAAGGTCAGGGAACGAGGATCTTGCAAACTACATAGCACAGTAAAATTTTAAAAATAAAATAAAGGCAAAAGACAAAAATAGTATTCAATGTTAATTTCACAGTGAGCTTTTACAGAGGCAGCTCAACCTTGAGCAGGAAGACTGTCTCTGATAAGCTCCGTCCCCGCAAAACTACGTTTAGCATCTCAGTATCAAGCCTCTATGGCTTTGAACTCTGTCTGTGAGCATCTATGTTCATTTTGACTTGTTCTGTGCATCTGTTTGCAAGATGTGTTGTAAGATAATTGCTTCACTTTATGTGTCTGGATATGTTCTGTTGTGTCTGACTCTTTACATGCGCATGAGCTATAGCCCACCAGACTTCTCTGTCCTTGGGATCTCCCAGGCAAGAATACTGGAGTGGACTGCCATTCCCTTCTACAGGGAATCTTCCTGACCCAGGGATCCAATTCAGGTCTCCTACATTGCAGGCACTCTTTACCATGGCTCTACCTGGGGAGCCCTCTTCTCTTTATACCATTTCAGTTTATGAAAGGCTTTATGGTTACGTTGCTTTCAGACAATGGGGGAAACTTGTACTTAGGTTCCCACTCATATTTGTATGTGTGCGTATGCTCTTTTTTTTAATTTTTTTAATTGAAGGACAATAACTTTATAGAGTTTTTTTTGTTTACTGCCAAACTTCAAAATGGATCAGCCATAGGTATACTTTATGTTCCCTCCCTCCTGAACTTCCTTTGGTCTCCCTCCCCATCCCATCCCTCTCGGTTGTTACAGACCCCCTGTCTGAGTTGTCTGAGTCTTACAGCAGATTCCCATTGGTTATTTACTCTACATATGGTAATGCAAGTTTCCAGGTTACTCTTTCCCATTATCTAAGCTCATTTTGCTGTCAGAAATGCTTTTTTTCCCCCTCCCTCAACACTTTCCAATTTAAAATCTGATGCCGCTCTGAGAATAATCAACTTCTCCAAAACTGCCCTCCAGATCAACTAGACTCTACAGTAATTTCCAAATAGAAGATAAGGAATTGCCAGTTGGAAAAATCATTAAAAATACCCTAAGTACGGGCTTCCCTGGTGGTCCAGTGGGTGGGGACACTGCCTTGCAGTGCAAGGGACGCCGGGTCGCTCCCTGGCCTGGGAGGATCCCACGTGCAGTGGAGCGGCTGGACCCATGTGTCCAATTACCGAGCCGGAGCTCTGGAGCGCATGCGCCCAGACCCGGTGCTCTGCGACAACAGAGGCCACTGTGATGGGAGGCCCACATGGGCCAAAGAACAAAGATGGATGAAAATGGACAGATGAAGGACCAATGGAGGTGGCCAGTCTGCTCTCCTCCCTCCCCACCCCAGCCTCACCAAAATAAATAA
The DNA here is from genome assembly GCA_022376925.1 of Tragulus kanchil. Taxonomy (NCBI): domain Eukaryota; kingdom Metazoa; phylum Chordata; class Mammalia; order Artiodactyla; family Tragulidae; genus Tragulus; species Tragulus kanchil. Next base: position 150,619,429 of record JAIOJX010000004.1, read on the forward strand.
ATAAATAAATAAATCTTTTTAAAAAAATACCCTAAGTATATATTTTTTAAAAAGCTACAAAAAGAGATGAAATAGGCACTTTTGGAGAAAAATTTAAAATTTTGCTCTAGGACTTCCCTGGTGGTACTGTAGATAAGAATTCGCCTGCTATTGCAAGGGACATGGGTTCGATCCCTGGTTTGGGAAGATTCCACATACCTCGGAACAACTAAGCCCAAGGCAATTGTCTAACTAAGCAATTATCTTCTATCTGGAAATGACTACTGAGCTCCTGTGCTGCAACTACTGGAGCCTGTGCTCTGGAAGAGATATCATTCAAATGCGAAGCCCAAGCACTGCAACCAGAGAGCAGCTCTGGCTGCAACAACCCACAACAACCATAAATAAATAAATGATTTTTAAAAATAATTTTGCTGGAAAAATTAAAAGCCTATTATAAAATATAAGTGAGTTCAGCAGCATATATGCTACCCAAACCTGAAAGTTGCAGTTAGGTCTCCTAAATGGTAGCACTCGTTCCCTCCTCCTGAACTTCCTTTGGTCTCCCTCCCCATCCCATCCCTCTCGGTTGTTACAGACCCCCTGTCTGAGTTGTCTGAGTCTTACAGCAGATTCCCATTGGTTATTTACTCTACATATGGTAATGCAAGTTTCCAGGTTACTCTTTCCCATTATCTAAGCTCATTTTGCTGTCAGAAATGCTTTTTTTCCCCCTCCCTCAACACTTTCCAATTTAAAATCTGATGCCGCTCTGAGAATAATCAACTTCTCCAAAACTGCCCTCCAGATCAACTAGACTCTACAGTAATTTCCAAATAGAAGATAAGGAATTGCCAGTTGGAAAAATCATTAAAAATACCCTAAGTACGGGCTTCCCTGGTGGTCCAGTGGGTGGGGACACTGCCTTGCAGTGCAAGGGACGCCGGGTCGCTCCCTGGCCTGGGAGGATCCCACGTGCAGTGGAGCGGCTGGACCCATGTGTCCAATTACCGAGCCGGAGCTCTGGAGCGCATGCGCCCAGACCCGGTGCTCTGCGACAACAGAGGCCACTGTGATGGGAGGCCCACATGGGCCAAAGAACAAAGATGGATGAAAATGGACAGATGAAGGACCAATGGAGGTGGCCAGTCTGCTCTCCTCCCTCCCCACCCCAGCCTCACCAAAATAAATAAATAAATAAATAAATCTTTTTAAAAAAATACCCTAAGTATATATTTTTTAAAAAGCTACAAAAAGAGATGAAATAGGCACTTTTGGAGAAAAATTTAAAATTTTGCTCTAGGACTTCCCTGGTGGTACTGTAGATAAGAATTCGCCTGCTATTGCAAGGGACATGGGTTCGATCCCTGGTTTGGGAAGATTCCACATACCTCGGAACAACTAAGCCCAAGGCAATTGTCTAACTAAGCAATTATCTTCTATCTGGAAATGACTACTGAGCTCCTGTGCTGCAACTACTGGAGCCTGTGCTCTGGAAGAGATATCATTCAAATGCGAAGCCCAAGCACTGCAACCAGAGAGCAGCTCTGGCTGCAACAACCCACAACAACCATAAATAAATAAATGATTTTTAAAAAATAATTTTTGCTGGAAAAAATTAAAAGCCTATTATAAAATATAAGTGAGTTCAGCAGCATATATGCTACCCAAACCTGAAAGTTGCAGTTAGGTCTCCTAAATGGTAGCACTCGATTAAACAGTTTATAGAGTCCATTTTCCAATGGCCTTTCACTGTGTTTACCCTTGCTGGTCAGGGAGTACCATCTAACCCGTGTCTTGTATTTCTTCCTTAAAAGGAGGCACATGTAAGCATTGTGGCAGTTGGTTCCACCTTTCACAACCCTCAAGGTCCCAAAATTGTTCTTGATGACAGTTTGTTGAAGCAACCAAAATGCCAGGTTTTCACTTGCCTACTCAAATGCTCATGCTGCCTTCCTAGGAAAATCTTAGTTTCAATTACATTTGACTTAAACTTTAGGGGAGAAGAAGGTGTACTTATGAGTTTTTCATTCATTTCCACATTTCAGTTCCTTTAAATGCTGAAGAGGCATAATGATACTTAGACAAGCCTAAGAAATAAGGTCAACTCTTCTGGAGAAATACTAGTATATGATAATATCTTTCAAGGAGTTAATTTATAAATCCATTTAATGAATTTAATCACCTACCACCTTTCTTCTCTCCTCCCCAGTCCATCACTTAATTAGGGGAACCTATTATGGTTTCCTTAGTGGTTCAAATGGTAAAAAGTCTGCTTGCGGGCTTCCCCTGGTTGTCCAGTGGATAAGGACACCGCCTTGCAGTGCAAGGGGCGCCGGTTCAATCCCTGGCCTGGGAAGATCCCATGTGCCGCGGAGCGGCTGGACCAATGTGTCCAGTTACCGAGCCGGAGCTCTGGAGCGCATGCGCCCAGAGCCAGTGCTCTGCAACAGAGGCCACCACGACGGGAGGCCCACAGGAGCCAAAGAACAAAGACGGATGAAAATAGAGAAATGAAAGACCAATAGAAGTGGCCCGCCCGCTCCCCTCCCTCCCCAACCCGACTCCCGCCCAAAATAAATAAATAAATAAATCTTAAAAAAAAATAAAAGTCTGCTTGCAATGCAGTAGACTCTGGTTAATCCCTGGGTCAGAAAGATCCCCTTGAGAAGGAAATGTCAACCCACTTCAGTAATCTTGCCTAGAAGATCCTATGGACAGAGGAGCCTGATAGGCTATAGCCCATGGGGTTGCAAAGAGTTGAACATGACTGAGCGACTAATATACACTCATTATGGTCTCTGGGCTTCCCTGGTGGCTCACAAGGTAAAGAATCTGCCTGTGATGCAGGCGACCATGGTTCAGATCCTTGGGCTGAGAAGATGCCCTGGGAAAGAGAATGGCACCCCTCTCCAGTACTCTTGCCTGGAGAATCCCAAGGACAGAAGAGTCTGGCAGGCTATAGTCCCTGCGGTCACAAAGACCCAGGCCCACTAAGCACACATGCACACACATTATGGTCTCTAAATGGGTTGGGAAACAGTTTTCCTAGCAAACTAGGTGCCAGGCACAACTGTATGGAGCTATTCACCTTCTTGCCCTGTCCAAAGCACAGGTGGTCTTTAGAGCCCTATTAGTGCAGTGCTGACTGACAAGGAGAACAGCATGTGCTTGATTCCGACAGAAAATGCACAAACCTTTTCCACTCAAATGCTAAATGAACAATAACATTTTATCCCACTCTGAAAGTTAATGCTGCTTTATCGGGAAAACATAATGCTTACCTTACCTATGACCAAATCAGCCAAAGTTGAACACCTCAGCTATGGGTTCAACCACTAAGAAAGTGGCAGAAATTTGATTACCAAAACCAGAATTAACTTGCCCTTATTGTGATGATGCTTTCAGGATTTGAAGGAGATTTCAGAAAGCAAAGACCTTATATACAGTGAGAAATAATACGAATTTCAATATGATCCATACCATGGAACAATCTTAAGTGAACATTTAGCAGAAGTATCCATTGTGAAAGGCTTATAATAAATGAGAGTTCAGATTCCTTTTGAAGGTGATAACCAAGAAACAGTTTTATTTACAACCAAATAAACTTTGAGCAACAACAGCTGGGTCACTCATGCCAACTTTAATTATCTATTATGTATTATGCTAATCATGTATTAGCTTGCTAAAGGTGCTGTAACAACATACAACAAACTGAGTAGCTGAAACAATCAAAACTTACTGTCTCACAGTTCTGGAAGCTGAAAGTCCAAGATCAAGGCAGGGCTTCTTCCTCTGGACTCTGTGAGAAAGAATCTATCTGTTGCTAGCTTCTTGTCTAACTTCTGGTGCTTTCTGAAAATCTTTGGTGTTGCTGGCTAGTAGAAGCATTACCCTGATCTCAGCCTATCCCTTCACATGATATTCTCCCTGTGTGTGCATCTATGTAACTAAATTGCCCTTTTTTATAAGGATATCAGTGAAACAGATCAGGGCCCACCCTAACAACCTCATCTTACTAATTACATCTGCAAAGACTCTATTTCCAAGCAAGGTCAGGTTCTGAAGGATGGAGGGGTAGGGTTTCAACACGTGAATCTTGAAGAGACACAGTTTAACCCCTATTGTCTGCTCTAGGAATGGTTGCTAAGGTCCAGGAGAGGAGCCAGTGGTGCAAATCAAGATAGAAACCTACTTGTCAACAGGCCACTGAGTATGTGTGTGAAGTCACGGTTGAAACTGAGACATACAACACAAATGTGCAGCCATGCAGAGTTTGTCATACCCTACCTTTGATTTAGAATCAGTAAGTTTGTTACATTCCATGTTTAGAATTCAGTGTCACTTCATCTGAATACATTCAAAAAGGTGTGCAAATCTGCCTCCGCTTACTTCCACCACGATCCTGCATATGTCAATGTGGTTGGGCATTTTAGACAAAAGAGTCAAGTGTCAACATGGCATCAGAAACATACTCTTTCCTCAGGACAGAGATGATAGGAGCTTGCACTAAGGCTTTTGTATACAGAATTTCCTTTCTTCACATACACAAAATAAAGGTCTACTGAAGGTAAAATCCTTAGAGAAAAATATGATCAAAAGATGATTTTTGAATTCTAAATAATGTATGCCGATACACATCCTTCTCCTTCTCCACCTGTTGGGTGTAAGTTGTGTTTAGTGACTCACTACTGAAAAAAGAAGAAAATGGTAACCTGGTGAGCATGATCTTAACCAAATGATGAAAGTAACATTACCAATGGCAAGTCACAGACATCATGTAACCCCGATACTTTGTGATAAGAAGGCATTTCCTCTCTAGTTTCCTGCCAGTAATATCCAGTATATCCATAATCTAGTTTAATCATGAAAAAAGCATCAAACAAACTCAAACTGAGGAACATTATATGAAATATCTAATTAACACTCTCAAAACTATCAAGAAAATAGAAAACAAGAAAATATTTCATAGACATAGAAAACAAACTAATGGTTACCAAAGGAGATGTGAGGGTGCGGGGAGAGATAAATCAAGAGTTTCCTATTAACATATACTACTACTCGATTTGAGACCTACTCTATGGCATGGGGAACTACATTCAATATAGTTTTGTAATAACTTATAATGGGAAAGAATCTGAAAAAGAATATGTATGTAAGGTAGTATACATATATAGTACACATACACATATATTTATAAAGAGATATGTATACATAATATATATGTATACATAGTACATATATATGTATGCATAATATATAGCTAATAAATATACATATATAGTTTTGCATATACACTGAAAAAGAAATGAAAATACTGAGAAACTATCGCATAACAGAGAAAATGAAGGAGTTGTCGTTGCTACTATTCAGTCACTAAGTCGTGTCTGACTCTTTGCAACCTCATGGACTATGCCTGTCAGGCTCCTCTGTCTTCCACTATCTCCTGGAGTTTGCTTGGGCTTTTGCATTGAGTTGGCGATGCCATCCAACCATCTCATCCTCTCTCACCCCATTCTCCTTTTGCCTTCAATATTTCCCAGCATTGGGGTCTTTTCCAATGAATCAGCTCTTGGCATCAGGTGGACAGAGTATTGGAGCTTTAGCCTTAACATCAGTCCTTCCGTAGCATATTCAGGGTGGGTTTTCTTTAGGATTGACTGTCCAAGGGACAGAGTCTTCTCCAGCACCCCAATTCAAAAGCATCAATTCATTGGCACTCAGCCTTCTTTATGGTCCAGCTCTCACATCCATACAAGACTACTGAAAAAAACCATAGCTTTCACTATTCAGACTTTGGTTGAAAAAATGATATCTCTGCTTTTTAATATGCTAATTTTGTCCAAATCAAACAGATATAACTAAATGCATGTGATATCTGAATGAGACCCTGGAACCAAAAAAAGGATATTAAGGAAAAACTGGTGAGATCTAAATATGGTCTGGAGTTTAGGTAATAAGAATGTAGCAATGTTGGTTACTTAGTTTTAACAGATACACCACAGTAATGGAACATAATGGCACAAGGGGAAATTTGAAGCCAGGGAATAGATACAGGAATCTCTCTACGCTCTCTTTGTCACTTTTCTTCAAACCTAAAATTATTCCAACATACCAAGTTTATAATAAAAAATATATACATATAGATAATATCAAGTCTCATTTCCTATATTATTTGTCAAGCCGAAATATAAAACCACATTTAAATTCCTGTATATAATTCAGAGTCTGAAGTATAATACTTCAAATTTGAACAAAGAAGTAACACTATGCTGTTACTTGTTTGCTTTATTAAGACTTCAAAGTTTTCCTGTGTTCCATAATGTGAAAAGGTCATAGGCCACATCAGGTAGGATTATACATGACACAAAACATACTGGAACTCTCTGCTCTTAAAACTAAGGCTCTTATTCTTGAGATAATTCAGAAGATATCCTCTATCACGGTTCCAACATTTCTCATCCTGAATCAAACATAAAACATCCCAATAGGTTTTTAAGTGCAGTTTTCTGTCCTATATCCTGAGAGATTGATCCCATTCAATGGCTAATCATTAGGACTAGCTCCGGGAGTTGTGGCCTACATTAGAGTTTACATGTGTTCTTCCTTGAATCTCTGATACTCAGTTTTGTCCTAGTTGTTCCAGATTTAAAGCTCTGATTGTTTAGATTTGGTAGAATGCTTTGTTTACACATATATGAAGAATGCTAAATAAAAAGGATTTATTTCAGGATTCATGGAATTTTAAAAAGAAATAAAGCAGATATCCTCTGCAAAGTTGATGCATCATAAACTAACAGAGTATCATGCTCGGACCAGAGGGGAAAAGAGTTTCCTTGTTAAAGAAATAAAAACAAAATATGCTTCTAAGGAGAATCTACCCTATTGCCTGCACCATACTACCAGCTTTGAAAAACTTTTACTTACTAATTTTCTTTTCGTAGGACTTTCTAAAAAAAATTTTTTTTCCTTACTAATTTCCTTTTAATGGAATTTTCTTTAAAAAATGTCAAAATCCTGGAAGAATCTTTGTGCATAAAAAAACACACATTGCAATATTTGCTTCCTTTGTAATAATACAACAGCAGAAACCTAGAGTCTACATAGCCAGTTATATAGAGATTATTAAATAAATGATATATTTTCATAGCATACTTTTAAGAGAGTTGTGAATCACTGAGTATGATACATATTTACCCTCTTTCCAGATATTTTGTTATTATAAACCTAAGTAACATCTATAACACTAGGTTTAAAAATGTCAGAGTAAATTATAAGTACAACATGATTACAAGGGTTATAAAAAAAATATGCACTGGAAAAAAGTCTAGAGGAAAATAAACCAAAATTACAGTGTGAATAATACATGCTGGCACCATTTTGCATTTTTACAGCAAACAATCACCGGAAGATGTTAGAAAATTAATAGCTATCCATTGCATAATTGAAGAATATGGCCCTTTCTATCAACTCTCACAGGCACAGGAAGTTGAGAGGATATTTTGCCCATATAGTAGTATAAATATTATATTCTAATTTATTGAATTCCTAGTCACCATGCAAATCATAGTCAGTTCACTGCTCTTTGATATTCAGTTAACCTACTTGTACTTGCAGAACCAGAATGCAAATTGAGATCACCACCAGGCAAGGTTCATGTATCCATGCCATTACTTTTTCTTAATCACGCAGTTAACCACCTAGGGCGACCAGCTTTTTGATGTCGTGTAATCATTCCATTGGGGTAATTACATGTTCTCCAGTTTCATTTTTAATCAGCTTCTCAATGGAAGCAGAAATTCAACAACTTAAGCCAGTTTTCCTTTGCCATGTGTTTCTACCACGGAATAAAACCTTATCTCTGTCCAACAAGTATTAATAACTTCCAAATTATTTTAGAAACTCTTAAGAATGATTTAATATTCATGCAACCTGCTCATCATTGTATTAATAAGAAAGAATAAAAAAACTTGAATCCCCTCCCACTAATTAATACCTGTGACTCATTCCCTCAAAACAGATGAACAAAAGAAAATGCTAGACAGCTTTTCAGGAGATTCAAATTACTGCTCTAGAAGTATTAAGGTAGTTACTACAAGTTAACTGACTATCAGTTGATTAGACAAAGGAACATTTACTGAGACTTTTCAGAGCGTAAGGATCAAATATTGCAAGAAGTGCTATTCAGGTAGCAATCTATTTCTCTTTTTCTTTTTTTTTTTTACTTCCACCTCAAACTCTAGCTATACTGTGTATGACCTGGTCACTCAAGTCAGTTAATACACACCAATTGTTATTTGCTTACTGTGTGTCATATGCACAGTGGAGATGCAGAGAGGGTTCTCTTGCCCAGATGACATTGACTGTCCATCGTCCTCTGATGTCTCCATTTCAATTCATGATCTCACATAAATACCCATACTTTTTTTTTTGTAGATGTACTTCTTTATTTAATTTTCGCTGCACTAGGTCTTCCCTGCTGTGAGTGAGCTTTCTCTAGTTGTACTGGATGGGGGCTACTCTCTTGTTGTGGAACACACACTCTCAGCCATGAAATAAAAAAAAAAGATAGGACTTCCCTGGGGTTCAATGGTGGAAGAGTCCACCTTGCAGTGCAAAGAGTACCGGTTCAATCCCTGGCCCAAGAAGATCCCACATGCCATGGCACTGCTGGACCGGTGTGTCCAATTATGAGCCAGTGCTCTGGAGAGAGGCCGCTTCAATAGGGGGCCCACATATGCCAAAGAATAAAAGATGGATGAAAGTAAATATAAAAACAAACGAGGCATGATGGGGAAATGGGGGGAAAAGATGAAATAATGACCTTTACAGGGATGTAGATAGAACTAGAGGTTATCCTACTTAGACAAAGACAAGTATCATATGATATCACATATATGGAATATAAAAATGATACGAATGAACTATTTGCAAAACAGAAACAAATTTATGGTTGCTAAAGGGTAAAGAGACACAGGGGTAAATTTGAAGTGTGGGATTAACAGGTACATACTACTATATATAAAATAGATTAACAAGAACCTGCTGTATGAGACAAGGAATTATAGTCAATGTCTCCCAATACTCTATAATGGAAAAGATATAAAAAGAATATATAAATGTATACATACATGTTTCTATACATATATATATATATATAACTAAACCACTTTGATGTACACCTGAAATTAGCACAATGTTGTCAATCAACTATACTCAATTTTTAAAAAATCAAAAACAGAAGTTACAATCTTTTATAACCTAATTGTGGGAGTGATACCCCATCATTTTTGCCATAGTCTACTCATGAGAAGCCAATCACTAAATCCAGCAAACACTCTTAAGTGAAGAGTTTGCCCAAAGCTGTGGATACTAGGAGATGTGTGTCATTGGGTATCAATTCAGAAGCTGCAAACATAAAGTTAAAAGATCCTGAGCTCACGTGAGATGATTTGTCCTCTGGTAGAGGAATGTTTCCTCCTCCATAATTGTGTAGGAGAGGAAGATATATGTGCAGGTGGGGTGAGATTATTATAATTGGTGTGACAAGTTGCAGGATTAGGCCCAAGAGCATTTTTTTTTTCAGTCTCCATGGAGAATGATGCAATGTTGTCTACTGAAGGAGAAAATGTGGTTTGGGGCAAGAGGAAAGTATAAAAGGACAAACTCAGCAAATAGGAAAGAACATCTACTAAAGAAATACAGTAGAACTACTAGGCAATGCCAACTGAAAGTCTAAAATAACTCAAAGTCAAAAAAAAAAAAAAAAGTTGGCTCAACTGTGAGCTTTTCTTCATCACCTTTCAGCTTGCCAGGGTACTAGCTCAGAAAAAGTGGCAAGAGATGTAATGCCAGCTCTAGGGGAGAAAAAAACTTTTCATCCATGTGAGTGCAGCCAAGAAATAACAGTGTGAATTATACTCATTGATGTTTCTCTCCATCTGATTCTTCAAACCTACCCTGCCCAGCAGGTATCTTTCTACAGAGCAGGCCAACAAATTAAATAGCCTGGTGTGTGAGCTTTTGATACAGCACTCTTGGACCTCTAGTTCATGCTAATTCCCTGGTTTTATTCTTTCCTGCACCCTATATAGTTGCTCTGTGGGCAAAACTTGAGAACTTCAAAGGAGATCGGAAACACAGAAAAGACCCAGGGGCTCTGTTTGCTCATGGCCAATAAATATTGATGATAATGACATTCAAAATACTGTTAAATCTTCCATCCTAAAATGGAGCATTTAAATCGAGTTAAGATCTCTGACAGGAAACATATACCACTTACAAAAAATGTACCTCTATACCTTTTTAAGATGTCCAGAAGTTGGTTGGTTGGTTGGTTGGTTGGTTAGTTGGTTGATTGCATTGTTGTTGTTGTTGTTCAGTCACCAAGTCATGTCTGAGTCTTTATGACCCCCTGGACGGCAGCACAACAGGCCTCCTGTGCCTCACGACCTCCCAGAGTTTGCCCAAGTGCATGTCCATTGAAGGAATGGTGACACCATACAACCGTCTCATCCTCTGTCACCCGCTTCTCCTTCTGCCTTCCATCTTTCCCAGTATCAGGGTCTTTTCCAAGGACTGGGTATTTTCTTATGATCGTGTTTAAATACATAGGAAAAACACATAAATGCAGCAAGAGCAGCACCGCTTCCCAATAAATGGACATTTGTATTCGTCATCTTAGGTCTGGCCATAATAAAATGCCGCAGATGGATGAATTCAGCATCAGGTATTTATTTACCATAGTTCTAGAGGATGGAAGTTCAAGATCAGGGCACCAGCCTGGGTGGGTTCCAGTGAGAGTCGTCTTCCTGATTTTCAGATGGCTGCCTCCTTAGCGTGTCTTCACATGGCAGAGAGAGTCTCTCTGCTGTCTTTGGGTAGATGCTGTGCAAAGTTGCTCTGTCCTGTCCAGTTCTTTGCAGACCCATGGACTGTAGTCCACCAGGCTCCTCTGTCCATGGCATTTTCCAGACAAAAACACTGGAAGTGGTTGCCATGCCCTCTTCCACAGGATCTTCCTGACCCAGGGATCTAACCCCGTCTTGTGTAGCCTGCATTGGCAGGCAGACTCTTTTCCACCTGGGAAGACTGTGGTGTCTTTTACAAGAACACTAATTCTCATGGAGCAGAGCGCCACCCTTGTGACTTCATTTAACCTTAATTACTTTCTTACTCCAATTGCAGTCACAGTGGAGGTTAGGAATTCAAAATCTGGATTTGAGGGGCACACAAACATTTAAGCCACAACAACACCCCTGCTGAGATGACCAATTCATCCCAGGTTGTCTAGGACTTTGTTGGTTTTAACACTGAAAATCCCAGAAAACCCTTCAGTTCTGGAATTAATTACTTTAATTAACCTGCAGACCCTCTCAGGAGTGGTCCAAAAGCAAGGCTATCCCTGTGAGAACTCCTAGGAATCATCTTCTTGTCACATCTTCTGATTTTCAGCCCAACCCAAGCCATAGCTCTTGCTCAACAACCCTGACCCCTTCTGTAAAGCTGACAGGGCTTCCTACAAAGAAATGATCTCTCAGCTTATCACTATATTCAGCTCAGAGGTAATTATATTTATCATAAAAAGATTTATTGCATGCTTATCATTCATACAGTACAGAACCAGACATGGCTGGAGACAGTGAAGTATAAGAAATATTCCTGTCCTCAAGGAATGTTTTTGTAAATAAAACAAAAATTTATGGGATTAAAAAGGTCATACAATAATAAAACTAACATGACTGAACAAGTCTTTAAAATAAAAAAGCACAGAACAAAATAAGAGTGAAAACATGTCCTGGTAAAATGAGTGACTTTTAGAGTCAGGAAATGTGGAGTTGTTCTGGTTTTGTCTTCGACTCAACAAAGATAGTGTTTTAGTGACCTGCTATCATGGGTTGAGTAAAGCAGAGGAGAGAAATGGGTGTCACTTTTAAACTTTTTCTCTGCTTGGAGCTCAGATGCTGTGCAAAGTTGCTCTGTCCTGTCCAGTTCTTTGCAGACCCATGGACTGTAGTCCACCAGGCTCCTCTGTCCATGGCATTTTCCAGACAAAAACACTGGAAGTGGTTGCCATGCCCTCTTCCACAGGATCTTCCTGACCCAGGGATCTAACCCCCGTCTTGTGTAGCCTGCATTGGCAGGCAGACTCTTTACCACCTGGGAAGACTGTGGTGTCTTTTACAAGAACACTAATTCTCATGGAGCAGAGCGCCACCCTTGTGACTTCATTTAACCTTAATTACTTTCTTACTCCAATTGCAGTCACAGTGGAGGTTAGGAATTCAAAATCTGGATTTGAGGGGCACACAAACATTTAAGCCACAACAACACCCCTGCTGAGATGACCAATTCATCCCAGGTTGTCTAGGACTTTGTTGGTTTTAACACTGAAAATCCCAGAAAACCCTTCAGTTCTGGAATTAATTACTTTAATTAACCTGCAGACCCTCTCAGGAGTGGTCCAAAAGCAAGGCTATCCCTGTGAGAACTCCTAGGAATCATCTTCTTGTCACATCTTCTGATTTTCAGCCCAACCCAAGCCATAGCTCTTGCTCAACAACCCTGACCCCTTCTGTAAAGCTGACAGGGCTTCCTACAAAGAAATGATCTCTCAGCTTATCACTATATTCAGCTCAGAGGTAATTATATTTATCATAAAAAGATTTATTGCATGCTTATCATTCATACAGTACAGAACCAGACATGGCTGGAGACAGTGAAGTATAAGAAATATTCCTGTCCTCAAGGAATGTTTTTGTAAATAAAACAAAAATTTATGGGATTAAAAAGGTCATACAATAATAAAACTAACATGACTGAACAAGTCTTTAAAATAAAAAAGCACAGAACAAAATAAGAGTGAAAACATGTCCTGGTAAAATGAGTGACTTTTAGAGTCAGGAAATGTGGAGTTGTTCTGGTTTTGTCTTCGACTCAACAAAGATAGTGTTTTTAGTGACCTGCTATCATGGGTTGAGTAAAGCAGAGGAGAGAAATGGGTGTCACTTTTAAACTTTTCAAGCTTGAAAATTTCACAAGCTTTCCAATAAGGTCCCAATGACACTGTTGCTAGTGCTGTTGGTAAATGTGTCAAGATGTCCATTCCCTCAGCTGAAAAATCAGGATAATCTAACTCTATCTTAGAACTGCGAGAGAATTCCATGGAATGAGATTCACATTCACTTAACACATGACCTAGTGTATGCGTCAAGTATTCAGTAAATAGTTGTTATTATCATTCATGTAATTATTATCATGATGCAGGCATGTGCTATTTCCACTTCACATTTCACAATTGCTTTAATCTGGAAAGCCTGATGTGTTTTACATTTTATAGTAAGTCACAAATGATGTTTCATTGCCTGTTAAAAGGAACAGAGGACTTTGGCATGTTTATATATGAGTGAATTTTCATTCAAAATACTCCTCATGTTGAAATTGCCAGGGTAAGGTCAAATGTAATACAAAAATCAGTGTGGCCAGCATGCCTTTAAAATTAATTCTTGTTTATGAACTTGTCTTGCCCCTTTTGCCATTACATTAGTTACCTACTGCTGCATAACAAATTACACCCAAAATGCACCAACAGAAAACAATACACATTTATTATCTCACAAGTTCATGGGATTGCTTCCAAGATTTGGTTCACCTCAGGTGGTTGAACTTAGGATCCCAGGTGCTCACAGCTGTGGGCGACCCTCAGTTCCTGGCCTTGTTGTCATATCCATCACGGCAACTTCATCACCAAGCTCAAGCCAAGAAGCAGAGAGCCTACTAACATGGAAGTCACAATCTTCTGTAACCTAATTCTGGAGCAAGGACCCCCCCAACCTTTGCCAAAGTTTGTTGGCTGGAAGCTTGTCTCTAGGTTCGGACATGCTGGATGAAAGAGAGGAACACAAGGTCCTGGGCCAGCAGACTGGGATCACCGTGGGCCTCCTAAGAAGTCAGCCAACCACAGCTGCCTCATAGAGGCCCTCTATCATGATTGAACTTCAATAAAATTGAATAATATAAATGACAGTGAACAGCAAATTGATGCAACAAAATACATGAGCCACATGCCTTCCTCCTGAGCTAGCTGCCCCATTGATTCACAGTGTTCATCAGAACTATACCACTTTGAAATGAACCTAGGCCATTTGTGGAGACATGGATGAACCTAGAGATGGTCAAACAGAGTGAAGTTAGGCAGAAAGTGTAGGGAAAGAGCAAATGAGCCACGATGGCATGGTCAGGCTCTCTCACCCCAAGGCCTCTTTCTCTTGCCCTACTTTTTGTAAACGATGCTTATATAAAAGCTGAGATGCATGCTCATCACGAGGTGCTCTCTTGGACATGGGCTACTCTGTGAGGTACGCCTGTATGAGCTTCACCATGAAAGCTGTGCTGTATTGGGGCTAACCGGGAACATCTTGGTTATGTTATTTGAGGTTATGTTATGACTATGTTATGGCTACATTATGGTTATATTATTGCAGCTACTATGGCTGCTGCCTCAGCCCAGAGAGAGGCTGTCTTATGGCTGCCATGCCAGCCAGGAGAGAATATGTGAGTCTTCAGTTCCTAAAGCTCTTTGAGTCTCCTTTCAGCCTCCTAGTTCCGGCTTTGCCTACCCTGGTTCCAATGAGCAGTGCAAACACTGTGAACAGCAATACAATGGGTATCAGGAATAGGATAAAGGGCAGTACAGAAGTAGAAAAACAAATACATTTAGGCAAAGTGATATCTCTGCTTTTTAATATGCTGTCTATGTTTGTGGTAGATTTTCTTCCAAGGAGCAAGTGTCTTTTAATTTCGTGGCTACAGTCACTGTCCTCAGTGATTTGGGAACCCAAGAAAATAAAATCTGCCACTGTTTTTATTTTCTTCCCACAAAGTTATGGGAATAACATTAAGAAGAAATTTAATACTGGGACTTGCTTGGCAGTGCAGTGGTTAAGACTCCATGCTTCTAATTGCAGGGATTCTATCCCTGGTTAGGGAACTTATATCCCACATACTGGTCATGTGGTACAGCCAAAAGAAAAGACAAAAGTTTTACGCTGTTGGCCTATGACATCTAGCATAGGGACAGTGGCAACTTCAGGATTTAGGTTTCTTGACAATGCACACTTCCCCTAGATAGATGGGCTATACCCTGTCTGCCTTGTGACTCCCCTTTTATCAAAGCTTACAAGTGCGCTGAACCTCCAGAAAGAAAGATGATGTCACACAGCTAAGGAAAGAATGTTTTCACTGGGTTAGATGGTCCTAAGAGCCATGTTGTCTCTTTTAAGAATTCTTTGTGTCATATTATTCTAACGCCACACCAGCTGATTACAAAGTGTAACTCTCACTGGGAAATCTTTTTTTCCTAAATGGAAACAGGAAACAGGAGTCTCCAGTGCTAACCGTAGGACCTCAACTCAGCATCTGCAGTGAGCTGAACTTTGAGGCAAGTCTGTATTCTTTTGGGAGTCACACAACCAAAACAGAACAATCAAAGCCCAGAGACGCTGCCATAGGTCCCTTCTACCAGCTCTTAGAACATCTCATTGATAAATTGCCCCATTTGGCAGTGAAAAGAGGTCAGGATTGCAACCTCCAGGCATATAGATAGATAGCCAAAATGTCATGATTTGTGGGGTCACCTGACAAAATGATCCCTTATTTATGAGTTTCCTCTATAATGAGAAAAATACAAAAAGCGTAGAAATCTTCCTATCCAATTTCATGACACCTATATAATGACTTTTTGTATATGCACATGAGCAATAAAAGCTAATTTAGGCAAAGTGATATCTCTGCTTTTTAATATGCTGTCTATGTTTGTGGTAGATTTTCTTCCAAGGAGCAAGTGTCTTTTAATTTCGTGGCTACAGTCACTGTCCTCAGTGATTTGGGAACCCAAGAAAATAAAATCTGCCACTGTTTTTATTTTCTTCCCACAAAGTTATGGGAATAACATTAAGAAGAAATTTAATACTGGGACTTGCTTGGCAGTGCAGTGGTTAAGACTCCATGCTTCTAATTGCAGGGATTCTATCCCTGGTTAGGGAACTTATATCCCACATACTGGTCATGTGGTACAGCCAAAAGAAAAGACAAAAGTTTTACGCTGTTGGCCTATGACATCTAGCATAGGGACAGTGGCAACTTCAGGATTTAGGTTTCTTGACAATGCACACTTCCCCTAGATAGATGGGCTATACCCTGTCTGCCTTGTGACTCCCCTTTTATCAAAGCTTACAAGTGCGCTGAACCTCCAGAAAGAAAGATGATGTCACACAGCTAAGGAAAGAATGTTTTCACTGGGTTAGATGGTCCTAAGAGCCATGTTGTCTCTTTTAAGAATTCTTTGTGTCATATTATTCTAACGCCACACCAGCTGATTACAAAGTGTAACTCTCACTGGGAAATCTTTTTTTCCTAAATGGAAACAGGAAACAGGAGTCTCCAGTGCTAACCGTAGGACCTCAACTCAGCATCTGCAGTGAGCTGAACTTTGAGGCAAGTCTGTATTCTTTTGGGAGTCACACAACCAAAACAGAACAATCAAAGCCCAGAGACGCTGCCATAGGTCCCTTCTACCAGCTCTTAGAACATCTCATTGATAAATTGCCCCATTTGGCAGTGAAAAGAGGTCAGGATTGCAACCTCCAGGCATATAGATAGATAGCCAAAATGTCATGATTTGTGGGGTCACCTGACAAAATGATCCCTTATTTATGAGTTTCCTCTATAATGAGAAAAATACAAAAAGCGTAGAAATCTTCCTATCCAATTTCATGACACCTATATAATGACTTTTTGTATATGCACATGAGCAATAAAAGCTAATGTAAAGTGGATATTGTAATGAACTTTCCCTGGTATGTCTTTTATTTCCACCTACAAAAATTATCTAAAGATATATCTGGTCCTTTTGTTGGGACCATTCTCAGGCCCGGGGGCAATTCCGCAGAGTATACTGAAGTCACCGCACAAGCCTCCTAATTGCAGCCTGGTCCCGAGCCAAGCTTTAAGTCAAGCCTTAGGGAATTCAAATGTAAGAGTCAGCTGCATTAGAGGTAGTGATTCGGTTTGGAGAAGAGATCGCCTTCCGTGATTTATTACAGCCAATGCTTTCAGTACATTTAAAAGATGATCTGGTTTAGTGGTATCTTCAAGGGAGCAGTACTACACAAAATGAGAAACATCTGAACCAGGAGTTACCAGAAAGATGAGACCTGATTAGAGCTTGAATTATGTGAAAAGCAAGTCATTTTTCATAGAAATAGATCTTCAAATGCCCCAGAATCTGCCTAGATGAACTACATTTTCAACCCCCAGTATCTAACTTGTGACAGATGTGTCTGTTATGGCCAAGCATTTAGTTCCCTAAGTGAAAACTAATCATTTAGTATCAAAAATAAACATATGATTTAAACCATGAGTCTTGTTCATGCTTATAATCTATGAGAAAGCTGTACTTAGTCTCAAAGAGAACTCCAAATTTTTCTCCTTGCTCTGAACTCAGGAGAATTTTCACTAAGACTTAAGACCTTAAGGATGCTCCCTGGTTTTCCTCAGGGTATGCCTTTTATATCTTCTACCTCAGCTGCAGATAGATGAGTGAATGCTTAAATCTTTTCAAAATATTTACGTTCTTTAACACTTAGTTAAGATTTAGAGAAAATATAGGAGCTAGAGTTCCATTAAGGACAAGGTAGTTTGGAAAAAATATGACTTCTGTAAAACTAAATTTCTCTATACATGCATTTTCCTCACTAATATATCTTGTAGGAAAAAACAAACATTGCCATGAACTTCAAGTTCCTTTTCCACTAGTGTCTTCATTTTTGTATTTTATATTTTATTGTGTTCTGCAGTGGTTTTGCAACCAGCCATATCAAGAGTTTCTAGAAGGAATGTAAACAAGGACTTTGCAGTGACTTGAGTTATAATGCACGATACAACTGGGAGCAAAACACTCCCGACGGACCTATCCCAAGACAAATGAAGGACGCTACATTCCAAAGCTGTGCCAAGTTCCTTCTGGCAAGCACATCAGGAAATGAAGCCTCCCCACCAGAAAGGAACCAGGAGGGGCTTCCCTGGTGGTCCAGTGTGTAAGGACACTGCCTTTCAGTGCAAGGGACGCCGGTTCAATCCCTGGCTTGGGAGGATCCCACGTGCCATGGAGCAGCTGGAGCAATGTGTCCAATTGCCGAGCCAGAGCTCTGGAGCGCATGCGCCCAGAGCCGGTGCGCTGCGACAACAGAGGCCACTGCAATGGGAGGCCCACACAGGCTGAAGAACAAAGATGGATGAAAATAGATAAATGAAAGACCAATAGAAGTGACCCGTTCCCCACCCCCCCACTTACAAAAAAAGAAGAGAAGAAGGAACCAGGAAGACGCATCAACCCTTTAGGAAAACATCAACTCCAGACACATGACAAACTAAATGGTATTGTTATCCTCTTGTGTATATATGTAAGGAGAACACTTTGAAATATTAACCAAGTTTATTTTTTCTGGGATTGGTAGCCTTGGAGCCTTCCCCCCAATTCTGACTATGTTATTACTTCAAGAACGGAATAGCTCAAAAGGTGCAAGTGTCTAATTCACCATTTATTCATCCATTATTTTGTTCAACACATTTTTATCATGTACCATCTATGTGCAAGATACTGTCCTAAGTGCTAAAAATACTCTTCACCGTCATAGACCTTTATATTCCAGTGGAGGTAAGTCAATGAACAAACTTTTTTTTTTTAAGAAGAGGCTAATGAAAATGCTATGAACAATAAAGCCAGTTACTGGGATAAGGAAGGACAGAAGGACAGGAGGCAGACTCAGGTTTTGAGCTTCAAAAGCCTTTTTTAACATGAGGTTGTTTAGTTACTAAATCGTGTTCAGTTCTTATGGCCCCATGGACTGGAGCCCACCAGGCTCCTCTGTCCATGCGGTCTCCCAGGCAAGGATACTGGAGTGGGTATTCCCTTCCCCAGGGGATCTTTCCAACCTAGGGATCCAGCCCATATCTCCTGCATCACAGGCAGATACTTTTACTGCTGGGCCACCAGGAGCCCCTCAAAAGCATTGCTGTTTTGTTCAGTCACTAACTCCTGTTGGACTCCGTGACTCCGTGGACCGCAATATGCCAGGCCTCCCTGTCCTCACTGTCTCCCAATTGCTAGACTCACATCCATTTTTGTTCAGTCACTAACTCCTGTTAGTGTGTAAGGACACTGCCTTTCAGTGCAAGGGACGCCGGTTCAATCTCTGGCTTGGGAGGATCCCACGTGCCATGGAGCAGCTGGAGCAATGTGTCCAATTGCCGAGCCAGAGCTCTGGAGCGCATGCGCCCAGAGCCGGTGCGCTGCGACAACAGAGGCCACTGCAATGGGAGGCCCACACAGGCTGAAGAACAAAGATGGATGAAAATAGATAAATGAAAGACCAATAGAAGTGACCCGTTCCCCACCCCCCCACTTACAAAAAAAGAAGAGAAGAAGGAACCAGGAAGACGCATCAACCCTTTAGGAAAACATCAACTCCAGACACATGACAAACTAAATGGTATTGTTATCCTCTTGTGTATATATGTAAGGAGAACACTTTGAAATATTAACCAAGTTTATTTTTCTGGGATTGGTAGCCTTGGAGCCTTCCCCCCAATTCTGACTATGTTATTACTTCAAGAACGGAATAGCTCAAAAGGTGCAAGTGTCTAATTCACCATTTATTCATCCATTATTTTGTTCAACACATTTTTATCATGTACCATCTATGTGCAAGATACTGTCCTAAGTGCTAAAAATACTCTTCACCGTCATAGACCTTTATATTCCAGTGGAGGTAAGTCAATGAACAAACTTTTTTTTTTTAAGAAGAGGCTAATGAAAATGCTATGAACAATAAAGCCAGTTACTGGGATAAGGAAGGACAGAAGGACAGGAGGCAGACTCAGGTTTTGAGCTTCAAAAGCCTTTTTTAACATGAGGTTGTTTAGTTACTAAATCGTGTTCAGTTCTTATGGCCCCATGGACTGGAGCCCACCAGGCTCCTCTGTCCATGCGGTCTCCCAGGCAAGGATACTGGAGTGGGTATTCCCTTCCCCAGGGGATCTTTCCAACCTAGGGATCCAGCCCATATCTCCTGCATCACAGGCAGATACTTTTACTGCTGGGCCACCAGGGGAGCCCCTCAAAAGCATTGCTGTTTTTGTTCAGTCACTAACTCCTGTTGGACTCCGTGACTCCGTGGACCGCAATATGCCAGGCCTCCCTGTCCTCACTGTCTCCCAGAGTTTGCTCAGACTCACATCCATTGAGTCAGTGATGCCATAGAAACATCTCATCCTCTATCACCACTGTCAAAAACCTTGTTCCAAGTATAAAAAAATTGAAAAGTAATACTCAGTCAGATGCTACTCTTTCTGCCTCCTAGGTGAGATGCAGTTTTTTCAGGCAAGAAAAAGGAGAAAGAACGATTTATAGGAGAAACAGGGAACTTGCAATTGGTGGGTGCCTGAAACCCCCTGTCCTTCCTATGTGCCCCAAAGGACATACAAGTTTGGGGTCTTGACCCTCTTCCTGGAAGGGTCCAGATAGGTCCTAAGAAAGCATAGGACCTCAGATTTGAATGACTGGTGTCAGCACAGTAAGGGTAGAGTAAAATAGGATGATTATGTAGACAGGAGGTGGGTCCAGCAGCCTGTTGGAGGCAGGGGAGGGTTTTTCTGTAGGTCATGCCCACCAGGGATTTGGATTAAGAGCCAGAGAATCCCAAAGAAAGGTGATCTGTATAAACCCAGGCATAAAACCTGTATAAACGCAGGCAGGGATAAGTGTCCCCAGCAGAGAATGGCATGGATTGATGATGAAGACAGCCAGACACCCTCCAATCCCCACAGGGGAGAAACATGTCCTCAAGCTCCTTGGAAATGACGCTGGACCCATACAAAGTGTGGGAGGTAGGAAGGAGGGTTGTAAGATTAATTTAGAGGTTTTGTTGCCTGTTAGAATGAAGGTTTGTAATAGGAATTAAACTCTATTATATAAAAATAAATCAAGCTACATTTCCTGCTCTCAGAAATCTGTGGCTTTTGATTTGCACCCATTTGGTCTTATGTTAAGAAAAAAAAAAAAGAATGGTGAAATCTATTCCCAAATCCAAGCACAAAGAATACTAAAGTGAGAAAAGAGAAGAGTTGGAGAGTTGGACTAGGAAACTCTATAATAGAGCATCTCTTCACAAAACTGTCCCCCAAGATCAGAGTCCACACATCAGTTCTCTTCCTGTAGGGAGCTAGGTTTTGAAGGGGTTACCCCACATTTGCAGTTGAAAACTGATTGAAAAGCCCTTTTCTAAATTAAGTTAAATTCAACCAGCTCCTCACCTAAAATGCCTAGGGTTCAAGGTAACATGTTTTATCAGGCTTCCAGTGGATTATTGCGATCAGAAAAAAATATAAGAGCTGGGCCACTTTGTATGGGTCCAGCCCCAGAGCCCCAGAGTGATGAGGAAGCTACGGTGTTCATTATTTTCAGTCCTATCATTCTGTTGTGAATCCCTGGCACAGAGAACGGTTCAGAAAATGGGATAACATGAGTTAAAGAATACAAGTAAATGTCGTATTTAAGAAACTAACAGGGAGGATCAAATGTCTGTGGACAGACCATCAGCAGACCACCCCAGCCAGTTCCCTCCGAGACACAGGGATGAGCCCCTGCCTGTGAGCCTTCCGCTCCCTCCTGCTTCATCCTGCATTAGCTCTAGTTCTCAGGAAACCCCAAGGACCCCTCTGTTCTCAAATTTCAATGGATTGATCCATAGCCCCGAGGACCCTGGGCTTTGTTCACAAGCCCAGAGACAAGCCTGAAACTTGACTCATAATGAAAAAATATACAACAGTAAGCTATACATATGCATTTATCCCTTTTTTTGAATTTCCTTCTCATTTAGGTCACCACAGAGCACTGTAAAGACTAAAGTTCCCTATGCTTCATAGGAGGTCCTCATTAGTTATCTGCTTCATACATAGTGCAGCCCATCAGACTCCACTGTCCATGGGATTCTCCAGGCAAGAAGATAGCAGTGTATAGGAACGTCTTAGTCACTCAGTTATAGCTGACTCTTTTGTGACCCCATGGACTGTAACCTGCCATGCTATTTTGTCCATGGAATTTTCCAGGCAAGAATACTGGAGTGAGTAGCCATTCCCTTCTCCAGGGGATCTTCCCAACCCAGGGTATGAACCTGGGTCTCTCTCATGTGGGCAGATTCTTTACCATATGAGCCACCCAGGAAGCCCTATAGTCAATTAAATGACTACAGTCAATATATGTCAATTAAAAAAAAAAAAAAAAGGAATATATACCAGACACAGAAGACTTATAGGGTTTCTCTTTCCTGTTGTAACAGAAAGAAGGAAGTGAAAGCTGTGAAGTCCTTCAGGTCCTGAGAGAATCAAGTGCTGTGAGAATGTTTACAGATAAATAGTTTAGGGGAAAGAAGAGCAAATCAGCAGCAATCTTTCCTATAAGCACCATTTTATTAAAACTGAACTGTGGAAGAGTATGTCCAACATCTGATTCACATGAAAATCACCACAGTGAGGATATAGCCTGATGCTCAATGCCATTGCACAATTTTTTTGGCTGGGTCAGGGAGAGGGAAAAGGAAGGGAAGCATGTCTATCCAAACCTTCATATGTCAAATAGCAACTGCACGCCTCCTGCTATCCTCAATCTCAAAACATTCCTTCTACATTCAGCAAGAAAACAGGCAATGTGCCTTTTCTAGCTGAACAGTACTCCAGTCTGCTACAGCCACCATCATCCTACTTACTTTACTTCCTTGACCAGGCTTCTTAAACTTCCTTCCTACCAGAAGCTGACAAAAAGGGCAGGCCTCTTCCTCGTGGACCTTCTCTGCCTTCCATGCCTCCCTTCTCCAGGCCCACGGCCCATCTGTGCTCCCTTCTCTCATCCATATCTTCCATCTCTTCACCTTTACTGCCTCTTTTCTATCAGCATCAACCAGTTCAATTCCTCCAGTCTGTGGAAAGGAAACGTTCATAAAAACAATTTTAAACATATTACTAAACTAAAACCAGAGAAACAATTAGAAGGAAAAGTAAGTCTATTATGTTATACCTCCAGCAGCAACTATAAAGGTTGTTAGCAAGTGGTTCAGATTCTAAACTTTTAATTATACATTCCACTTTAGGCTGATGTCTAGATTTTTTTTGTTATTGTGAATTTTAATGGTTGCAAAGGATTGAATTTCTAGAATCATATTTAAATTGTGATTTTTAAAACAAAACTGTTGATCTAAAGATGAGAGCAATTTGACCTTACCATCACTCATTTTCAAAATACATAAATAAACTTTTGTGTAAAAGTCACAGATTGTACACTAATCCCTTCCTCTTTGAAATCATAATTTTTAAAGGAAGTCATTTTATTTCTTTATTTTTTGACCACACCAAGCAACTTTCGGGGTCTTAGTTCCCCAACCCGGGCTTGAACTGGTCTCCCTGCTACTCCCTCTGGCAGTGAAAGCACTAAGTCCTAACCACTGGGCCATTAGGAAATTCATTGAAATCATACTTTTGTTTCATTTTCCCGCACACTTTACCACAAGGTGATTTATTTTTCTGTCTGAATGTCTTTTATTGCTCACCTGATCATAAAAAACCAAACATATAGATAATTCTAAATTTATATAGTGTTTATAAGTGTTTTTTTTAAAAAAATTCTCAGTTAAAATTTGAGGGATAGGGCTTCCCTGGTGGTCCAGTGGGTAAAAAGTCCGCCTTGCAGTGCAAGGGGCGCCAGTTCAATCCCTGGCCCAGGAAGATCCCAGTTGCCACAAAGCGGCTGGACAGGTATGTCCAACTATCAGCCAGCACTTTGGAACACATGCACCCAGAGCTAGCGCTCTGCGACGAGAGAGGCCACAGCAATGGGAGGCCCACACAGGCCTCAGAATAAAGGTGGAGGCCAAAATTTAAAAGAAAAAATTTGACGGATGGATGTTTCAGGAGATGTGCACAGCAACAAATACCCAGCACAGCCAAAAAAATAAAATAAATAAATAAATTTTTCATAGAAAGAAATTACGTCTTCAGTTCATTCATGGGCACAGTCTCCTCTAGAGTTGCTGGAGCAATCCTTTTAAACATATTACTAAACTAAAACCAGAGAAACAATTAGAAGGAAAAGTAAGTCTATTATGTTATACCTCCAGCAGCAACTATAAAGGTTGTTAGCAAGTGGTTCAGATTCTAAACTTTTAATTATACATTCCACTTTAGGCTGATGTCTAGATTTTTTTTGTTATTGTGAATTTTAATGGTTGCAAAGGATTGAATTTCTAGAATCATATTTAAATTGTGATTTTTAAAACAAAACTGTTGATCTAAAGATGAGAGCAATTTGACCTTACCATCACTCATTTTCAAAATACATAAATAAACTTTTGTGTAAAAGTCACAGATTGTACACTAATCCCTTCCTCTTTGAAATCATAATTTTTAAAGGAAGTCATTTTATTTCTTTATTTTTTGACCACACCAAGCAACTTTCGGGGTCTTAGTTCCCCAACCCGGGCTTGAACTGGTCTCCCTGCTACTCCCTCTGGCAGTGAAAGCACTAAGTCCTAACCACTGGGCCATTAGGAAATTCATTGAAATCATACTTTTGTTTCATTTTCCCGCACACTTTACCACAAGGTGATTTATTTTTCTGTCTGAATGTCTTTTATTGCTCACCTGATCATAAAAAACCAAACATATAGATAATTCTAAATTTATATAGTGTTTATAAGTGTTTTTTTTAAAAAAATTCTCAGTTAAAATTTGAGGGATAGGGCTTCCCTGGTGGTCCAGTGGGTAAAAAGTCCGCCTTGCAGTGCAAGGGGCGCCAGTTCAATCCCTGGCCCAGGAAGATCCCAGTTGCCACAAAGCGGCTGGACAGGTATGTCCAACTATCAGCCAGCACTTTGGAACACATGCACCCAGAGCTAGCGCTCTGCGACAAGAGAGGCCACAGCAATGGGACGCCCACACAGGCCTCAGAATAAAGGTGGAGGCCAAAATTTAAAAGAAAAAATTTGACGGATGGATGTTTCAGGAGATGTGCACAGCAACAAATACCCAGCACAGCCAAAAAAATAAAATAAATAAATAAATTTTTTCATAGAAAGAAATTACGTCTTCAGTTCATTCATGGGCACAGTCTCCTCTAGAGTTGCTGGAGCAATCCTTTCAATGGATACTGAAAATCAGCAGCTACAATAGCATTTTGTTTAATCCTTGTAGAGGTAGATGGCAAGTGCCAATTTGTAGTTGACAACCACATCCAAGCTTACAAATTCAACTTTTGATGCTGAGATAGAATATATATATATATATATATATATATTTCATCTCTTCCCTTTCTAATACACATTTTCTAAAACACTTGGAATTTCATGAATGTTAGTATCTTTTGTTACTCATAATGATCCTCTACAACAAGGCATAGACTTATGCTAATGAAGTGACTCTTGGCAGGAGCCCTACAAGGCTTCCTTCTGGGTGAAGGCTGGTCACTAGGGGAACCAAGCATGTAACAAGAAGGTTGGAACTTTCTCACCATACTCACCACTGAGGAAAGAAAAGAGGCTGGAGACTGACTTTAATCACCAATGACCAATGATTTAACAGTCATGCCTACATAGTACAATCTGAATTAACACTCTGAAACAGCAAAGCCATGGAAGTTCCTGGATGCACCCACTCTCCAGAGGAAGGTGCATCCCTACTCTGAAAGAACAGAGGCTCCTGCACTTGGAACCCTTCCAGACCTTACCATATGTAGCTCTTGAACTCTGTTCACTCTCTCCCTTATCATAACTGTAATCCCACAGACAGCTATTTCCCGAGTTCTGTGAGTCATTAAAACAAACTTTCAAACCTGAAGGGGGGTATCACGGGGGCCTTCAAATTTGTGCTCAGCTAAGCAGAAGTTCAGGTAGTCTGGAAACACTGTGTGAGGCTGGTGTTGAAAATCAGGATAGTCAAGGACCTCCTTGGTGGTCCAGCGGTTAAGACCCTGGACTTTCAGTTTCTGGGGGCTCAAATTCAATCCTTAGCCCAGAAACTAAGATTTCATAGGTCACATGGCACAGCCAAAAGAACAGAGAGAAAGAGAAACAAAAATAAAATGAGGGTAGTCAGAAGAAGTAACAGTGAACCATCAGGGTGGGTTTTTTAAAAGCATAAATCACATGCCATTCTTTGCTTAAAACCATCCATTGGCTCCCTACCACAATTAGAATAAAAACCCTGTCACCTTATTCTTCCAAGGCCCTTTATGATCTGGGCTCTGCCTACTTATCGAGCCTTATCACATCGCACACCCCCTAGCTCATTCAGTTCCTTCCATGTGGCCTTCTTTCTGGTTTTCTGGTTATTAAATCCACCAATCCTTCTCTAGCCTCGGGGCTTTTGTACTTATTTCTTTCTTTGTCCGACATGTTCAGCCCTCTATTAAACGGTCAATCTGAGCAATTATTCAGAAGTCGTCTCAGAGATGCCTTGCTGGACCACCCAAACAGTGCTAGAGATGCACCATCACCACAGGCAGTTCTAATTTTCTGCATTGCTTATCAGCATCTGACACATTTTGTGTGTATTTATCTGTTTATTGCCTGACTATACCCATTAGAATGTTACCTCCATGAGAAATGGAGCCTTGTCTATCTCATCTATCACACCTTCCCTGGGGTCCAAGACAGGATCTGACCCACTCGGCCAGTTGATGAGTATTTGAAGACAGAGTGGTTGAAGAAAACTGATGCATGGAAGGTGAAAGACCAGCAGCTCATCGAAGGCTAAATTAATTTACCAGAGGACAGTCAAGAATCACGATTACTCTCAGCTAATTCTGTGCTATAGCATCTTACTGGCAAGAAAGACTCATGTTGGAAATGAAACTATTTCAAGGATTTGCCCCATGAAAAGAGCTGTTTATTAGAGCATCAGCAAATAAAAACAACTTCTTATAAAACCAAACGGGAGGCCCAGGACTAAACAAGGTTCTGGCAAGTTTCCTTACTCTGTGCAGGGCTTTCACTGTCGTTTCCATGAAAACCATTCATTCTGCAAGGCAGTCAGCCTCCTGTCTCCTTGGGCACTAATTGCTCTGCTTGGTTAGGCAATTTAGGAAAATGCACCACTCTCAACACAGCTAAGGCAAGGGAGAGTGGGGATCTGGCTTTTCAAAAGTACAGTGTGTTCTGATAAAACACAGCAAATCATTCCAAAAGAGGAGAAATTTGCAATAAGATCACATGCCATTTCGAAGAAGTAACAGTGAACCATCAGGGTGGGTTTTAAAAGCATAAATCACATGCCATTCTTTGCTTAAAACCATCCATTGGCTCCCTACCACAATTAGAATAAAAACCCTGTCACCTTATTCTTCCAAGGCCCTTTATGATCTGGGCTCTGCCTACTTATCGAGCCTTATCACATCGCACACCCCCTAGCTCATTCAGTTCCTTCCATGTGGCCTTCTTTCTGGTTTTCTGGTTATTAAATCCACCAATCCTTCTCTAGCCTCGGGGCTTTTGTACTTATTTCTTTCTTTGTCCGACATGTTCAGCCCTCTATTAAACGGTCAATCTGAGCAATTATTCAGAAGTCGTCTCAGAGATGCCTTGCTGGACCACCCAAACAGTGCTAGAGATGCACCATCACCACAGGCAGTTCTAATTTTCTGCATTGCTTATCAGCATCTGACACATTTTGTGTGTATTTATCTGTTTATTGCCTGACTATACCCATTAGAATGTTACCTCCATGAGAAATGGAGCCTTGTCTATCTCATCTATCACACCTTCCCTGGGGTCCAAGACAGGATCTGACCCACTCGGCCAGTTGATGAGTATTTGAAGACAGAGTGGTTGAAGAAAACTGATGCATGAAAGGTGAAAGACCAGCAGCTCATCGAAGGCTAAATTAATTTACCAGAGGACAGTCAAGAATCACGATTACTCTCAGCTAATTCTGTGCTATAGCATCTTACTGGCAAGAAAGACTCATGTTGGAAATGAAACTATTTCAAGGATTTGCCCCATGAAAAGAGCTGTTTATTAGAGCATCAGCAAATAAAAACAACTTCTTATAAAACCAAACGGGAGGCCCAGGACTAAACAAGGTTCTGGCAAGTTTCCTTACTCTGTGCAGGGCTTTCACTGTCGTTTCCATGAAAACCATTCATTCTGCAAGGCAGTCAGCCTCCTGTCTCCTTGGGCACTAATTGCTCTGCTTGGTTAGGCAATTTAGGAAAATGCACCACTCTCAACACAGCTAAGGCAAGGGAGAGTGGGGATCTGGCTTTTCAAAAGTACAGTGTGTTCTGATAAAACACAGCAAATCATTCCAAAAGAGGAGAATGCTTCTAAAAGGATATAAACGCCCCATCTGAGACCAGGAAGGGGCTTCAGCCCTCCAGCTCCTGTCTTCACCAAGAAGCCTAGAATCCCACAGCCCCAGTGGGAAATGGAGAGTGTGGGCATTTCTTCTGTCTGGCATTTGAAACGGTAAAGCCTTTTCCAGAACAGACAGACTCTGTCTGCCATCCACAGGGTCTGCTCACTGCTCACAAACAAAGATACAACTTTGTACATTTTGGAATTTAAAAGAGTGGTTTCCAACAGACTCATCCATTTAGAAAACAAACTTAGGGTTACCTAAGGGGAAAGAGGGAAGTGTGTAAATTAGGAAGTTGGAATGAACATGTAAATACTGCTATATATAAAACAGACAATCAAGAACCTACTGTATAGCACAGAGAAGTCTACCTGATACTCCATATTAACCTATATAGGGAAAGAATCTGAAAAAGAATGGATATATGCATATGTAAGGGCTTCCCAGGTAGCACAGTGCTAAAGAATCCGCCAACCAATGCAGGACATGCCAGAGCCACGGTTTCAATTCCTGGATCAGGAAGATCCCCTGAGGTCAGAAATAGCAACCCTCTCTAGTGTTCTTGTTTGGAAAATTCCATGGACAGAGGAGCCCAATGGGCTACAGTCCATGGGATCACAGAAAGCTGAACATGACTGAGTGACTGAGCAAATGTATGGCTAACTAAATTCCTGTGCTACTAGCATCTTACTGGCAAGAAAGACTCCTGGTGGAAATGAAACTATTTCAAGGCTTTGCCCCATGAAAAGAGCTGTTTATTAGAGCATCAGCAAATAAAAACAACTTCTTATAAAACCAAACGGGAGGCCCAGGACTAAACAAGGTTCTGGCAAGTTTCCTTACTCTGTGCAGGGCTTTCACTGTCGTTTCCATGAAAACCATTCATTCTGCAAGGCAGTCAGCCTCCTGTCTCCTTGGGCACTAATTGCTCTGCTTGGTTAGGCAATTTAGGAAAATGCACCACTCTCAACACAGCTAAGGCAAGGGAGAGTGGGGATCTGGCTTTTCAAAAGTACAGTGTGTTCTGATAAAACACAGCAAATCATTCCAAAAGAGGAGAATGCTTCTAAAAGGATATAAACGCCCCATCTGAGACCAGGAAGGGGCTTCAGCCCTCCAGCTCCTGTCTTCACCAAGAAGCCTAGAATCCCACAGCCCCAGTGGGAAATGGAGAGTGTGGGCATTTCTTCTGTCTGGCATTTGAAACGGTAAAGCCTTTTCCAGAACAGACAGACTCTGTCTGCCATCCACAGGGTCTGCTCACTGCTCACAAACAAAGATACAACTTTGTACATTTTGGAATTTAAAAGAGTGGTTTCCAACAGACTCATCCATTTAGAAAACAAACTTAGGGTTACCTAAGGGGAAAGAGGGAAGTGTGTAAATTAGGAAGTTGGAATGAACATGTAAATACTGCTATATATAAAACAGACAATCAAGAACCTACTGTATAGCACAGAGAAGTCTACCTGATACTCCATATTAACCTATATAGGGAAAGAATCTGAAAAAGAATGGATATATGCATATGTAAGGGCTTCCCAGGTAGCACAGTGCTAAAGAATCCGCCAACCAATGCAGGACATGCCAGAGCCACGGTTTCAATTCCTGGATCAGGAAGATCCCCTGAGGTCAGAAATAGCAACCCTCTCTAGTGTTCTTGTTTGGAAAATTCCATGGACAGAGGAGCCCAATGGGCTACAGTCCATGGGATCACAGAAAGCTGAACATGACTGAGTGACTGAGCAAATGTATGTCTAACTAAAATCACTTCACTGCACACTTGAAACTACTAACACTACATTGTAAATCAAATATACTCCAATGTAAAATGTAAATTAAAAAAAAAAATAAAAGTGTAGTTTCCAATAAATATAACCAGCAGCTAATGCCAACAGTTAAGGCTGCATATTTAATTTCTGCCTTAAATTACTATCTCACAAGGGATGTTTCAAGTGTCTAAAGGGAAATCCATATACAGTGTATAGTGAAAACTTTGAAATGGTTATAACCTTTTATCCAGGAATTCCACACCAGAAATTCATCCTGAAGGGAAGTAATAAGGAATGCAGACAAGGATTTATTCTCAAGAATGTTCAAAACCCTAAAGATTAAAAATAATTGAAATGTCCATCAATAGGGAAACAGTACAGAAAAGTTATTGAGCATGCCTATGATGGAATGTTATATAGTCATTAAAAATTATGTTTATGGGGAACTTTTAAAAACACACTTGTGCTGTAAAGAATTCCACCATGCTTCCAAGAGGTTCACAAAAACACTAGTTAATCCCAAAGAATTTCTGGATTTCCTCATATCCCTCCCTTTTGTTTTGCTTCTTTTGAAATCAGAGATGTTGACATGCCTGGTGTTAAAATGGGAGAGGTTGGGTGGAGAGGAGTGTAATCCTCATGTAAATCTATCTCCACATGCAAAACAAACTCTCCTGTCCTGGAAAGAGGACGTATGGCGAATCAGAGTTCTGAATGCCTGGTGTTCACATTTTGGAAAAGAATGACCTACTGTATAGGGCACAGAGAAGTCTACCTGATACTCCATATTAACCTATATAGGGAAAGAATCTGAAAAAGAATGGATATATGCATATGTAAGGGCTTCCCAGGTAGCACAGTGCTAAAGAATCCGCCAACCAATGCAGGACATGCCAGAGCCACGGTTTCAATTCCTGGATCAGGAAGATCCCCTGAGGTCAGAAATAGCAACCCTCTCTAGTGTTCTTGTTTGGAAAATTCCATGGACAGAGGAGCCCAATGGGCTACAGTCCATGGGATCACAGAAAGCTGAACATGACTGAGTGACTGAGCAAATGTATGTCTAACTAAAATCACTTCACTGCACACTTGAAACTACTAACACTACATTGTAAATCAAATATACTCCAATGTAAAATGTAAATTAAAAAAAAAAATAAAAGTGTAGTTTCCAATAAATATAACCAGCAGCTAATGCCAACAGTTAAGGCTGCATATTTAATTTCTGCCTTAAATTACTATCTCACAAGGGATGTTTCAAGTGTCTAAAGGGAAATCCATATACAGTGTATAGTGAAAACTTTGAAATGGTGATAACCTTTTATCCAGGAATTCCACACCAGAAATTCATCCTGAAGGGAAGTAATAAGGAATGCAGACAAGGATTTATTCTCAAGAATGTTCAAAACCCTAAAGATTAAAAATAATTGAAATGTCCATCAATAGGGAAACAGTACAGAAAAGTTATTGAGCATGCCTATGATGGAATGTTATATAGTCATTAAAAATTATGTTTATGGGGAACTTTTAAAAACACACTTGTGCTGTAAAGAATTCCACCATGCTTCCAAGAGGTTCACAAAAACACTAGTTAATCCCAAAGAATTTCTGGATTTCCTCATATCCCTCCCTTTTGTTTCTTCTTTTTTGAAATCAGAGATGTTGACATGCCTGGTGTTAAAATGGGAGAGGTTGGGTGGAGAGGAGTGTAATCCTCATGTAAATCTATCTCCACATGCAAAAACAAACTCTCCTGTCCTGGAAAGAGAGGACGTATGGCCGAATCAGAGTTCTGAATGTTTTTTCCTGCCATCTGCTGATTCTACACTTTCAAACTACCTCTTAAGCAGCTGCTAGACAGCTGTTTCAGCCTCCTGAGATAGGGAGAGAGGGAAAGAATGAAACAAAACAAAAAAAAAAACCTACAGATACTTCCACATCATCCAGACTCTAGGTGTGTGCCTATGCAAGTTAAGTCACTTTAGTCGTGTCTGACTCTTTGCTACTCAAGGGACTGTAGTCTGGCAGGCTTTTTTGTCCATGGGATTCTCCAGGCAGGAATACTGGAGTGGGTTGCCATGCCCTCCTCCAAGGGATCTTCCCCGCCCAGGAATTGAACCCGCTTCTCTTACATATCCTGCATTGGCAAGCAGGTTCTTCACCATCAGCACCACCTGGGGAGCCCAGACTCTAGGTAGAGTTATGCTATTTAATATTATGGAAACAATCATCTTAATATTCTCAGAGGCTCGCCTGGTTGAGTAGATCCCCACATCAGCCTGCTCAAGCGTTGACTGCCTAGAGCCTATGTGTTCATCAGTTGAAGTTGATTTAAATTACCAGCTTATGAAGAGGAGGTTGGGTATAGGGTGTCAGTTAGGAACCACGTGGATGAAGGATGAGGATAAGCCAGGAAGATAAAGGATTTTGAGACAAAACAAAACTATCTCATCAGTTTCCCAAAAAGTCACCAGAAAAACCTGCTGCACTAGCAAAGCTAAATTTACTAGACTTCCTGTAATAATGGAGAACAATCCTTGACAGAACTTAGCAGTGTCTCAAAATGGGGAAACATACGTATGGAGTCTTGAGGCCTGGGTGATTTTAAGATGGACCTTGCAAGGTGGGGACTGGGTTGAGACTGGCCCAAATTTATAATGTAATGTCTCTGTTTGATGGCAAAGTGAGTCGAGGGTTTTGAAGAGCCCTCTGGAGAGCACGCTACCTCAAGGTTCACAGTCTGGTCTTCCAGAACCAGTATTCTCTGGAGCATGTAACTGAGGTCTCTGTTCCTGGTTTTGGTTCATGTGTTTCATTTTGTTGGATTATTGTTGGTGTTACAAGCAAATGGGAAAGTGTACCTGAGCTCGGTTACACAGAGACAGGCAAATATGTGTGGGCCCAGTATTGTTTAAGACAGAGACAGGAAATTATATTGGTTTCGGTCCTTACGGGAATTTAATGCCGTTACTGGCTGTGTAATTGACACCCTTTCTTGCTATTTCCTCAGAAATCTTTAGTGAAAGCTACATTGCTTACCCAGACTTTTCAAAATGCTTTCATGGGTGGCTACAGGGAAACGTGGTTCCCTGTTTCCAGGTTTGTGCATTTATCAAAAATTACCTTTTGAACCCTTGCTTTTATGGGGAAGTAGACTGTGTCTTTTACCACCATACATCCAGTGCCTAACACACAACTTAGCATGCGTAGCTTCAATCTCGTCCAACTCTTTGCAATCCAATGGACTTTGCCTGCCAGGTTCTTCTGTTCATGGAATTCTTCAGGCAGTAATATTAGAGCGGGTTGCCATTTGCTCCTCCAGGAAACCTGCTTCTCTTTCATCCCCTGCTTTGGCAGGCAGATTCTTCACCACTGGCACTACTTTGGAAGCCCATGTTTCCTCTCTAGTATTTATTTATTTGGGTTTCCCCGGTGTCTCAGTGGTAAAGAACCCACCTGCAATGCAGAAGATGCAGGTTTGACCCCTGTGTCAGGAAGATCCCCTGGAGGATGGCATGGAAATCCACTCCAGTATCTGTGTCTGGAGATCCCATGGACAGAGGAACCTGGTGAGTTACAGTTCATGGGGTTGCAAAGAGTCAAACACGACTGAAGTGACTTAGCACAGCACCTATTTATTGGGGTTTACTAGGAGGCACTAGTGATAAAGAAGCCCACTGCCAATGAAGGAGACTGGGTTCAGTCCTTGAGTCAGGAAGATCTGCCAGAGGAGCCTGTCCATGGGGCTGCAAAAAAAATTGGATGCAACTGAGCAGAGAGGAAACATAAGGATGTACTAAGTATATTATAAATAATATGTGCAATAAGAATGTTTGATGGCAAAGTGAGTCGAGGGTTTTGAAGAGCCCTCTGAGAGCACGCTACCTCAAGGTTCACAGTCTGGTCTTCCAGAACCAGTATTCTCTGGAGCATGTAACTGAGGTCTCTGTTCCTGGTTTTGGTTCATGTGTTTCATTTTGTTGGATTATTGTTGGTGTTACAAGCAAATGGGAAAGTGTACCTGAGCTCGGTTACACAGAGACAGGCAAATATGTGTGGGCCCAGTATTGTTTAAGACAGAGACAGGAAATTATATTGGTTTCGGTCCTTACGGGAATTTAATGCCGTTACTGGCTGTGTAATTGACACCCTTTCTTGCTATTTCCTCAGAAATCTTTAGTGAAAGCTACATTGCTTACCCAGACTTTTCAAAATGCTTTCATGGGTGGCTACAGGGAAACGTGGTTCCCTGTTTCCAGGTTTGTGCATTTATCAAAAATTACCTTTTGAACCCTTGCTTTTATGGGGAAGTAGACTGTGTCTTTTACCACCATACATCCAGTGCCTAACACACAACTTAGCATGCGTAGCTTCAATCTCGTCCAACTCTTTGCAATCCAATGGACTTTGCCTGCCAGGTTCTTCTGTTCATGGAATTCTTCAGGCAGTAATATTAGAGCGGGTTGCCATTTGCTCCTCCAGGAAACCTGCTTCTCTTTCATCCCCTGCTTTGGCAGGCAGATTCTTCACCACTGGCACTACTTTGGAAGCCCATGTTTCCTCTCTAGTATTTATTTATTTGGGTTTCCCTGGTGTCTCAGTGGTAAAGAACCCACCTGCAATGCAGAAGATGCAGGTTTGACCCCTGTGTCAGGAAGATCCCCTGGAGGATGGCATGGAAATCCACTCCAGTATCTGTGTCTGGAGATCCCATGGACAGAGGAACCTGGTGAGTTACAGTTCATGGGGTTGCAAAGAGTCAAACACGACTGAAGTGACTTAGCACAGCACCTATTTATTGGGGTTTACTAGGAGGCACTAGTGATAAAGAAGCCCACTGCCAATGAAGGAGACTGGGTTCAGTCCTTGAGTCAGGAAGATCTGCCAGAGGAGCCTGTCCATGGGGCTGCAAAAAAAATTGGATGCAACTGAGCAGAGAGGAAACATAAGGATGTACTAAGTATATTATAAATAATATGTGCAATAAGAATGCAAAAGAAATAATGCTTGCTGGATTTGAAAGTAGTGAGAGGGGATGGCAAGAACTTAAAATCATCATTGATACAGGGAGGGATGAGGATGAAGAAGAAAGACAGTGAGGAAAGGGTAAGCAAGATCTGTCCCCAAGGCCATAGGAGTGTTGTAAGGCAAGTGTAGAGATTATGTAGTGGATTTAAACTGAGAGTTTGTGAATAGCAGTGACAAGATAAAAGATACTTCTTTGAAGGAAACAAATCTAGCTAAACAAATCAGTTTGGAGTGAAGACGAAAGAGTTAAGAGACCAATCAGAAGGCACAAGACAAATTAGCCTTGGATGAGGGTTTCCACAAAGTTAATGGAAAATGAGGTAGAGAGACAGGATATGAACCAAAGTCAATAAGCTACAGGATTCAATGCAGACCAGATCCATGAGTGATCAGACAGAAAAGAAGAGTCAAATAGACTCCAAATTCCCAAGCCTCTCGATTGGGAGAATCATGATGTCTGAAAATCAAGAGCAGGAGGCACGATAGAGAGAAGCGGAAGGATATGGACAATTGGGAGCAGTTGAGTTCCTTCAAACATGGTGATATTTAACTTATACGTCCAGAAGGTAGGTAGACATAGGGGTGATGCTTTGCTGAAATGAGAGACGATGAGAGATTAGAGCAACTGCTACATCTCCAGCTGTGCCTACAGATCCGAGACAATGCTACACACTCACCAGTAAGATCTCTGCAAGCCTTGCAGTGGCAGGAAGAGCAGGTGGACACAGTCCTCTCCCAGGAGAAAAATTGATTGTCCACAAATACGCAAAGGGAGAAGGATGCATGAAAACATTTCTACCCTTTTGCCTTTAGTCCCTACACACTGGGCTCCCAGGGGCCTCAAGAAGAGGTTTCACAGCTCTTCTCACTCTCAGCCTTTCCACACTTCAGGTCTATTTGAAACAGCCCATGTCGTCCAACATGTGCTCTGGCCCACCCCCTGGGACCCATGCCCCTATGTCCAGACTGGAGGACAGCTCCTCTGAGTTGGGGTCTCTATCTGTCTCTCATAAGAAGAACCCAGTAGAGGTCTTCTAGACTCTTCAGCACAAGGGAGCTACAAGGCAAACCAAAAATGTTCCGATTCTCAACATAATTCCATGCTTTGTTATGATTTTAAAATACCCTCTTCTTCACAAAAGAGTGAGGATGAGATATAGAGCAGAATA
The DNA here is from genome assembly GCA_022376925.1 of Tragulus kanchil. Taxonomy (NCBI): domain Eukaryota; kingdom Metazoa; phylum Chordata; class Mammalia; order Artiodactyla; family Tragulidae; genus Tragulus; species Tragulus kanchil. The sequence goes on from JAIOJX010000004.1 coordinate 150,655,835, forward strand.
CAAAAGAGGTGAAAGTAGAAAAGTCATCACCCCACTAATGAAAAAAGTATCCCCTAAGATGGCCTTATGAGTGCTCAGTGGCTCAGTCATGTCTGAGTCTTTGCAACCCTATGGACTGTAGCCAGCCAGGCTCATCTGTCCATGGGATTCTTCGAACAAGAACACTGGAGTGGGTAGCCATTCGCTTCTCCAGGGGATCTTCCTGACCCAGGGATCGAACCCATATCTCTTGTATCTCTTGTATGGTGGCAGGGAGATTCTTTACCATCGTGCCACCTAGGAAGCCCCTTATTTCAGTGCTAATGCCTTTCTTGAAAGTCTCTTAAATTTTATTCTGTAAAGAATAAACCACTAGAGCAAACTAGAGTTGGAAAAAGAGAAATATTAGCAGAGAATAGAAAGCAAAAAAACAGATCAAGGAAAGGAAGAGTCAGTAATCAAAGTACTAGAGGAATAATTTTTTCAGAAGTCCTGGAGAATAACAGTAGATAAAGTCAGTGGACTTGACAATGAGAGAGAGGGTGACCTTCGAAGGGACCTGTCAGCAAAAAGGGGTTGGTATGACAAGCTTAATTCACATCACCCAAGGATCCTTTCCTCTAAGGCTGTACTTCCTTGACCTAGCTTGCCTGACTTTTTATAAATAAGAATATGTCAGACTCCCTAAATTTCATTGGCTAACTCAAGAAAGCAGAACATTCTGTGGGTTTGGTGGCACTCGTGATAATCTGTAAAACTATGTATTTTAACCCATGCACAGCGAATTTACTTTCAAGAAATACTTTTCAGTCTTCTGTCACAAAGTGGCTCCAGGCTGAGCTTCCTAAGACTGCATATCTGAAATTGTTCTAAGAATGAATCCTACGCCCAGCACCTTCTTGGATTAGATCTATTGATGGTAATTTTGAGAAAGTTCCTTAATTAGTCCACACCCTGAGCATCTGTGCTATTCACTATCTTAGCATTCTCCGTCAGAGAACTAAGCCACATCCCTCAGCTGGTATTTGTTTTTAAACCAAGCTCAGATTCTGATATCCTTTTTTTTAAGGTACTGAAATTTCATGCTGGGAACCTTACCACATGCTTTAAACTTCACCCATCTAATACAACAAATGTTCTCAACCCTTGCTTCCATTTGCAGAGGGATCTTATATAATTTGAAGTTGGGTGATTTTAGGCATTGTCATTATATCAGTCTTTTTTTCTTTTCATGAGGTCGTCAATTCAAAGGCATATTTGACAGTTAATACTTTCAAGATTAAATCTCACAGCCAAATTTACATAAATTAATTTTATAAGATTACACCGTCTACTTAAATAAACACTATGTTTAACTTACAAAAGATTTTCCAAGTTTTTAGCCAATCCTAGTAAAATAGCTGTTTAGTTTGCACAAATATCTCTACAGTATCATAACTTAAATGACTTCTTAAGCCTGTTAGACTAGGCAGTGTCACATAGACACTGATTTTTGACAGATACATTCCAAGATCAATAATGAACGGATCAAAAGTGAATGGGTCAAAAAAAAAAAAGCAACATTAGCATAAGTATAGTGTAGAGTTCTCCAAAGAAACAGACTTCCCCAGATGGTGCTAGTGAAAAAAAAATCCCCTTGTCAATACAGGAGACCTAAGAGACTCAGGTTAGATCCCTGGATTGGGGAGATCCCCTGGAGGAAGGCAGGGCAACCCACTCCAGTATATTCTTACCTGGAAAATTCCATGGACAGAAGGAACCTGGAGGGCAACAGTCGATACGACTGCAGAGAGTTGAACACAACTGAGTGACTGCACACACGTGCACACACACACACAAAGAAACCAGACTAGTATATACATACATATGTATGTATGTGTAAATATAATACACATGCACACATACATTTTTTGGAGCTTTATTTCAAGTAATTGACTTACATGGTTGAGGAGGTCGTGTGAACTGCATAAGGCAGGTAGAAAGCTGAAAATTCAGGTAGGATTTCTATTTTACAGTCTTGAGGCACGATTTCTTCTTCATGAAAGAAACCAGCTTTTCCTTTAAGAGCTTCAACTGATTGACTGGCTGAGACCTATTCATATGATCGAGGATAATTTCCTTACTTAAAGTCAATTGATTGTTCCTTTTTTAAAATTGACGTATAGTTGATTTAAAATATTATTTAAAGTTTCAGATGTATACCATGATGATTCATCATATCTAAAAATTATACTTAATTTATAATTATTATAAAGTATTGGTTATATTTCCTGAGCTGTATAGTATGTCCTTATAACTTATTTTATACATAGTAGTTGTACCTTTGAATCCACTTTTTCATTTAAAATTTTAATTTAATTTTTTTTTTTAATTTTTTATTTTGGCGGGGTGGGGAGGGAGGGGGGTGGGCAGGCCACTTCCACTGGTCTTTCATTTGTCTAGTTTCATCCATCTTTGTTCTTTGGCCTGTGTGGGCCTCCCATCGCGGTGGCCTCTGTTGTTGCAGAGTGCTGGCTCTGGGTGCATGCCCTCCAGAGCACCGGCTTGGTAATTGGACACATCGGTCCAGCCACTCCATAGCACGTGGGATCTTCCCAGGCCAGGGATCGAACCGGCGCCCTTTGCACTGCAAGGCGGTGTCCTTACCTACTGGACCACCAGGGAAGCCCAATTTAATTTATTTTTAGTTTTATTTTTAGTTTTTAAGTAAACTTTATTTCATTTTTATTTCAACTTTTAGTTTGGCTTTGGATTAAAATGATTCTACATTTTTATCAAATGCATAAGGCTAATTGATTGTGGAATTTAACCACATATAAAAAATGTTTTTGCAGCAATCCCCAGGTTTATTATATAATTCGGTACTATTGCCCAGGTAAGCTGATACATTGAGCTAACTGCCAAAGCCTGGAAATCCTATGGGTACACAATGTCTTTATATTTCCAATATCCGCAATGACTCTATCAGGTGGGCAAGAATGATACCAAAACATAAAATGTGTGGGGTCCAATTTTACAAAGGAAGATCGCCTAATGGCAGAAAAATTATAATTGTGAAAAATTGCATAAATCACACAAGCTGAAATCACATAAGCCATTGAGAGACATTTTGTAGGGCCAAAACCCAACACTAATTAATTCATTGATTTTAGTCATTTATACACTGTTATTGTCAAAATAAAGCATCATTTGTTTTAAGTAAACTATATCACATTAAAGGAAAGCAATAATTCTCTGAGCTAAAAAAAATCTCAAACTATGTAGATTTTAATTTTATCCAGGCTATGCAATACTTTTTGTCTTCAGATGTATACCATGATGATTCATCATATCTAAAAATTATACTTAATTTATAATTATTATAAAGTATTGGTTATATTTCCTGAGCTGTATAGTATGTCCTTATAACTTATTTTATACATAGTAGTTGTACCTTTGAATCCACTTTTTCATTTAAAATTTTAATTTAATTTTTTTTTTTAATTTTTTATTTTGGCGGGGTGGGGAGGGAGGGGGGTGGGCAGGCCACTTCCACTGGTCTTTCATTTGTCTAGTTTCATCCATCTTTGTTCTTTGGCCTGTGTGGGCCTCCCATCGCGGTGGCCTCTGTTGTTGCAGAGTGCTGGCTCTGGGTGCATGCCCTCCAGAGCACCGGCTTGGTAATTGGACACATCGGTCCAGCCACTCCATAGCACGTGGGATCTTCCCAGGCCAGGGATCGAACCGGCACCCTTTGCACTGCAAGGCGGTGTCCTTACCTACTGGACCACCAGGGAAGCCCAATTTAATTTATTTTTAGTTTTATTTTTAGTTTTTAAGTAAACTTTATTTCATTTTTATTTCAACTTTTAGTTTGGCTTTGGATTAAAATGATTCTACATTTTTATCAAATGCATAAGGCTAATTGATTGTGGAATTTAACCACATATAAAAAATGTTTTTGCAGCAATCCCCAGGTTTATTATATAATTCGGTACTATTGCCCAGGTAAGCTGATACATTGAGCTAACTGCCAAAGCCTGGAAATCCTATGGGTACACAATGTCTTTATATTTCCAATATCCGCAATGACTCTATCAGGTGGGCAAGAATGATACCAAAACATAAAATGTGTGGGGTCCAATTTTACAAAGGAAGATCGCCTAATGGCAGAAAAATTATAATTGTGAAAAATTGCATAAATCACACAAGCTGAAATCACATAAGCCATTGAGAGACATTTTGTAGGGCCAAAACCCAACACTAATTAATTCATTGATTTTAGTCATTTATACACTGTTATTGTCAAAATAAAGCATCATTTGTTTTAAGTAAACTATATCACATTAAAGGAAAGCAATAATTCTCTGAGCTAAAAAAAATCTCAAACTATGTAGATTTTAATTTTATCCAGGCTATGCAATACTTTTTGTCTTCAGAAAATAAGACTATCTTTTCGTTTAATAGTACTATATACAAATAATTATCACAAACTCTGATTCAACTTATAGAATATGCTTCCCTAATTGTTTGACCATGTAGAAGTGCTATAATTAAGGAAATGAGAAAAATATAGGATAAGGAAGTTATAGTTGCTAGAATTAGAATCACTTTTAGTCTAGCTACCATGTTTCTTTTACATCCTAGTTTCATTTCTTTTTTATTTCCTCCCTCACATTTTAATAAAGAATTTGAATTTAGACAACTAGAACTATCAACATCAAATCTCTTATTTTGAGCTTTTTGATGATTAATCTTAAGTGTCAACTTGGTTAACCTACAGTGCTGAATTCTTCAGCCAAACATCAGTCTAGATGTTTTGAAGATATTTGAGGATGTGATTAACATTTTATTTATTTATTTATTTATTTATTTATTTATTTTTGTACATGTATGTTCCCAGATCAATCAGATGCATATCCCTTTGTGATTAACATTTAAATCAATAGACTTTGAGTAAGTAGACTACTCTCCATAATGTGATGGACCAAAATCAAAGTGAAAACAGTGACAGATTTTATTTTCTTGCGCTCCAAAGTCATTGCAGAGAGTGAAATTAAAAGACATTTGCTACTTGGAAGAAAAGCTATGACACACATAGACAGCATATTAAAAAGCAGAGACACTACTTTGCTGACAAAGGTTTGTATAGTCAAAGCTATGGTTTTTCCAGTCATCACGTATAAATGTGAGAGTTGGACCATAAAGAAGGTTGAACACCAAAGAACTGATGCTTTTGAATTGTGGAGAAGACTCTTGAGAATCCCTTGAACTGCAAGGAGATCAAACCAGTCAATCTTAAAGGAAATCAACCTTAATATTCATTGGAAGGACTGATGCTGAAGCTCCAATACTTTGGAGCTTCACGTGAAGTGAAGAGCTGACTCATTATCCCTGATGCTGGGAAAGATCGAGGGCAGAGGAGAAGGGAATGACCAAGGACGAGGTGGTTGGATGGCATCAAACAAACTTTAGCTGTTCACGATGAGCAAGCTGAAAAAAAATCTCAAACTATGTAGATTTTAATTTTATCCAGGCTATGCAATACTTTTTGTCTTCAGAAAATAAGACTATCTTTTCGTTTAATAGTACTATATACAAATAATTATCACAAACTCTGATTCAACTTATAGAATATGCTTCCCTAATTGTTTGACCATGTAGAAGTGCTATAATTAAGGAAATGAGAAAAATATAGGATAAGGAAGTTATAGTTGCTAGAATTAGAATCACTTTTAGTCTAGCTACCATGTTTCTTTTACATCCTAGTTTCATTTCTTTTTTATTTCCTCCCTCACATTTTAATAAAGAATTTGAATTTAGACAACTAGAACTATCAACATCAAATCTCTTATTTTGAGCTTTTTGATGATTAATCTTAAGTGTCAACTTGGTTAACCTACAGTGCTGAATTCTTCAGCCAAACATCAGTCTAGATGTTTTGAAGATATTTGAGGATGTGATTAACATTTTATTTATTTATTTATTTATTTATTTATTTATTTTTGTACATGTATGTTCCCAGATCAATCAGATGCATATCCCTTTGTGATTAACATTTAAATCAATAGACTTTGAGTAAGTAGACTACTCTCCATAATGTGATGGACCAAAATCAAAGTGAAAACAGTGACAGATTTTATTTTCTTGCGCTCCAAAGTCATTGCAGAGAGTGAAATTAAAAGACATTTGCTACTTGGAAGAAAAGCTATGACACACATAGACAGCATATTAAAAAGCAGAGACACTACTTTGCTGACAAAGGTTTGTATAGTCAAAGCTATGGTTTTTCCAGTCATCACGTATAAATGTGAGAGTTGGACCATAAAGAAGGTTGAACACCAAAGAACTGATGCTTTTGAATTGTGGAGAAGACTCTTGAGAATCCCTTGAACTGCAAGGAGATCAAACCAGTCAATCTTAAAGGAAATCAACCTTAATATTCATTGGAAGGACTGATGCTGAAGCTCCAATACTTTGGAGCTTCACGTGAAGTGAAGAGCTGACTCATTATCCCTGATGCTGGGAAAGATCGAGGGCAGAGGAGAAGGGAATGACCAAGGACGAGGTGGTTGGATGGCATCACAAACTCAGTGTACATGAGCCTGAGTAGCTCTGGAAGACAGGGAAGCCCGATGTGCTGTAGTTCATAGGGTCGCAAAGAGTAGGACACGACATAGAAACTGAATAATAACAATATACTCAATCAGTTAGAGGTTTCCTGTAGAAGAATTCTCCCAAGACTGTAACATAGGAACTTCCTGCTTCTGACCTGCTAACCTGTGGACTGGAGACTGAACACAAACATCAACCCTCACCTGAACTTCCAGCCTACCAGTCTGGCCTTCCAATTCCAGTCGGTTGATCAATAGATAAATAAATATGCCTACATATGTACATGTATATATGAGTATTTCCTGGGTGGCTGAGATAGTAAAGAATTTGCCTCCAGTGCAGGAGACCCAGGTTCATTCAAACCCTGGGTTGGAAAGATCCCCTGGAGAAGGGAATGGCTACCCACTCCAGTCTTCTTGCCTTGAGAATTCCATGGACAGAGGAGTCTGGTGGGTTACAGTTCATGGGGTTGCAAAGAGTCAGACAGGACTGAGCAACTAACATTTTCACTTTTTTTTTTTCTTTTTCAGTGAGAGAAAGATAGATACACGTAACTGTTGTACTGTTTCTCTAAGCCAAAACAAATCTTCCTTAAATATCACACTAGAAGTATAACTTATAATAACAAAAATGTCTTAGTTCATATGTGTTTTTACCATAAATTAAATAATTCATTTCAGTGATATGAGGTGCCTTAGTTTTAAACTGAAAGCTTTAAGATGGATTTCTCTTACTTTATTGTGACTTTCATGGACTCTCATGTTGGTTCATTCATAAACAGTAGTTGGCAAGACTGGATACACTCTTTTTCTCCTTCTAAACAGTTTTATTTTTGCCTAAGGTTTCTAGGTAATGGATACTGGCCAGTCTAAATAGATGACAGATGTTCATCATGGAACTTGCATGCCTATGTCTGGAAGGGATAAGAATTTGCCGCAGTAGAACTAGGAAACCAGAACAGCATGGTAAATTCGGGTTGTCCACTATGACTGCTAAAGATCATTCTAGGATTTTTGTTTGTAAGTGTACGCTTCTGTGCAGCCTTTCAGTCAATTTGCATTTGCGTGATTAATTTGAGAATTGCCATGGTTAAGGGACAGAGAAAAAGCATAACAAACATGTCATGATATGAACATTAGTCTCTTATGAGACTGCTTTATTGATAAGCTTTTGCTTAAATGGGAAAGATTTGCCTTGTTGTTAAGGCAACCTCTGCACAGGAATAACTGAACTATACCTCATTCTGGAAAGTGGTCCTTGCAAGTTAATAAGGAGAAAAATAAATATAGCTACAGGCCCACATCAGAGAGAAGGAAAAATAAAATTCAAAAGGCAAAAAGATAATGTTTGGGGAGGTAGGTGTTGGATTTGAAAATTGAGGTTAAATGTTATCTTCCTAGTAGAAAGCAACTCTATGAAGAATACAAAAAACTACATGTCTGTCTGACATTGTTTCCCATCTCCTTCCTGCTCCAATCTTATTTCTGACCACCTCTCTGTGCTATCTTCCTTCCAGCCTCACAGGTCTCCTTGGCTTCCCTCCAGCCATGCTCAACTCTGACCTTTGCTATTTTGTCTGGAAAGCTCTCTCCCTAGATATGCACCTGGCTCCCCCTCTCATACCCTACAGGTCCTCCTAGAAAACTGTGCCCTGGCCACCACATTTAAAATGGCCTCTCCCCACCCCCACTACTGTCTTTCTATGTCATCTAACCCTACTTTATTTTTCTTCATAGAATTTATTACCATGTAATATTAAATATCCATTTATTTCTTTATCTTCAGGTTCCTCCCCTAGACCATAAAGCTCCTTTAGAGCAGATCATGAGTGTCTTATTCACTGCTCTGTCATCAACATCAAGAAGAGTATTTTGTTTCCTATAGAGTAAATTGTTATTTGTTAGTAAATGAAGTTGTGCTCCCAGTCTTTAAAAATCCATTTAAGGAGACAAAACTATGACATAAAAACAAGTATGTAATATTAATCCTGAAGAAAATAACAAGAAGAAAAAAGCACCAAAGGCAATTTCAAGGGGATATAGTACAGGTTGGGCTTCCTAGGTGGTGCTAGTGGTAAAGAACGTGTCTGACAATGAAGGAGAAATAACAGACATGGGTTCCATCCCTGCATTTGGAAGATCCCTGGAGGAGGGCATGGCAACCCACTCTAGTTTTCTTGCCTGGAGAATCCCGTAAACAGAGGATCCTCGCAGGCTATGGTCCATAGGGTTCCAAAAAGTAAAGCACAACTGAAGCAACTTAGCCACGAAAATTGCCTTGTTGCTAAGGCAACCTCTGCACAGGAATAACTGAACTATACCTCATTCTGGAAAGTGGTCCTTGCAAGTTAATAAGGAGAAAAATAAATATAGCTACAGGCCCACATCAGAGAGAAGGAAAAATAAAATTCAATAGGCGAAAAGATAATGTTTGGGGAGGTAGGTGTTGGATTTGAAAATTGAGGTTAAATGTTATCTTCCTAGTAGAAAGCAACTCTATGAAGAATACAAAAAACTACATGTCTGTCTGACATTGTTTCCCATCTCCTTCCTGCTCCAATCTTATTTCTGACCACCTCTCTGTGCTATCTTCCTTCCAGCCTCACAGGTCTCCTTGGCTTCCCTCCAGCCATGCTCAACTCTGACCTTTGCTATTTTGTCTGGAAAGCTCTCTCCCTAGATATGCACCTGGCTCCCCCTCTCATACCCTACAGGTCCTCCTAGAAAACTGTGCCCTGGCCACCACATTTAAAATGGCCTCTCCCCACCCCCACTACTGTCTTTCTATGTCATCTAACCCTACTTTATTTTTCTTCATAGAATTTATTACCATGTAATATTAAATATCCATTTATTTCTTTATCTTCAGGTTCCTCCCCTAGACCATAAAGCTCCTTTAGAGCAGATCATGAGTGTCTTATTCACTGCTCTGTCATCAACATCAAGAAGAGTATTTTGTTTCCTATAGAGTAAATTGTTATTTGTTAGTAAATGAAGTTGTGCTCCCAGTCTTTAAAAATCCATTTAAGGAGACAAAACTATGACATAAAAACAAGTATGTAATATTAATCCTGAAGAAAATAACAAGAAGAAAAAAGCACCAAAGGCAATTTCAAGGGGATATAGTACAGGTTGGGCTTCCTAGGTGGTGCTAGTGGTAAAGAACGTGTCTGACAATGAAGGAGAAATAACAGACATGGGTTCCATCCCTGCATTTGGAAGATCCCTGGAGGAGGGCATGGCAACCCACTCTAGTTTTCTTGCCTGGAGAATCCCGTAAACAGAGGATCCTCGCAGGCTATGGTCCATAGGGTTCCAAAAAGTAAAGCACAACTGAAGCAACTTAGCCCACATAGTATGGATTAGAAGGTCAGGGGAGAAACATCACTGGAGACACAGGATTTGAGTTACAAGAGAAAATCTTTCTAAAATAGCACTTGCATCAGCCACTCCACATCATGACAGGTAGTGTCTGCTGTGGGCACTTATCAGGGGTTAGTAGCCCAGAGACTAGATTTCAGACTCTTTGGCTATCAGGGGTTTTTTAGCAACCCTATGGACAGTAGCCTACCAGATTCCTCTGTCCATAGGATTCTCCAGGCAAGAATATTGGGGTGGGTTGCCACTCCCTACTCCAGAGGATCTTTCTGACCCAGGGTTTGAACCTTGGTCTTCTGCATTGCAGGTGGGTTCTTTACTGTCTGAGCCACCAGGAAAGCTCATTTAACTCTTTACTTTTCCTTAAATAAAGATGCCCACTCTCCATTAAATTTTAAGTTCCTGAGAGAGCAAGTCCTTGGGAATTTTTTCTTTTGTCTCTGATAAAACCTATGACAAAGGCAGGCATGTTTTCGCAACTGATAAAAATTTAAAAAATAAAAAAACAGGCATTAGTTTCATTTGAAAGACATCAAAGAAAGGATATTTTTCACACTACTTGAGTGTGGAAGGGCCATGATTTGCTCACAGTTGTACATTACAGTGTCCAACTTATCAAACTGTCATACACCACTTTAGACCTTAGTAATTGTAGAGTTCAAGGGCTTGGGAAAATTTCAGCACAGAAGAACTGCTTAGGGGACCCTTGACTTTGCATGTGAAAACTATTATTTCAGTTAACTAAAGAGGATTCTATTAAAACCTGGAGCCTGAAAGTCATTTTTAGCCCGTCACATGTAATTTCTAGAGAAGTAGCACATAGTTTCCTTCAACCCCTTTTATTGAAACCATACAACACTGAAGAAAATAACAAGAAAAAAGCACCAAAGGAATTTTAAGGGGATATAGTACAGGTTGGGCTTCCTAGGTGGTGCTAGTGGTAAAGAACGTGTCTGACAATGAAGGAGAAATAACAGACATGGGTTCCATCCCTGCATTTGGAAGATCCCTGGAGGAGGGCATGGCAACCCACTCTAGTTTTCTTGCCTGGAGAATCCCGTAAACAGAGGATCCTCGCAGGCTATGGTCCATAGGGTTCCAAAAAGTAAAGCACAACTGAAGCAACTTAGCCCACATAGTATGGATTAGAAGGTCAGGGGAGAAACATCACTGGAGACACAGGATTTGAGTTACAAGAGAAAATCTTTCTAAAATAGCACTTGCATCAGCCACTCCACATCATGACAGGTAGTGTCTGCTGTGGGCACTTATCAGGGGTTAGTAGCCCAGAGACTAGATTTCAGACTCTTTGGCTATCAGGGGTTTTTTAGCAACCCTATGGACAGTAGCCTACCAGATTCCTCTGTCCATAGGATTCTCCAGGCAAGAATATTGGGGTGGGTTGCCACTCCCTACTCCAGAGGATCTTTCTGACCCAGGGTTTGAACCTTGGTCTTCTGCATTGCAGGTGGGTTCTTTACTGTCTGAGCCACCAGGAAAGCTCATTTAACTCTTTACTTTTCCTTAAATAAAGATGCCCACTCTCCATTAAATTTTAAGTTCCTGAGAGAGCAAGTCCTTGGGAATTTTTTCTTTTGTCTCTGATAAAACCTATGACAAAGGCAGGCATGTTTTCGGCAACTGATAAAAAATTTAAAAAAATAAAAAAACAGGCATTAGTTTCATTTGAAAGACATCAAAGAAAGGATATTTTTCACACTACTTGAGTGTGGAAGGGCCATGATTTGCTCACAGTTGTACATTACAGTGTCCAACTTATCAAACTGTCATACACCACTTTAGACCTTAGTAATTGTAGAGTTCAAGGGCTTGGGAAAATTTCAGCACAGAAGAACTGCTTAGGGGACCCTTGACTTTGCATGTGAAAACTATTATTTCAGTTAACTAAAGATGATTCTATTAAAAACTGGAGCCTGAAAGTCATTTTTAGCTAAGTTTCATACCTCTAAAACTTGTCATTCCATGACATCCACATTTCTAGAGAAGTAGCACATAGTTTCCTTCACCTCAACTACCTTGATTAGGAATCTCAATATTCGCTTTTCTTGTCCATTTTTGTCTACTAGACACAGGCTTGTGATTGATATCAGTACTCAGTCTCTTACTACGCCCCCCACCACCACTACCCAGAGGAAATTGTTTCAAGTGTAGCTGTAGATTTGCATTCGTGGGGGAGGCAAGGTCACGTCCTGCTTTTTAGCCATCTTAAACCAGAAAACTTCAGTCTGTTTTCATGATCCAAGAAATTTTCTGAATGCATAGATGCTTCTATTATATAGTCAACTCAATTCTATACATTTTGGCAAAAATACAAGAAAGCTGTTAACAAAGAAAAAAAAATTTAAAAAGAAAACGGAGCTATACCAGTCAGGTATCCTCTGAGAATTTGGAGTAAACGTCCAAATGCTATCTTTGAGCCTCCAAAGAAAAATCAGCTAAACTAAGAACAAAGGAATACTTCCTTTTCGGTGAAGTGCAGTGGCAAGATGGCGGTGCAGGTTTCCAGGAAGAGGAAGACACTGATGGCATCTACAAAGTTGAACTGAACAAGTGTCTTACGTGAGAGCTGGCTGAAGATGGAAACTCTGGAGTTGAGGTCCAAGTTGCAGCAACCAGGACAAAAATCATTATCTTGGCCACAAGGACACAGAATGTTCCTGGTGAAAAAAGGGAAAGGGCTTGACCAGATCAGGAATTGACCCACTCTCCATTAAATTTTAAGTTCCTGAGAGAGCAAGTCCTTGGGAATTTTTTCTTTTGTCTCTGATAAAACCTATGACAAAGGCAGGCATGTTTTCGCAACTGATAAAAAATTAAAAAAATAAAAAAACAGGCATTAGTTTCATTTGAAAGACATCAAAGAAAGGATATTTTTCACACTACTTGAGTGTGGAAGGGCCATGATTTGCTCACAGTTGTACATTACAGTGTCCAACTTATCAAACTGTCATACACCACTTTAGACCTTAGTAATTGTAGAGTTCAAGGGCTTGGGAAAATTTCAGCACAGAAGAACTGCTTAGGGGACCCTTGACTTTGCATGTGAAAACTATTATTTCAGTTAACTAAAGATGATTCTATTAAAAACTGGAGCCTGAAAGTCATTTTTAGCTAAGTTTCATACCTCTAAAACTTGTCATTCCATGACATCCACATTTCTAGAGAAGTAGCACATAGTTTCCTTCACCTCAACTACCTTGATTAGGAATCTCAATATTCGCTTTTCTTGTCCATTTTTGTCTACTAGACACAGGCTTGTGATTGATATCAGTACTCAGTCTCTTACTACGCCCCCCACCACCACTACCCAGAGGAAATTGTTTCAAGTGTAGCTGTAGATTTGCATTCGTGGGGGAGGCAAGGTCACGTCCTGCTTTTTAGCCATCTTAAACCAGAAAACTTCAGTCTGTTTTCATGATCCAAGAAATTTTCTGAATGCATAGATGCTTCTATTATATAGTCAACTCAATTCTATACATTTTGGCAAAAATACAAGAAAGCTGTTAACAAAGAAAAAAAAATTTAAAAAGAAAACGGAGCTATACCAGTCAGGTATCCTCTGAGAATTTGGAGTAAACGTCCAAATGCTATCTTTGAGCCTCCAAAGAAAAATCAGCTAAACTAAGAACAAAGGAATACTTCCTTTTCGGTGAAGTGCAGTGGCAAGATGGCGGTGCAGGTTTCCAGGAAGAGGAAGACACTGATGGCATCTACAAAGTTGAACTGAACAAGTGTCTTACGTGAGAGCTGGCTGAAGATGGAAACTCTGGAGTTGAGGTCCAAGTTGCAGCAACCAGGACAAAAATCATTATCTTGGCCACAAGGACACAGAATGTTCCTGGTGAAAAAAAGAAAGGGGCTGACAGATCCAGGAATTGACTCGTGTGGTCCAAAAGAGATTTGGCTTCTCTGAGGGCAGTGCAGAGCTTTATGATGAAAATGTGGCCACCAGAGGTCTGTGCGCCATTTGCCCAGGTAGAGTCTCTGCATTATAAACTCCCAAGAGGACTTGCTGTGCCAAGGCTGGGTCTGGTGTCCTGTGGGTTATCATGGAGAGTGGGGCTATCATGGCTGTGAGGACATGGTGTCTGGGAAAATCCAAGGACAAAGGGCTAAATCCATGAAGTCTGGATTGCTTGATGATCCACAGTGAGGACCCTGTTAATTACAATGTTGACACCGCAGTGAACCATGTTTTGCTCAAACAAGGTGTGCTGGACATCAAGGCAAAGTTCATTCTGCCTTAGGACCTAGCTGGTGAGGCTGGCCCTATGAAGCCCCTGCCTGATCACATGAGCAGTATGAAACCCAAAAATGAAAGACTGTCCACCACCCCCATCTCTGAACAGAAAAGCAGGGATCCAGAACTACCTGCCACACCCCAGCCGATACCACAGCATAATAGTGTCTCTTTGGCCATTAGATCTGGAGTGTGGTTGTTACTCTATCGAGAATTTTAATAAAATCTTTTAAAAAGAAAAGAAAGAACTAGAGGGTCGGTCTAGAAATTTAGAAACACAAGCAATTCTACTTCAGGTTTAGGAGAAAGAGCGACACTTGCATCAGAAGGAATTGATCTGTTATTCAGTGAGCAAGGAACAAGTCAATATCTTCTTATTATTAATAAAGACTTGAATAAGCTATTAATTTGGAATTGGGGAAGTATCCAGCTGAGAAACTGAAAAGTAAAGATTTTATTTTTAGATTCCAGAGATTAATAGGATCAGGTTTTTAGATGAGGTGTTTATGTTTTATTTCCTTGATTAGGGCACTGTCATGCTGCTTTTTAAATGCTGATGCATGCCCGTTGCTTTTACTTGGACCAAATTTGTTGGTCTTTATTGTGATAAAATACATTATTCAGGGTTGTTAGCTGCTAACAACAATAAATTGGCTATTTAAGCAGAAAAGGAATTCAGTAAAAGAGAACACAAAGCTCTCAGAATCTTCAGATGAGTCAGAGAATAGATGCATAGGTTGATTAAATGACCAGGCACAAAACCCAAGTTACACCATCTGTGGCCCACAGGACACTGACATTGACCCAAGGCAAGGGCCCGGCGTATCAGCTCACCCCTCAGAGACTAGCCATGCTTTCTACCTCTGCTCTTCCAGTTGTCAGCTTCCCAACCACGCCAGGATGAAAACCGCATGCAAGGTCTCTTCTACTTTGGGGGGTGCACTCTAAATCCTACTTCAGCACAAGTACATCTCATTTGTATCTCCTAGGTCACGGGCTAAATTGCTTTTGTCATGTCTGATTCTGTGCAACTCCATGGACTGTGGTCCACCAGGCTTCTCTGTTCATTGGATTCCATGGGCAAGATTACTGGAGTGGGTTGTCCCTGTGGCCCAGAAGGTAAAGAGTCTGCCTGCAATACAGGAGGCCCAGGTTCAACCCTTGGATTGGGACAGTCCCTCGGAGTAGGAAATGGTTACCTCCTCCAGGATTCTTGCCTGGAGAATTCCACAGACAGAGAAGCCGGGCAGGCTACCGTCCACGGAGTGGGAAGAGAGTCACATACGTGACTAAGCGACTAACACTGTCTAATCCTGAGCATCTGTAGGGATGAATACAGGAGATTCGGAGTAACAGACAAAGAGGTGTGGTCGTAGAAGTGGTGGACAGAGAGGGAGTTGGTGATCCCATGCTGCTGGCTGGCTTTGATAACAGAGAATTGAACATCAGGTAAAGAAATACAGGTAGACTCTAGAAGCTGAAAAAGGCAAGGAAACAGATTCTAAAGACAAGACTCCTGAAGGAATGCGGTCCTGCTGGTACCTTAATTTTAAGCTAGTGAGACTGATCTTGGACTTCTGATCTCCAAAACTGTAAGACAATAGGTTTATATTTTTTCAGTTACTGTGGTTTAGTCACTAAGTCATGTCTGACTCCGGTGAAATCACTGAGTTTGTGGTAATTTTTAAACAACAGCAAAATAAAACTAATATAGGGGATAAATTCTCCAAACAAGAGAATGCTCAAAGTCCATAAGGCAATCAGAAAGTATGATAACTGCCCAGCACTTGAAGATTTTACATTTTCAGTTTATATCTTCATCTTTTTGTTCAAACTCTAATAGTGACATGCTGTTGTGGTTCTTATAACAGAGCTACAAACATTATTTGTCAGGTGAAATGATAAATTCTCCATGTGGCTTCTATCAGTTCACCAAGTGTCTTGAGCTATTTTGTGTATATGTGTTCAATTTTGCTAGGGTAATTTGCAGTTGTAAGAATACAGGAGTCTTGTCTCTACTTCTTTTCAAACATTCAAAACCAAAACACAGCGTCTATGCCTTTAGTTTCTTCCCCAAAACAACAATAGCAGCAAAATGATGGAGTAGTTTTCCTCCCCTTTCTATTGACAAAATGACTCTTTATTCTTATTTAAAAACGGCTTTCATCTATTATAATGTAGGTCTCCTTACTTAAATAATAACAACAAAAAAATCTGTTTTAATTGCTTGCCTAATGCTTTGTTTTCCATGAAAAACTAAAACATTGTAACATTATAAAAGATAATTTTACTGTTTCTCGGGGCAGGGGGGAAGGGTGGGGTGGGGGGATGGAATGTGTGTTCTTCACCTCAGGATAAATAGAGTACACTGCACTTTCAGCAACAAACTGAAGGCTCCATTTTGTGTTTTCAGTAGATAGAGGTGATCTCTAATGCAAATATAAATTTTATTCTGAACATTTGTCCATTGGCCAGTCATTTGGAATTCATTTCAACATAGCAACAATACTATTGTTAATTGTTACAGTCTCACTGTGACAACATAAAGTTTTATCTTTGCAGAAGTTAGTACATGAATTCCATCTCAATGAGGGATTCGGTTTATCTAGAACATAATTTGAAGAGCTCAGTGCATCATGTGCCCTGAAGAAAGGAACAGTTTTGTGTGATAAAGGAGGCTGAATGGAATGAAGTCAGGCTCAGGGCTGCCTGAGGAAAGTTTCTCAGAATGCAGGATGAGAGTGACTTGGGAAAAGCTATTAAGCTAGACTGACGAAACATTTTATTTTTAGTCAGGTTGAAATCACTGAGTTTGTGGTAATTTAAACAACAGCAAAATAAAACTAATATAGGGGATAAATTCTCCAAACAAGAGAATGCTCAAAGTCCATAAGGCAATCAGAAAGTATGATAACTGCCCAGCACTTGAAGATTTTACATTTTCAGTTTATATCTTCATCTTTTTGTTCAAACTCTAATAGTGACATGCTGTTGTGGTTCTTATAACAGAGCTACAAACATTATTTGTCAGGTGAAATGATAAATTCTCCATGTGGCTTCTATCAGTTCACCAAGTGTCTTGAGCTATTTTGTGTATATGTGTTCAATTTTGCTAGGGTAATTTGCAGTTGTAAGAATACAGGAGTCTTGTCTCTACTTCTTTTCAAACATTCAAAACCAAAACACAGCGTCTATGCCTTTAGTTTCTTCCCCAAAACAACAATAGCAGCAAAATGATGGAGTAGTTTTCCTCCCCTTTCTATTGACAAAATGACTCTTTATTCTTATTTAAAAACGGCTTTCATCTATTATAATGTAGGTCTCCTTACTTAAATAATAACAACAAAAAAATCTGTTTTAATTGCTTGCCTAATGCTTTGTTTTCCATGAAAAACTAAAACATTGTAACATTATAAAAGATAATTTTACTGTTTCTCGGGGCAGGGGGGAAGGGTGGGGTGGGGGGATGGAATGTGTGTTCTTCACCTCAGGATAAATAGAGTACACTGCACTTTCAGCAACAAACTGAAGGCTCCATTTTGTGTTTTCAGTAGATAGAGGTGATCTCTAATGCAAATATAAATTTTATTCTGAACATTTGTCCATTGGCCAGTCATTTGGAATTCATTTCAACATAGCAACAATACTATTGTTAATTGTTACAGTCTCACTGTGACAACATAAAGTTTTATCTTTGCAGAAGTTAGTACATGAATTCCATCTCAATGAGGGATTCGGTTTATCTAGAACATAATTTGAAGAGCTCAGTGCATCATGTGCCCTGAAGAAAGGAACAGTTTTGTGTGATAAAGGAGGCTGAATGGAATGAAGTCAGGCTCAGGGCTGCCTGAGGGAAAGTTTCTCAGAATGCAGGATGAGAGTGACTTGGGAAAAGACAAATATATTCTGAAGACAAAATGTTCAAGGTTTCATACAGTTCACTGAGGCCATTGGTGTGGGTGGGTTATTTGGAGGCTGGGGAGGGGATGTGGTGAGTAGATATGTGCCGCATGGAGCCTGGTGAAGGGCGAAAACAGATCACACGTGGAAACCCCAGGGTTTTTTTTCTTTTTCTACTTTTAAGATACTTTTTGATGTGGACTATTTTTTAAAATATTCAATGAATTTGTTACAATATTGTTTCTTTTCATACTATGGTTTTTTGGGCATATGGGATCTTAGCCCTGGACGAGAGATCTAACTGCACCCTCTGCATTGGAAGGTAAAGTCTTAACTTCTGGACCACCAGCGAAGTCTCTATACTCTTTTCTTTTTTTTAATTAATTTATTTTTTGGGGGGGTGGGGTAGGGAGGGAGGGGAGCAGGCGGGCCACTTCTATTGGTCTTTCATTTGTCTATTTTCATCCATCTTTGTTCTTTGGCCCTGGTGGGCCTCCCATCGCGGCGGCCTCTGTTGTCGCAGAGCCCCGGCTCTGGGCGCATGCACTCCAGAGCTCTGGCTCGGTAATTGGACACATCGGTCCAGCCGCTCGGGGGCACATGGGATCTTCCCAGGCCAGGGATCAAACCAGCGCCCCTTGCACTGCAAGGCGGTGTCCTCACCCACTGGACCACCAGGGAAGCCCTCTCTATACTCTTTTATAACCATAGTGATTAAAAACAAATGAGAGCCTCAGCTCTTGGTTCCAAGACCTACCTTAAGGAAGTTTCTCATCCTTAAAGACCTGTCTGCTCAACCATAAAGTGACTGGTTGAAAAAGTGAAAGTAAAGTCTCTTAGTCATGTCCTACTCTTTGCCACCCATGGAGATGAGTCATGGAATTCTCCAGGCAAGAATACTGGGGTGGGTAGCCCACACTACAGGCAGATTCTTTACTTCTGAGTTACCAAGGAAGCCCAAGAATACTGGAATACCTATCTCTTCTTCAGGAGATCTTCCTGATTCAGGAATTGAATCGAGTTTTCCTGCATTGAAAAGGATTCTTTACCAGCTGAGCTACAAGACAATCCCAAAAGTAGTTGGTTAACCTCAAATTATTCCTTCATTTCCGTAGTCTCAAATAGACTCTCATTTGACAGAAGAAGATGGAGAAGGGTACATGCAGAATAAACCTAAATCAGGGTCACACTACTAGAGAAGACTCTCAAAGTTTACACACACACACACACACCACGCACGTAACATCTTCTCAGTGTACAATACTGAATGTTTTGTCCTAGAGGACAACTTCACGAAACACAACTGCAGAGAATATAATCCTAATGGTGACCCCAAGAACTGTGCAAAGAGGTCACCTGGACATGAAGAGAAATTTATTTTCACTCAAGGAAATGTGAGTCATGCCATGGGTGAAAGAAATGAGAAAAAAAATTGAAAACTGTTGCAACCTCATTGTTGATTCAGGAAAATCCTACAAGGTTTCCTGAGGGTTGTGCTGGGTCTTGAACTATACATGTTCTCATGGCCCTGCACTGAATCTATCACAACCCAATCACCAACAAATCCTGTTAATCCTACCTTCCAACCTTATACCAAATGCATCTACTGCCTTTTACCTCCACTATTACCACCAAATCCAAGCCAACATCATCTGACCCCTTGACTGGAGACTTCCAAAACCTTTGGATCATTCTGGCATGGAAAACAATATATTTTTAAGCACATACACTCATCATTATGTGTGATGATTTCTTTTTCTATTCTTTTTTGGATATGGACTTGTTTTAAGATCTTAATTGAATTTGTTACAATATTGCTTCTGTTTTATGGTTTGTTTTTTTTGGCCACAAGGCACGCGGGATCTTGGCTCCTATCTGTTGATTTCTTTATGAATAACATATCTACTATGGTAGATATGCATATTATAGTATAGAAACATAATGTAGAAACAGAAACTTTAAAATAAGAAATCTATATTGTACATAGATGTATATGTCTATATAGACCCATGTATGTGTACATGTAAACAAATTTTTTTTTCTCCAGTGCCGCCTCCCTCACTCTCCAAGCTCAGTGTTCTCTGCATTGGAACCGCTGACCTAGTCTACTAAAATTTTTTTTCTCCAGTGCCGTCCTACAAGACAATCCCAAAAGTAGTTGGTTAACCTCAAATTATTCCTTCATTTCCGTAGTCTCAAATAGACTCTCATTTGACAGAAGAAGATGGAGAAGGGTACATGCAGAATAAACCTAAATCAGGGTCACACTACTAGAGAAGACTCTCAAAGTTTACACACACACACACACACCACGCACGTAACATCTTCTCAGTGTACAATACTGAATGTTTTGTCCTAGAGGACAACTTCACGAAACACAACTGCAGAGAATATAATCCTAATGGTGACCCCAAGAACTGTGCAAAGAGGTCACCTGGACATGAAGAGAAATTTATTTTCACTCAAGGAAATGTGAGTCATGCCATGGGTGAAAGAAATGAGAAAAAAAATTGAAAACTGTTGCAACCTCATTGTTGATTCAGGAAAATCCTACAAGGTTTCCTGAGGGTTGTGCTGGGTCTTGAACTATACATGTTCTCATGGCCCTGCACTGAATCTAGCACAACCCAATCACCAACAAATCCTGTTAATCCTACCTTCCAACCTTATACCAAATGCATCTACTGCCTTTTACCTCCACTATTACCACCAAATCCAAGCCAACATCATCTGACCCCTTGACTGGAGACTTCCAAAACCTTTGGATCATTCTGGCATGGAAAACAATATATTTTTAAGCACATACACTCATCATTATGTGTGATGATTTCTTTTTCTATTCTTTTTTGGATATGGACTTGTTTTAAGATCTTAATTGAATTTGTTACAATATTGCTTCTGTTTTATGGTTTGTTTTTTTTGGCCACAAGGCACGCGGGATCTTGGCTCCTATCTGTTGATTTCTTTATGAATAACATATCTACTATGGTAGATATGCATATTATAGTATAGAAACATAATGTAGAAACAGAAACTTTAAAATAAGAAATCTATATTGTACATAGATGTATATGTCTATATAGACCCATGTATGTGTACATGTAAACAAATTTTTTTTTCTCCAGTGCCGCCTCCCTCACTCTCCAAGCTCAGTGTTCTCTGCATTGGAACCGCTGACCTAGTCTACTATAATTGCCTCTTAATTGATCTCCCTACTTCCACTCTTGTTTCCTATCATTTGTTTGCCACAGAAGAATTAAATAGGGTCATGCTATTCTTCTGATTACAACTCTCCAATGGCTTGTCATTGTACTTAAAATAAGATCCAAACTCCTTCTGCTGACCTTCACTTGTCCCTAATGGAGACCCTGCCTGCTTCTCCAAACCCCTCTGCCTGAACCTTGTCACATGAACCTCCTTTCTCTTTTTTTTGTTTTTTTCCTCAGACAGGCAGGATGAGGGTTTATTCGAGTTGTGCGAAGAGGGATGATCGAGTCCAAAGAGCCTCCTTTCTCTTCCTCAACATGCCAAGCCCATCCCACAGTGGAGGTTTGGAAGCAACTCTTCTCTCTACCTTGAAAGCACGCCCCTAGGTCACCACAAGTTTAACTCCTGATCACACAGACATCACATCAATGGCCCCTCCTAAATGAAACAACCTAAGCCCTTTCAACTAGGGTACTGGCTCCGTCACTGTCTAGCCTGTCACACTGGGGGGATTTTCAATGTGGCCTTTGCCTGCTAGCTGATGGTCACTGGGGAGAGTATGCTTACACTTGCATGTGTGTCCACTGACCATTGTGTATTGCCAAATAAGAGTAGAGAATTTACCTATTGCACTAACTGCCATGAGTCCTCAATAAATATTGGCGAAGCGAATGAATTGAGTACTTCATTAATAGAAATTTGATGAGCTCTTGATACAAAGTCAGTTGAATCAAGCCTATTGAGTACAGTTTTATTAAGCCTATTTTTACTGAATTATTTCTTGTCAGTCACTTCTGAGGTGGGGGGGAAAATGTAGGAGGTTTTATAGAAATAGCCAGACAAGGGCTCAGGTTTCTTTAAAACACCTATAATCAAAGGAAGGTGAGTCTAACAAGGGAATCACAGATTTCCAAAAATAAACATCCCTTTGAAAACAGGCAACCTGCCATGCCTTGTAACAGGAGCTCTAAAACCCCATTACTGAGCCCTTTCTAGGAAACCTCAGTAATAGGAGTACTATTCAGTACTAATCTGCTCTTAAAGGACTTTCCCCTTATAGACCCATGTATGTGTACATGTAAACAAATTTTTTTTTCTCCAGTGCCGCCTCCCTCACTCTCCAAGCTCAGTGTTCTCTGCATTGGAACCGCTGACCTAGTCTACTATAATTGCCTCTTAATTGATCTCCCTACTTCCACTCTTGTTTCCTATCATTTGTTTGCCACAGAAGAATTAAATAGGGTCATGCTATTCTTCTGATTACAACTCTCCAATGGCTTGTCATTGTACTTAAAATAAGATCCAAACTCCTTCTGCTGACCTTCACTTGTCCCTAATGGAGACCCTGCCTGCTTCTCCAAACCCCTCTGCCTGAACCTTGTCACATGAACCTCCTTTCTCTTTTTTTTGTTTTTTTCCTCAGACAGGCAGGATGAGGGTTTATTCGAGTTGTGCGAAGAGGGATGATCGAGTCCAAAGAGCCTCCTTTCTCTTCCTCAACATGCCAAGCCCATCCCACAGTGGAGGTTTGGAAGCAACTCTTCTCTCTACCTTGAAAGCACGCCCCTAGGTCACCACAAGTTTAACTCCTGATCACACAGACATCACATCAATGGCCCCTCCTAAATGAAACAACCTAAGCCCTTTCAACTAGGGTACTGGCTCCGTCACTGTCTAGCCTGTCACACTGGGGGGATTTTCAATGTGGCCTTTGCCTGCTAGCTGATGGTCACTGGGGAGAGTATGCTTACACTTGCATGTGTGTCCACTGACCATTGTGTATTGCCAAATAAGAGTAGAGAATTTACCTATTGCACTAACTGCCATGAGTCCTCAATAAATATTGGCGAAGCGAATGAATTGAGTACTTCATTAATAGAAATTTGATGAGCTCTTGATACAAAGTCAGTTGAATCAAGCCTATTGAGTACAGTTTTATTAAGCCTATTTTTACTGAATTATTTCTTGTCAGTCACTTCTGAGGTGGGGGGGAAAATGTAGGAGGTTTTATAGAAATAGCCAGACAAGGGCTCAGGTTTCTTTAAAACACCTATAATCAAAGGAAGGTGAGTCTAACAAGGGAATCACAGATTTCCAAAAATAAACATCCCTTTGAAAACAGGCAACCTGCCATGCCTTGTAACAGGAGCTCTAAAACCCCATTACTGAGCCCTTTCTAGGAAACCTCAGTAATAGGAGTACTATTCAGTAATCTCTAATTGGCTGTGCTCTTAAAGGACCTTAAATAAATAACAGGCCTTATCTGATCTGAATTGTAGCCAAAGGTTGTCATTTGAAGGAGATAATGCACTCGTGAAAGATATCATGTTGGGAAAGGAATACTGAACTAGTCTCTGCTCCTCAATGAAATATTTGAGGAAAAAATGTTAATCTCATGCATGCCTATTGAAAAGAACTAAGTTTTGAAAACACAAGCCTCATTGGAATGCTCATATTCAGACAGATTGTTAAAATACATTATCAAAGACATAAATACCCTAAATATTCTGAAAGGGTCTAGTGTCGGACCCTATGTTATTACTTCACATACTGAATTCTCATTCAAAATTGTGAATTTGTTTGTGGTGTGAAGTAGCATAAGAATTCTTTATAATCAGCTCTAGGCAAACTCGTGTGTTGGGCAGAGTTAGAAATCCAAGTCCCTAACCAAATTCACACACACATACATAGACACGCATGTATACACACCCACATGCTTCATTCAATTTTTTAGAATCCAGTAGGATATGGAATAGGACTGATTAGCATTTTTATGTAAATTATTAGTGTCTTAATCAGTGTCCTAACTCTTCCAGAAATATTTGTACCTGAATTTTTTAAATTTTTAATAATATTATATATTTATTTGTTTGTTTTTGGTTGTGCTGGGTCTTTGTTGCTGTGCTCCAGCTTCCTCTAGCTGTGGTGAGTCGGGGCTGCTTTCTAGTTGGGATGCTTGGGCTTCTCACTGCAGTGACTTGCTGAGCCCAGGCTGTAGGGCACTCAGGCTTCAGTGGTTGCAGCTCTCAAGCTCTAGGGTGCAGGCTCTGTAGCTGTTGCACACGGGCTTAGTTGTTCCATGCCTCGTGGGGTCTTCCCAGACTAGGAATCAAACCCATGTTCCTTGCATTGGCAGGCAGATTCTTTACCACTGAGCCATCAGGAAAGCTCTGTCATATTTTTTTTTTTTTTTTGGCCATGTGATGTGGCATGTGGGAGCCAACCTAGGATTGAACCTGCAATCCTGTCAGAGTCTAAGCTACTGGAACACCAGGGAAGTCCTGAATCTTTTTTAAACTACAGAATTTTTAAAAAATTTGTCTCTCCAACAAAGACATTTTGATATTGAACATGGAGTTGAAGGTGTTGGTTTGGAGTTAGAAGCCTGCCTCTTTCTGAAGTCATGTCAGTTGAAGCCATTTAGTGGTTCTGAGTGTGTCATTTTGGAAAAATGGATCTGCTCATTCCAGGAGAGAACTCAGCCCCATCATCCAATTGGCTGGAACCATGAACAGAAACACACACTCGGGAACTTCCACCTGTCATCAGGAAACACAAACACCCACCTCCTAATCCACCTTCCTTTGACTAACAGCTCAGATGATACTGCTGAATTCAATATAAATTTCTTAATTATTCATTCTGAATGTGCCTCCTTGAAAACAAAGACATTTTTATCTCCCTTGCTTTCTCACATTTTCTTTCCAAAGAAAACTCCTGTCAGAAACTATTATGACTTGTTAGAAATCTAGTGTCTCCAGCAAGCTCTGTGCTACTCAGAACGCAGTCTGGGAAGCACTTCTCTATGCAAGGAACTGTCTCTTAAAGAGACAACCTGTACAGAACCAGGAAACCCAGTTGAATAAAAAAAGAGAGGTAAAGAACAAAATCTTGGAATATACTAGAAATGAAACACAGCCTCACACAATCTATAGGCTCACCCCCATTCTCACAGTCCCTTCCTCTAATATGTAGAACTACTTGTGGGCAGGGTCTTCCATTTGGGATGGTTTCAGGTCTACACATGAATCTCTTAACCCTCCTTCTCCCTGCCTTCCAGTCACCACCATGGGAATCTGCTTTGTAGTTTTGTCTTTGTCGTTCCCACTCTCACCGCAATGCCTGCCATGACGTCAACACCAGATGGGGGTTGGACAGAGCTGGCTGATCCAGGAACCAGGATCCAATCAAATCTCTTTCCTTAAATATTAAAATTTGAAACTTCATCCACGTTTCACCCATCTTCTACCTAGTGCAGCTTCAATACATAGAGCCAGAGCTGCCAGATCTTTGGGGTTTGCCATTAGAAAGAAGCCAGCCTGAGCGAATGAGGCCTATACAGAAGCAGTTACAGGAATGAGAAAGGGTCGTGCAGAGTCCTGGCGGGGTTGGTCTTGCATTCTGCTGTGTCCATAAGTGTGGCCCTTCCTCTGGCTACACACGTTTTTGAGGGAGCCACCCTTTTTGCCTAAGCTGTGGTTGAGCTCATTTTCTATATTCTCTATGAGAAAAGCTCTAAGCATCCTGGTGTGTGTTCTGCTTTCTCAGATATACAATGAAGTTCTCAGAGCTCCATCCATTGTCATCAGGAAAAATGACCACAGAAACACCCACACTTCGGAACAAAAAATCCACCTGTCATCAGGAAACACAAACACCCACCTCCTAATCCACCTTCCTTTGACTAACAGCTCAGATGATACTGCTGAATTCAATATAAATTTCTTAATTATTCATTCTGAATGTGCCTCCTTGAAAACAAAGACATTTTTATCTCCCTTGCTTTCTCACATTTTCTTTCCAAAGAAAACTCCTGTCAGAAACTATTATGACTTGTTAGAAATCTAGTGTCTCCAGCAAGCTCTGTGCTACTCAGAGCAGTATGGGAAGCACTTCTCTATGCAAGGAACTGTCTCTTAAAGAGACAACCTGTACAGAACCAGGAAACCCAGTTGAATAAAAAAAGAGAGGTAAAGAACAAAATCTTGGAATATACTAGAAATGAAACACAGCCTCACACAATCTATAGGCTCACCCCCATTCTCACAGTCCCTTCCTCTAATATGTAGAACTACTTGTGGGCAGGGTCTTCCATTTGGGATGGTTTCAGGTCTACACATGAATCTCTTAACCCTCCTTCTCCCTGCCTTCCAGTCACCACCATGGGAATCTGCTTTGTAGTTTTGTCTTTGTCGTTCCCACTCTCACCGCAATGCCTGCCATGACGTCAACACCAGATGGGGGTTGGACAGAGCTGGCTGATCCAGGAACCAGGATCCAATCAAATCTCTTTCCTTAAATATTAAAATTTGAAACTTCATCCACGTTTCACCCATCTTCTACCTAGTGCAGCTTCAATACATAGAGCCAGAGCTGCCAGATCTTTGGGGTTTGCCATTAGAAAGAAGCCAGCCTGAGCGAATGAGGCCTATACAGAAGCAGTTACAGGAATGAGAAAGGGTCGTGCAGAGTCCTGGCGGGGTTGGTCTTGCATTCTGCTGTGTCCATAAGTGTGGCCCTTCCTCTGGCTACACACGTTTTTGAGGGAGCCACCCTTTTTGCCTAAGCTGTGGTTGAGCTCATTTTCTATATTCTCTATGAGAAAAGCTCTAAGCATCCTGGTGTGTGTTCTGCTTTCTCAGATATACAATGAAGTTCTCAGAGCTCACCTCTTCTTTCTTCAGAAGCCTCCATTGTATGCACCACAGCATTTGGTACACAAGAGGCGTTCAGTCAGCATACCTAAGTGCTTTCCATGCTCAGTGTCTCTTGGTGCCATGTTGGAGCAGGACAGAGGATGTAGAAAGTGCTAGATAGGCATGAAGCTAGGAGAGCACTGAACAAAACTGGGGTAAAACCTCCTACAGTGGCCACCCTCCATGGAGAACCCCAATGATCCCATCCTCCTGACATTCGTACCTTGTATAGTTCCCTCCTGCTTTGTACCAGGGATGATCTCTGTGACGGTCTACCACAGAGTATGGACTGTCCCTTCTTACATTTGTTATAAAAGGCAAAAGCATTGAGCCTTGGTCTCTCAGTCATGGACTGCAGCCTGCCAGGCTCCTCTGCCCATGGGATTCTCCAGGCAAGAATCCTGTAGTGGGTCGTCACTCCCTCCTCCAGGAGATCTTACCAACACAGGGGTTAAATCCAGGTCTCCTGCATTGCAGACAGATTCTTTACCATCTAAGCCACCAGAGAAGCTCCCTATAAAAGGCAGCTTCCATCTTAAGTGTTCTCTGGCTTGCTAGCCAGCTTTCTGGAGTATCACTCTCTCTACAGGAAGCCAGAGAGGAGCTGAGGCTTGCTGCCCCCCAACCCCACCAGTGACTTATATTTACCCCTAACCATTGAAATTCATCCAACGTTCCCCTTTCCTTAAATATTAAAATTTGAAACTTCATCCACGTTTCACCCATCTTCTACCTAGTGCAGCTTCAATACATAGAGCCAGAGCTGCCAGATCTTTGGGGTTTGCCATTAGAAAGAAGCCAGCCTGAGCGAATGAGGCCTATACAGAAGCAGTTACAGGAATGAGAAAGGGTCGTGCAGAGTCCTGGCGGGGTTGGTCTTGCATTCTGCTGTGTCCATAAGTGTGGCCCTTCCTCTGGCTACACACGTTTTTGAGGGAGCCACCCTTTTTGCCTAAGCTGTGGTTGAGCTCATTTTCTATATTCTCTATGAGAAAAGCTCTAAGCATCCTGGTGTG
Source organism: Tragulus kanchil (assembly GCA_022376925.1). Classification (NCBI taxonomy): domain Eukaryota; kingdom Metazoa; phylum Chordata; class Mammalia; order Artiodactyla; family Tragulidae; genus Tragulus; species Tragulus kanchil. The sequence goes on from JAIOJX010000004.1 coordinate 150,683,865, forward strand.
TGTTCTGCTTTCTCAGATATACAATGAAGTTCTCAGAGCTCACCTCTTCTTTCTTCAGAAGCCTCCATTGTATGCACCACAGCATTTGGTACACAAGAGGCGTTCAGTCAGCATACCTAAGTGCTTTCCATGCTCAGTGTCTCTTGGTGCCATGTTGGAGCAGGACAGAGGATGTAGAAAGTGCTAGATAGGCATGAAGCTAGGAGAGCACTGAACAAAACTGGGGTAAAACCTCCTACAGTGGCCACCCTCCATGGAGAACCCCAATAATCCCATCCTCCTGACATTCGTACCTTGTATAGTTCCCTCCTGCTTTGTACCAGGGATGATCTCTGTGACGGTCTACCACAGAGTATGGACTGTCCCTTCTTACATTTGTTATAAAAGGCAAAAGCATTGAGCCTTGGTCTCTCAGTCATGGACTGCAGCCTGCCAGGCTCCTCTGCCCATGGGATTCTCCAGGCAAGAATCCTGTAGTGGGTCGTCACTCCCTCCTCCAGGAGATCTTACCAACACAGGGGTTAAATCCAGGTCTCCTGCATTGCAGACAGATTCTTTACCATCTAAGCCACCAGAGAAGCTCCCTATAAAAGGCAGCTTCCATCTTAAGTGTTCTCTGGCTTGCTAGCCAGCTTTCTGGAGTATCACTCTCTCTACAGGAAGCCAGAGAGGAGCTGAGGCTTGCTGCCACCCCACCAGTGAACTTATATGTGGATGGCCCCAGTCAAGTTCTGAGATGACTGCAACACTGGCCAACATGGTGGCTGCAACATTGTGAGCCTTCCTGAGCCAGAACCCTTGAGCTAAGCCTCTACCTGATGGCTGACCCTCAGAAGCCAGGAAATTATCAATTATTTTTCTTTTAAGCATCTAAGTTTAGGGGTAAGGGTGTCTGTGTGTGTGTGTGTGTGTGTGTGTCTGTGTGTGTGTGTGTGTGTGCTTAGTCACTCAGTTTCACTATTCATGATAGATGCTTCTTCTTTGTGACCCTATGGACTGTAGCCCACCAGGCTTCTGTGTCTATGGGATTCTCCAGGCAAGAATACTGGGGTGGGTTGCTATTTCCTCCTCCAGGAGAGCTTCCTGACCCAAGGATTGAACCCACATCTCCTGCTCCTCTTGTACTGCAGGCAGAGTCTTTACCACTGAGCCACTGGGGAAGCCTAGACCACCAGGGAAGTCCATCCTCTCTGATTTCTTCAAGCACTGCTGATTCTCTTACACTCAGTGTAAGCCTCTTGTCATCATGAAGCACTGACCAGCTTTCAAGCCATAACAGTTTTTATATTCTCTGAACATCTCTAGCTCCTAGCATGTAAACCACAGAATTTGATGCTTGGTTCTACCTTGTGGTATTACTGACTTTTCCTCAAATTCTTACCTTCTACAAAGACTGTAAGATACAGTTCTTTGGTAGCATTGCGACTGTTTACCTCAGTTTGGGACTTGAATTCATGTGCTGGAACTCAAACACAGCCAAAATTCAGTCTTCCAACTGAGAACACAGACCTGGTTTCAGAACCTGATGAAGCTCAGGTTCTTTGATGTCTCATTGCAGATATAATTCAGTGAAAGATAAAGAGATAGGTAAGAAGTGGATTTATTCAGAGAGAAACACTCCATAGACAAAGTGTGGGTCATTGCAGAGGGCAAGTGTGACTTGAAATATAGTCTGGTTAGCTTTTACAGGCTGTGTCTTTTCATAGGTTAATAAGTGAGACATGATTTTGAGCAAATGCTGGTGGATATTGAAGGACAGGGAAGCCTGGCACGCTGCCATTCATGGGGCTTTAAAGAGTTGGACACAACCTAGTGACTAAACAACAACAACAAATGAGTGGGAAGATTATTCCAACTATTCGAGAGAAGGGGCAGGAATTTTCAGGGCTTGGGCACTTTTTGATCTTCGATGGAACTCTCATGGTGCCTCTGGGTGTGCAGTGAGCATATACTGAGGCTCAAGGTCTAGGCCATCTAGGACATAGTTGGTTCGAATCAGTTTATGTTGTGCTCCCAGCCTATGTCCTTCTTTCAAAGGTTGTTCCTTGGCCCCCTCCTCTCCTGTTTCAGCATCAGCGTCAGTGGTTTCCAAATCCAGTCACATATCAAAATCATCTTTGATGCCTCTTAAAAGCTTTCTTTAAAAAATGCAGATTTAAGTACCCATGTCAGATTTAGTGCCTAACTAAGAATTTGGGGGAGTGAAGCTCAAGAGAATATTATGTTAACAAATTCCCCAGAGGACGTTTATGATGTTAAGTTAGGAGCATCATTAAATGAGTTTTATTTCAGCACCAGTATACAGAGAAGCCAAGTTTTTGGTAACAACAATTTGTCTCCTGGACCTGAGCTTAGTTGGGTGTTTTAGGAAGGCAACATTTTAATCTTGCAAAACATCAGCTTGGACACTTGGGCTATATATGTTCCTTTAAACACTTTATTATAATCGTCAATCTACCTTACATAATTCCATGAGAAGTGAAAGTGTCAGTGGCTCAGTTGTATCTGATTCTTTGCCACTCCGTGGGCCATAGTCCACCAGGCTCCTCTGTCCATGGAATTCTCCAGGCAAGAATATCGGTGTGGGTTGCCATTTCCTCCTCCAGGGGATCCAGGGATTGAACCTGAGTCTTCCACGTTGCAGGATGATTCTTTACTGTCTTGGCCACCAAGGAAGAAGGTAAAAATTATTTTAAATAATCTGAGGGGTTTAATGAAAGATATGACAAAAATGTAAATTATTTAAGTTGTTCAATACCATTTTAGGAGCAGCACCCCCGAAAATGATAAGCTGTGAAAACAGTAGGTAGTTTTAATAGATAATTAAACTTAGCCTAAGAACGTACTCTATTGCCAGGTCAATAAGTAGGTCGCATCGGCCTAATAAGTACAACAAATATTCGAGAGAAGGGGCAGGAATTTTGAGTGGGAAGATTATTCCAACTATTCGAGAGAAGGGGCAGGAATTTTCAGGGCTTGGGCACTTTTGATCTTGATGGAACTCTCATGGTGCCTCTGGGTGTGCAGTGAGCATATACTGAGGCTCAAGGTCTAGGCCATCTAGGACATAGTTGGTTCGAATCAGTTTATGTTGTGCTCCCAGCCTATGTCCTTCTTTCAAAGGTTGTTCCTTGGCCCCCTCCTCTCCTGTTTCAGCATCAGCGTCAGTGGTTTCCAAATCCAGTCACATATCAAAATCATCTTTGATGCCTCTTAAAAGCTTTCTTTAAAAAATGCAGATTTAAGTACCCATGTCAGATTTAGTGCCTAACTAAGAATTTGGGGGAGTGAAGCTCAAGAGAATATTATGTTAACAAATTCCCCAGAGGACGTTTATGATGTTAAGTTAGGAGCATCATTAAATGAGTTTTATTTCAGCACCAGTATACAGAGAAGCCAAGTTTTTGGTAACAACAATTTGTCTCCTGGACCTGAGCTTAGTTGGGTGTTTTAGGAAGGCAACATTTTAATCTTGCAAAACATCAGCTTGGACACTTGGGCTATATATGTTCCTTTAAACACTTTATTATAATCGTCAATCTACCTTACATAATTCCATGAGAAGTGAAAGTGTCAGTGGCTCAGTTGTATCTGATTCTTTGCCACTCCGTGGGCCATAGTCCACCAGGCTCCTCTGTCCATGGAATTCTCCAGGCAAGAATATCGGTGTGGGTTGCCATTTCCTCCTCCAGGGGATCCAGGGATTGAACCTGAGTCTTCCACGTTGCAGGATGATTCTTTACTGTCTTGGCCACCAAGGAAGAAGGTAAAAATTATTTTAAATAATCTGAGGGGTTTAATGAAAGATATGACAAAAATGTAAATTATTTAAGTTGTTCAATACCATTTTAGGAGCAGCACCCCCGAAAATGATAAGCTGTGAAAACAGTAGGTAGTTTTAATAGATAATTAAACTTAGCCTAAGAACGTACTCTATTGCCAGGTCAATAAGTAGGTCGCATCGGCCTAAAATAGACAAGGTCAAGAAAAGCAATCTATGAAAACAGATAAATATTATGTCATGTCAGATAAATACTGTATAATATCTGACTACTTTGGAGTACTATTTATTAATAATAAAAAAATAAAAAACTGTGAACAAAGTGAAACAGTTCTCTGGAAATTTAACATGTCCATGGCATTATATTTCCTTGATTTTATTTGAGCGTGTTGTTCTTGTTTAGTTGCTAAGCTGCGTTTTACTCTTTTGTGACCCCATGGGCTCTATTAGCCCACCAGGCTCCACTGTCCATGGAATTTTCCAGGCAAGAATGAAGTGGGAACAGGATGGAGTGGGTTGCCATTTCCTCCTCTAGGGGATCTTCCAACTCAAAGACTGAACCCTGGTCTCCTGCACTGGCACTGAGCCTCCAGGGAGCCCCATATTTATGAGTCACTCATATGAATGACCACATTAGGACTAGAGCGAAGAATTAGATACATGCTTCCAACTGAAATGTTAGCAGACATCTTGTTTGGATCTCACAAGATGGTTTTAACAAAACCCTACATATGACAGCAGGTTTCCTCCCTAAAATGACACTGCACATTTTTGTCTCACTAAATATTCACCAGTAGAGTACTTCCCTGCCAACAAAGTTATTTACTATTCCTCAAACACAACTTGCACTTTCTTGCCTAGGCGTTTTCAATCTTTTGTTCTGCCAAATACACGAATACTCTCTCCATGTTCCCCCACCTTCACCTCCACCGACACAGTTTGTACCCATCCACATGACTGCCCCACTGTGATGACTTCCAGATGACTGCACTCCACAGTCACCCTCCCTCTAGATTTCAACCTGAGTCTTCCACGTTGCAGGATGATTCTTTACTGTCTTGGCCACCAAGGAAGAAGGTAAAAATTATTTTAAATAATCTGAGGGGTTTAATGAAAGATATGACAAAAATGTAAATTATTTAAGTTGTTCAATACCATTTTAGGAGCAGCACCCCCGAAAATGATAAGCTGTGAAAACAGTAGGTAGTTTTAATAGATAATTAAACTTAGCCTAAGAACGTACTCTATTGCCAGGTCAATAAGTAGGTCGCATCGGCCTAAAATAGACAAGGTCAAGAAAAGCAATCTATGAAAACAGATAAATATTATGTCATGTCAGATAAATACTGTATAATATCTGACTACTTTGGAGTACTATTTATTAATAATAAAAAAATAAAAAACTGTGAACAAAGTGAAACAGTTCTCTGCGGGAAATTTAACATGTCCATGGCATTATATTTCCTTGATTTTATTTGAGCGTGTTGTTCTTGTTTAGTTGCTAAGCTGCGTTTTACTCTTTTGTGACCCCATGGGCTCTATTAGCCCACCAGGCTCCACTGTCCATGGAATTTTCCAGGCAAGAATGAAGTGGGAACAGGATGGAGTGGGTTGCCATTTCCTCCTCTAGGGGATCTTCCAACTCAAAGACTGAACCCTGGTCTCCTGCACTGGCACTGAGCCTCCAGGGAGCCCCATATTTATGAGTCACTCATATGAATGACCACATTAGGACTAGAGCGAAGAATTAGATACATGCTTCCAACTGAAATGTTAGCAGACATCTTGTTTGGATCTCACAAGATGGTTTTAACAAAACCCTACATATGACAGCAGGTTTCCTCCCTAAAATGACACTGCACATTTTTGTCTCACTAAATATTCACCAGTAGAGTACTTCCCTGCCAACAAAGTTATTTACTATTCCTCAAACACAACTTGCACTTTCTTGCCTAGGCGTTTTCAATCTTTTGTTCTGCCAAATACACGAATACTCTCTCCATGTTCCCCCACCTTCACCTCCACCGACACAGTTTGTACCCATCCACATGACTGCCCCACTGTGATGACTTCCAGATGACTGCACTCCACAGTCACTTCCTCCCTCCTAGATTTCTTTTTTTTATTTGAAGTAGAGTTGATTTACCATGTTGTGTTAGTTTTGAGCATACAGCAAAGTGATTCAGTTATATATACCATGTATGCGTGTGTGCTATACATACATATGGGTGTGTGATTCTTTCTGATCACAGGTTATTATAAGATATTCAATATAGTTCTCTGTGTTATACGGTAGGCCTCCTGTTGGCTATCTGTTTTATAGTAGTATGTATCTGTTAATCCCAGACTCCTAATATTTCCCCCTTCCTTTCCCGTTTGGTGACTAAAAGTTTGTTTTAGGCTTTCCAACGCCAGCGCCGCCTCTAGCTTGCCGAGCTCCAGCCGAAGGAGAAGGAGGGTAAGTAAGGAGGTCTCTACACCATGGCTCTTACAAAGCAGACTGCCCGCAAATCGACCGGTGGTAAAGCACCGAGGAAGCAACTGGCTACAAAAGCCGCTCGCAAGAGTGCGCCCTCTACCGGAGGGGTGAAGAAACCTCATCGTTACAGGCCTGGTACTGTGGCACTCCGCGAAATTAGACGGTATCAGAAGTCCACTGAACTTCCGATTCGCAAACTTCCCTTCCAGCGTCTGGTTCGGGAAATTGCTCAGGACTTCAAAACAGATTCGCGCTTCCAGAGTGCAGCTATTGGTGTTTTGCAGGAGGCAAGAGAGGCCTATCTGGTTGGCCTTTTTGAAGACACCAACCTGTGTGCTATCCATGCCAAATGTGTAACAATTATGCCAAAAGACATCCAGCTAGCACGCCGCATATGTGGAGAGCATGCTTAAGAATCCACTATGTTGGAAAACATTTCATTCTTTAAAAAAAAAAAAATTCTCTTCTTCCTGTAGTTCTGAACGTTAGATATTTTTTTTCCATGGGGTCAAAAGGTACCTAAGTATATGATTGCAAGTGGAAAAATAGGGGACAGAAATCAGGTATCAGCAGTTTTCCATTTTCATTTGTGTGTGCATTTTTAATATAAATGTGGGGACATAAAGCATTAATGCAAGTCAAAATGTTTCAGTGAACAAGTTTCAGCAGTTCAACTTTATAACAATTATAAATAAACCTGTTAAATTTTTCTGGAAAAAATAATAATAAAAGTTTGTTTTATATGTCACCTTTGTGGTTATAAGTTTGGTCCATTTCTGTTTTGTATATAGCTAATTTGTACCTTTATTTTTTTAAGATTTCACAAATAAGGGCTTCTCTGTGTTATACGGTAGGCCTCCTGTTGGCTATCTGTTTTATAGTAGTATGTATCTGTTAATCCCAGACTCCTAATATTTCCCCCTTCCTTTCCCGTTTGGTGACTAAAAGTTTGTTTTAGGCTTTCCAACGCCAGCGCCGCCTCTAGCTTGCCGAGCTCCAGCCGAAGGAGAAGGAGGGTAAGTAAGGAGGTCTCTACACCATGGCTCTTACAAAGCAGACTGCCCGCCAAATCGACCGGTGGTAAAGCACCGAGGAAGCAACTGGCTACAAAAGCCGCTCGCAAGAGTGCGCCCTCTACCGGAGGGGTGAAGAAACCTCATCGTTACAGGCCTGGTACTGTGGCACTCCGCGAAATTAGACGGTATCAGAAGTCCACTGAACTTCCGATTCGCAAACTTCCCTTCCAGCGTCTGGTTCGGGAAATTGCTCAGGACTTCAAAACAGATTCGCGCTTCCAGAGTGCAGCTATTGGTGTTTTGCAGGAGGCAAGAGAGGCCTATCTGGTTGGCCTTTTTGAAGACACCAACCTGTGTGCTATCCATGCCAAATGTGTAACAATTATGCCAAAAGACATCCAGCTAGCACGCCGCATATGTGGAGAGCATGCTTAAGAATCCACTATGTTGGAAAACATTTCATTCTTTAAAAAAAAAAAAATTCTCTTCTTCCTGTAGTTCTGAACGTTAGATATTTTTTTTCCATGGGGTCAAAAGGTACCTAAGTATATGATTGCAAGTGGAAAAATAGGGGACAGAAATCAGGTATCGGCAGTTTTTCCATTTTCATTTGTGTGTGCATTTTTAATATAAATGTGGGGACATAAAGCATTAATGCAAGTCAAAATGTTTCAGTGAACAAGTTTCAGCAGTTCAACTTTATAACAATTATAAATAAACCTGTTAAATTTTTCTGGAAAAAATAATAATAAAAGTTTGTTTTATATGTCACCTTTGTGGTTATAAGTTTGGTCCATTTCTGTTTTGTATATAGCTAATTTGTACCTTTATTTTTTTAAGATTTCACAAATAAGGGCTTCCCTGGTTCTCCAGTAGGTAAAAGAGTCTGCCTTGCACTGCAAGGAGCGCTGGTTCGATCCCTGGCACAGGAATATCCCACATGCCGCAGAGTGGCTGGACAGGTGTGTCCAATTACAAGCCAGTGCTCTGGAACACATGTGCCCAAAGTCTGTGCTCTGCTACAGGAGAGGCCACTGCAACGACAGGCCCACACAGGCCAAAGAACAAAGATGGATGAAAATAAATAAATGAAAGACCAATAAAAGTGGGGAAAATAAGATTCCAGAAATAAGCAATATCATACGATATTTGTCTTTCTCTGTCTGGCTTGCTTCACTCAGTAGGATCATCTCTAAGTCCCTGAATTTCTTTGAGGCACATGCTCTGCCATTTGAAAACTCATGAGAATTTCTTTCTTTTATATTATCTAAATCGTCACTTATTTATGATTCATCTTGGCAATCATTTTGAATCCTTTTGGAGAACTCTTTGTGTCATATACCTCAACAACACTCTTATAAACGAGAGGATGACAAGGTATACCTGTTGCTTGATTGCTCATTCATTTATGGACAAAGGAATAGGAAAGAGATGCAAAAGTACAGACACCAGCTATGAAGTATGTGCTACCAGGTACTTACTTTTCATGCTACTGCTTGGATTTTATATAATTTAATATCTCAGTATCTTATAAAATAGATTCTCTTATGACCCCCATTTTATCAAAGGAACACATTCTCTAAGGAAGATTTGCTTCTCTGCCTCACTGCCCCTTCCCACTCATTTCAGATTGAGTTCAGCATTGCCCAGGGCTTCCTATGAATTCTGTCCTACCTGAAAATCTGGTTCAAGGGAAAGTGGTTTATCAGCCTTGTGTCTAAGCCATGGGGCAAACACAAATAATGAGGCCTCTCCTGTTCCCATTTAAAGGTTAAAGATTTGCGGTAAAGGACAATAAAAATACCAATGTTAACAATAGGTAGGGAAACAAATTCAACTTTTAAGAGAACATTAGAACATATATAACATTTTGCATAAGGCAAAATACTTGGAGTTACTAAAATCAATTTCCAGGCTGACCTCAACTTAAAAAAAAAGAAAGCAAGCATTATTTGATTGACAAATACCTGTATATTTCCTGTGATGACTATTTTAAATATCAAAAACCTCAAAGCAATCACAGCTTTTGTTCATCTCCGGTTACAACTTTAAAATGACACCGAGGACCTGAAACTATTCTGAAAAGCACAATAGTGATAGTTAACTATTTCAATCTCATAAGCAAAACTATTCTTGGCTCTAAAAAGCCACCCAAGAAAGTGAAACTTGCAGCCATATATATACAGGGCATAAGAGCCTCTAACAATTAAACTGCTTTAAATGAATTGATCTCTCTAGCCATCCTTTAGGGGTTATCTAGGACATGCATAACTTTTAAGGAAATTAATTATGAAACAATGCATCCAGGAGTCTCCCTGTATTCACATAAAAAATTAATATTAATAGTGGCAGTGTTCCCTTCTACTGAACCTGCCCCTGACTGTCCCTGTTAATTAAAGCTTCCACAGTGGCCTTCGCCTTGGGCAATCTCTAGATTCATGTTCTCTACCTATGTCCTCTGTACCCAGAGATATTGTGCTCACAGTTTTATTTCCCAGATGAACTGAAGTGATTGAAGCAAAGAATGCAAAACAAGCACCCTCACAATTCGTCCTTCAATGAGAATGTAACCACTATCTCCAATTGGCTCCAAAGAAATTAAGAACCAGTAAGAGGATAATGTTTAACAGGAACATTGCTTGAAGTGATGACTGGGAAAGCAGTCTTGAGAAATCATTTTGGAGTCAAAATAATTTATGCCTAAGTCATATATGATATTGCTTTAGTTTCAAAGATGGTCAAACTGATTGCAAAGCTGCATGAGAAGGGCAGGAGAGAAGAACAGAAAGAAAGAAGGGAGGAAGAAGAAAGAGAGGGAGGAAAGGAGGGAAGGCCACAAAGTAATTACTGCTGATGACTCTAATTTCCTCAGACTCTGTTATCATAGGGTTGTAGTCAGTCCATCGGGGCAGCAGGTCCACAAAGCCAAGTCTATCTTCAAAATTAAAGAAGAAAGTCAGAAAAAATCATATCTGCAATAAAATCTAAGAATGAAAACAATGGGTAGAGGGAGAGAAACGATAAGCCCTATATTCAAGAGTAACCAAGTTAGAGATGCCTTGTAAGCAGGGCACATGTGAGTTTAGTATAATTTCAAATTCTACTTGAGAAAATTAAATAATAACCAAGGTCAATGAGGGCATAAACTATATTTTGCCCACATATAGTGAACTGACATAAATCAATTTGTGTCTGTGTGTGTGTGTGTGTGTGTGTGTGTGTGTGTGTGTGTGTGTGCTTAGTCACTCAGTTTCACTATTCATGATAGATGCTTCTTCTTTGTGACCCTATGGACTGTAGCCCACCAGGCTTCTGTGTCTATGGGATTCTCCAGGCAAGAATACTGGGGTGGGTTGCTATTTCCTCCTCCAGGAGAGCTTCCTGACCCAAGGATTGAACCCACATCTCCTGCTCCTCTTGTACTGCAGGCAGAGTCTTTACCACTGAGCCACTGGGGAAGCCTAGACCACCAGGGAAGTCCATCCTCTCTGATTTCTTCAAGCACTGCTGATTCTCTTACACTCAGTGTAAGCCTCTTGTCATCATGAAGCACTGACCAGCTTTCAAGCCATAACAGTTTTTATATTCTCTGAACATCTCTAGCTCCTAGCATGTAAACCACAGAATTTGATGCTTGGTTCTACCTTGTGGTATTATTGACTTTTCCTCGAACTCTTACCTTCTACAAAGACTGTAAGATACAGTTCTTTGGTAGCATTGCGACTGTTTACCTCAGTTTGGGACTTGAATTCATGTGCTGGAGGGACTCAAACCCAGTCAAAATTCAGTCTTCCAACTGAGAACACAGACCTTGTTTCAGAACCTGATGAAGCTCAGGTTCTTTGATGTCTCATTGCAGATATAATTCAGTGAAAGGTTACAAGGTTCCTTGGGTCAAAGTTGGGTAGTACTTGCAGTAATTCTTAGTACTATTTTACAAGTATTCAGATACCCTCCTCTGAGACACAATGGAAAATTGTACTTCCTGGCACTCACATAGGGGGATGAGTTATGTGATTAGCCCTGGCCAATGAATTTTCTTTTTTAATATTTATTTATTTGGATTTCCCAGGTGGCACTAATGGCAAAGAATCTGCTTACCAATGCAGCAGATACAAGAGACTCAGGTTCCATCTCTGGGCCAGAAAGATGCCCTGGAGGAGGGCATGGAAACCCAGTCCAGTATTCTTGCCTGAAGAATCCCAAGAATCCCCATGGACATAGGAGCCTGGAGGGCTACAGTCCATAGGGTCGCAAAGAGTTGGACATGATTAAAGCAACTTAGCAACTTATGTGGCTGTGCCGAGTCTTAGTTGTGGCCTCTTTAGCTGCAGCATGTGGGATCTAGTTCCATGACCAGGATCAAACCCAGACTCTCTGCAATGGGAAACCAGAGTCTTAGCCACTGGACCACCAGAGAAGTCTAGCAAGCAATTTTTAATCACCAGCATGATATCCACCAGAATTCTTGCACATATACACCACAAGTAATGCTCCATTACCTTGGGATGCAAAGTGAGCTCAGCCATGCTGCAAAGCACAGCCACCAATCAACCCAGAAGCACATGCAATGTGAGCAAGAGAGAGACCTTTGTTGTTTTAAGCCACAGAAAACAATAGTCCAGAGGTTCTCCAAGAGTCACGATCTTGTGAGAAATGCAAATTCTCCACCCTCCACCCAAGACCTACTGACTCAGAAGTTTGGGCCCAGCCACCTGTGTTTCAACCAGGTCTCTTGGTGACATCGATGCTAATAAAGCTGGAAAACCAGATTTTCTCCGGCAACAAAGACTGTAAGATACAAACCCAGTTTGGGACTTGAATTCATGTGCTGGAGGGACTCAAACCCAGTCAAAATTCAGTCTTCCAACTGAGAACACAGACCTGGTTTCAGAACCTGATGAAGCTCAGGTTCTTTGATGTCTCATTGCAGATATAATTCAGTGAAAGGTTACAAGGTTCCTTGGGTCAAAGTTGGGTAGTACTTGCAGTAATTCTTAGTACTATTTTACAAGTATTCAGATACCCTCCTCTGAGACACAATGGAAAATTGTACTTCCTGGCACTCACATAGGGGGATGAGTTATGTGATTAGCCCTGGCCAATGAATTTTCTTTTTTAATATTTATTTATTTGGATTTCCCAGGTGGCACTAATGGCAAAGAATCTGCTTACCAATGCAGCAGATACAAGAGACTCAGGTTCCATCTCTGGGCCAGAAAGATGCCCTGGAGGAGGGCATGGAAACCCAGTCCAGTATTCTTGCCTGAAGAATCCCAAGAATCCCCATGGACATAGGAGCCTGGAGGGCTACAGTCCATAGGGTCGCAAAGAGTTGGACATGATTAAAGCAACTTAGCAACTTATGTGGCTGTGCCGAGTCTTAGTTGTGGCCTCTTTAGCTGCAGCATGTGGGATCTAGTTCCATGACCAGGATCAAACCCAGACTCTCTGCAATGGGAAACCAGAGTCTTAGCCACTGGACCACCAGAGAAGTCTAGCAAGCAATTTTTAATCACCAGCATGATATCCACCAGAATTCTTGCACATATACACCACAAGAAGTAATGCTCCATTACCTTGGGATGCAAAGTGAGCTCAGCCATGCTGCAAAGCACAGCCACCAATCAACCCAGAAGCACATGCAATGTGAGCAAGAGAGAGACCTTTGTTGTTTTAAGCCACAGAAAACAATAGTCCAGAGGTTCTCCAAGAGTCACGATCTTGTGAGAAATGCAAATTCTCCACCCTCCACCCAAGACCTACTGACTCAGAAGTTTGGGCCCAGCCACCTGTGTTTCAACCAGGTCTCTTGGTGACATCGATGCTAATAAAGCTGGAAAACCAGAAACCTACTAACTCATCCTTCTGGACAAACGATTAACTACATATCCCTTCCCAACATATAAATACTAGGTGATAGATTACAAAGAAAGCAAGCCGATCCAATTTCTAACAAATGTAGGGGTATTTACTAGCCAGCAGGTGTCAGAAAACCATGAGACCTTGTCTCATAGCTCAGGAAAGTCCCCTTCCTTCCCCCAGGCTCTCTATAAGCACCTTACATGGAAGTTTTGCTCTCAGGCCAAGAAGAAACTAATTCACAAGCAAGACCATCCGGGTCCTGGTTGTGACGTCAGCATCCTTCACAAAGCGGAGTGATGGAAAACTGAGACGGCTCTTACCTAGACTTCCCCACTGGCCATGGCAGCCCACTGGGACTTCCAGGGCCCTATGTCTTGTGCACTAAAGGCACTAGGACCAGCCAATGTTTCACTTGCAAATTCACTGTATCAGTGAAAATCATTTCCTACATCCCAGCTGCTAACTGATGAATCTCTCAGCAGAGATTTCCAGAGATTTGAAATAGTATTAGAAGAGTTAGTTCCTTGTTACGACACTTCAAATGCTAACTATTCACCCTCAAATATGGGTTCTAAGGCATTTCAACTGCCTGTAAGAGGTTAGTCACTCAGTTGTGTCCAACACTCTACAAATACATGGATTGTATCCCACCGGGCTCCTCTGTCCATAGAATTCTCCAGATGAGAATACTGGAGTGGGTTGTCATCCCCTCCTCCAGGGATCTTCCCAACCTCAGGGTCTCTTGCATTGCAGGTGGATTCTTTACCATCTGAGTCACCGGAAAGCCAAATTGCCTATAAGGTGTAAAGACAAATTTAACACAGTTTCCCTTTTACTTAGTAGCACCTGACAACCCAAAAAAAGAAGCACATGCAATGTGAGCAAGAGAGAGACCTTTGTTGTTTTAAGCCACAGAAAACAATAGTCCAGAGGTTCTCCAAGAGTCACGATCTTGTGAGAAATGCAAATTCTCCACCCTCCACCCAAGACCTACTGACTCAGAAGTTTGGGCCCAGCCACCTGTGTTTCAACCAGGTCTCTTGGTGACATCGATGCTAATAAAGCTGGAAAACCAGAAACCTACTAACTCATCCTTCTGGACAAACGATTAACTACATATCCCTTCCCAACATATAAATACTAGGTGATAGATTACAAAGAAAGCAAGCCGATCCAATTTCTAACAAATGTAGGGGTATTTACTAGCCAGCAGGTGTCAGAAAACCATGAGACCTTGTCTCATAGCTCAGGAAAGTCCCCTTCCTTCCCCCAGGCTCTCTATAAGCACCTTACATGGAAGTTTTGCTCTCAGGCCAAGAAGAAACTAATTCACAAGCAAGACCATCCGGGTCCTGGTTGTGACGTCAGCATCCTTCACAAAGCGGAGTGATGGAAAACTGAGACGGCTCTTACCTAGACTTCCCCACTGGCCATGGCAGCCCACTGGGACTTCCAGGGCCCTATGTCTTGTGCACTAAAGGCACTAGGACCAGCCAATGTTTCACTTGCAAATTCACTGTATCAGTGAAAATCATTTCCTACATCCCAGCTGCTAACTGATGAATCTCTCAGCAGAGATTTCCAGAGATTTGAAATAGTATTAGAAGAGTTAGTTCCTTGTTACGACACTTCAAATGCTAACTATTCACCCTCAAATATGGGTTCTAAGGCATTTCAACTGCCTGTAAGAGGTTAGTCACTCAGTTGTGTCCAACACTCTACAAATACATGGATTGTATCCCACCGGGCTCCTCTGTCCATAGAATTCTCCAGATGAGAATACTGGAGTGGGTTGTCATCCCCTCCTCCAGGGATCTTCCCAACCTCAGGGTCTCTTGCATTGCAGGTGGATTCTTTACCATCTGAGTCACCGGGAAAGCCAAATTGCCTATAAGGTGTAAAGACAAATTTAACACAGTTTCACCACATTGTTTGTATACTATGAGACATTGTTATAATAACAACTATGGATTCTTTGTAAGAGAAGAAAAGGAATCTGAGTGTCAGGGAAGCAAACTCAAAAATTATTTTAAAAAACCACTTCTAAGAGCCAGTACTGCCTAGCTGAGTAAAAGTGTTTGTAGAATATTGTCAGTTTGTCAAGCAAAAGGCAATTTGTCAAACTACTATAGTTTCCTGGCAACATCTGTTGGTGTAATCCTAAGCTCATTAAACAAGCCCCTATTATTCAGTTTTTCCCATGGCCAGCATCCTGTCATAAGTGAGCATCTACTGTAAAAAGATAATTTCACTTATCCTATCAGATATCTTAAGATTGTACATTATAAGCTGCCAGCTGGATTTGTTTTCTCCCTTACCTTTTTTTTATAGTTTTCTTATTTACTGCTATACCTAACCCAAATCAGCCACAGGTATACCCTTGATCCCTCCCCCCTGAACCCCTCTCCCCCCTCCCCACCCCACCCCTCTAGGTTGTTGCATAGCCCCTGTGCAAGTGCCCTTAGTCTTACAGCACATTCACAATGGTTGTCTCTTTTACATATGGTCATATAAGTTTCCATGTTACTCTTGCCATACATTTCGCCCATCCCTCCCTCCCGCCAATGTCCATAGTCTGTTCTCTATGTCTGTTTCTCCATTGCTGCTCTGCATATACATTTATCAGTACCATCTTTTGAACATCCATATATATGTGTTAGTATACTATATTTATCCTCTCTTTCTGACTTCCTTCACTTTGTACAATAGGTTCTAGGTTCATCCACCTCATTGGGACTGACTTAAATGCATTTCTTTTTACAGCTGAGAAATATTCCATTGTATATATGTGCCATAGCTTCTTTATCCTTTCATTTATTGACGGACATCTAGATTGTTTCCATGTTCTAGCTATTGTAAAAAGTGCTGCAATGAACACTGGGGCACATGTGTCTTTTTCAACTGTGATTTCCATAGGATATATGTCTAATGATAGGATTTCTGGGTCAGATGGTGGGTCTATTCCTAGTTCTAAGGACTCTCCATACTGTTGCCATCTGGTTTTTAAGTCAGCATATTGTGAATTTGGTTAGTGTGGTAGATTCAATAATGCTCTCCCCTCCCACGACCAAAAATACCCAAGTTCTAATTCCAGAATTCACAAATGACTTCCCTTACATGGAAAAAGAGATTCTGCAGATGTGGATAAATTAAGAATCTCTGGGTGAGAAAATTACCCTGAATTATATGGATGGGTTCAAAGTAATCACAGTGGTCCTTACAAGTGGGAGCTGGGAGGGCCAATGTCAGAAAAGGTGATGCAATGAGGGAAGAGGTCAGGCAGCTTGAGAACACTGAATATGCTATGCAACTGGCTTTGTAGAGGGAGGAAGGGGCCACAAGCCAAGGAATACAAGCAGTGTCTAGAGCTGGAGAGAGAAATGAAACAGATGCTCCTGTAAACACTCCAGAAGGAGGCCCCCAGGGGGAGTCATTCAGATTTCTGACTTCCACATTTAAGGTAATATATTTGTTTGGCTTTGCTATTTTAAGATTCTTTTTTAGTAATGTGAAAAATGAAAGTGTTAATTAATCACTCAGTCATGTGTAAGTCTTTGCAACCCTGCGGACTGTAGCCCACCAGACTCCTCTGTCCAGGGGATTCTCCAGGCAAGAATATTGGAGTGGGCTTCCAGAATACTGAAGGAGGGTTCCTGCTCCTCCAGGGACTTGAACCTAGGTCTCCTGCATCAGTAGGCAGACTTCACTGTCTGAGCCACCATGTGGACTATATTTAAAGTCTTTATTCACTGTTACAATATTGTTTCTGCTTTATGTTTTGATTTTTTTTTTTTTTTGGCCTCAAGGCATGTGACATCTTAGCTCCCTGACCAGGGATTGATCCTGACTGTCTGCATACGAAGGTAAAATCTTAACTACTCAACCACCAGGGAAGTCCCTAAATTTGTGCTTTTAAGCCACTGAGTTTGTGGTAATTTGTTATAGCAGTAATGACAAGCTAACACAGTGAGATTTATTTTACAATCTGATAATTCTAGAGGAACTAAAAAATTGGATTTTTAAAAGATGAAAACTGGGTCTGTGATGAGCCCCTGTGATGTCCACTGTCTCCCCCAACTTTTTCAGTTTCCCTTTCCCTTTCCTCTGTCTCTCTCATAGTGATCATCCTCACAGCCTAGGAAAAAAAAAAAAAAATAGAGAACAATGCTAGAATTCTGTTCTTTACTTTAAACAGTCAGACATTCAGATGGAATGGAAGAACATGTCACTGCTATAGAGTTTCCTTATCTTCGATAACAGAAAAGAAGCCCAGAGTTTTAAAAATTAGCCAAATCAGATATAACACATTCCACTTACTAAAACTCCTCTATCTTAGTCCTAGGAGAGTATCTCTGGGCCTAATTGCTTTTGCATAAGATGGAACAAACTTAGTGATCTGTCTAGCCCATGGTAACATCTCAAGCCACAGACTCAAAATTAGGAATGGGAGTGGATTGATAAAAGAGATATAGCATTTGCAGAAACAAGGAAGAGACCACAATCTGATAACACTAATGAGACATAAAAATTCTTAAAAAAGAAACCTTGGAATTTAGAAAGAAAAAAAAAAGGCCCAGAGCCAGTCAGTGAAGGATCAGCTAGACTTAAGCCTCAACTGGGGACACATAAATGCATTAAGCCTGGTGTGATGAGCCTAAGTTATCAGTATGGCATTCCACTATGGCTTCTATATAATGTTTATTAAGGTAGGAAGTCTAACTGTAAGACCCTGCGGACTGTAGCCCACCAGACTCCTCTGTCCAGGGGATTCTCCAGGCAAGAATATTGGAGTGGGCTTCCAGAATACTGAAGGAGGGTTCCTGCTCCTCCAGGGACTTGAACCTAGGTCTCCTGCATCAGTAGGCAGACTTCACTGTCTGAGCCACCATGTGGACTATATTTAAAGTCTTTATTCACTGTTACAATATTGTTTCTGCTTTATGTTTTGATTTTTTTTTTTTTTTTGGCCTCAAGGCATGTGACATCTTAGCTCCCTGACCAGGGATTGATCCTGACTGTCTGCATACGAAGGTAAAATCTTAACTACTCAACCACCAGGGAAGTCCCTAAATTTGTGCTTTTAAGCCACTGAGTTTGTGGTAATTTGTTATAGCAGTAATGACAAGCTAACACAGTGAGATTTATTTTACAATCTGATAATTCTAGAGGAACTAAAAAATTGGATTTTTAAAAGATGAAAACTGGGTCTGTGATGAGCCCCTGTGATGTCCACTGTCTCCCCCAACTTTTTCAGTTTCCCTTTCCCTTTCCTCTGTCTCTCTCATAGTGATCATCCTCACAGCCTAGGAAAAAAAAAAAAAAAAAAATAGAGAACAATGCTAGAATTCTGTTCTTTACTTTAAACAGTCAGACATTCAGATGGAATGGAAGAACATGTCACTGCTATAGAGTTTCCTTATCTTCGATAACAGAAAAGAAGTCCAGAGTTTTAAAAATTAGCCAAATCAGATATAACACATTCCACTTACTAAAACTCCTCTATCTTAGTCCTAGGAGAGTATCTCTGGGCCTAATTGCTTTTGCATAAGATGGAACAAACTTAGTGATCTGTCTAGCCCATGGTAACATCTCAAGCCACAGACTCAAAATTAGGAATGGGAGTGGATTGATAAAAGAGATATAGCATTTGCAGAAACAAGGAAGAGACCACAATCTGATAACACTAATGAGACATAAAAATTCTTAAAAAAGAAACCTTGGAATTTAGAAAGAAAAAAAAAAGGCCCAGAGCCAGTCAGTGAAGGATCAGCTAGACTTAAGCCTCAACTGGGGACACATAAATGCATTAAGCCTGGTGTGATGAGCCTAAGTTATCAGTATGGCATTCCACTATGGCTTCTATATAATGTTTATTAAGGTAGGAAGTACATTCTGCAGTTATAAATATAGTTAATTATATGTTTTAATGCTTAACAGGGTAAGAACCCTTAATATAATAATTCACCAAATAGGAAGTCTCTTATACCCCAACTATACCAAATAAGTGCTAAAATGTTTTTTTTTAATTTATTCCATGCTAATTCGTAATACTGAGAAATCAGAACTTTTTTCCTTCCAACTCTAGAGTTTTAAAGATTGAGGAAATCCTAACATCAAAGGCAATTCACTGCCTACCTCACCACCAATCATCTCCTTTGTGGTGTTGCCAACAGCCTCACAGGAGACAATTTGAAAGAGCAGCTTTGGGCTTCCCTGTAGACCAGTGGGTAACAAGTCCACCTTGCAGTGCAAGGGGCAATGGTTTGATCCCTGGCCTGGGAAGATCCCACATGCCGCGGAGCGGCTGGACTGGTTTGTCCAAATGCAAGCCAGCACTCTGGAGTGCTCAGAGCAAGTGCTCTGCAACAAGAGGGGTCACTGCAATGAGAGGCCCACACAGGCCAATGAATTAAGATGGATGAAAATACATAAATGAAGGATCAATAAAAGAGACCAAAAGTAAAAAAAAAAAAAAAAAAAGAAATTGCGGGATGAAAGAGTAGCTTCACAACCAGGATTTTGCTCATCCTAGAATCTAGAGAATTTACCTGGCAAGCTTTATTAAAAAAAAAAAAAAAAAAGTCTGCTCCTCCCCAGGGAAAGGTGTAGACAAAACACTTCCACCACCAATTCACATTTCCTGAAATACTCAAGACCTGGAATCCAAGACTAAATTATCAACAGGATACAGATTAAAAAAAAAAAAAAAAAAAAGTCACTTGAAAAACTTCAGTCCCAAGTGCAACTTCTTTTTCCAAATGAAAGTTAAACCAAGTTTGCAGAGGACCTAAGCCCTTCCAAGAGAGAAAATAAAGTCATATTTTGGGCAGAGACAGATTTCCATCACTCTCAGAGCCAAGGTTCCTAGGGTGACAATTAAGCCAATGGTTTGGTAACCACCATCACCCAAGTGGCACAGGGCTACAGAATCCACTTGCCAATTCAGGAGACACAGGAAATGTGGGTTCGATGTCTGGGCCAGGAAGATCACCTGGAGAAGAATATGGCAACCCACTCTGATCTTCTTGCCTAGAGAATCCCATGACAGAGGAGCCTGGCAGGCTAGTCCATGGGGTTGCAAAGAGTTAGACATGACCAAGCATGCCTACGCGCACTTTGCATATTGTAGCAAATGGTGCATTAGGTAAGTGCTTACTACTCCCACAGGACTCGGTTGGAGGAAGGAAGTAGGTCGTTATAGGGCACAGTGATAAACCAGAGTGAAAAGACCCGTCAGACAACAATGTGGATGGCTCCACAGCTCAGAATTGCACCATCTAATTTCTCATCTCCAAGCTCCAGATCTTATCTCATTGAGCAGCTACAGCAGTTACCAAACCATGCTGGGGGAAGAATTTTTAAAAAAGCTATTTATCAAGCTTCAAACTCAGAGAAAAACATGAGTGAAAAATCAGATATCAACTTTGAGCGCAGATATACAGGAATTTGGGGAGAAGGGGAGATTTTATTATATCGTTTCTATGCAGGCTTACAGACTTCACCAACACATGATGTCATTCCCCAAGGTGATCCTGGAAAGAAGGAAAACTGAAAATGAAAGTCATTTAGTCAGGTCTGACTCTGCATTCCCGTGGACTGTAGCTCACCAGGCTCCTCTGTTCATGGAACTCTCAAGGCAAGAATACCAGAGTGGGTAGCCATTCCTTACTCTAAGGGTTCTTCCCAATCCAGGGGAAAAAATCCAGTCGTCCAAACTGCAGGGGAATTCTTTACTGTCTGAGCCACCAGAGAAGCCCTGATAATTATCAGGAGAGCCCTTTATTCATGGTTTCATTTGACGTAAGATGAAGTCTTTTTTTTTTTTTTAATTAACAATAGGTCCTTGGTTATCTTTTTCCCAATAGCATTGTGTATATAATAATCCCAAACTCCCAGTCTATTCCTCCCCCTTTCCCACTCCCCTCCTACTAATCATAAATTAATTCTCTAAGCCTGTTTGGATTCTCCTTTGCAACCAAAAATTCTGGTTAACTGATCATAATACAGCAGTGAGTAAATGCCACATAGTCCTTGCCTTCAAATAATCAGAGAATTTGAGCAAGAAAACAGGAAATTACAACAAAATGTGAAATGTATCCTGACGAGAGGAATAATGAAGTTTATAGGAAGGGCTGCATCAAATTCAAGCTGGGAAGGATTAGCGGGAGTTATCAGCTGAAGGTAGAAGCCCAAGGTGCAGGGAGCCTACAGGAAGACAAAACTGCAGGAGCAGAGAGCCAGGGATGAGAGTGTGAGCTGATCATTGAAACCACTGAAAACAGCTCAGGTCATTTCCCCTCATGGACCGTGTTGGAGTATTTCCAGTTGATCCAAAGAATAGTGAGGAGTCTTTGAAGGGTTTGCAGCGTGCCAGTGTCATCCATGGGCTTTCAGAAAAGATACCTCTGGCTGCCGCCCAATGGGCTGTGAAAGCCTGAGACGAGAAGACCTATTAGAAGGCTGTGGATAGTATTCCATTGTATATATGTACCAGAGCTTCTGGATCCATTCATTCGTCGATGGACACCTAGGTTGCTTCCATGTTTTGGCTATTGTATAGAGAGCTGCAATGAACATTGGGGTACAGGTGCTTCTTTCAGTTTTTATTTCATCAGGATATAAGCCTAAGAGTGGGATTGCTGGGTCATAGGGTGCTTCTATTTTTAGTTTTTTAAGAAATCTCCAGACTGTCTTCCATAGAGGCTGTATCAATTTTCAATGCAAGAGGGTTCCTTTTCCCCTCATTCCCGTGGACTGTAGCTCACCAGGCTCCTCTGTTCATGGAACTCTCAAGGCAAGAATACCAGAGTGGGTAGCCATTCCTTACTCTAAGGGTTCTTCCCAATCCAGGGGAAAAAATCCAGTCGTCCAAACTGCAGGGGAATTCTTTACTGTCTGAGCCACCAGAGAAGCCCTGATAATTATCAGGAGAGCCCTTTATTCATGGTTTCATTTGACGTAAGATGAAGTCTTTTTTTTTTTTTTAATTAACAATAGGTCCTTGGTTATCTTTTTCCCAATAGCATTGTGTATATAATAATCCCAAACTCCCAGTCTATTCCTCCCCCTTTCCCACTCCCCTCCTACTAATCATAAATTAATTCTCTAAGCCTGTTTGGATTCTCCTTTGCAACCAAAAATTCTGGTTAACTGATCATAATACAGCAGTGAGTAAATGCCACATAGTCCTTGCCTTCAAATAATCAGAGAATTTGAGCAAGAAAACAGGAAATTACAACAAAATGTGAAATGTATCCTGACGAGAGGAATAATGAAGTTTATAGGAAGGGCTGCATCAAATTCAAGCTGGGAAGGATTAGCGGGAGTTATCAGCTGAAGGTAGAAGCCCAAGGTGCAGGGAGCCTACAGGAAGACAAAACTGCAGGAGCAGAGAGCCAGGGATGAGAGTGTGAGCTGATCATTGAAACCACTGAAAACAGCTCAGGTCATTTCCCCTCATGGACCGTGTTGGAGTATTTCCAGTTGATCCAAAGAATAGTGAGGAGTCTTTGAAGGGTTTGCAGCGTGCCAGTGTCATCCATGGGCTTTCAGAAAAGATACCTCTGGCTGCCGCCCAATGGGCTGTGAAAGCCTGAGACGAGAAGACCTATTAGAAGGCTGTGGATAGTATTCCATTGTATATATGTACCAGAGCTTCTGGATCCATTCATTCGTCGATGGACACCTAGGTTGCTTCCATGTTTTGGCTATTGTATAGAGAGCTGCAATGAACATTGGGGTACAGGTGCTTCTTTCAGTTTTTATTTCATCAGGATATAAGCCTAAGAGTGGGATTGCTGGGTCATAGGGTGCTTCTATTTTTAGTTTTTTAAGAAATCTCCAGACTGTCTTCCATAGAGGCTGTATCAATTTACATTCCCACCAGCAATGCAAGAGGGTTCCCTTTTCTCCGCACCCTCTCCAGCATTTGTTGTCTGCAGATTTCTTGAAGATGGCCATTCTGACGGGTGTGAGGTGATATCTCATTGTAGTTTTAATTTGCATTTCTCTAATAATAAGTGAGGTTGAGCATCGTTTCATGTATTTTTGGGCCATCTGTATGTCCTCTTTGGAGAGGTGTCTCTTTAGGTCTTTTTCCCATTTTTTGATTGGGTTGTTCGATTTCCCTGTGCTGAGTTGTCTGAGTTGCTTGTAGATTTTGGAGATTAATTCTTTGTCTGTTGTTTCATTTGCTATGATTTTCTCCCACTCTGTGGGGTGTCTGTTGAGCTTTTTTGTAATTTCTTTAGCTGTACAAAAGCTTTTAAGTTTCATGAAGTCCCATATGTTCATTTTTCTTTTCAGTTCTGCTATTTTAGTTGGTGGGTCAGAGAAGATCTTGCTTTGATTGATGTCCTTGAGGGTTTTGCCTATATTCTCCTCTAAGAGTTTGATGGTTTCTGGTCTTACATTTAGGTCTTTAATCCATTTTGAGTTGATCTTAGTGTATGGTGTCAGGGAATGTTCCACCTTCATTTTTTTGCATGTAGCTGTCCAATTCTCCCAGCACCACTTGTTGAAGAGGCTGTCTTTGTCCCATTTGGAATACTACTCAGCTGTTAAAAGAAATGCAGAAGACTCAATCCTAATGAAGTGGCGGGCTCTAGAACCTATCATAAAAAGTGAAGTAAGTCAAAAAGAGAATGACAAATACAGTATACTAACACACATATATGGAATCTAGTAGGACGGTCTTGATATCACACACAGGGAACTCATGAAAAAAAAAAAAGACAGAGCATAGACATAGGGACATCGTGGTGAATAAATAGGGAGGGGGAAGCATGGAGGAAGTAACAAGGAAACCTATAGTGTTATGTGTGGAAAAGATAGCTAGTGTCACAGTGCTAAGGGAATAGGAGTGCTTACAATGGCTTGGGGCAAAGGTCTGGAGGGGTGGGATGGGGAACTGGGTGGGTGGGGACCACGGATATGCATATGACTGATCTGGGAACATACATGTATGTGAACAACAAAACTGTAAAACCTTTAAAATAAAGAATAAAAAAATAAATAAATAAATAAATAAATAAAAAAAAAGAAGGCTGTGGAACCTCTCATAGAAGACCCTCATGGCAGCAGAGTGATGGGGAGACACAGTCTGGGTGGTAGGCTGACTTCTCCTGAATTAGGCTTGAGGATGAAGGATATGGCGTGCACTATCAGGCTAACCAATCTGACATCCGTGCAGGTCAAATCCAGTTTGGAGGTTTCTCATTGTAGTTTTAATTTGCATTTCTCTAATAATAAGTGAGGTTGAGCATCGTTTCATGTATTTTTGGGCCATCTGTATGTCCTCTTTGGAGAGGCGTCTCTTTAGGTCTTTTTCCCATTTTTTGATTGGGTTGTTCGTTTTTCCTGTGCTGAGTTGTCTGAGTTGCTTGTAGATTTTGGAGATTAATTCTTTGTCTGTTGTTTCATTTGCTATGATTTTCTCCCACTCTGTGGGGTGTCTGTTGAGCTTTTTTGTAATTTCTTTAGCTGTACAAAAGCTTTTAAGTTTCATGAAGTCCCATATGTTCATTTTTCTTTTCAGTTCTGCTATTTTAGTTGGTGGGTCAGAGAAGATCTTGCTTTGATTGATGTCCTTGAGGGTTTTGCCTATATTCTCCTCTAAGAGTTTGATGGTTTCTGGTCTTACATTTAGGTCTTTAATCCATTTTGAGTTGATCTTAGTGTATGGTGTCAGGGAATGTTCCACCTTCATTTTTTTGCATGTAGCTGTCCAATTCTCCCAGCACCACTTGTTGAAGAGGCTGTCTTTGTCCCATTTGGAATACTACTCAGCTGTTAAAAGAAATGCAGAAGACTCAATCCTAATGAAGTGGCGGGCTCTAGAACCTATCATAAAAAGTGAAGTAAGTCAAAAAGAGAATGACAAATACAGTATACTAACACACATATATGGAATCTAGTAGGACGGTCTTGATATCACACACAGGGAACTCATAAAAAAAAAAAAAGACAGAGCATAGACATAGGGACATCGTGGTGAATAAATAGGGAGGGGGAAGCATGGAGGAAGTAACAAGGAAACCTATAGTGTTATGTGTGGAAAAGATAGCTAGTGTCACAGTGCTAAGGGAATAGGAGTGCTTACAATGGCTTGGGGCAAAGGTCTGGAGGGGTGGGATGGGAGGATCTGGGTGGGTGGGGACCATGGATATGCATATGACTGATCTGGGAACATACATGTATGTGAACAACAAAACTCTGTAAAACCTTTAAAATAAAGAATAAAAAAATAAATAAATAAATAAATAAATAAATAAAAAGAAGGCTGTGGAACCTCTCATAGAAGACCCTCATGGCAGCAGAGTGATGGGGAGACACAGTCTGGGTGGTAGGCTGACTTCTCCTGAATTAGGCTTGAGGATGAAGGATATGGCGTGCACTATCAGGCTAACCAATCTGACATCCGTGCAGGTCAAATCCAGTGATAAATAAATTTCCTTGACCTGCACAGTAATTTTTTCACTAAAATATAGTTGATTTACAATGCATTCATTTCTGCTGTACAGCAGAGTGATTCAGTTATATACATGCATATTCTCTTTTTGTTATTTTCTTTTATGGTTTATCACAGAATAATGAATGCAGTTCCCTGTACTGTATGGTAGGACTTTATTATTTATCCCATTCTATATATAAAAGTTTGCACTTGCTAATCTCAAGTTCTCAATCCATCCGTTTCCTTTTTGGCAATTCACAAGTCTGTTCTCTACGTCTGTGAGTCTGTTTCCGTTTCATATAAGTTCGTGTGTGTCATATTTTAGATTCTTCATATAGGTGGCATCATACAGTATTTGCCTTTCTCTTTTTTGACTTACTTCACGTAGAATGATAGTGTCTAGTTCTACCCATGTTGCTGCAAATGGCATTATTTTGTACATTTTATAGCTCAGTAGTATTCCCTTGTATATCTGTACCATATCTTTATCCATTCATCTGTCAATGGACAGTTAGGTGGTTTCCATGTCTTGGCTATGGTCACAGTGATTTTTATTTTATTTTATTTTATTTTATTATTCTTCATTTTAAAAATTTTACAGAGTTTTGTTGTTCACAGACATGTATGTTCCCAGATCATTCATATGCATATCCCTGGACCCTCCCCCCACCCAGTTCCCCCCCTCCCACCCCTCCAGACCATCGCCCCAGGTGATTGTATGTACTCCTATTCCGTTAATGCAATGACCATAGCTATCTTTTCCACACGTGCCAGTATAGGTTTCAATGTTACTTCCTCTATGCCTCCCTTTCACTGTTCGGTCTCCACAATGTCCTTATGTCTATTCTCTGTTTTTCCATGAGTTCACTGCATGTGTTATCATGACCATCTTACTAGATCCCATATATATGAGTTAGTATACTGTACTTGTCTTTCTCTTTTTGACTTACTTCACTTTTTATGATAGGTTTTAGAGCTAGCCACCTCATTAGGACTGAGTCTTCTGCATTTCTTTTAACAGCTGAGTAGTATTCCATTGTATATATGTACCAGAGCTTCTGGATCCATTCATTTGTCGATGGACATCTAGGTTGCTTCCATGTTCTGGCTATTGTATAGAGAGCTGCAATGAACATTGGGGTACTGGTGCCTCTTTCATTTTTGATTTCATCAGGATATAGGCCTAATAGCGGGATTGCTGGGTCATAGGGTGCTTCTATTTTTAGTTTTTTAAGGAATCTCCATATTGTCTCACAGTGATTATTTTTAATGAACTTAGGTGTCTTTTTAAAGTAAGCTTTGTCCTCTCTATCACTCTCTAATTTCCTAAAGTCAGCCCAAATTGGCCATTTACGCTACCAGAATGGTGACTGTGGGCACCTGAGTTTGTGAACCTATGAGATAAAACACAATTTTTTTCCATTTAATCTTTGAAAATCATCATCCTTTTGGACACTTGGACCCCCATGATGAGAGTGGCCCCATAATATGCCAGGCAGGCATTTGGGGTTCAAAAAATTCTTTTCCCCACAGAAAGTTCACTTTTTTGCACAAAGGTATAAAAAGACAGTCACCAGAGATTTGAATAAATGTTTCTCCAATGAAGTTATACATTGAAAAAATCTCAACATCTTCAGTCGTCTGAGAAAAACAAATGAAAACCACAATGAGATTTCACTTTACACCCATTAAAATGGTTATAATCCAAGAAAAACAATAACAAGTGTTGATGAGGAGCATATAGGGAAACTCAAGCCCTCACACATGGCTGATGAGATGTAACATAGTACAGCCACTTTGGAAAACAGTGTGGCTGTTAAAAAGTGTTAAACGTGAAATGACCATCACCCAGCAATTCTCTCTTAGGAAATTATCCAAGAGAAATAAAAGCATATGTCTACGTGAAAGGTCACAACAGTATTTTTATTTCATAGTCGTCAGAACAGTGGAACCCATCCAAATAACCGTGAACTGACAAATGGATATGCAAAGTGCAAGCTCTTCATACAGGACATCTGTATGTGTTGTTCTGAAACATAACCGAATGAAATATTAATACAGACTACAACATAATGAACCTCAGAAACACATACTAAGTAGAAGAAGCCACTCATGAAAGAGCACATGTCATATGATTCCATTTCTATGTAAAGTCTAGAAAAGGCAGATCTACAGAGATAGAAAGTCCATTACTTGCCTGGGGCTGGAGGTGGGGACAGGAAATGCCTGTGAACAGACACCCGGGAGCTTTCTGAGATCATAAAAATGTGCTAAAATTGGATGGTGCTGATGGTCTCATGACTGCAATTAAAGTATGTTATACCTCCATAAATCTGTTCAAAAAAAGGTACCCACATATTGTGAAATGTGATATGTGGTTTAAAGAAAAAAATTTTCAAACTTTTAATGTCATCTGATCATGCACCCCTCTCATTAAAAAGTGTTCATCATCAATTTATATGCATTTGTTTTTTAACAAATAATGAAATGGAGTAATAATATGTTGGTATACTATTAAAGCATAGACTATATCCCCAAAATAAAACTAAAAGAAGAGATACACGTGAAAGTCACTAAGTCATGTCAGACTCTTTGCAAATCACGGACGAGCCATGGAATTCTCCAGGGAAGAATACTGGAATGGGTAGACTTTCCCTTCACCAGGGCATCTTCCCAGCCTAGGAATCGAACCCAGGTCTCCCACACTGCAGACGGATTCTTTATTGTCTAAGCCACCAGGGAAGCCCATAACCAGGGAATATTTCAATACAAAAATATTGATTTTATCACACAGTTTTTAAGAAGGAGGGAATCCACTGGTTAAAACGAGTGAACAAAGTGAATTCCAGAGTAACAAACATATGAGTGTGGCAAGCTGCCAAGGGGAGCTTGGCACAAACATGTGACTGGATTCTGTGATGGACAAGACCATCTATGCATAATAAACCCTCCAAATAGTCATCAATTGAAAATCATGTCCAAAGTGATGCTGCGTTTGCATCATGAAAAACCTAATAAAACCCGGGAAATTATCCAAGAGAAATAAAAGCATATGTCTACGTGAAAGGTCACAACAGTATTTTTATTTCATAGTCGTCAGAACAGTGGAACCCATCCAAATAACCGTGAACTGACAAATGGATATGCAAAGTGCAAGCTCTTCATACAGGACATCTGTATGTGTTGTTCTGAAACATAACCGAATGAAATATTAATACAGACTACAACATAATGAACCTCAGAAACACATACTAAGTAGAAGAAGCCACTCATGAAAGAGCACATGTCATATGATTCCATTTCTATGTAAAGTCTAGAAAAGGCAGATCTACAGAGATAGAAAGTCCATTACTTGCCTGGGGCTGGAGGTGGGGACAGGAAATGCCTGTGAACAGACACCCGGGAGCTTTCTGAGATCATAAAAATGTGCTAAAATTGGATGGTGCTGATGGTCTCATGACTGCAATTAAAGTATGTTATACCTCCATAAATCTGTTCAAAAAGGTACCCACATATTGTGAAATGTGATATGTGGTTTAAAGAAAAAAATTTTCAAACTTTTAATGTCATCTGATCATGCACCCCTCTCATTAAAAAGTGTTCATCATCAATTTATATGCATTTGTTTTTTAACAAATAATGAAATGGAGTAATAATATGTTGGTATACTATTAAAGCATAGACTATATCCCCAAAATAAAACTAAAAGAAGAGATACACGTGAAAGTCACTAAGTCATGTCAGACTCTTTGCAAATCACGGACGAGCCATGGAATTCTCCAGGGAAGAATACTGGAATGGGTAGACTTTCCCTTCACCAGGGCATCTTCCCAGCCTAGGAATCGAACCCAGGTCTCCCACACTGCAGACGGATTCTTTATTGTCTAAGCCACCAGGGAAGCCCATAACCAGGGAATATTTCAATACAAAAATATTGATTTTATCACACAGTTTTTAAGAAGGAGGGAATCCACTGGTTAAAACGAGTGAACAAAGTGAATTCCAGAGTAACAAACATATGAGTGTGGCAAGCTGCCAAGGGGAGCTTGGCACAAACATGTGACTGGGGATTCTGTGATGGACAAGACCATCTATGCATAATAAACCCTCCAAATAGTCATCAATTGAAAATCATGTCCAAAGTGATGCTGCGTTTGCATCATGAACAATAAAACATCCATTGAAATAAATCCAACTGCTCTGAGGTTGGCAAATATTCAGGAACATGGGACAGGCATTGTTAATAACAAATGTCAAAGAGGAGAGTTCAAAAGAAAAGAACAGAGAAAGGAAGTTGGAGGAAGGATTCATATGAAGAGGAAGCTCCTTATGCAGTATAAATTT
Organism: Tragulus kanchil; assembly: GCA_022376925.1. Lineage (NCBI taxonomy): Eukaryota > Metazoa > Chordata > Mammalia > Artiodactyla > Tragulidae > Tragulus > Tragulus kanchil. The sequence goes on from JAIOJX010000004.1 coordinate 150,713,801, forward strand.
TTGCTTCCAGGTGGGATGGATTTAGTCACATCACTCCGTCTACACCATCTACTGTGACCAAAGATTAAGTGTATATGTTTTTTAAAAATGTGCCAAGTTTCTGTGGAGTTATAACAACTATTATGTCTATAAATAAGTTTACTCCATCCATTGGTATGAACCCTTAACCTTTTCCCTTGAGGTTTCACGTTACAAAAATAGTAATTTTTGTTGGCTTTGATGTTTAGAATGTGATACTCATGGGGAATTATAAACAATAAATGAATATAGCCAAGACAAAGGGTTCTTATTAATGAGCTGTAAGAGATAGAAAAAGTCAAATGAGAAATTTACGGCCAGATCCTGACAGCACTTGAACTTATGGAGTTTGGATACTTTCTACATAACCATCATGGGGGCCACTGAATGTTTTTGAGCCTAGGGCAAGCTGAGCTCTGTGACTTTTGAAGGAATCGACAGAACACCACACACAGTGTGGACAGGTGTGAGAAGACAAGAGGCAATATTTTAATTGGTTAGAGTTGTAACAATAAGAAGCCCAGTGCAGGCTGGGATTGAGGACCTAGATCAAGATGGTAGCACTGAGAACAGAAGAAAGAGGAGAGCAGAAATTAAAGAACTTCGGATGACTGATGGTGATGTAGGAGTTAATCAATTCTGGCACCAAAACACCAGGCCAGAGGACAAGCTCAATGAAGTCAACAAAGATACTCTACAAGCTCATGAGCCTCTGGGCTGCTCTGGACTAGCTGTGTGGCCCAGAGCACTCAGGAGCAGGAAGTGCTCTACTGTGTTCAGTTCAAAACCTTTTTGCGTCTTCAGTCCTGCTTCATTGCTTCTCACTGGACTATCAAAGAGACCCAGGAAAGAACTGAAGGGTGTGTCATCAATTTTTTAAAAGTACTGAATAAATTCATTTTACTTTCAAAAGGTATACTTCCTCTCCATTTTTACTTGAGGAATTTTTTTAAAAGACTCAAGTAAGAATTAAAAGATCCATAAAATCCTTACCCAGTTGACTTGGATGTGTTGTGATTGACAATTGTCTTCAGTCACCCTGGGAGAAATAAGTCTGTTATTTTAGAAACCTGACATCTACATGTTCTGTATGTGCATCAGAGGCTATAATCAAGCAACCAAAATAGACACAATAATTCCTATATCTTAGGAAAAATAAAAATAAAAGCTAATTATTCATCTGTGTATTTCTATCATCACTATGAAATCACTCTGGAGGAAATGTGCTTGGAAACCTTCCCTAATATTTTATTTTCTTGGTTTTATACATACTTGCATCACAATTCAAAGGTTTGGATTTTACTAGTGAACCTTTCCAAAAAAACATGAACATAAAAAGGATAATGGTGGGATGGGGTGGGGGGAATGGGATATACATATGACTAATCTGGAATTATACATATCTGTAAACAACAAAACTCTGTCAAATCAAAAAAAGCAGAATAAAAAATGTGTGACTGTGAAGAGAAAAAAATAATATTAAAGAGAAAAGAAAAAAATAGCAACTGAGAAATTAGATAGTTTTCTATATTACCTGGCAATAAAATTTCAATTTTTAAAATCAAATTATCTACCAGATTTCTTTTGCTACCTTTCCACATCTTTGAATTTTTAGGTGGTTGGTGGTGTTAGTCACTCAAACTGTATCACTTGGCTTCCTTCATCTAAGTAGTATTGTTGCTAGACATCTGGCTTCTTATAGAGTCTGTTCTAAAGATCACAACCATAAAAGTCACATTTGTCTCTCACTTACCTTATGGAATCACCTTGTGGGTGGTCTAAAGAAACATTTTCCTGCTGTAAGTATTAAGAGTAGAAACCACGTCTTCTTATTTAGTTTGATCATTATTTAGTCATTATTTAGTTTCCCTGGTTTTAAATGGACGAAGCATCTCTTTTTTGTATAACCCTCATTTGCTGAAAAGGAAAAAAAAAATGAACATTTTGTACATGGTCAGATGAAGTTTATGCTTTGTTTAATTTTTATTTTACTCTATTTATTTACTTTTGGCTCTGCTGGGTCTTTGTCACTGTGTGGACTTTTACGTAGTTGGTGAGAACTGGATTACTCTCTAGTTTCAGTGTGTGGGCTTCTCATTGCAGTGGAGAATGTCTTTACTTTGAAGCAATGCATGCCAAAGTATTTATGAATCAAGGTTGGTGATATCTGCTGCTTATTTTTCAAAGGCTCTAGAAAGAGAGACAAATAGGAAGATAGATCAATGGGTGGATGGGTGCACGTATGGAATAGAAATGGATGGCTAGAGAGACAAAGAGATAGAGGGCCAAGGGATTGTTGGACAGATAAATTGACGGGTGAATAAAGCAAATACAGGGAAATGTTAACAATTTGTTTAATCCACCTGCGCGGATACAGGTGTTCACTGAACTATTTTTTTCTATCCTTCTACATCTTGAAGTTTTTCAAAACAAAACTTGCAAGAAAAAGTAATCTGTACAAATAAAACAAACAACTTCTTCTCAGTCCTGGAGTCTTTTCTCCTTTCAAAATCCCCCATGCCTTCCCTTTTTCTCTTCACTTGAGGCTTCCCTATTTTTTTCTTCCCAGGCAGCAGAAAAGAAAAATGCAGCCTCCTACCTTCTCCCTGGGCACTTCTGGAAAAATTTTCTTCTTAGGTAAATAGAAGTAGGTTGTCGAAAATAAAATTTTTATTAATAATTATTAAAATAGATCCTTTCGTGTTTGTTGCCTTTTGAAATTTCCATGATGCTTCTCCTTCATTATTTTGTTTTATTGATTTAGATATAGTTGACATAATTTTATATAGGTTGTAGGTGCATCATACAGTCATTTACAATTTTTAAAGGTTATACTCCTTCATCCTTTCATGCTGCATCTAGAAAGCAGAAAGTCTTTTCTTCACACACACACACACACACACACACTCACGCACACACCTGTTCCACCCATTGAATCAAAGCCCAGCTCACCCTATGAGAACTGAACAGACTGAGGTAATGAAGCTGACCATGCAACATATTCAGACTGATCTCTGGAAGGAATTGAGTATTCGTTGGCATCTCTCCAAGAAAAAGTAAAGTAAAACCGTGTCAATCTCACACACTCACATAATTAAATTTATGTAAAATTAAAACCAAAAGTAAATCTTCCTCTTCATGTTAAAAGTAGTTCACTTAAGTAGTCCAAGTACCACGGACTGCTTCAGCTATATGTGATTAAGTGATTGAAAAGTTTCATTTTAACAGAAATCACAGTCTAGGTGTTTATTAGGCTAGCGTTAAGCCCAAAAGGCGCTGCCTCTGAAAGGCGCTGATGGCTGCTGGACAGAAAGCAAGAAAAGAATCACCTAGTTTTACCACAGGCAATACAGTGGCTTTCGTATTCCTCATTTCAGTTTGGAGAGTGCATATGTGCCTTCCACTCATGAATGATTAGGAGAAGACCCTTTCCAGTAAGTGAGAGTCTGAACTTGACAGACATCCAATCTCATCTAGAATGACAACTGCCTCGTTCCTAAACCACAAGTATTCATTTCCACAATTTGCAATCATTTGCCGTGTGCATGCCAAAGCCTTCCAGCCAGAACAAACAGTATCAGGCTGGTCTTCTGGCCCACAGCCTTTTCCGCTAAAACCAGGTCCCTAATCAAATGCTAAGAAAATATGCACCCTAAACCCTGCAACAAAAAAAAATGTGAATGCAAATTATATGAAAGTAAGCTTCTCTGGGAGCAGAGAGGTGAAAATCTAGCTTGCATATGGAAATAAGGCTGCCTTGCTTCTCTGCACATGATGCTGAACTACAGGTTAACAACATCTCTGACCCTGACCAGCAGATCAGAGACTCTTAGTGACGCTGAACGATACGCTGACCTCAGACATGGGCAGGACAGAGGGTGGTGAGCGGAACGCAGAGAAATAAAGGAACAAACGGTTTAGAGCAAGGGTGAGCAAACTCTTTCTGTAAAGGGTCAAATCGTATATTTTTAGGCTGCGTGGGCCACTGCATTTCTGTGGCAGCTCCCTACCTTTGCTTCTTGGAGAGGAAAGCCACCAGAAGCAATCTGAAAATGAGTGGGTGTGGCCATGTTCCAATAGAACTATTTACAGACATTGAAACTTGAATTTGAGATTTTTTTTTTTAAGCTGTGCCAAATCGTAGTTGCAGCACATGGGATCTTCAATTTTTTTTCCAAAGTTTAGCCTCTTTTATTGTTTATTTTTTAATTTATTTTCATCCATATTTATTCTTTGGCCTGTGGGGGCTTCCCATTGCAGTGGCCCCCCTCGTTGCAGAGCACTGGCTCTGAGAGCATGCACTCCAGAGCGCTGGCTCGTAATTGGACACAGCGGTCCAGCCACTCCATGGTATGTGGTATCCTCCCGGGCCAGGGATCGAACCCGTGCCTCTTGCACTGCAAGGCAAATTTATTACACACTGGACCACCAGGGAAGCCCTGAATTTGAGATTATTTTTACATGTCACGAAATAGTGTTCCTTTTTCAAGTATCATTTTTGAATATCAAAACCATTTTTATTCTATCCTTGATCATTTGCTAGGTCATGGCACTTTGTTCTAACAACGTGAACAGAGTAAGACAATCAACCTGGGTCCCAAGTATGGAGAAGCACACCTGACAGTGGGCACATACTTAAGTCTTCTTGAATGAATGTATAAAGTCATACCAATCTATTGGAGTTTAAAATGAGAGAATATGTGAAGACAGTCTGACACTTTCAAGGGCTTTGATACAACGTTTTCCTTGCTTATAGTTCATCACAGAGATCATTAAAAAGCACTAACCTTGTGATGAAATTTGAAAGTAAGCTTCTCTGGGAGCAGAGAGGTGAAAATCTAGCTTGCATATGGAAATAAGGCTGCCTTGCTTCTCTGCACATGATGCTGAACTACAGGTTAACAACATCTCTGACCCTGACCAGCAGATCAGAGACTCTTAGTGACGCTGAACGATACGCTGACCTCAGACATGGGCAGGACAGAGGGTGGTGAGCGGAACGCAGAGAAATAAAGGAACAAACGGTTTAGAGCAAGGGTGAGCAAACTCTTTCTGTAAAGGGTCAAATCGTATATTTTTAGGCTGCGTGGGCCACTGCATTTCTGTGGCAGCTCCCTACCTTTGCTTCTTGGAGAGGAAAGCCACCAGAAGCAATCTGAAAATGAGTGGGTGTGGCCATGTTCCAATAGAACTATTTACAGACATTGAAACTTGAATTTGAGATTTTTTTTTTTAAGCTGTGCCAAATCGTAGTTGCAGCACATGGGATCTTCAATTTTTTTTCCAAAGTTTAGCCTCTTTTATTGTTTATTTTTTAATTTATTTTCATCCATATTTATTCTTTGGCCTGTGGGGGCTTCCCATTGCAGTGGCCCCCCTCGTTGCAGAGCACTGGCTCTGAGAGCATGCACTCCAGAGCGCTGGCTCGTAATTGGACACAGCGGTCCAGCCACTCCATGGTATGTGGTATCCTCCCGGGCCAGGGATCGAACCCGTGCCTCTTGCACTGCAAGGCAAATTTATTACACACTGGACCACCAGGGAAGCCCTGAATTTGAGATTATTTTTACATGTCACGAAATAGTGTTCCTTTTTCAAGTATCATTTTTGAATATCAAAACCATTTTTATTCTATCCTTGATCATTTGCTAGGTCATGGCACTTTGTTCTAACAACGTGAACAGAGTAAGACAATCAACCTGGGTCCCAAGTATGGAGAAGCACACCTGACAGTGGGCACATACTTAAGTCTTCTTGAATGAATGTATAAAGTCATACCAATCTATTGGAGTTTAAAATGAGAGAATATGTGAAGACAGTCTGACACTTTCAAGGGCTTTGATACAACGTTTTCCTTGCTTATAGTTCATCACAGAGATCATTAAAAAAGAAAGAAAAAAAACTGAGGGTACATCATTCTGTAAATTTTATCCTCTTGCAGCTGCAGATTTAGTTTCAACTAGCATGATTTAGGGTTTTAAAAAGCTTGGGTAACCCTTTCATCCAACCACTTCCTATCATTGAAGTTAAAGGATTTTGTCATTGCTCTTCAGTCCAATCTATCCCCAAACCCTAATTTCAAGGCTCTCACTCATGAACTCCACTGTCCTAATCTACTCAGAATGTGATAACAGAATACTGTAGATGGGGAGGATTAAACAACAAAAATACATTTCTCATGGCTTTGGAAGCTGGGCATTTGAGATGAGGGTGCCAGTATGGGTTCTGGGGAGGACTATTCCTGACTTGCAGACAGCTGCCTTCTTGCTGGGTCTTGCTGTGGGAGGGAGAGAGAAAGAGAGAAAGCTGGGATGAGGTGGGGCTCTGTTATCTTATCTTGTAAAGGCTTTAATTCCATCATTAATTTCCTACATTTATGATCTCATCTAACTCTAAAGTCACTATTATGTCCAGTTCTTTGCAACCCCATGGACTGTAGTCTACCAGGCTCCTCTGTCCATGGGATTCTCCAGGCATGAATACTAGAATGGATTGCCATTCCCTTCTCCAGAGGATCCTCCTGACCCAGGAATTGAACCTGGGTCTCCTGTATTGCTATTGCAGGCAGGTTCTTTACTATCTGAACCACCAGGGAAGCCAACTGACTCTAAGTCTCTCCTAAAGGTCACATCCCCAAACACAGTCACTTTGGGGGCTACAGCTGCAACCTATGAATTGAGGGGGGGTGGAGCACAATGGTTCATAACAACCGTCTTCTGTATTTTCCACCATTCTCCCTGTGGCACCAGTTCAGTTACCTAGCACTACTTGACTTTACTGGAGAAGGAAAGGGTAACCCACTCCAGTAGTCTTGCCTGGGAAATCCCATGGATAGAGGGGCCTGGCGGGCTACAGTCCATTGGATCACGAAGAGCCAACTACTTAGTGACTGACCACACTTAACTTTACAATCCATTGATCCTACCACTTTCAGTGCCCTCCTTCTTCCTGGAGTCCTCATTTCCCTATGTAACTTAAATTCCACCATCTTTCATTTAAAGTAACCCTTTAAATAGATGCTCAGTCTCCAGAATCTCCCTCCACTCTCCTGTGATGTAAATGTTATCATCCTCCCCATCCCCATTTTATAGGGAAGAACATCAAGGCACAGGGAGAAGGGTCCAGCCAACATTCAAGCCCACATCTCAGAGCCTCCAGTGTTTCTTATTTTTATTAAGGTTCATTCACCTGGTCTTTTACTGCAGCTGGTTTATGATAAAACTGGCTTATGATAACCAGTACAGCTCCCAGCTTGGCCTGCAGACTAGTGCTCACTGGAGACTAATTGTTACCAGTGCATGATAAGGTTGTTGTACAAAAGCTGGGGCTTGCGTTTGATGCATTTTTTTTTAATCTCATCTTTCTAGTAGATTGTTGAATTGTATTTTATAGAAGTAACAGCCCAGAATGGATTTGAAATTTTAAAAACAAGCAAACAGAAACATTTTTTCACAGATAATTTTTAAAGCTCTAGTTTGAACAACTTAAAATGCAAGTCAATTTATCCCAGTTTGTCTTAGACTCCAATTTTATTAAAAGAGGAAAAATCTGTCCTGTGTGACCATGACATCTACGAGACAACCTATTCAAATTAAATGATACAGATAACTTCAATGTGGAGACTCAATCCAAAGCCTTCTGAAATGAAAAGTTGTTAAATATCATTCCCAGTGTTTTTCACCAACTCTTCGTATTTCTCTTGTTATAAGTCCAGGCGTCTATCAGTAAAAGCATTAGCAGTGGCACTAGAAGTAAAGAATCTGCTTACCAACGCAGGAGACGCAGGTTTAAGAAGATCCCCTGGAGGAGGGCATGGCAACCCACTCCAATATTCTTGCCTAGAGAATCCCATGGACACAGGAACCTGACGGGCTGCCGTCCATGGAGTCACAGAGTCTGACATGACTGAAGCAACTTAACACACATGTACACCTAAGTCTTTCTACCTCCCTGTGTGAAAGATCATCAAATGGCAATATTTTCAATTTCAAAGCAAGTTTTTGTTTTTTTTGTTTTTTTTTTGTCTCCTTTGCCAGGTACACTGTGCTTTTTCTCATGGTTGAAATATGAAACTATTAATTAGGGCAAATCAGTAGTACATGATCTCATAGTTTCACTTGGATCAGGGCTTCTCAGAATACCTGGAAAATTGTTAAAACGCACACTGCTGAGCCCACCCAGGAAATCTGGATCCCCATTTTATAGGGAAGAACATCAAGGCACAGGGAGAAGGGTCCAGCCAACATTCAAGCCCACATCTCAGAGCCTCCAGTGTTTCTTATTTTTATTAAGGTTCATTCACCTGGTCTTTTACTGCAGCTGGTTTATGATAAAACTGGCTTATGATAACCAGTACAGCTCCCAGCTTGGCCTGCAGACTAGTGCTCACTGGAGACTAATTGTTACCAGTGCATGATAAGGTTGTTGTACAAAAGCTGGGGCTTGCGTTTGATGCATTTTTTTTTAATCTCATTTTTCTAGTAGCTTGTTGAATTGTATTTTATAGAAGTAACAGCCCAGAATGGATTTGAAATTTTAAAAACAAGCAAACAGAAACATTTTTTCACAGATAATTTTTAAAGCTCTAGTTTGAACAACTTAAAATGCAAGTCAATTTATCCCAGTTTGTCTTAGACTCCAATTTTATTAAAAGAGGAAAAATCTGTCCTGTGTGACCATGACATCTACGAGACAACCTATTCAAATTAAATGATACAGATAACTTCAATGTGGAGACTCAATCCAAAGCCTTCTGAAATGAAAAGTTGTTAAATATCATTCCCAGTGTTTTTCACCAACTCTTCGTATTTCTCTTGTTATAAGTCCAGGCGTCTATCAGTAAAAGCATTAGCAGTGGCACTAGAAGTAAAGAATCTGCTTACCAACGCAGGAGACGCAGGTTTAAGAAGATCCCCTGGAGGAGGGCATGGCAACCCACTCCAATATTCTTGCCTAGAGAATCCCATGGACACAGGAACCTGACGGGCTGCCGTCCATGGAGTCACACAGAGTCTGACATGACTGAAGCAACTTAACACACATGTACACCTAAGTCTTTCTACCTCCCTGTGTGAAAGATCATCAAATGGCAATATTTTCAATTTCAAAGCAAGTTTTTGTTTTTTTTGTTTGTTTTTTTTTTTTTGTCTCCTTTGCCAGGTACACTGTGCTTTTTCTCATGGTTGAAATATGAAACTATTAATTAGGGCAAATCAGTAGTACATGATCTCATAGTTTCACTTGGATCAGGGCTTCTCAGAATACCTGGAAAATTGTTAAAACGCACACTGCTGAGCCCACCCAGGAAATCTGGATTCACTCAGTCTGGGATGGGCCCATGAATCTGCATCCCTCATAAATTCCCAGGTGGTGCTGATGTTGTGGGTCTACCAACCAGATTTGGAAGAAGGACCAAAAAGACCAGGCTATTTTGTGAACTCAGACAAAATATTGATTCATTCAATTATTTCTGTATGTTAAATATTTAAAAATAAATATTTGACAGCCTAAACATGTTTTAAAACAGATTCAGGTTAAAATCCAAAATATCTGAGAACCATCAACTCTTAAAGATGACTCTTGCAAATGGTAAACTTCACACATTTTCCAGCACATAGTATTTTACACATGGTAGGTGTTTCACAAATGTTTGCAGAAAAGGAAGTAAAAGTGACGGAGAGCGTATGAGGCCTCACCCAGTCCAACAGAACAATTGGGAATGGAACTATTGTTATTTCAGATCTTTAATGCTTCAGTCTATTCTAGTTTAATTGTGAGCACAAAACTAAACCAGATTCTGCCAAACATGCTATTCCTTTAATTTGATCTCTCTCTCAATTTAAAATTATTGCCAAAGAATATCCTCAGGTTGTTTAAAATGTCACAAAAGGAGTCAGAACTGTGATTCTGAACCTTCCCAGGTACTTCCCCAGGAGCATACCCCAAGCACTCTGTCCTTGGGTGTGTAGTCTGGCCTCCCATTCAGTCTCTAGGAGCAGACATCTTCTCTGTCAGTCTCCCAGTAGATGTAGTGAAGTCTTCTGGATTTGTCCATTTCTCAGTCTATCATAAGGATGTATGCAGCCGACCAAGCTGATGTCTTTATCATCTTCATTACTCGGTAAAATGCAAAATACTTTCTAGTTAAATATTTCATCTTAGGCTATGTCCAACTGATCATTAATCTAAGACCTCTATTACAATTCTTCAGCTATGCCTTACATGTCTATGCCTTAACATGTAGCTTATGCTAATAGATGGTCAGCTTAATAACCTGCCTCAGAGTAGCCATCTGTGCTGCATCGTCATCATCCATCCTGACATCTATGAGCAAAGATTACATAACCTATTAATTAGGGCAAATCAGTAGTACATGATCTCATAGTTTCACTTGGATCAGGGCTTCTCAGAATACCTGGAAAATTGTTAAAACGCACACTGCTGAGCCCACCCAGGAAATCTGGATTCACTCAGTCTGGGATGGGCCCATGAATCTGCATCCCTCATAAATTCCCAGGTGGTGCTGATGTTGTGGGTCTACCAACCAGATTTGGAAGAAGGACCAAAAAGACCAGGCTATTTTGTGAACTCAGACAAAATATTGATTCATTCAATTATTTCTGTATGTTAAATATTTAAAAATAAATATTTGACAGCCTAAACATGTTTTAAAACAGATTCAGGTTAAAATCCAAAATATCTGAGAACCATCAACTCTTAAAGATGACTCTTGCAAATGGTAAACTTCACACATTTTCCAGCACATAGTATTTTACACATGGTAGGTGTTTCACAAATGTTTGCAGAAAAGGAAGTAAAAGTGACGGAGGCGTATGAGGCCTCACCCAGTCCAACAGAACAATTGGGAATGGAACTATTGTTATTTCAGATCTTTAATGCTTCAGTCTATTCTAGTTTAATTGTGAGCACAAAACTAAACCAGATTCTGCCAAACATGCTATTCCTTTAATTTGATCTCTCTCTCAATTTAAAATTATTGCCAAAGAATATCCTCAGGTTGTTTAAAATGTCACAAAAGGAGTCAGAACTGTGATTCTGAACCTTCCCAGGTACTTCCCCAGGAGCATACCCCAAGCACTCTGTCCTTGGGTGTGTAGTCTGGCCTCCCATTCAGTCTCTAGGAGCAGACATCTTCTCTGTCAGTCTCCCAGTAGATGTAGTGAAGTCTTCTGGATTTGTCCATTTCTCAGTCTATCATAAGGATGTATGCAGCCGACCAAGCTGATGTCTTTATCATCTTCATTACTCGGTAAAATGCAAAATACTTTCTAGTTAAATATTTCATCTTAGGCTATGTCCAACTGATCATTAATCTAAGACCTCTATTACAATTCTTCAGCTATGCCTTACATGTCTATGCAACTTAAACATGTAGCTTATGCTAATAGATGGTCAGCTTAATAACCTGCCTCAGAGTAGCCATCTGTGCTGCATCGTCATCATCCATCCTGACATCTATGAGCTACAACCTAACCAAGGTTTCCAGAGATGAATTCAAGAGATTACTTTTCCATATTTTACTGCCTGTACATCTTATAGAAAAGAAGATTAAGACCTAGAGAATTTAACTGATTTGTGCTATGGAGCGATACTTACAAGCATTATAACTCAATTCTTATTCTCTTTCTGCTTATTTCATCAAAGAACTGTATCACGTATATTCAGCCAGTGTCCATATAGGTAGCAAATCGGGTGGGAGCTGGGGCAAAGAAGTAAATTCTAGCTCTAGGAAAAAATGGAAATATATATATATATTCATACATGCATGTGTGTGTGTGTGTGTGTGTGTGTGTGTGTGTGTGTGAAAATAAAGTGGAAATGTTAATCACTAAACCATGTCTGCCTCTTTGCAATTCCATGAACTGTAGCCTGTCAGGCTCCTCTGTTCATGGAATTCTCCAGGCAAGAATACTAGAGTGGGTAGTCATTCCCTTCTCCAGGGGATCTTCCTGACCCAGGAACTGAACCCAGGTCTCCTGCATTGCAGACAGATTCTTTACTATCTGAGCCACCAGGGAGGTGTGTATGAATATGTAATTACAAATAGTATGAAACCAAATAAATGAATGAGTTCAAGTATGGTGAAAAAAATCATACATATTTCAAGAAATATGGTATAAAGAAAGAAAATTATACTTTATCTGAGATTAAGCAGAAATGTTCCCAGAAGGGCGAAGGAACTAAAAGCTCAAAATTAGTCATATATTGGTCACATTTATACAATGACCTTTAGACTATTTTTAAAAATCAACCTCATTTTTGTTTTCACTGCAAAATAGTATGAGTCCCAGAATTGGTACTCAATAAATGTTTGTTTAATTGAATTTAAATTAGTCTAGTTTGGCAAGATTATTTCTTTTTCAGAGTGCTCTGCAGGGAAAATCATTAGATGGATTTTTATTCTACCTTTTACAAACGATTCTATAGTGCTGGCCCACTTGAGGATTTTCCTTTGTCAGATTATAATATTTTGCTTCTGGTCTGTTGCAATTCCCTTCCCTTCTCTGGCACTAAAACTGCAAATAAGACAGACTCTCACTTGCCAAGTTCCTCCTGTCAAATTTCAAAGATCCCAGCAAACATGTTAAGTGCCTTGAAGCCAACTCATCTCTTCAAAGAGCCAGCTGAACCCTGATTTTTGCTTGCATGATATTGCCACCCTTGCTCCATTTCAACCATCCCAGCAAGAGAACAGAATTTTTCCTTAGACTTCAGATCACGTTTGGTTTATCTGAGTTTGCAGATATATTATTATAAACAAGAAAAATCTTTTAAAAAGACTTCAGAACTTCAGTTCGGCCTGTAAGGCAGGAGACCAAGATTTGATTCCTGGATTGGGAAGATCCCCTGGAGGAAGACAAGGCAACCCACTCCAGTATTCCTGCCTGGAGAATCCCATGGACAGAGAAGCCTAGAGGACTACAGTCCATAGTGTTGCACAGAGTTGGACACAACTGGAGCAACTAAGCAGCAGCAACAGAGTTTGCGGATATATTATTATACACAAGAAGAGTATTTGGGGAACTACACAACTTCAGTTGGAAAGATTATTGCAATCAGAGCTTTCTCTGGTGGTTAGCCTTAAAAATCCACTGAAGGTCCTATCAATCCTTAAGAATTTTTTTTAATACAGTATTAAATTGCCCTGAACACTTGACATCATGAATAAGTCACACTTAATTAATTCACCATTTTTTCTAAGTAAAGATAGTTTGTCTCAAAATGCTCAGGCTATATCTTAGAACTCATTCTCACTCACATTTCACAAAATTATACTAAGCAACAAAATTCCACTTTTGAAGGAGACTTTCATCAGCTTTTTTCTTCTTTAAACGTGTCCCACGATGAGGGTAGTGGGGAAAGTAACTGGCCTGATAACTTTCCCATCTCGGGTGATTTTTCCATTTATTTAAACACATAGGATTCTTTTCCTTTGCCAGTCTAGTTTGGCAAGATTATTCTTAGTGCTGGAAAATCATTAGATGGATTTTTATTCTACCTTTTACAAACGATTCTATAGTGCTGGCCCACTTGAGGATTTTCCTTTGTCAGATTATAATATTTTGCTTCTGGTCTGTTGCAATTCCCTTCCCTTCTCTGGCACTAAAACTGCAAATAAGACAGACTCTCACTTGCCAAGTTCCTCCTGTCAAATTTCAAAGATCCCAGCAAACATGTTAAGTGCCTTGAAGCCAACTCATCTCTTCAAAGAGCCAGCTGAACCCTGATTTTTGCTTGCATGATATTGCCACCCTTGCTCCATTTCAACCATCCCAGCAAGAGAACAGAATTTTTCCTTAGACTTCAGATCACGTTTGGTTTATCTGAGTTTGCAGATATATTATTATAAACAAGAAAAATCTTTTTAAAAAAAGACTTCAGAACTTCAGTTCTGCCTGTAATGCAGGAGACCAAGATTTGATTCCTGGATTGGGAAGATCCCCTGGAGGAAGACAAGGCAACCCACTCCAGTATTCCTGCCTGGAGAATCCCATGGACAGAGAAGCCTAGAGGACTACAGTCCATAGTGTTGCACAGAGTTGGACACAACTGGAGCAACTAAGCAGCAGCAACAGAGTTTGCGGATATATTATTATACACAAGAAGAGTATTTGGGGAACTACACAACTTCAGTTGGAAAGATTATTGCAATCAGAGCTTTCTCTGGTGGTTAGCCTTAAAAATCCACTGAAGGTCCTATCAATCCTTAAGAATTTTTTTTAATACAGTATTAAATTGCCCTGAACACTTGACATCATGAATAAGTCACACTTAATTAATTCACCATTTTTTCTAAGTAAAGATAGTTTGTCTCAAAATGCTCAGGCTATATCTTAGAACTCATTCTCACTCACATTTCACAAAATTATACTAAGCAACAAAATTCCACTTTTGAAGGAGACTTTCATCAGCTTTTTTCTTCTTTAAACGTGTCCCACGATGAGGGTAGTGGGGAAAGTAACTGGCCTGATAACTTTCCCATCTCGGGTGATTTTTCCATTTATTTAAACACATAGGATTCTTTTCCTTTGCCATGCACATGTGCGTCATAATTAAAGTTGACAATGGGTCAAAGAGGCCATCTGGTCCCAAACTCACTGATGAGAAACTTAAGGTCCAGAGAGATTAAAATCCTCTCCTTAAAGGAGGAAAAGAGCCAGAATTAGAAATAAAATCTAATGACTCCCAGATGAGTCTTTCCTCTACTGTAACATCTTATTGTTTTGCACTGGCCATTTAGCTTTTTGTTTACTACCTACCTCTCAGCTCACACAACTAGATTGTCCTGAGTTTAGTTCCAGAGCTACTCAGTGAGCATCCTGGGTGACATCCTGAATCTTGGAAGTAAAAGATAAATGACACCTACCCTTCACCCCAAGAATGCTGGCCTTTATAGTACCTGTGATGAATAGTGAAGAAAATCGGGACTCAATACTGATGTTCATTCATGCACTCCTTCACCAAATATGTATTGAGCACCGATACTGTGACAGGTATTCCTTTCATGTACAACAGTGAATAAAAATTGTAAAAGTCCTGCTCTTGTAGACTTTATATTCAACTGGAAGAAGATTAACAAATAAGTACATCTATCTGTTGGTGAAAAGTGCTATAAGGATGGGTGCAAGCACACTAAGTCACTTCAGTTCAGTCCACCTCAGTGCACCCCATAGACTGTAGCTCACCAGGCTCCTCTATCTGTGGAATTCTCCAGGCAAGAGTACTGAAGTGAGTTTCCATGCCTTTCCCCAGGGATCTCTCAATCCAGATATCAAACCTGTGTCTCCTGCTTTGGCAGGAAGATTCCTTACCACTAGAGCCACTGGGCAAGCCCATATTCTAGCAGTAATATTTTTAAATTTTTCATTGAGATGAAATTCACTTATCTTAGAACTCATTCTCACTCACATTTCACAAAATTATACTAAGCAACAAAATTCCACTTTTGAAGGAGACTTTCATCAGCTTTTTTCTTCTTTAAACGTGTCCCACGATGAGGGTAGTGGGGAAAGTAACTGGCCTGATAACTTTCCCATCTCGGGTGATTTTTCCATTTATTTAAACACATAGGATTCTTTTCCTTTGCCATGCACATGTGCGTCATAATTAAAGTTGACAATGGGTCAAAGAGGCCATCTGGTCCCAAACTCACTGATGAGAAACTTAAGGTCCAGAGAGATTAAAATCCTCTCCTTAAAGGAGGAAAAGAGCCAGAATTAGAAATAAAATCTAATGACTCCCAGATGAGTCTTTCCTCTACTGTAACATCTTATTGTTTTGCACTGGCCATTTAGCTTTTTGTTTACTACCTACCTCTCAGCTCACACAACTAGATTGTCCTGAGTTTAGTTCCAGAGCTACTCAGTGAGCATCCTGGGTGACATCCTGAATCTTGGAAGTAAAAGATAAATGACACCTACCCTTCACCCCAAGAATGCTGGCCTTTATAGTACCTGTGATGAATAGTGAAGAAAATCGGGACTCAATACTGATGTTCATTCATGCACTCCTTCACCAAATATGTATTGAGCACCGATACTGTGACAAGTATTCCTTTCATGTACAACAGTGAATAAAAATTGTAAAAGTCCTGCTCTTGTAGACTTTATATTCAACTGGAAGAAGATTAACAAATAAGTACATCTATCTGTTGGTGAAAAGTGCTATAAGGATGGGTGCAAGCACACTAAGTCACTTCAGTTCAGTCCACCTCTGTGCACCCCATAGACTGTAGCTCACCAGGCTCCTCTATCTGTGGAATTCTCCAGGCAAGAGTACTGAAGTGAGTTTCCATGCCTTTCCCCAGGGGATCTCTCCAATCCAGATATCAAACCTGTGTCTCCTGCTTTGGCAGGAAGATTCCTTACCACTAGAGCCACTGGGCAAGCCCATATTCTAGCAGTAATATTTTTAAATTTTTCATTGAGATGAAATTCACTTAACATAGAATGAACTATTTCAACACATATGACTAGAAGGTATTTCGTATGTCTGCAGTTGTACAACCATTATCTCTATTTCTAAAAAATTATCATTGCCCCCAAAGGAAACTCCCTTAGCAGTCAGTCTCCACTCTCAGAAGGCCCTAATACCTCCGCTTCTACTTTTAGGTTCTGTAGACTTAGCTTCTGGATGCTTCGTGTAGAGGGAATGATACTGCCAACCACACATTGGCACTCACCATCTCCCTCTACAAGAATTAAATCATGTGGTGCTATAGCTGCTCATCTTCAACACCCGCTGAAAGGAGGTCAGGATAGAGAGCATAAATTGTGCTGGAGGTGAAGGCGGGGGCTGGTAGAACAGGTCTTCAGATAGATATTTTCAGGAGCCAACTTTATGAGCTCAATTCTTGTATCTTCTCATATCTAGAAAAGCACTAAAATTCTTCATGATGGTGACTGCTCCTCTTGACTAGCAGAAACATTCTGAAAAAAATATGTGCTTGATTGCATGTCTTTCTCCCTTCAGCAAAATCACACATATACTGACCTCCACCTCTACCTCTTTGGAACAGTCTCTCGGAGCTATCTGAAATGTTGTCTCCTTGGATGCAGGCCTCATTTTGTCCCAAATAAAGCAGAACTCCCAACTCTAAACATTTAGACTCTTACGTTGTGCATTTATTTAAGGTGACAATACAATATGTGAAACATTTTTGTGTTGGGTTTCTTTCTCTGAGCATCAATTTCAAAGTTCATCCACAATGTGGCATGCAGGTCTCACTATTTCATTCCTTTTTATTGCAAAACTTTTCTAAACATTTAGACTCTTGCAAGCACACTAAGTCACTTCAGTTCAGTCCACCTCTGTGCACCCCATAGACTGTAGCTCACCAGGCTCCTCTATCTGTGGAATTCTCCAGGCAAGAGTACTGAAGTGAGTTTCCATGCCTTTCCCCAGGGGATCTCTCCAATCCAGATATCAAACCTGTGTCTCCTGCTTTGGCAGGAAGATTCCTTACCACTAGAGCCACTGGGCAAGCCCATATTCTAGCAGTAATATTTTTAAATTTTTCATTGAGATGAAATTCACTTAACATAGAATGAACTATTTCAACACATATGACTAGAAGGTATTTCGTATGTCTGCAGTTGTACAACCATTATCTCTATTTCTAAAAAATTATCATTGCCCCCAAAGGAAACTCCCTTAGCAGTCAGTCTCCACTCTCAGAAGGCCCTAATACCTCCGCTTCTACTTTTAGGTTCTGTAGACTTAGCTTCTGGATGCTTCGTGTAGAGGGAATGATACTGCCAACCACACATTGGCACTCACCATCTCCCTCTACAAGAATTAAATCATGTGGTGCTATAGCTGCTCACCTTCAACACCCGCTGAAAGGAGGTCAGGATAGAGAGCATAAATTGTGCTGGAGGTGGAGGCGGGGGCTGGTAGAACAGGTCTTCAGATAGATATTTTCAGGAGCCAACTTTATGAGCTCAATTCTTGTATCTTCTCATATCTAGAAAAGCACTAAAATTCTTCATGATGGTGACTGCTCCTCTTGACTAGCAGAAACATTCTGAAAAAAATATGTGCTTGATTGCATGTCTTTCTCCCTTCAGCAAAATCACACATATACTGACCTCCACCTCTACCTCTTTGGAACAGTCTCTCGGAGCTATCTGAAATGTTGTCTCCTTGGATGCAGGCCTCATTTTGTCCCAAATAAAGCAGAACTCCCAACTCTAAACATTTAGACTCTTACGTTGTGCATTTATTTAAGGTGACAATACAATATGTGAAACATTTTTGTGTTGGGTTTCTTTCTCTGAGCATCAATTTTTCAAAGTTCATCCACAATGTGGCATGCAGGTCTCACTATTTCATTCCTTTTTATTGCTGAATAATATTCCATTGATTGTATAGCCACATTTTATAAACTACTCATAGATCAGTACTGGGCTGTTGCTACATTTTGGTTATTGTGAATTATGCTCCTAGGACACTTTCCATACAACTATTTGCGTACCCATTTTCCAATTTATTGTTGCATTCCCCCTCTTCCATCCATTTCTGAATTTGTTTACAGGTCATCTTTGAAACTGAAAAATGTTTAAAATGACACCACAATGATGAAGGAACAAATATACTTGAAGCCTTTAACTGGATTCTTGGCACAAAAGAAACCTTCACTAAGTGGCAGGTGCTATAATTAAAATGGATAACCAACAAGGACCTACTGTATAGCACATGGAGCTCTGCTCACTGTTATGTGGCAGCCTGGATGGGAGGGGAGTTTGGGGGAGACTGGATATGTGTATACATAAGGCTGAGTCCCTTCTCTGTTCACCTGAGACTATCACAACACTGTTAATCAGCCATACCCCAACACAAAATTAAAGGGGTTTTACTTTTATGAAAAAGTAAATAGTAGTTATTATTTTCAATAACAATAATTTAAAGAACACAGTGCTAAAAACTACGCAGTGAATACAAACATCACAGAGATTTCTTCCCATCTGGAGGGTAGACGTGAGTGGGGGACCAGATTCTTGTGGAGAACCAAGTTTTCCACAGCCTATTCCTACAGTCTTCATCCACCTCATCTACTCCTCAGTAGTTGGAGAAATGGGCTGGCATTTTTCTCAGCACTCAAGTCATTTATCTGCTATATCCTAAGACATTCGCTAGTCTCCAGATTTGCCAATGGACATGCTCTGTAGCTACACAAACCTTGTAGCGAAAAGCAAATGGAAACAGACTATTGTGTTCCTGATTGTGTAACTTGGCCTGAAGCCAATCTCTAATTTATTTATTTAACATGCAACTGTTGACATTATTGCTTGAAGCGTATCAAGCGGGTCCAATCCCAGCTTGTTTGCCACCCAGAGTCAACACCATTTACATGAATTGTGACAATTCCCTTTTTATTTAGAGTGTTGGGTTTCTTTCTCTGAGCATCAATTTTTCAAGTTCCACAATGTGGCATGCAGGTCTCACTATTTCATTCCTTTTTATTGCTGAATAATATTCCATTGATTGTATAGCCACATTTTATAAACTACTCATAGATCAGTACTGGGCTGTTGCTACATTTTGGTTATTGTGAATTATGCTCCTAGGACACTTTCCATACAACTATTTGCGTACCCATTTTCCAATTTATTGTTGCATTCCCCCTCTTCCATCCATTTCTGAATTTGTTTACAGGTCATCTTTGAAACTGAAAAATGTTTAAAATGACACCACAATGATGAAGGAACAAATATACTTGAAGCCTTTAACTGGATTCTTGGCACAAAAGAAACCTTCACTAAGTGGCAGGTGCTATAATTAAAATGGATAACCAACAAGGACCTACTGTATAGCACATGGAGCTCTGCTCACTGTTATGTGGCAGCCTGGATGGGAGGGGAGTTTGGGGGAGACTGGATATGTGTATACATAAGGCTGAGTCCCTTCTCTGTTCACCTGAGACTATCACAACACTGTTAATCAGCCATACCCCAACACAAAATTAAAGGGGTTTTACTTTTATGAAAAAGTAAATAGTAGTTATTATTTTCAATAACAATAATTTAAAGAACACAGTGCTAAAAACTACGCAGTGAATACAAACATCACAGAGATTTCTTCCCATCTGGAGGGTAGACGTGAGTGGGGGACCAGATTCTTGTGGAGAACCAAGTTTTCCACAGCCTATTCCTACAGTCTTCATCCACCTCATCTACTCCTCAGTAGTTGGAGAAATGGGCTGGCATTTTTCTCAGCACTCAAGTCATTTATCTGCTATATCCTAAGACATTCGCTAGTCTCCAGATTTGCCAATGGACATGCTCTGTAGCTACACAAACCTTGTAGCGAAAAGCAAATGGAAACAGACTATTGTGTTCCTGATTGTGTAACTTGGCCTGAAGCCAATCTCTAATTTATTTATTTAACATGCAACTGTTGACATTATTGCTTGAAGCGTATCAAGCGGGTCCAATCCCAGCTTGTTTGCCACCCAGAGTCAACACCATTTACATGAATTGTGACAATTCCATTTTTATTTAGAGCCAAATATGTGCTCAAATAATCACTTGATCATTTGAAGGACCAGGACTTTGGAGATGCACTAGAATTTAGCAGGTCTTGAGATATTCCTAGTCTTCTGTGACTTGTTTTGACCTCTGAGAGCATAATCCAGCATTATTCCTCACTATATTAAGGTTATTTTATCTGACCCTATGTACTTCATTTCAGGTTTCAAACTTATCCTGTATTTATGTTTATCTAATGCTGTCAATTTCTTCAACATGGTTATGAGTTGTATAAGTCACTTAATACCATATTTCAATTTTTAACATTAACTATGCATTTTTCCAAAAAAATTTCATCTAAAGTTTCATTCATGCATTGTTGCTGTTTAGTTGGTAAGTCATGTTCAATTCTTTGAAACCCATGGACTGAAGCCCACCAGGCTCCTCTGTCTGTGGAATTTTCCAGACAAGAATACTGGAGTAGGTTGCCACTTTCTTCTCCAGGACATCTTCTTGACCCAGTGATCATAACTGTAAACTTTGCATTGGCAGGCAGATTCTTTATCACTCAGTCACCAGGGAAGCCCAAAAAAAGCCATGTTTCCTCCCCAATGCAGAATCAAACCTCAGTTTCTTGTGACAGACAGGGATACTCATCACCATACTAACAAAGAAAGAATCATTTTATTTATTTCAAACTTCCTCCACTATCTGTCTTTCTCCTGCACTGGACAATCAATTGTTTCACAGAAGAAATTCTATCTTACTCATTTACATAGCTGTACCACCTATCATGGACTTCCCTGATGGCTCAGATGGTAAAGAATTTCCGTGCAATACAGAAGACCTAGGTTTGATTCCTGGGTCAGGAAGATCCCTTGGAGAAGGGAGTGGTTACCTACTCCAGTATTCTTGTCTGGAGAATTCCATGGACAGAGGAGCCTGAAGGCCTGCAGTCCATGGGGCTGCAAAGAGTAAGACACAACTGAGTGAGTAATGCTTTCACTTTTCAACAGCTAATATAGTGCCTATTATTAGTCCCATAATAATTTCTAGTTCCATAATAATTTCTGTTATTGTTACACTGAATCATTAAGAGGTTAAATTATGGAATAAATCAGTAAGTGGGATGGAGAGTAAGTACTAAAAGTGATGACTACTATACTAATAATTTTTCACAGAGGCAACCACCAATCCCCTTGAATCTTTTGCTGAAGGTAGTATTTATAGTACCCATGTAGTATTGATACATGTGCAAGGGAGAGTGCCTGGGAGATTTTCGCCACTTTAATTTAGAATTGCCAAGTCTTTCCCAAGACCTGTCTCCATGGTGTGCCAACTCAGAGAAATTATGTCCTGTATTGGTTTCTCAATGAAATTGAGGTTCCTTGATGAAATCCCACTGCTTTCCATTGAAATAAAAACAAACACATTTCCTTAAGTGCAAGCGCATGTGTTAGAAAACTTTCATCATAAGGTTAGGATTCCTGAGAGGGAGGATGTTGCCTATAGAAATGTTTCCTATACAAACCCACCCCTTCAACCATTCTCAGTTTAGGGTATTGGACCAATCTCAAGGCAGTCTAGTCTCTGTGGGCCGCCTGAGAGGGGTCAGGGTTACAGAGAAAGAAGCAACACAGGAAGTGGGGGAAATTCCTTTGGATGTGAATGAATGAGTTTTCCCAAAGTTGTGGTACTGTAAAAGGAATACTAGGGAGAAAGAAAGGAAGAAAGCACAATAGAAGGAAGGAATGGAGAACAGGATGTGGGGAGGGGTGCCCACAGTTCTGGTGCTCTTAGAAACCTTATGAGTAAGGCAAGGAAGGAGGGGTTATTTCCATTTTACTGCAAGAAAGGACAATCAATTGTTTCACAGAAGAAATTCTATCTTACTCATTTACATAGCTGTACCACCTATCATGGACTTCCCTGATGGCTCAGCTGGTAAAGAATTTCCGTGCAATACAGAAGACCTAGGTTTGATTCCTGGGTCAGGAAGATCCCTTGGAGAAGGGAGTGGTTACCTACTCCAGTATTCTTGTCTGGAGAATTCCATGGACAGAGGAGCCTGAAGGCCTGCAGTCCATGGGGCTGCAAAGAGTAAGACACAACTGAGTGAGTAATGCTTTCACTTTTCAACAGCTAATATAGTGCCTATTATTAGTCCCATAATAATTTCTAGTTCCATAATAATTTCTGTTATTGTTACACTGAATCATTAAGAGGTTAAATTATGGAATAAATCAGTAAGTGGGATGGAGAGTAAGTACTAAAAGTGATGACTACTATACTAATAATTTTTCACAGAGGCAACCACCAATCCCCTTGAATCTTTTGCTGAAGGTAGTATTTATAGTACCCATGTAGTATTGATACATGTGCAAGGGAGAGTGCCTGGGAGATTTTCGCCACTTTAATTTAGAATTGCCAAGTCTTTCCCAAGACCTGTCTCCATGGTGTGCCAACTCAGAGAAATTATGTCCTGTATTGGTTTCTCAATGAAATTGAGGTTCCTTGATGAAATCCCACTGCTTTCCATTGAAATAAAAACAAACACATTTCCTTAAGTGCAAGCGCATGTGTTAGAAAACTTTCATCATAAGGTTAGGATTCCTGAGAGGGAGGATGTTGCCTATAGAAATGTTTCCTATACAAACCCACCCCTTCAACCATTCTCAGTTTAGGGTATTGGACCAATCTCAAGGCAGTCTAGTCTCTGTGGGCCGCCTGAGAGGGGTCAGGGTTACAGAGAAAGAAGCAACACAGGAAGTGGGGGAAATTCCTTTGGATGTGAATGAATGAGTTTTCCCAAAGTTGTGGTACTGTAAAAGGAATACTAGGGAGAAAGAAAGGAAGAAAGCACAATAGAAGGAAGGAATGGAGAACAGGATGTGGGGAGGGGTGCCCACAGTTCTGGTGCTCTTAGAAACCTTATGAGTAAGGCAAGGAAGGAGGGGTTATTTCCATTTTACCTGCAAGGAAATGGAGCCTCAGAAAGGCTGTTAAGTCTAAATCTTGCAAGGAGTGGACCTGAGACTTGAACCCAAGTTTTCTGATGCCTGGATCAGTGGTCTGTCTCTTCTAGAGATACTACAGCATCTTTCTTTTCCTTTTTCCTTATTTGTGCCTTCAACTATGAAGGACTGGTTGACACCTGGCTGAAGTGGCATGGGCCCAGGGACTTTTATTCTGGAGTGTCTGTGATCAAGAAGTTTGGCGGTTTCTCAGGAGGAGAATGATGAAATCAGTTATCTCAGGTGTTCCCTAAGAGCACAAGATGGCGTGATATGGCGTGATCCCAAGACATATCCGTAAGTATAAAATAAACCTGATTTTTTAACTGGAGTTTAAAAACCATTGTAAATTATTGGTTTACAATGCTGTGTTAGTTTCTGCTATACAATGAAGTGACTCAGCTATACACATTACCCCTCCTTCTTAGACCTCCCTCCCACCCATCCGCCACCTCCACCCCCATCTAGGTCGTCACAGAGCACCCACCTGAGGCCCCTGTGCTGTGTGTCCGTCTGTACAGTATCAACCCAAGGTTCCCCAGGGGTGAGAGCATCTCAGCCAAGAAAGGAAAACTTCTATAACCTCTGCTCTGCTCCCTGGAATCCACAGTTGCTTGCCTGCCCCACCCTCTGGCCTAGTTGGGGTGGGCCCCCTCCATGCTCTGAACTTTCATCATAAGGTTAGGATTCCTGAGAGGGAGGATGTTGCCTATAGAAATGTTTCCTATACAAACCCACCCCTTCAACCATTCTCAGTTTAGGGTATTGGACCAATCTCAAGGCAGTCTAGTCTCTGTGGGCCGCCTGAGAGGGGTCAGGGTTACAGAGAAAGAAGCAACACAGGAAGTGGGGGAAATTCCTTTGGATGTGAATGAATGAGTTTTCCCAAAGTTGTGGTACTGTAAAAGGAATACTAGGGAGAAAGAAAGGAAGAAAGCACAATAGAAGGAAGGAATGGAGAACAGGATGTGGGGAGG
Source organism: Tragulus kanchil (assembly GCA_022376925.1). Classification (NCBI taxonomy): domain Eukaryota; kingdom Metazoa; phylum Chordata; class Mammalia; order Artiodactyla; family Tragulidae; genus Tragulus; species Tragulus kanchil. Next base: position 150,738,299 of record JAIOJX010000004.1, read on the forward strand.
GGTGCCCACAGTTCTGGTGCTCTTAGAAACCTTATGAGTAAGGCAAGGAAGGAGGGGTTATTTCCATTTTACCTGCAAGGAAATGGAGCCTCAGAAAGGCTGTTAAGTCTAAATCTTGCAAGGAGTGGACCTGAGACTTGAACCCAAGTTTTCTGATGCCTGGATCAGTGGTCTGTCTCTTCTAGAGATACTACAGCATCTTTCTTTTCCTTTTTCCTTATTTGTGCCTTCAACTATGAAGGACTGGTTGACACCTGGCTGAAGTGGCATGGGCCCAGGGACTTTTATTCTGGAGTGTCTGTGATCAAGAAGTTTGGCGGTTTCTCAGGAGGAGAATGATGAAATCAGTTATCTCAGGTGTTCCCTAAGAGCACAAGATGGCGTGATATGGCGTGATCCCAAGACATATCCGTAAGTATAAAATAAACCTGATTTTTTAACTGGAGTTTAAAAACCATTGTAAATTATTGGTTTACAATGCTGTGTTAGTTTCTGCTATACAATGAAGTGACTCAGCTATACACATTACCCCTCCTTCTTAGACCTCCCTCCCACCCATCCGCCACCTCCACCCCCATCTAGGTCGTCACAGAGCACCCACCTGAGGCCCCTGTGCTGTGTGTCCGTCTGTACAGTATCAACCCAAGGTTCCCCAGGGGTGAGAGCATCTCAGCCAAGAAAGGAAAACTTCTATAACCTCTGCTCTGCTCCCTGGAATCCACAGTTGCTTGCCTGCCCCACCCTCTGGCCTAGTTGGGGTGCAGGGCTCTGAAAACCACTCCAGCGTGCTCCTGGAGCCATGCTCTGCGGAAGCCTGGGGTGTGTGTCCAGAGCGAGAAATTCTCTAGATAGGCCACTCGGGAGGAGCCCCAAAGGAGTGTGCTCCTCCAGGGAGCAATTTACTGTGGGTAGATGCCACAGAGTAAGAACAAGAAAAGAGGACCCATCAGTGAGAAAACCTGGCAGCAGATAAACAACTCAGACTTGTCTGTAATACTGAGCAGAGAAAAGTAAGTGTCCAGCAGGGATCAGCAGAAGAAACCCTGGTGCAGCCACAGAAGTGACGTCTCAGAAGCCACATCTCAGTGGCTAAGAAGTGGCAGTGCCAATGGGGACCTGGAGGCAGTGGCTCAAGCAACCCGTTGGTTGCTCAGCAGAGCAGTGGTGGTTTTTTGAAATCCCAGAGTTGCAAGGCTGGCATAGATGTGAAGATTCAAGGCCGAGGGGGTTCAGGGGGAAGTCACGACAGTATATCCGGTGTGAGCAAGGGCCTCCCTGGGGATGACACTGGCCAGGAGCCAGGCAGTTGAACCACCGTCATGGAGGTGATGAGCGTCTTCAGGATCACCTGAGACTTCACATCAAGGGAGTGAAACGTTTTGCTTTCCTCCCTTCCCTTCAACCGGTGCCATTAAACTAATGTGGCACAATGTTTACTGCCACAAAGCCAATTCAAAGTTGATCAAAGATCCCTGAATTAACCTGAGAACTTTATTACCCAAGGTTAAATTTGGGGAATATAAAGTCAGCATCAGGGGAGATGAAAGGAAATCATTAGCAGCAGTGGGACTCTCCAGTGTTTACTGAAGGCAAGAACTTTACAAAAGGGTTCATACAACAAACCTATACTTACTAATAGCAAGTAAGGTAGACCAAAAGAAAATTTCATTAAAGTGTATTTTCATAAATTATATAATCCATTCTTACTTTCCTGCTTCCTGTTTTATGAAAATGTGTGTTTGTTGTACTGTAGGCATGACTATAAGGAGATTTTACTTAATCTGAATTCTATTCCTAAATATGCCCCAAGCCACATCTTACTAGTTTAGGGAAGTTTACAACCACTGAAGAATATTAATTAGAACCCTTCTTTTTTTCTATTAAATTCAGGTTTTTAAAAAATAAGTTACAGGGCTTCCCTGGTGGTCCAGTGAGTAAAGAGTTCGCCTTGCAGTACAAGGGACACCAGTTAGTTCCTTGACCCAGGAAGATCCCACATGCCGAGGAACAGCTGGGCCAGTGTGTCCAATGATGAGCCAGTGCTCTGCAGCGCACGTGCCCAGAGCCAGTGCTCTGCAACGAGAGAGGCCACTGTGATGGGAGGCTCACACATGCCAAAGATGAATGAAAAATAAAGCATGACTTAGAGGCAAACAAAAATAATATGTATATATATATATATATTACATATAAGCTTTCTTTCCCCTAAAGTTCAATTCATAACTAAAGAATTGTATAATTCTTTAGTAAATACATAGCTGTCCAGGGTTATAGTACTATAGCACTATATTATTATAATAATATATGCTGTTATTATTGTAGTATATATATTATAGCATATTATTACACAAGGTCACTATCATAATCTAACTTCTCCTTAACACATATGTCATACATATTTGATTCGACACAGGTCAATTGTGAGAAGACTCAGGGATATAGTCAATTTCAAAGATAGTTGAGACTGAGGTAATAGATATGAACCTATAGAGCAGACTGATCCTGAAAACTGTTGTTTTCATCGCATACATTTAAAAATGTTCCATTAATGTGTAAAAACTCCAAAATTTCACATAAAAACTACAGTTGGGGATTTTGGTGTGAAAGGGCCCTCTCTGGGCCTGTTCAAAGTTGATCAAAGATCCTGAATTAACCTGAGAACTTTATTACCCAAGGTTAAATTTGGGGAATATAAAGTCAGCATCAGGGGAGATGAAAGGAAATCATTAGCAGCAGTGGGACTCTCCAGTGTTTACTGAAGGCAAGAACTTTACAAAAGGGTTCATACAACAAACCTATACTTACTAATAGCAAGTAAGGTAGACCAAAAGAAAATTTCATTAAAGTGTATTTTCATAAATTATATAATCCATTCTTACTTTCCTGCTTCCTGTTTTATGAAAATGTGTGTTTGTTGTACTGTAGGCATGACTATAAGGAGATTTTACTTAATCTGAATTCTATTCCTAAATATGCCCCAAGCCACATCTTACTAGTTTAGGGAAGTTTACAACCACTGAAGAATATTAATTAGAACCCTTCTTTTTTTCTATTAAATTCAGGTTTTTAAAAAATAAGTTACAGGGCTTCCCTGGTGGTCCAGTGAGTAAAGAGTTCGCCTTGCAGTACAAGGGACACCAGTTAGTTCCTTGACCCAGGAAGATCCCACATGCCGAGGAACAGCTGGGCCAGTGTGTCCAATGATGAGCCAGTGCTCTGCAGCGCACGTGCCCAGAGCCAGTGCTCTGCAACGAGAGAGGCCACTGTGATGGGAGGCTCACACATGCCAAAGATGAATGAAAAATAAAGCATGACTTAGAAGCAAACAAAAATAATATGTATATATATATATATATTACATATAAGCTTTCTTTCCCCTAAAGTTCAATTCATAACTAAAGAATTGTATAATTCTTTAGTAAATACATAGCTGTCCAGGGTTATAGTACTATAGCACTATATTATTATAATAATATATGCTGTTATTATTGTAGTATATATATTATAGCATATTATTACACAAGGTCACTATCATAATCTAACTTCTCCTTAACACATATGTCATACATATTTGATTCGACACAGGTCAATTGTGGAGAAGACTCAGGGATATAGTCAATTTCAAAGATAGTTGAGACTGAGGTAATAGATATGAACCTATAGACCAGACTGATCCTGAAAACTGTTGTTTTCATCCCATACATTTAAAAATGTTCCATTAATTTTTAAAAACTCCAAAATTTCACATAAAAACTACAGTTGGGGATTTTTGGTGTGAAAGAGGCCTGGCATCTCTGGGCCTGCCTCCGCTTATAACAACCAACTGTGGGAACTGAGCTCTTGGTCCTCGATGGCTCCTGTAGGCCCCTGGGTTCACCCATCAGTGAATCAGTGTGGAAAAAATCCAGATCATTAAATCAGAAAAGATGCCTAACACTGTATTTATTTAGCAGCTGTTTGCTGAGCACACACCAGGCCTGTTTATGCCCAGTGCGCATTGCTTCCTCATGCAATAATTCAGATCAGAGAAAAACTTACTTTCAAATAAAATGCCAATTCAATCAAGAACAAGTAAGGCTTGAAGGCAGATTTAAAGTAAGACACTAGCCATAAATCCACAGAAAGTTAGGATATTAGAAAATAGCAGTGTAAGAACATATGGATGCTCTCAGGCATGCATATGAGATTGAGATTTCTATCTAGGATAAAATAGCAGAAACATGAACAATATCTTCCATGGCCTGACAAGATTAATCCCATTCATCCCCACAAGAACCTCAATGCATAGGTACCCACTTTGCAGATGTGGCTGAGGGTAAGTCACTTGGCCAGGATTATCCTCAGTTAGAGTCAAACTCAGTAAGATGTCTAGCCCTGTGAGGTGAAACCTCTGAGACTGTTATTAACAAACAACACCATCTGTTACCATGATACCAATGAGCAAGAAATCTTTTCTTCTTACCTGATGATGGGGCATTTTGTAAGAACTTTGAAATACCAAATATGAAGTGTGGTTGCTGTTTAGTTATGTCCTACTCTTTTGTGAAATTAACCCTGAATATTTGTTGGATGGACTAATGCGGAACCTGAAACTCCAGTACTTTGGTCATCTGATGCAAATAGTCGAAGAAGTCCCTGACGCTGGGAAAGACTGAGGGCAGAAGGAGAAGACATCAGAGGATGAGATGGCTGGATGGCATCACTGATGCAATAGACCTGAACTTGGGCAAACTTTGGGAGATGGTGAGGTTGAACAAAAAACTGAGGTAATAGATATGAACCTATAGACCAGACTGATCCTGAAAACTGTTGTTTTCATCCCATACATTTAAAAATGTTCCATTAATTTTTAAAAACTCCAAAATTTCACATAAAAACTACAGTTGGGGATTTTTGGTGTGAAAGAGGCCTGGCATCTCTGGGCCTGCCTCCGCTTATAACAACCAACTGTGGGAACTGAGCTCTTGGTCCTCGATGGCTCCTGTAGGCCCCTGGGTTCACCCATCAGTGAATCACTGTGGAAAAAATCCAGATCATTAAATCAGAAAAGATGCCTAACACTGTATTTATTTAGCAGCTGTTTGCTGAGCACACACCAGGCCTGTTTATGCCCAGTGCGCATTGCTTCCTCATGCAATAATTCAGATCAGAGAAAAACTTACTTTCAAATAAAATGCCAATTCAATCAAGAACAAGTAAGGCTTGAAGGCAGATATAAAGTAAGACACTAGCCATAAATCCACAGAAAGTTAGGATATTAGAAAATAGCAGTGTAAGAACGTATGGATGCTCTCAGGCATGCATTTGAGATTGAGATTTCTATCTAGGATAAAATAGCAGAAACATGAACAATATCTTCCATGGCCTGACAAGATTAATCCCATTCATCCCCACAAGAACCTCAATGCATAGGTACCCACTTTGCAGATGTGGCTGAGGGTAAGTCACTTGGCCAGGATTATCCTCAGTTAGAGTCAAACTCAGTAAGATGTCTAGCCCTGTGAGGTGAAACCTCTGAGTCTGTTATTAACAAACAACACCATCTGTTACCATGATACCAATGAGCAAGAAATCTTTTCTTCTTACCTGATGATGGGGCATTTTGTAAGAACTTTGAAATACCAAATATGAAGTGTGGTTGCTGTTTAGTTATGTCCTACTCTTTTGTGAAATTAACCCTGAATATTTGTTGGATGGACTAATGCGGAACCTGAAACTCCAGTACTTTGGTCATCTGATGCAAATAGTCGAAGAAGTCCCTGACGCTGGGAAAGACTGAGGGCAGAAGGAGAAGACATCAGAGGATGAGATGGCTGGATGGCATCACTGATGCAATAGACCTGAACTTGGGCAAACTTTGGGAGATGGTGAGGCACAGGGAGGCCTGGCACGCTGCAGTCCATGGGGTTGCAAAGAGCTGAACCTGACTGGGTCACTGAACGCACACACACTCCTTTGTGACACTATGGATTGCAGCCTGCCTGGCTCCTCTGTCCATAGATTTCTCCAGGCAAGAATGCTCTAACGGGTTGCCATTTTCTTCTTCAGGGGATCTTCCCAACCCAGGGGTCAAATCCAGGTTTCCTGCATTGCATTCCTGCATTCTTTATCATATGAGCCATCAAGGAAGCTCCAAGCCCCTCCCAATTTCCCCTCAACATGTAATATTGAGCCTTAATTTTAAGCCTTACACCACAGGTGGAGGATTATGGGAAGAAACTGAAGAAAAGAGATGAGAAAAAGAGGAGAAACTGAATGAAAAGATCGTTTCGAGGGTGGGCTGGAGGCAGCTCCAAGCAAACCCTAGGGGAAGCTCCTCAAGTCTGTCAGAGTCTGCCAGAGACGGAGCATATGATTTATTTCTTATTATTTATTAATACATGTGAAGTAGCAATAAGCAAATGCAAAGTCAGTTAAAGGAACTCTTTAATATTATTTAAAAGAAGACTGTATTTGATTGGACTCATCTTTCTGTTTTCAGCTGACAGTGTGAGCAGCTTAGGTGCAATAGGACTTCTGTTCAAAGCAGCAGGAACACAGGCAGTTTCTGTTGGAGTGCAAAACAGGGACTTGGCAAGATGTGAGGTGAAACCTCTGAGACTGTTATTAACAAACAACACCATCTGTTACCATGATACCAATGAGCAAGAAATCTTTTCTTCTTACCTGATGATGGGGCATTTTGTAAGAACTTTGAAATACCAAATATGAAGTGTGGTTGCTGTTTAGTTATGTCCTACTCTTTTGTGAAATTAACCCTGAATATTTGTTGGATGGACTAATGCGGAACCTGAAACTCCAGTACTTTGGTCATCTGATGCAAATAGTCGAAGAAGTCCCTGACGCTGGGAAAGACTGAGGGCAGAAGGAGAAGACATCAGAGGATGAGATGGCTGGATGGCATCACTGATGCAATAGACCTGAACTTGGGCAAACTTTGGGAGATGGTGAGGCACAGGGAGGCCTGGCACGCTGCAGTCCATGGGGTTGCAAAGAGCTGAACCTGACTGGGTCACTGAACGCACACACACTCCTTTGTGACACTATGGATTGCAGCCTGCCTGGCTCCTCTGTTCATAGATTTCTCCAGGCAAGAATGCTCTAACGGGTTGCCATTTTCTTCTTCAGGGGATCTTCCCAACCCAGGGGTCAAATCCAGGTTTCCTGCATTGCAGGCAGATTCTTTATCATATGAGCCATCAAGGAAGCTCCAAGCCCCTCCCAATTTCCCCTCAACATGTAATATTGAGCCTTAATTTTAAGCCTTACACCACAGGTGGAGGATTATGGGAAGAAACTGAAGAAAAGAGATGAGAAAAAGAGGAGAAACTGAATGAAAAGATCGTTTCGAGGGTGGGCTGGAGGCAGCTCCAAGCAAACCCTAGGGGAAGCTCCTCAAGTCTGTCAGAGTCTGCCAGAGACGGAGCATATGATTTATTTCTTATTATTTATTAATACATGTGAAGTAGCAATAAGCAAATGCAAAGTCAGTTAAAGGAACTCTTTAATATTATTTAAAAGAAGACTGTATTTGATTGGACTCATCTTTCTGTTTTCAGCTGACAGTGTGAGCAGCTTAGGTGCAATAGGACTTCTGTTCAAAGCAGCAGGAACACAGGCAGTTTCTGTTGAGTGCAGACACGGTCTGATCATTAATTTCCATGCAGTGGGATGTCTATCCTGCGGACTGGCAAGATGATGCTAGGTGGTTTCAGGAACCAACATAAATAAATAAAAACACACAGTGGTTTCCTTTTCAGCATTCTTCAATCCCAATGAAAGCCAAGTTAAAGTCTCAGTTTGAACTATGTCTTTATCTCCACGCTTACACTGACTAATCTCCAAGCCAGAGCCAGTGCACCTCCCACCTAGGGGCTGTGGCAGCCCACGCCATCTGGCTGGAATTCATGTCCTCGGGTATCGCCTGTTTATGCCAAATTATAATAGCATTCCATTTTGGTGGTGAAATAACTGTTCCTATTTAAATAAGCATGACTCAATAGAAATAAATAAACCAGTGAACAAATCTGAAGAAAGCATTTGAATAAACAAGTCCAAGTGTTACATAAAGGTAGAAAAGCTATCAGGTCTGTAGGTGAGAGACCAAAAAAGAAAACACTGAGTTAGAGCCATTTTTAATATATGTGTGTGTGTGTGTGCATACACATACGTTCATTACATGCATGTCTATTCTGATTAGTTTCAAATCTCCTTAAGTCTCCTTAAAAAAAAAAAAAACTAAAAAGGAACTAAAAATTATCTAAGTAGTAGTGTTAGTCAGTGAGTTGTGTCCAACTCTTTGTGATCACATGAACAAGAGCCTACCAAGCTCCTCTCCATGGAATTCTCCAGGCAAGAATATTGGAATGGGTTGTCATTCCCTTCTCCAGGGGATCTTCACAGTCCAGGGATCAAACCAGCCTCTCCTGGATTGCAGGCAGATTCTTTACCATCTGAACCACCAGGGAAGCCCTGTGCCTTTTTTTTTTTTATAAGTTGTCAATTACCAGTGATAGTACCAAGGGTCAATCTCTATTTTCACTAAAGAATGCTTTTTCCTAACTAACTGAGAGTTAATATGGTAGATAATTAATAAGTACTCTATAATCATTGCTAGAGGTGAAATAGTAAAGGAAGACAGTAAGCTTTATCCTTCATAGTAATGGAATATATGTGGTTCATAGAGTCTGAGTTCCTGTTCAGAGATTAGGCAAAAATTCTTCTCTCAAACTTTCTGTAACATCCTATCTCCACATTTCAGCACATGTTTCTTCTATTGGGTGACAAAATCACCAGACTCAGACAATCACACATACTTTGTGACACACATCAAAAACACTCAGAACCATCAGGAACATTGGCCCACCCTGGTGCCCACATCACATCTCAGGACATCTCAGGACAAAGTCAGAGTCATTGTGATGCAAAGATTAGACCAGAAGAGGGGGACCCAGAGATAGGTCTGCCCCTTAATGTGGTGAATGCTTCAACTTCGCTAGTTCAGGGCTAAAAACTGAGAAAAAATCAGAATTCAGAGAATTTGGTGGAATCCAGAATTAGGATGGAATAACAATAACAGGATTATCTGTACAGGTAAGAAGGTCAGGAAAGTGAAAGTGTTAGTCACTCAGTCGTGTCCAACACTTTATGACCCCATGGACTGTAGCCCTCCAGGCTACTCCATCCGTGGGATTTTCCAGGCAATAATACTGGAGTGGGTTTCCATTCCCTTCCCCAGGGGATCCTCACAGTCCAGGAATCAAACCCATGTCTCCTGCACTGCAGATTCTTTACCATCTGAGTCACTGGAGGGTCATGGGATTTGGATAAAAGGCAAAATTCAGATATTCTACAGGCAGCATCTAGAGTCCGTGGAAAGCCTCTGCTGGCAGCTGCTGGGATCTTGACACTAGCAGTGAGCTCAGGACCTTGCCTCCGAGTCACGAAGACGACTGGCAACACCTAGGAGGACCTCAATTCTGGAGGAGTACAGCTTACGAGGCATAGGTTACAGGACATGCCACTGATTCTCTGTTCCTAAGTCAGCCCAAGGGTAGACTAGGTCCCAAAGCCAAGGGCACACTGCCATCATTAATCTCAACCTCAATGTTGGGCTAAGGCTCCCTAAGTTCCCGAAAAGAACTGAGGTCAAGAAATGTCCTGTATCCTGGAGGAAAAGATGAATCTTCATGTGTGAGTTAAGTCTTTCCAGAGGTGGGAAGAGGAGAAATTCAGAGAATGAGAACCATGCAGACACTGTGCACATAATGGAAGGTGATGGTGTGATCTTTTCGTGATTACATGGAACAGTCATGACCTGTGAGGATCAGCGGTCCAGCCTTCTAAATTTGCTTCTAGATTTTGCTTCCCAGGTGACTCAGTGGTAAACAATCCACCTGCCAATGCAGGAGATTCAGGAAGATCCCCTGGAGAAGGAATTGTCTAGCCACTCCAGTATTCTTGCCTGGAAAATCCCACGGATGGAGGAACCTGGAGGGCTACAGTCCTTGGGGCTGCACAGAGTTGGACACAATTTAGTGAAATAACAACAATGCTCTGAATCAGTGGTTCTCGCCCAGGGGCAGGGATGACATGAGTCTATTCACTTTGAGAAGATCACTCAGTGGTGAGGATTCATTGCATGACCCAGCATTCTATAAATCTCTGCTATGAACAAACCAAAGTTATACAGCCCTAATTTAACTTTTTTTGGAGGGTCACACTGCATGGCTGGTGGGATCTTAGTTCCCTGACCAGGGATTGGAATCAAGTCCAATCAGGCAACCACACACTCAGCAGTGAAAGCATGGAGTTCTAACCACTGGACCCCAGGAGAAGTCCCAATTTAAGCTTATTTCTATTTTAGTCCTCTGTGAATGTGCAGGTGAAGAGTATGCTGGGAATGTTCTCCTTAGAGAAAAAGAAAACAAAAACTCTCCAAGTACTTAAAGATACAGAAACTGTCATGTAGCCACTTCTTGTTGGACACCAAGCAATATCTGTCCAACATTTCATGAGTTAAGCTTATCAATCATTCAGAGACAGACAGCAAAGCAGAGAGCCTAGAAATATTTTTTTATATATATGTACCAGACTGGAAAAAAATTAGATACACACCTGTGACATACATTTCCAGAAATAGACAATTTCCAATTGTATAGAGTAAATAACATCAATTTAAACCTGCCCAAGGGTAGACTAGGTCCCAAAGCCAAGGGCACACTGCCATCATTAATCTCAACCTCAATGTTGGGCTAAGGCTCCCTAAGTTCCCGAAAAGAACTGAGGTCAAGAAATGTCCTGTATCCTGGAGGAAAAGATGAATCTTCATGTGTGAGTTAAGTCTTTCCAGAGGTGGGAAGAGGAGAAATTCAGAGAATGAGAACCATGCAGACACTGTGCACATAATGGAAGGTGATGGTGTGATCTTTTCGTGATTACATGGAACAGTCATGACCTGTGAGGATCAGCGGTCCAGCCTTCTAAATTTGCTTCTAGATTTTGCTTCCCAGGTGACTCAGTGGTAAACAATCCACCTGCCAATGCAGGAGATTCAGGAAGATCCCCTGGAGAAGGAATTGTCTAGCCACTCCAGTATTCTTGCCTGGAAAATCCCACGGATGGAGGAACCTGGAGGGCTACAGTCCTTGGGGCTGCACAGAGTTGGACACAATTTAGTGAAATAACAACAATGCTCTGAATCAGTGGTTCTCGCCCAGGGGCAGGGATGACATGAGTCTATTCACTTTGAGAAGATCACTCAGTGGTGAGGATTCATTGCATGACCCAGCATTCTATAAATCTCTGCTATGAACAAACCAAAGTTATACAGCCCTAATTTAACTTTTTTTGGAGGGTCACACTGCATGGCTGGTGGGATCTTAGTTCCCTGACCAGGGATTGGAATCAAGTCCAATCAGGCAACCACACACTCAGCAGTGAAAGCATGGAGTTCTAACCACTGGACCCCAGGAGAAGTCCCAATTTAAGCTTATTTCTATTTTAGTCCTCTGTGAATGTGCAGGTGAAGAGTATGCTGGGAATGTTCTCCTTAGAGAAAAAGAAAACAAAAACTCTCCAAGTACTTAAAGATACAGAAACTGTCATGTAGCCACTTCTTGTTGGACACCAAGCAATATCTGTCCAACATTTCATGAGTTAAGCTTATCAATCATTCAGAGACAGACAGCAAAGCAGAGAGCCTAGAAATATTTTTTTATATATATGTACCAGACTGGAAAAAAATTAGATACACACCTGTGACATACATTTCCAGAAATAGACAATTTCCAATTGTATAGAGTAAATAACATCAATTATTTGAAACTCCTTAAGACCTAATGTGTGGAGCAAACACCATCAGCATGGGCATCCCTTGGGAGCTGTTCAGAGATGATGAGCCTTTGCCCAGCCTAGACCTACTGAATCAGCATCTGCAATTTAATGAGCTTTCTAGGTGATTCATATAAGTGAGAAGCTATATTCCTGCCCTCAAGTCATTCCCAGCCTAATTAGGGCCTTCTGTGACAGAAAGGATTTGAAAATGTTCGGTAAAGCTGGATTTTAGGAAATACTTGTAGAAGTAGAGAAAAACCCAATATATTCTTTAGTCTGTCACAGGATTCCAGGTAAAAGTGGGTCCCAGATACTGTGCCTCAGGTCCATTATATTATTGATCTTGGTGACAAACCTGTGACTCAGGTGATATTATTATTCCCATTTAAAAGATAAAAAGGGCAATGCCCAAGAGGCAAAGTAATTTACCCAAGACGGCTGAGCTCAGAAAGTCTCAGAGACACGCTTCAAACCAGAAAGTCTGCTAGCATCTTCTCAGTGAAGGTTGTGAGAGACAAAGCCTCCAAGAACATTGAGACATGAGAAGTCTTTGGAGAAATCTGAGGTGATCAGAACACTGTGTGCTGAGTCCACATGGAAAGTCCCTGGGTGGGAAAGACCCATAGAGAAGGGCCATGCCCTTCATGTATTTTGAGGCCATGCCCCCCAGTATTTTGCCTGGAGAATTCCACAGACTGAGGAGCCTGGGGAGGCTACAGTCGATGGGTCACAAAGAGTTAGACACAACGGAGAGATTAACTTTCTGTGAAAAATAGAGGCTTTGAGGCTTCTGCCCTTTGGCCAAAGCATTCTTACCTCCTCACATTCTCATGAGCTCCTGTTTCCGCCTTTTCTCTCCTCACGTCTAAGCCACCAGCCTTGTGGGTGACATTGCCTTCACACGGACAACTTAAAGATACAGAAACTGTCATGTAGCCACTTCTTGTTGGACACCAAGCAATATCTGTCCAACATTTCATGAGTTAAGCTTATCAATCATTCAGAGACAGACAGCAAAGCAGAGAGCCTAGAAATATTTTTTTATATATATGTACCAGACTGGAAAAAAATTAGATACACACCTGTGACATACATTTCCAGAAATAGACAATTTCCAATTGTATAGAGTAAATAACATCAATTATTTGAAACTCCTTAAGACCTAATGTGTGGAGCAAACACCATCAGCATGGGCATCCCTTGGGAGCTGTTCAGAGATGATGAGCCTTTGCCCAGCCTAGACCTACTGAATCAGCATCTGCAATTTAATGAGCTTTCTAGGTGATTCATATAAGTGAGAAGCTATATTCCTGCCCTCAAGTCATTCCCAGCCTAATTAGGGCCTTCTGTGACAGAAAGGATTTGAAAATGTTCGGTAAAGCTGGATTTTAGGAAATACTTGTAGAAGTAGAGAAAAACCCAATATATTCTTTAGTCTGTCACAGGATTCCAGGTAAAAGTGGGTCCCAGATACTGTGCCTCAGGTCCATTATATTATTGATCTTGGTGACAAACCTGTGACTCAGGTGATATTATTATTCCCATTTAAAAGATAAAAAGGGCAATGCCCAAGAGGCAAAGTAATTTACCCAAGACGGCTGAGCTCAGAAAGTCTCAGAGACACGCTTCAAACCAGAAAGTCTGCTAGCATCTTCTCAGTGAAGGTTGTGAGAGACAAAGCCTCCAAGAACATTGAGACATGAGAAGTCTTTGGAGAAATCTGAGGTGATCAGAACACTGTGTGCTGAGTCCACATGGAAAGTCCCTGGGTGGGAAAGACCCATAGAGAAGGGCCATGCCCTTCATGTATTTTGAGGCCATGCCCCCCAGTATTTTGCCTGGAGAATTCCACAGACTGAGGAGCCTGGGGAGGCTACAGTCGATGGGTCACAAAGAGTTAGACACAACGGAGAGATTAACTTTCTGTGAAAAATAGAGGCTTTGAGGCTTCTGCCCTTTGGCCAAAGCATTCTTACCTCCTCACATTCTCATGAGCTCCTGTTTCCGCCTTTTCTCTCCTCACGTCTAAGCCACCAGCCTTGTGGGTGACATTGCCTTCACACGGACAACTTACCTCAAGTCTGGGCTCTCAGTAGCTTCACTTCCTCTTACTGGATAACCTATTCATCCCTTCAGTCACCTTCTTCCTCAGATGCAAGTAAAACTGTTGCTGAGCAAAACTTCCCCACCTCCAAAACTTCCAGTTCCAGTATTCTGCTCCTCAAACATGCTCCCCCAGCCACTCTTACGATGGCCGTGGTTCAGCTTCTCCAGGGTTTTTATCCCACTCACTGCTCTCCTCTCTCCCCATCCACCAGCTTCCTGTTCTTCACACTCCTGTGGTCTTATTGCCGTGTGATGGCCGCCATACCAACAACAATCTTGCCAGTTTCCCAGTTGGATTAAGGACTTGGTTTCTGTCACGTGCACTGGAAAAGTTCAACCCTGGAGGTTTCCAGCTGTGCTCTTTTTACATGCCTGCACCCAAGTAGCCAAGGAATTCTGAGGAAGAACCAGCAACAGAACATGATGACTCATTGAGTCAAGATGAGCCATCCACAATATGCCCTCAAGTGTGACCTACACCCTGGCAAAACTTGGAGGTCATCATGCAGACATTCTTACTTCCTCATATTTAGGTTTTCTACCAAACTGTCTGCCCAGCGCTCCAACTGGCCTGCCTCAATCACAATACATTCTCTTTCCTCAGAGCAATAGTCATGATTTATCTGAGAACGGGAGTGTGATTTTACCTGGAACCAATGGTACACTCCTTTTCAACAGTTGTATGGGCTTCCCGAGTGGCTCAGATGGTAAAGAATCTTCCTGCAATGCAGGAGACTCAGGGCCCATCCCTGGGTGGGGAAGATTTCCTTGAGACAGGAATGGCTACCCAGTCTAGTATTCTTGTCTGGAGAATCCCATGGACAGAGGAGCTTGGAGAGCTGCTGTCCACGAGGTTGCAAAGAGTTGGACATGACCGAGCTACCAACACACACTAACATCTCCACTTCATGGGCTTTCCTGGCTGTTGTCATGGCAACTGGCAGCTGTCAGTTGTCATGGCCCCGGTGGGTGTGTCTTTAGTATGCTAATGTATTTGTTGGTTGTTTTGTTTAGTCACTAAGTTATGTCTGACTCTTTTGTGACCCCATGGATTGTGGCCCACCAGGCTTGTCTATCCATGGGTTCTTTTTTTGTGTGTGTGGTAATTCTTTTGTTGGGGGAGGGAGGGGCGGGTCACTTCTATTGGTCTTTCATTTATCTATTTTTTTTCATCCATCTTTGTTCTTTGGCCCGTGTGGGCCTCCCATCGCGGCACCCTCTGTTGTCTCAGAGCACTGGCTCTGGGAGCAGGCACTCCAGAGCTCCGACTCAGTAATTGGACACATTGGTCCAGCCGCTCTGCAGCACATGGGATCTTCCCAGGCCAGGGATCGACCCAGCGCCCCTTGCACTGCAAGGCGGTGTCTTTACCCACTGGACCACCAGGGAAGCCCTATCCATGGGTTCTTGAGGCAAGAATACTGAAGTGGGCTGTCACTTACTTCTCCAGGGGATCTTCCAGACCCAGGGATTGAACCCAGGTCTCCCATATTGAAGGTAGATTCTTTACCATCTGAGCCATAACGGAAGCTGCAAATGTACTACAGTAAGCCTATAATGGGGCTCAAAGTCAACTGAAGTCAAATCTTCTACCATCTTGGGCCTAGCTGGTTCCATCCAGTTCTTGCTCTGCTTCCTCCTGAAACTTAGATAAGAGTAGTTGGTTTCCATCAGGTGAGAGAGGCAGAGGCATAATTCTGAGATAACAGTCTTGGTAAAACTTAGGAACTAGATATTGTGCTAAGCACATCCTTTGATTCTCTCCACAACCTCCCAACCCCCAACCCCAAGACAAGCATGTTCTCTAGTTTTCAGATTAGCATACTGAGGCTCTAAGAAGTTAAACCTGTCCCCAGATCATAGACTTAACTAAATAATAGAGGTAGGATTCCAGTGGCTCAGATGGTAAAGAATCTTCCTGCAATGCAGGAGACTCAGGGCCCATCCCTGGGTGGGGAAGATTTCCTTGAGACAGGAATGGCTACCCAGTCTAGTATTCTTGTCTGGAGAATCCCATGGACAGAGGAGCTTGGAGAGCTGCTGTCCACGAGGTTGCAAAGAGTTGGACATGACCGAGCTACCAACACACACTAACATCTCCACTTCATGGGCTTTCCTGGCTGTTGTCATGGCAACTGGCAGCTGTCAGTTGTCATGGCCCCGGTGGGTGTGTCTTTAGTATGCTAATGTATTTGTTGGTTGTTTTGTTTAGTCACTAAGTTATGTCTGACTCTTTTGTGACCCCATGGATTGTGGCCCACCAGGCTTGTCTATCCATGGGTTCTTTTTTTGTGTGTGTGGTAATTCTTTTGTTGGGGGAGGGAGGGGCGGGTCACTTCTATTGGTCTTTCATTTATCTATTTTTTTCATCCATCTTTGTTCTTTTGGCCTGTGTGGGTCTCCCATCGCGGCACCCTCTGTTGTCTCAGAGCACTGGCTCTGGGAGCAGGCACTCCAGAGCTCCGACTCAGTAATTGGACACATTGGTCCAGCCGCTCTGCAGCACATGGGATCTTCCCAGGCCAGGGATCGACCCAGCGCCCCTTGCACTGCAAGGCGGTGTCTTTACCCACTGGACCACCAGGGAAGCCCTATCCATGGGTTCTTGAGGCAAGAATACTGAAGTGGGCTGTCACTTACCTCTCAGGGATCTTCCAGACCCAGGGATTGAACCCAGGTCTCCCATATTGAAGGTAGATTCTTTACCATCTGAGCCATAACGGAAGCTGCAAATGTACTACAGTAAGCCTATAATGGGGCTCAAAGTCAACTGAAGTCAAATCTTCTACCATCTTGGGCCTAGCTGGTTCCATCCAGTTCTTGCTCTGCTTCCTCCTGAAACTTAGATAAGAGTAGTTGGTTTCCATCAGGTGAGAGAGGCAGAGGCATAATTCTGAGATAACAGTCTTGGTAAAACTTAGGAACTAGATATTGTGCTAAGCACATCCTTTGATTCTCTCCACAACCTCCCAACCCCCAACCCCAAGACAAGCATGTTCTCTAGTTTTCAGATTAGCATACTGAGGCTCTAAGAAGTTAAACCTGTCCCCAGATCATAGACTTAACTAAATAATAGAGGTAGGATTCCAAGGTCTTCGCCTGCCATACACAAAGATGATTGATTCTCCCTCCTTGATTCATATCTTAGTTGTCTCAGCAACCTAATATAGATATCCTCAGGAAAACCATCTTGGAGTTTGACCTTCCCATCCCCTACGTATATACAAGTGGTTTCCATGCTTTGCATGTGTGCTTTATTTTTGTCCTACAAATTAGGCTGTCTTGTCTAGGATAATTTAGGTCTCGATTCCACAATCATTGTCTTTGTATGTCCAAGGAAACATTAAGAAATGTCTTCCCATTACATTTTCCTTTACAATTTAAGTAGAATAGACAAGACAGAGCTTACAATCTCAGCTTTTTTTTTTTTTTAGGAACGGAAGCATCTGCTGTGATTCATTGAGTATATATTAAGAATCGGTTACTTTCAGCTATTCTTAAAAATATTCACAGCAACTTACTATTAATTCCTTTTTCCCTAATGAGGTAAGTGAGCCTCAGAGATTTTGTGGATTAAATAATCCACACAAACAGATTCTAACCCACGTCTTTTTGCAAATCATGTGAAAGGTATCCTCTCTCAGTGAACTCCCAAAGAAGGGCTTTGCAAAACTCTTCCCCTCCCTCCACCATGCATAGGAACCGCTGGTTCAGAATCATGACTTGGTGCCTGGAACGTGTTTATTAAAATGTCTTAGAAAATTTGACTTAGGTTATACGGCATTTAGGAACCACTGTTCTGCATTCTAGAACAGAACTTCTTAAGGTGAAATTTTTAGGAGTCCTTTTAATAAGCACACCACATCAAATTATGTTAGATTCTGATTAAATCCTCCCTTAATCTCTCTGTTATTCTTATAGATAAATAGGGAAAGTTAAATGTAAATAAAGTACATGTGAGTTCCAAGGAAAGTATGTTCTTCTTGAACAAAGACCAAATGAATACACGTTGTGCAAAGCTAAAAAAACAATCAAAACAGTGCACTTAAAGTGTATTTAAGAAGTACACATTTAAGACGTATATAATTTTTATTGTTTTTGCCCAGTGTATATATCTGCCTTGGTGTGAATTCAGTGGAAGGAAGGAAAGGAAGGAAAAGAGAAGAGAGGGAGAAAAATGAGTGAAGATGTAAAAGTATCTCCTTAGAATTTCATTAGCTGACCCCACCTCCAAAAAAAAAAAAAAATAGTAGGAAATTTTAAGAGAAAGACAAAATACAGAGAAAATAGAATAGAAAGAGAGGAAAGAAAAGAAGAAAAAATGTTATAATGAAGTTCTTCTGGCTAGCTTCA
This sequence comes from Tragulus kanchil, assembly GCA_022376925.1. Lineage (NCBI taxonomy): Eukaryota > Metazoa > Chordata > Mammalia > Artiodactyla > Tragulidae > Tragulus > Tragulus kanchil. The sequence continues at coordinate 150,756,593 of JAIOJX010000004.1, forward strand.
GAAATGTAAGCAACTCTTTTTTGTCTTCTAATTATGTTATTTTTGGTTTTGTTGTTTTTACTTGTGTGTGTGTGTGTGTGTGTGTTACTGAGTGCATGTGTTATTTAGAAAACGTAGAATTTGCTCTGAATATCAAGGCATTTTCAGCCCCATCCTGGAGAAGGCAGTTGAATAGGTAGCAAACAAAATATAGTCTCTGTTACCCTTAGCTAAAAAAAAAAAAAAAGTTATTTTTTTTTTGGTTAAAGAAGAAGAAGGAAAAGAACCCTCTGGGGAATTTGCATACTAGTCAGACTCTGGTGGCTGTGGTGGGCGGTTCCGGCTGAGAGGCGGCTCTATTCTTAGACGTCTGTGCTGAAGATGGAAACTGCTCACTGCTGCCACAGGACCTTCTTCCAGTCTGTGCCTTTAATGGGGTACACCCGTCAGATCAAATTTCCCAAACCTGCGTAAAAAGCAATTGTAATCAGACGTGTCATTCCCTTCTGCTCATGGCAAATCTCCAAACAAGGTTCTTTCTCTCAGTAAAGTACTAAAATGTAATCTTTCCCTTCCATTAGGAAGATTGCTTTCTTTTTAGGGCTCAGGAAATTTTTTCTTTTTGTCCATTTTTTTCATTGTTCATTTTGTTAACAAAAAGGTATTACAAGTGAATGTGTTTTCCTCCAGGTAAAAACAAACAAAACAAAGAGTGCCTTTTCCCTTTGAGTAACATAACAAGATGGGACTGAGCTTCCAGATGTGTGACTCTTCAATCCTATCCAATTGATATTAAGGATTAGTTTAGTCAACAAGGCAAGAGTCTTTGGTGCCTGTGTCAACATACATTCTATTTGAATATATTCATAGCTTAAAAAGTGAAAAGATAGTGAGGTTGCCAATAGTCTTTCTGGTGATTGAAACTCAGTCTTTAAGATATAGTTTTTAATGTATCAGAATATTTATTTAAGTTAAAAAAAAATTCTTTTTAAGCTTTGTAAACTTTCCTGCACTCATGACTTCAGGGAAGCCAGCAGCCTGTCTGGCTTCCTTTTCGCTATCTGAAAGTGCCTCATAATTAACGAAATAGATGTAAAGCCATACTCAGGATGAAAATTGCTCAATATAACATCTTTGAACTCTTTTACTCTTAAATCCTGGACTATATAAGCAAAAACATCTGTAAAGAAAGTGAATATGAAAGTTTTCTAGATGATTCTAAATTAGTGCCTATCGCTCCATCATTTTGTCATTTGATGTAAGTGGGTTAAATAAAAGAGAAGTGGATAACTTATAGAAGGCTAACTTATGAATGAATGATATTAAATGTGAATTTTCCTAGACTCAGAGGGAAACGTGAGGGAAACATAAAACTGCCTTCAAAGGAAATGAAATGAGAAACAAATGTGATATTTGGACCTTAGGAAACTATGAGGATCAAATGTACATGAGATAGAGGTATATGATATTGCTATTTGATTTTCTGTTTCAATATTAACAGTTGTACCAAGTATCTTTTTTTTTCAAGAGCATAGTTCTTTCTCAAAGATATTCCCTCTAGGAATTTAAATATGTAAATGAATGGGAAAAGCACACAACTTCAGAAGGAAAATTGCTTTTAATAAAATGAAGAAAAACCTGGAGAAATGTACTCAGCCAAAAATTTCTGGATTTTGAGATTTCATGCCCTAGTAAAATTTCTATCCTTGAAAAGACATGAGACATATAGGCTCAGGGAAAGAAACTATTTAAGTCAAGGACATGTGCTAATAAATATCTAATACTATATTTATTATATCTAATTTTATCTTTATTTAAGATAAAGATATAATATCTATTATATATTATGTATATTATATATTATTATGTTAAATAATATATATTATTTACTGTATTATATATATAATATTATTTAAGATAATCATAATATCTTTACTTAAGACTCTACTCCCAATGCCGGAGGCACAGGTTCAATCCCTGGTCAGGGAACTAAGATCCTGCATGATGCATGGCATATCCAATAAATAAAGAAAAAGGCAACCACCTTTATGAAAACTCTCTGCATTACTTTGTTCACTTTTCCATAAGCAGAAAGGGTAAAAAAAATGTTACATCTTGGCCAAATAGCAGTCTCTGGCTAAACATCTAAAATATGAACTACTTAGGTGACCAAAACAATGTCAGTTATAAATGAAGCAAAGTTTGCTTCCTTTTATAAAAATGCATAGAAAAGCTCATCTGATTAATCCCACAAATATTAGTGGGAATGCTATTTGGTCCATTCTTTTTTTTTTAAATTTTTTTATTGGAGGATAATTGCTTTACAATATTGTGTTGGTTTCTGTCATACATCAACATGAATCAACCTCCTTCCTGAAACCCTCTCCCCTCTCCCTCCCAATCCCACCCCTCTTGGTTCTCAAAAGAGTGCTGGGTTGAGCTCATGTCACACAGCAAATTCCCACTGGCTATCTATTTTGAATATGGTAATGTATGTTTCCAGGCTATTCTCTGTTTGCCCCCCTCTTTCTTCCCCACTGTGCCCATAAGTCTGTTCTCTAGGTCTGTGTCTCCACTCACTGCTGTCCTGCAAATAGGCTCATCAGTACCATCTTTCTGGATTCCATACACATCCATTAATATATATGTTCAAAATTAAGACTTTTTTGAGAGCCAAATATTCTCTAGGAATTTAAATATGTAAATGAATCACACAACTTCAGAAGGAAAATTGCTTTTAATAAAATGAAGAAAAACCTGGAGAAATGTACTCAGCCAAAATTTCTGGATTTTGAGATTTCATGCCCTAGTAAAATTTCTATCCTTGAAAAGACATGAGACATATAGGCTCAGGGAAAGAAACTATTTAAGTCAAGGACATGTGCTAATAAATATCTAATACTATATTTATTATATCTAATTTTATCTTTATTTAAGATAAAGATATAATATCTATTATATATTATGTATATTATATATTATTATGTTAAATAATATATATTATTTACTGTATTATATATATAATATTATTTAAGATAATCATAATATCTTTACTTAAGACTCTACTCCCAATGCCGGAGGCACAGGTTCAATCCCTGGTCAGGGAACTAAGATCCTGCATGATGCATGGCATATCCAATAAATAAAGAAAAAGGCAACCACCTTTATGAAAACTCTCTGCATTACTTTGTTCACTTTTCCATAAGCAGAAAGGGTAAAAAAAATGTTACATCTTGGCCAAATAGCAGTCTCTGGCTAAACATCTAAAATATGAACTACTTAGGTGACCAAAACAATGTCAGTTATAAATGAAGCAAAGTTTGCTTCCTTTTATAAAAATGCATAGAAAAGCTCATCTGATTAATCCCACAAATATTAGTGGGAATGCTATTTGGTCCATTCTTTTTTTTTTTAATTTTTTTATTGGAGGATAATTGCTTTACAATATTGTGTTGGTTTCTGTCATACATCAACATGAATCAACCTCCTTCCTGAAACCCTCTCCCCTCTCCCTCCCAATCCCACCCCTCTTGGTTCTCAAAAGAGTGCTGGGTTGAGCTCATGTCACACAGCAAATTCCCACTGGCTATCTATTTTGAATATGGTAATGTATGTTTCCAGGCTATTCTCTGTTTGCCCCCCTCTTTCTTCCCCACTGTGCCCATAAGTCTGTTCTCTAGGTCTGTGTCTCCACTCACTGCTGTCCTGCAAATAGGCTCATCAGTACCATCTTTCTGGATTCCATACACATCCATTAATATATAATATTGTCTTTCTCTTTCTGACTTTCTCCACTCTAAAATAGGCTCTAGGATCATCTCATTAGGACTGGCTCAAATGTGTTCTTTTTTATAGCTGAGTAATATTCCACTGCATATATGTACCACAAATTTCTATATCCATTCATCTGTTGATGGATATTTAGGTTGCTTACATGTCCTCTCTTTTGTAAAAAGTGGTGCAACAATTAACACTGGAGTAACATGCATGCATGCTCAGTCATTTCAGTTATGTTCAACTCTGCAATACTATGAACTGTAGTTTGCCAGGCTTCTCTGTCCATGGGATTCTCCAGGCAAGAATACTGGAGTGGATTGCCATGCCCTCCTCCAGGGGATCTTCCCAACACAGGGATCAAACCCACCATCTCCAGCATCACCTGCATTGCAGGTGATTCTTTACTGCTGAGCCACCAGTGACACCGAGGGTACATGTATTTCTTTCAACTGATTTTCTCAGAGTACACATCCATTAGTGGGCTTGTTGGGTCATGTGGCAGTTCTGTTCCTAGGTTTTAGGAATCCATTCCCACCAAAAAGAAAATAGTCACCTGATTTCAGGAAGCCAAAAGTGACTTATAAAGGATAAACCCAAAGAGAAATACACAGGATGCATATTAATAAAACTAACAAAAATTAAAAACATAAGGGAAATGCAAAAAAATAACATACAAAGGAATCCCCATAAGGCTAACAGCTGATTTTTCAACAGAAACTCTGCATGTCAGAAGGGAGTGGCAGGATCTATTTAACATGATGAAAGAGAAAAATCTACAACCCAGATTATTCTATCCAGCAAGGATTTCGTTCAGATTTGATGTCATCTTCAAATTATCTTCCAAGCAGTGGATTTCCATTATTGTGTAAATTAGTTGAAAATAAAAATGAGGGCTTCCCTGGTCGTCCAGTGGGTAGAGTCCACCTTGCAGTGCAAAGGCACCAGTTTGATCCCGGACCTGGGAAGATCCCACGTGCCAGAGTGGCTGGAGGGTGTATCCAAGTAGGAGCCAGCACCCTGGAGCACATGCACCCAAAGCCGGTGCTCTGCACCAAGAGATCACTGCAATGCGAGGCCCACACAGGCCAAAGAATAAAGACGGATGAAAATAAATAAATAGAAAACCAATAAAAGAGGCCAAAAGTTAAATAAATAAAAGTGAAAATAGCTGCATTGTTACTCCAGGAAGTAGAAATCAAAAGATGAAGATTGAGCTCATCATTCTTGAGAGAACAATTTGGATAAAAACAAAATAGCAAATAATCTAAATGCTAGGTGTTTTTCCCCCATAAATAAAACTTGACTGAAATTTTCTGTATGTCAAAGCCTTGTGTCTGTAAAGAAACAATGTAAATCCGTGTTCCTAAGCCAGCTCCCACAGTGGGTGGACATAAATTGCTATCTTGAATGTTACAAAGATAATGTTTTCAATAGACCATGGCATTTCATTGAATGAAAGTTAAGGTTTCGGGATGCTTTGTGAGAACAAAGGGTATATAGTACCTATAATTTTCCCAACTTAGACAACTGTAAGGATGTCTAGATTTTATCAGCACCCAGATGGCTGACGACCACTTGCCTAGTGTCCACTGAACCTTGGTCTTGACCCCACTAAGAATGGGCTCTTCCTCAGTGGCCAGGGACTGGGATCTGAAGAGGGCCTACTCTTAGGGTGGAGGCCAGGTAGGACCACCATGGCACACACCTAGCCTTGAGGACTTGGGTCCATCCCATTGTGTGAGGCAGTGTCAGCTACTGGACAGGACATTCAAGGTGAAGGGACAAAGCAAGTTCATGTCACTTCCTGTTAGCTTTTGCAGTATACACATAGGCTTTCTTTGTAAAGTAGATGTTAAACACGAACGAGGTGGTGAGCCAAACGTGGTGAAACTCCAAATAACTTGCCAGTGATACACAACTCTGTGCACAACCTTCCTTTTATTTAAGATCATGCATGAGAAGGGAGCAATTGAACTTCCTTGAGTTAAAATGGATTTTCAGCACTTCCTGGCTGGGTGCATGCATCAATCCCACACACAAAACACGTTCTGCTGAATATACAACTTTAAACTAAGTTTTTCTTAACTTCAGTGAAATTAAATGTCATGAGCTACATTTGGGTTACAATACTGATTTCAGTATTTGGAGGACCACATTTCTGATACTTTTTCATTGCTGGAACACCTTCTAGAGTTTTGAAAGAGAAAATTAATTCAGATTTTAATTCTCCCACACAATAGCTTTAAGTCTAAATAAACTAAGAAAAATGCCTCCTTAGCTATGCTTATCTCTAAATGGCATTTTATAGCAATAAACACCAATCCAGGAGACTGAGTTGACTGTCCGAATCACCCAAAAGCCTAGTGAATTTATTAAAAGAGGATGAAGAGAGTGAACTTATATTACTTCCATCAAGCATATCTATCTGCAAGAAATATGTGGTGTTTCATATTAGTAAACATTTAAATGTCCTCCATGGTTCAAAGAATCTCTTCTCTCTCCACCAGCACCACCAACCCATCCCCAGGCTATTTTACATATGTCAGGACACACTGGTAATGATTTGGACATTCCTCTGTTATTTTTCTTACCTAAAACAGTTGTTTGGTGGTTACTGCGTTTACATACTTCTTGCTTGTTGTGCTTTCAAGCATTAACTGTTCATATTTTTCACTTTAGAAACAAGAACCAGAAGTGCCGAAAGCTGATCACAGATGTGAACTGAACCCTAGCATCCAGTTTCATCATTTCTTCTCCAATACAACCCCCTGGCAGCATCTTAGGTATGGTACAGACTATACTGTGTGTGTTTAGTCACTCAGTGGAGTCCAGCTCTTTGTGACACCATGGACTATAGCCTGCCAGGTTCCTCTGTCCGTGTGATTCTCCAGGCAAGAATACTAGAGTGGATAGCCATTTCCTTCTCCAGGGGATCCTTCCAATCCAGAGATGGACCCTGGGTCTCCTACATTACAGGCGGATTTACCATCTGAGCTACTGGGGAAGCCCACAGACTATACTACTGAGACAATCAGAGGGGACTTTTTTTTCCATGTTTGAAATCACTTGTAATGTAACCATAAAAACCCAATAAGGGGGCTTCCCTGGTGGTCCAGTGGGTAAAGACACCGCCTTGCAGTGCAAGGGGTGCCAGTTCGATCCCTGGCCTGGGAGGATCCCCCACGCCGCGGAGCGGCTGGACCAATGTGTCCAATTGCCAAGCTGGAGCTCTGGAGCGTGTTCGCCCAGAGCAGGTGCTTTGCAACAACAGAGGCCACTGTGATGGGAGGCCCACACGGGCCAAAGAACAAAGATGGATGAAAATAGATAAATGAAAGACGAATAGAAGTGGCCCGCCCACCCCTTTCCTCCCCAAAAGAAAATTAAAAAAAAAAAAAAAAAAAAAACCAATAAGGTTCCTCCTCATCCACTGTATCACTTGTAGATGAGGATGAATCAATTCTCCTTGGGAATTAATGCCAGTATACTGAAAGTGCAAGTGTTTAGTCACTCAATCATGTTCAACACTTTCCATGAACTGTAGCCCACCAGGCTTCTCTGTCCATGGAATTCCCCAGGCAAGAATACCAGAGTGCATAGCCATTCCCTTCTCCACGGAATCTTCTCAACCCAGGGATCGAACCTAGGTCTCCTGCATGGCAGGCAGTTTCTTTACCGTCGGAGTTACCAGGGAAGCCCAAACCTGCCATTTAACAGATTCAATCATGAGAAGTCTTTTTAAGTGTCTAGGATTAACCGCACCCTTTTAAGTGTTTTATATTTGAGGCTTGGCTTCTAATAACCTATTAGAGAAGACCCAAATCACTACCAAGAGATTTGAGACAACTCCTCTTTTTTACATTACAGAATCAATGCGCCTGCCTGGCTGCTCCATAAGAAGCCGCTGCTGACACCAGTTCTCCAATCCCTTTCCCATCGACAGAATGTGAGTAAACTGAGGGTCTCTGTGCCAGCTCTGGGGGAGACATCAAGGGGCAAAGGTGACGTAGCATCTGTCGGGACAGATCTATTCATCCCAGAAAATCATCTTCAGGCATGTACACCAAGCAGTATTTCAGAAGTGAAGGGGCTTTGCTTCAATCCTCTTATATGTAAAAGCAGAAAAGCCTGTGACTGAAAGGGACAATAAGTCATAATTCATTTGTGCAAAACTTGAACAGGAGTCCAGTCACTGTAAATGCCTGCTCCTGCTTGCTTTCATTCCATGGCTACCTTGAGGCTTACTCACAACACTCAGGTCACCTTTTCTGGCGACCTCTACCATGACGACGGTACAGGAGCAGGTAAAAGGATCTTCAGTGGTTTCACAACATATGTGCGATCTTTCTATAAGACTGTATAGTTCTCTTCTACCCAGCCTTCAAGTCAAATCCATTTATTGTGTTACCATATTTTATTCAATATATACATGACTTTTAAGTAAATTAACCACACCCACATTTTTATAGTTTTACAGTACATCTTGCAAGATGTACTGTCACTGATCTAGCTCATTTATTAAACAAACAACACTGAAGATCCTGCTTTATTTTTCTCTTCCATACCCAAAAAAAAATTTTTCCCAATGAACTTATAGTCATGTTCAACACTTTCCATGAACTGTAGCCCACCAGGCTTCTCTGTCCATGGAATTCCCCAGGCAAGAATACCAGAGTGCATAGCCATTCCCTTCTCCACGGAATCTTCTCAACCCAGGGATCGAACCTAGGTCTCCTGCATGGCAGGCAGTTTCTTTACCGTCGGAGTTACCAGGGAAGCCCAAACCTGCCATTTAACAGATTCAATCATGAGAAGTCTTTTTAAGTGTCTAGGATTAACCGCACCCTTTTAAGTGTTTTATATTTGAGGCTTGGCTTCTAATAACCTATTAGAGAAGACCCAAATCACTACCAAGAGATTTGAGACAACTCCTCTTTTTTACATTACAGAATCAATGCGCCTGCCTGGCTGCTCCATAAGAAGCCGCTGCTGACACCAGTTCTCCAATCCCTTTCCCATCGACAGAATGTGAGTAAACTGAGGGTCTCTGTGCCAGCTCTGGGGGAGACATCAAGGGGCAAAGGTGACGTAGCACCTGTCGGGACAGATCTATTCATCCCAGAAAATCATCTTCAGGCATGTACACCAAGCAGTATTTCAGAAGTGAAGGGGCTTTGCTTCAATCCTCTTATATGTAAAAGCAGAAAAGCCTGTGACTGAAAGGGACAATAAGTCATAATTCATTTGTGCAAAACTTGAACAGGAGTCCAGTCACTGTAAATGCCTGCTCCTGCTTGCTTTCATTCCATGGCTACCTTGAGGCTTACTCACAACACTCAGGTCACCTTTTCTGGCGACCTCTACCATGACGACGGTACAGGAGCAGGTAAAAGGATCTTCAGTGGTTTCACAACATATGTGCGATCTTTCTATAAGACTGTATAGTTCTCTTCTACCCAGCCTTCAAGTCAAATCCATTTATTGTGTTACCATATTTTATTCAATATATACATGACTTTTAAGTAAATTAACCACACCCACATTTTTATAGTTTTACAGTACATCTTGCAAGATGTACTGTCACTGATCTAGCTCATTTATTAAACAAACAACACTGAAGATCCTGCTTTATTTTTCTCTTCCATACCCAAGAAAATGCCCAATGATTATTCTGTCTTCTACTGAGGCAATCACCCAGAAGGGGGAAAGGTGCTGGCGGTAAAAGAAAACCAGTAGTCTTCGGGACTTCATTTTAATTGTTTAACTTTATTACTGTTGCACCATTTATACAATTACATATAATTTCAATGCATCCATTGTACATTTTTTTTGTTTTTTAATTTTTTTTATTTTTATTTTTTTTCCATTTTCCAATGAGTGGTGTGTTGGTGTCTGTGACACAGAATGGAAGAGAGAACTGGAACTGCAATGAACGCAGACTTTTTAATTTTATTTTATTTTATTTTCATCTCCACTGACCAATAAACAGAACTACAGGAGCACCCAACCACGGACATGCATTAACTCGTCATGAGAAATCTAGGGAGGCTAAGTAGGATGAGAGAATGTTTGTTACTCCCAAAAAGACCTGGGGAGGAAAAATGGAGTATTGGCATCAGGATACATGTGGACAGGCTACGGTGGGCTGTCTGAAAGTTGGCATTCATCCACAACATTAAAAAAATATCAAAATAAGAAAGGCTGTAAATGAAAAAGAAAACACAGAAAATACTGCTTTCATAAACATCTGATTGCCTTGGCACGGCCCTGCGGGCAGAATCAACCACATCACTCCCCACACCCCCCTTGCAGAAAGACAAGATGTTCAGATCCTAGTGGCGGAGCACATGTGACAGCAGTTCAGGTACAAAAGCTGTACTGTACTTTCAGACATTGAGCTTTAAAATCCAGGACTGATTGGTAGAGTTGACTGAAGGTATATTAGATATTTCCCCACAAAAATACTATTTGGATTCTCCCCACCCCCACCCTCCCTTTGATGGGACCACATCCTTATTCTTGGGCAATACATATGATTACTTCCGATTGAAACAAGTTAGTATAGGAGAGAGAGCGAGACAGAGAGAGAGAGAGAGAGAGACAGAGAGACAGGTCGTCGTTAAGCTGCATTCTTTTTTCCATAGGCTGTCCTTGTTACTCTTTCACTGCTACGGTTTGATCAGAATTAGCTGCTGGGGTCTCGGCAGGTTTGACCTCGTCTGCGGGGGCTGCGGGGGCCTGAGCCTTGGGCGTGGAACTGGGTGCTTCCGTGGCTGCCGGGGTCTCCTTGGAGGATGGGGCAGCCTCAGTGCTGCTGGGTTTTGAGTCTGAAGCTGCAGCCCCGTCACTTTTCGTCTCCTGCGCGGCAGGAGCTGCGGGAGCCTCAGTCTTTGTGGGTTCCCCTCCCTCCTTGCTCTTGTCATCCTTGGTGGGGGCTGCGGGCTCTGCCGCCTCGGGCTCCGAAGCTTTGGGGGCGTCTCCGCCAGCAGTGGTGCCCGAGGTGGGCGCCGGCTCCTGCTCAGCATCTTTGGGGGGCTCTGACTTCCCCTCGGCTCCCTCCGTCTGCTCAGGCTCTGCCTTTGGGGCGTCTTCCTTGGGCGCTTCTGTCTCTTTCTCGCCTTCCTTGTCTTCAGGCTTGGTGGCAGCCTCCTGTGCATCCTTCTCCGGCTTCTCCTCCTTGCCCTCCTTCACCTCTGGGGTCTCCCCAGCCGCCTGGGTCTCATTCTCCTTCGGGGTTCCCTCCTCTTCGGTCCCAGCTCCTTCGGCCTTCTTGTCCTTGTCCTTGGCCTTCTCATCGTTCACATTGTACCCCTTCTTCTTCTTGCTCAGTTTGCCTCCCATTTTGGAGTTCTGTAACAACATGACACAAAACAAAATGGGAAAGTTACTCGAAGCATAGAACATCCATGTCCTCCCAAATTCATGAGTTGAAATTCTAACCGCCAAGTGTGACTGTTATTGGAGTGGGGAAGGGTCTTCTGGAGGTGATTAAGACAGGTGGGTGGATTAGCGCCCTCAAAGAAGAGACCCCGCCACAGAGCTCTCTGGCTCCCTTCCCCATGTGCCGGCGCCGCCAGAAACCAGCCATCTACCATCACAAAGCAGGTCCTCACCAGATACCAAGTCTGCCTGCACCTTGATCTGGGACTCCCCGCCCTACAGAACTGTGAGAAATAAACTGCCATCCTTTATAGGCCACTCTGTCCCTAAGATACTGGGCAAGCACAAAAACTGAAAGAGGCTTGAGTTTACAGAGTAAAGAGTTCAGAACAGGACTGAGTTGCACACTTTAGAATGGTAAACATGGTAAATCTTATGCGACAAGTATTTTGTCACAGTTAAAATCAAATTTACAAGATTGTAAATTTCTTTACAGTTTAAAAGAAAAAAATCCAGTGCTCAGTTATAAGGTATCAGTAGGAAGCCAAGGCAAAAGCCAAGGGCATACCAAGCTAAGATCAAAAAATAGTGATTAAAAGACTAAGAGAAGAGAAGAGAAGCATATTGTTTGTGCTTCTGCTTCCTCAGGTCCAGCTCAGACAAGTACTAAACAAAATGGCGGCAGCAGCCATTTTAGGTTTATAGGAAAAATAATAAAAGGTGTCATCACTTTTAAAATACATTCCAGAGAAATGGCACAGCTGGAAAAATCACACAAATCTCAAATTTTGAGAAAATAATCTAAAGTTACAAACTCCTTTCAAACTCCATTATTATTCATATATATGTTCACATATGCACTCACATCTTCAAAGGCCAAAGGCAAGGAGGACTGAGTCTACCTCATTATTAAGAAGGACCCATTAAAGGAAAACTATCCCTCAGAAAGGGGTGTCACCACTCACATTTGGTTTGTTACTTATGTCGACCTTATATTCGTTGCTTTTCAAGGGATTTTTGGCTTAAGATAAATAGTAGTAATATGTGCCCTTCACGACCAATTTCCTGATGAGAATTTAAACTAGACATGCAACTTTAATGGCCATTTAACAGCCTTTTTTCACTCAAAGTTAAATCTCCAACTTCCTGGAGGCTGACACATTGGCTCCGGCATAAGAACGTGTGAATGTACTTGAGTCCTGAATCTTTCTCCTCTGGTACTAAAGCATTCATCCAAATCAATAATCAAGTATAAGTTTAGTTCACAAGTATTTTTATGGCATTAAATATCAGTGAGAAGCCACTGAAATGTTGCTCATTAGAGGCAAATCAGTTGCTTTTCCTTGATGAAGCATGGCAGAAATTACATGGCGCATCCTCCTTAGGTCCCACAAATAAGCTGCGGAGAGAGAGAGGAGAGAGAGAAAGGAGAGAACGACACCTTGCTTTGTGCCCCACATACAGGTGAGAACTCTGGTTCTGCTCCAGGTCAGGACCAACCCTGGCAGAATGACATCGTACTCTGTGATCAGTTTTTTTTGGTAAAGTATTTTCCTCTTAGAATAGAAAACTTGCTGCTTATTCATTCCACCCCTTGGACTCATGATTCAGGCCAGTGGTAACCTATGTGTCTTATTTAAGAGTTGGGTGTTAGATAGAAAAATATTATCCTCCAGTCAAAATTTGTCTCATTATGGTGTACATGAATTTCCTGTCTGGAATGACTTTAATAGTTGGGGAGGGGAAAAAAACAAAAAACATTCCAGAGAAATGGCACAGCTGGAAAAATCACACAAATCTCAAATTTTGAGAAAATAATCTAAAGTTACAAACTCCTTTCAAACTCCATTATTATTCATATATATGTTCACATATGCACTCACATCTTCAAAGGCCAAAGGCAAGGAGGACTGAGTCTACCTCATTATTAAGAAGGACCCATTAAAGGAAAACTATCCCTCAGAAAGGGGTGTCACCACTCACATTTGGTTTGTTACTTATGTCGACCTTATATTCGTTGCTTTTCAAGGGATTTTTGGCTTAAGATAAATAGTAGTAATATGTGCCCTTCACGATCAATTTCCTGATGAGAATTTAAACTAGACATGCAACTTTAATGGCCATTTAACAGCCTTTTTTCACTCAAAGTTAAATCTCCAACTTCCTGGAGGCTGACACATTGGCTCCGGCATAAGAACGTGTGAATGTACTTGAGTCCTGAATCTTTCTCCTCTGGTACTAAAGCATTCATCCAAATCAATAATCAAGTATAAGTTTAGTTCACAAGTATTTTTATGGCATTAAATATCAGTGAGAAGCCACTGAAATGTTGCTCATTAGAGGCAAATCAGTTGCTTTTCCTTGATGAAGCATGGCAGAAATTACATGGCGCATCCTCCTTAGGTCCCACAAATAAGCTGCGGAGAGAGAGAGGAGAGAGAGAAAGGAGAGAACGCACACCTTGCTTTGTGCCCCACATACAGGTGAGAACTCTGGTTCTGCTCCAGGTCAGGACCAACCCTGGCAGAATGACATCGTACTCTGTGATCAGTTTTTTTTGGTAAAGTATTTTCCTCTTAGAATAGAAAACTTGCTGCTTATTCATTCCACCCCTTGGACTCATGATTCAGGCCAGTGGTAACCTATGTGTCTTATTTAAGAGTTGGGTGTTAGATAGAAAAATATTATCCTCCAGTCAAAATTTGTCTCATTATGGTGTACATGAATTTCCTGTCTGGAATGACTTTAATAGTTGGGGAGGGGAAAAAAAAAGCAATAAACCAAAAGATGACGAAAATACTGTTCCTGTTCTCAAGGAAGACCTTTATTACGTTGTCAAAGTAAGAATTCCTCTTACACATTTCTTTTTTAAAAGTGAGTGGCTTTTGATAATAACCTACTTCGGACATCCAACAGGTTATATCCGACTTGATTTTTGGTTATTTTTCCCTCAGAAGTGAAAGCTAACATATATGGTAAAAGTACTTTAAATGCCATCTTTATCCTATAAGCAATCACAAAACAATAAATGAAAATATGAAGCAATAAACTGGAGCAGTATTTAAATTATAGTTTATAACTCTCTCCTTGAATTCTAAATTACCGAGTATGTATGACTGTTGCACATCAAAATGTCTGCTCTGATATTCTGGGATATTTTGGCACATTAGGTTAGAGTTAAGAAATAGAAAACCTGACAGGTCTGCCTTTAGGTTCTTCTCCCAATTCCATAATAGAAACCCATGAACCAACTTAGAAATTACAGACCAGAAGACAAAGTATAAATGCGGCGTATGACCATAACACAAGTGTCCTTTCTGAACCACACAGCATGAAATTCTATACAGCTATCCCTGGTGGCTTAAAATCATGTTGGTTTACAAACATAAAATCTACTTTACTAAAATTGTCATTCTGAAACACCAGGGTAATGTCTATTCTTTGTTTCTGGGTAGGAAATGAACATACATAATCAATTTCTAAGTAAGACTCTGTGACTCAATTCCCACTGGTCTTTCAAAGTTAATAAACACTGCTACTTTTTGCAAATTTTCTTGTGTTAGTTATAGTGAGGTATCAGAGGAAGTCTTGTATTTCCTAAGCCAATATGGGTGAAAACCTTGCCAACAACTGGGGATAAATTAGAATTCTAATTAAAATCTATTAACTATTTTTCAGGGGTCCAGCACAACCCTAATCCCAAACATGTTCCTATTTTATTTAATCTTCTCAGCAGCACCATGAGATCATATATATACTATTAGTATCTTCCTTTTATCCTTATGGAAGTTATAACTACCTGAGTTCAGGAAACAGTGTCATAAAAGCAAAAGGCCAGGCTTCCCTGGTGGTCTAGTGGGTAAAGAGTCCGCCTTGCAGTGCAAGGGGCACTGGTTCCATCCCTGGCCCAGGATGATCCCATGTGCCAAGGAATGGCTGGGCTGGTGTGTCTAATTATGAGCCAGTGCTCCGGAGCACATGTGCCCCGAGCCGGCATTCTGCAACAAGAGAGGCAGATGGGAGGCCCACATATGCCAAAGAATAAAGATGGATGAAAAGTAAACGATGACTTAGAGGCAAAAAAGATAAAAAGGTTTAAGGGAAAAAAAAAACAAAACAAAAGGCCGAGTCCTACAAAATTAAATGAGCCAGGATAGCACTGTCTAGATTGTCACAGTTATCTCTACCAAGCAACCAGCAAGTGGCAGAGTTCTCATCTCAGGAATGGTATCCACTCTGAGCCACAAGATTGGTGCAGATCTAGGGTGACTCAAAACTCAAGATGTTGACAAAATTTCGATTTTCAGATGCCCTCTGTCCCTATAATTTTATCACCCCATTCGCCAATGGAGCTTTCTATCAAGATCCTTCAGAAGGAAGGCATGGTGTGTATGTATTTTTTCTCTCATGTCTATTACTTCTAATTTTGAAAGCAATCAGTTGGTGTAGAAATTCACAAGTTGGAACTTCTAAGTTTAAGACAAAAAAAATAAAAAATAAAGCAGTGAAGCACACATACAAGCACAGAAACTAGTAATCCATGCTGGAATCTACTTAAACCCAAATCTAAGCTACGCTAAAAGGGCTAGGACTACCTTTGCATTTCTCCACATTGGAAGATTCACTAGCCACTTGAGTGACACAGCAAGAAAATCAGACCACGACGAGGCACTGAACTAAGCTCTCTAGGTTGATATAATAAGCAAACGCTAAAGCTGATTTATTAGTTACAACATCTCAGAGGAAAGCAAACTCGGGAGCTATCCTATGAAAATACAAAAGAATTCTATATTACAAAGGCCACAATTGTAGACTGCATGGCTTCTAATTGGCATAGAAAACAACTACCAACCAACAGCAAGAGAGAAACACCCCTGCGTTTCATCTTGAAAATGCTGGACAGGAATGATTCCGTGAGACTTCACACATGACATTTCCCGGGCCTGCAATAAGCTAGTCCTTTTCCCCACCATTTAATTTTTGCAATTTTTTTAGATAAATATGTGATTGTAAACTGTAAAAGAATAGTAGGACCCAGGTTCCCCAAACACAAGTTCTAGATTCAGGAATTAGAAACACTGTGATTAAAATATTTTAACAATATTTTTAAATGGCATCAAGAAGAGTTTTGATATTTGTGTTCCATGGATGCTCCAGATGATTGGATATATGTAGGAAAGAAGTTTGTGCAGTTACCTGTTGTCACCATGTGTGCGTGCCCGCTAAGTCACTTCAGTCATGTCCCACTCTGTGTGACCCTGTGGACTGTAGCCCACCAGGCTCCTCTGTCCATGGGATTCTCCAGGCAAGAATATAGGAGGGGGTGGCCATGCTCTCTACCAGGGGATCATGCTGACCCAGGGATCGAACCCGAGTCTCTAGCATCCCCTGCATCAGCAGGCAGGTTCTTTCCCACAAGCACTCCCTGGGAGGCCCTTGTTGTCACCGTATTAACTCCACACTGCTGATATTAAAATTAGTCTACTTCTTTGATTTAATTCCTTTCTATACTTAAAAACTAGGACATAGCAGCATATTTTACATATTTAGAATCCAACATTTTAGAAGATTTTGTTTGGAGTATATTTTAAGTTGGAAAAGAGCTCCAGGTCAGCAGCTTTGCTCTGGGACTAAGAGCATGAGGTCATGGTGACTTTAACTCTATAAGGGCAAAGATTCATTAGCCACACATAAAAGAGAGAGGGAGAGTCAGAAGAAAAAGAAGGCTTCTTGTGTTGAATACTCGTCCCTTTACCCGCCCTATACTGCTTCTGAGTATCTATTCCTCCACTGGATCCAGTCCTTCTCTGCATTTTAATTTACAGACAAAGCCAAATATTCAATCCCACAAGCTTCTCTAGGAGGACAGTTTCAGAGGCAAGATAAAATATCCAGGAGTAAAAGATTTAAACTGCGACTCCATTCTGCACCAAGCATAATGCAATGGTATTGTGAGCCTGAAGCCCACTGAAACAGTTTGCCTCTTTCCAGTGCTAAGAAAAGGAGCCAACTGGTAGACTTTGAATGGAGTCACTGACCCAGCCTGGTCCCAGGCAGTCTCTATAGAAGGCAGTTCTGCCCCTTCCAGTGACTGAGGTTCTCAGATAATCTGGCTACCAAGTGAAAACAGACATGGCTCAGCCCCTCTGCCCATATATCCCTTTGTTTTCATCAAGACAACTGTCTGTGTTTTAAGACAAAGAAAGGCACAACCCTCCCTACCAAGATAGGATCTAATGAATATTTTAGCTATTTTGGAAGTGTTGTTATGGCTTTCCAATAAAATGAGAGGTTTCTGGGCTTCTGATAAGTCACTTCAGTCATGTCCCACTCTGTGTGACCCTGTGGACTGTAGCCCACCAGGCTCCTCTGTCCATGGGATTCTCCAGGCAAGAATATAGGAGGGTGGCCATGCTCTCTACCAGGGGATCATGCTGACCCAGGGATCGAACCCGAGTCTCTAGCATCCCCTGCATCAGCAGGCAGGTTCTTTCCCACAAGCACTCCCTGGGAGGCCCTTGTTGTCACCGTATTAACTCCACACTGCTGATATTAAAATTAGTCTACTTCTTTGATTTAATTCCTTTCTATACTTAAAAACTAGGACATAGCAGCATATTTTACATATTTAGAATCCAACATTTTAGAAGATTTTGTTTGGAGTATATTTTAAGTTGGAAAAGAGCTCCAGGTCAGCAGCTTTGCTCTGGGACTAAGAGCATGAGGTCATGGTGACTTTAACTCTATAAGGGCAAAGATTCATTAGCCACACATAAAAGAGAGAGGGAGAGTCAGAAGAAAAAGAAGGCTTCTTGTGTTGAATACTCGTCCCTTTACCCGCCCTATACTGCTTCTGAGTATCTATTCCTCCACTGGATCCAGTCCTTCTCTGCATTTTAATTTACAGACAAAGCCAAATATTCAATCCCACAAGCTTCTCTAGGAGGACAGTTTCAGAGGCAAGATAAAATATCCAGGAGTAAAAGATTTAAACTGCGACTCCATTCTGCACCAAGCATAATGCAATGGTATTGTGAGCCTGAAGCCCACTGAAACAGTTTGCCTCTTTCCAGTGCTAAGAAAAGGAGCCAACTGGTAGACTTTGAATGGAGTCACTGACCCAGCCTGGTCCCAGGCAGTCTCTATAGAAGGCAGTTCTGCCCCTTCCAGTGACTGAGGTTCTCAGATAATCTGGCTACCAAGTGAAAACAGACATGGCTCAGCCCCTCTGCCCATATATCCCTTTGTTTTCATCAAGACAACTGTCTGTGTTTTAAGACAAAGAAAGGCACAACCCTCCCTACCAAGATAGGATCTAATGAATATTTTAGCTATTTTGGAAGTGTTGTTATGGCTTTCCAATAAAATGAGAGGTTTCTGGGATTCTGATTTATTCTTTTCTTTCTTCAGTCTGAAATAAATCAGTAAATAGTCTGGCTGGGTGTAGGTGAGAAAATGGGGTAAATATTGAATGGAAAGGAGTTTTAAGTTGGAGAAATGATAAAGTTGTCATCATCCACTTTAGAATTCCAGTCCTCTGAGGCAGGTTGAAGGAACAGATACCACCAGGCTTCCTAGAAGAGCCTCTCTAGACAGGTGGGTCATTCAAAGACCTTTCAAGAATCATTCTGCCTTCTGGTGGCAAGCAAAACCACTAGTAATTAAACGTTACAGTTTATCTCAGCCTACGTACTGAATTTTAGATGTTCTTACATGCAGACGATCTCCACATGTGACTGCTGAATTTTCATTTAGGCAGCACTTTGCTGGTTACAGCCATCAGTTCCCCACATCTTCAGATGGAAAATGCTAGCCCCAATTACAGCACGGACCCTCTGCAGAAAATGCAACCTCACATAAAGAAAGACACAGTTTCCAGGCATGAGCTATCCAAAAACCACAGGGATTACATGTACTGAGGTCTTCCTATAACAAGCACATACTGCGTGACATCTCCCAATTCCATTTGCCTTGAGTGTAATTCTTTATTTTTTGTTACTCTGTTAATGAACAATGATGCAATTTGGTGACAGTGAAAATCACTGGCATACATTAACTGGTGTATAAAACAAAACAAGAAAATGACTAATACAGTATTTCTCCATATGGCCCCAAAATTACAATATTATGACTTCATGTGCTAGTCCTATTTATATCTGCACTAATATCTAGGCATTTTCTATATAGGACAGTTTGAATCATACAAAGGTCCCATCCATTGCAAGTTTCTATTTTGAAAATACAAATTTGGATTAATTAACCATTTCATCTAACTGAACAGCCTCCCTAAACCCCTTCCAGTGACTGAGGTTCTCAGATAATCTGGCTACCAAGTGAAAACAGACATGGCTCAGCCCCTCTGCCCATATATCCCTTTGTTTTCATCAAGACAACTGTCTGTGTTTTAAGACAAAGAAAGGCACAACCCTCCCTACCAAGATAGGATCTAATGAATATTTTAGCTATTTTGGAAGTGTTGTTATGGCTTTCCAATAAAATGAGAGGTTTCTGGGATTCTGATTTATTCTTTTCTTTCTTCAGTCTGAAATAAATCAGTAAATAGTCTGGCTGGGTGTAGGTGAGAAAATGGGGTAAATATTGAATGGAAAGGAGTTTTAAGTTGGAGAAATGATAAAGTTGTCATCATCCACTTTAGAATTCCAGTCCTCTGAGGCAGGTTGAAGGAACAGATACCACCAGGCTTCCTAGAAGAGCCTCTCTAGACAGGTGGGTCATTCAAAGACCTTTCAAGAATCATTCTGCCTTCTGGTGGCAAGCAAAACCACTAGTAATTAAACGTTACAGTTTATCTCAGCCTACGTACTGAATTTTAGATGTTCTTACATGCAGACGATCTCCACATGTGACTGCTGAATTTTCATTTAGGCAGCACTTTGCTGGTTACAGCCATCAGTTCCCCACATCTTCAGATGGAAAATGCTAGCCCCAATTACAGCACGGACCCTCTGCAGAAAATGCAACCTCACATAAAGAAAGACACAGTTTCCAGGCATGAGCTATCCAAAAACCACAGGGATTACATGTACTGAGGTCTTCCTATAACAAGCACATACTGCGTGACATCTCCCAATTCCATTTGCCTTGAGTGTAATTCTTTATTTTTTGTTACTCTGTTAATGAACAATGATGCAATTTGGTGACAGTGAAAATCACTGGCATACATTAACTGGTGTATAAAACAAAACAAGAAAATGACTAATACAGTATTTCTCCATATGGCCCCAAAATTACAATATTATGACTTCATGTGCTAGTCCTATTTATATCTGCACTAATATCTAGGCATTTTCTATATAGGACAGTTTGAATCATACAAAGGTCCCATCCATTGCAAGTTTCTATTTTGAAAATACAAATTTGGATTAATTAACCATTTCATCTAAGTCCAGGAGACTACAGTTCTTAAGGATGACGACAAATTACCATACAAAAGATGACACCAAGTCTATATAGCAAAACCTAACATGAATATGCAACAGTATGTGTCAGAGACTGAAGTGTCATTTCTGGTTTGATTGCTGCTTCATGGTGTGGTCAAGGACGAAAAATACTGTCCCCTCTTGATTCTGTTTCCATCTGTAAGGCAGACATATTTTCTGGTGATTATAAGATGCAAACAGAATAAAAAAGAGACTCTTCGTTTTGATCACATAATGAGAACAAATTAAGGTTTCTTAACAAAGTTAAATATGTGGTCATAGCAAATTCAGGGTTGCAAAAGCTCAACAAGTTTAAATACAAGACAATCCATTATTGATTTTTTTTTTTTTTAAGGTAACATTATGAAGTTAGAACTGACTGATAAGTTGCAGCTGCAGACAAACATCACCAGACACATTAGGTTCATAATGATTCTGGCTAAAAGAATCCAAGTTGTTGGTCAAATCTAGCTGAATAAAATTCTGGGATAAGATGAAAGGATAAAATATAGAGTTTTTTTTTTACCTTAAGGAAAGAATTTACAAAATGTGGAGAAACACAAGGAATTCAAAATATTTACAATAAGAATAGAGGGGGAAAAAACCTATTAATGAAACATGATTGTTTACATCCAACAATTCCTATTTTTAACAAATGACTGATCCATTTCTTTCAAATGCCAAAACTTTTATTCTAAAAGAGGAAAATGAAACAAAGGCAATATAGCCTGTATGTATTTTCAGTATTCCCACCAGGGTGCATAATGATTTAATCTTAGATGTTATCAGTACATGGTGGCCTTGAGTGTAATTCTTTATTTTTGTTACTGAATGAACAGTGCATTTGGTGACAGTGAAAATCACTGGCATATTGGTGTATAAAACAAAACAAGAAAATGACTAATACAGTATTTCTCCATATGGCCCCAAAATTACAATATTATGACTTCATGTGCTAGTCCTATTTATATCTGCACTAATATCTAGGCATTTTCTATATAGGACAGTTTGAATCATACAAAGGTCCCATCCATTGCAAGTTTCTATTTTGAAAATACAAATTTGGATTAATTAACCATTTCATCTAAGTCCAGGAGACTACAGTTCTTAAGGATGACGACAAATTACCATACAAAAGATGACACCAAGTCTATATAGCAAAACCTAACATGAATATGCAACAGTATGTGTCAGAGACTGAAGTGTCATTTCTGGTTTGATTGCTGCTTCATGGTGTGGTCAAGACGAAAAATACTGTCCCCTCTTGATTCTGTTTCCATCTGTAAGGCAGACATATTTTCTGGTGATTATAAGATGCAAACAGAATAAAAAAGAGACTCTTCGTTTTGATCACATAATGAGAACAAATTAAGGTTTCTTAACAAAGTTAAATATGTGGTCATAGCAAATTCAGGGTTGCAAAAGCTCAACAAGTTTAAATACAAGACAATCCATTATTGATTTTTTTTTTTTTTAAGGTAACATTATGAAGTTAGAACTGACTGATAAGTTGCAGCTGCAGACAAACATCACCAGACACATTAGGTTCATAATGATTCTGGCTAAAAGAATCCAAGTTGTTGGTCAAATCTAGCTGAATAAAATTCTGGGATAAGATGAAAGGATAAAATATAGAGTTTTTTTTTTACCTTAAGGAAAGAATTTACAAAATGTGGAGAAACACAAGGAATTCAAAATATTTACAATAAGAATAGAGGGGGAAAAAACCTATTAATGAAACATGATTGTTTACATCCAACAATTCCTATTTTTAACAAATGACTGATCCATTTCTTTCAAATGCCAAAACTTTTATTCTAAAAGAGGAAAATGAAACAAAGGCAATATAGCCTGTATGTATTTTCAGTATTCCCACCAGGGTGCATAATGATTTAATCTTAGATGTTATCAGTACATGGTGGTAATTTCCATTGTTGGGATTGTTACTGTTGGTATCAGATTTAACGTAAGCTTCCATTCAGCAATTGTAAGCTTCCATTCAGCAATTGTAACATCGCTAACAGTTAGGGATAGGAATGTCCTCTGGGGCAGAGGGTACTATCGTAAGAGCTGTCAATCCAAATTTCTAAGGCAAACCTGTTAAAATACAAGTCAAATTTTAGAGAAACATTTTCAAGGTAATTTATTTCTCTGTCACAATAAAAATGTTCCATATTGTAAAAATGTACTGTAAAATGTGCAAAAAACTTTGGAAAATACACTGATACACATATAGTCACAATGCTACAACCCCCAGTTTCCCTAGAGAGGTGGCCAAATGAGTTACAACTACAAAGTCAGAAAGCTCTCCTACAGAAAAGGAAATTAATCACAAGTGACACTTCCATTATTCTTCCTCATGAAGCCCAGGCCCTACAGAGCACCCTCTAGGATCTTTAAGGAGCTGACACCAAAAATTCATCACGCAGGGACTTCTTTGGTTGCTCAGTGGTTAAGGCTCTGCATTTTCAGTGCAGGGGGTGTGGGTTCAACTCCTGGTCAGAGAACTAAGATCCCATATGCCATGCAGCTCAAGAAAAAAAAAAAATGCAACCACCAGAGTAGCCTTAAGAACTTAAGATCTTCAAATCAAAAAGTATTCTAGATTTAAAAATAGAGTTTTTTACCTTAAGGAAAGAATTTACAAAATGTGGAGAAACACAAGGAATTCAAAATATTTACAATAAGAATAGAGGGGGAAAAAACCTATTAATGAAACATGATTGTTTACATCCAACAATTCCTATTTTTAACAAATGACTGATCCATTTCTTTCAAATGCCAAAACTTTTATTCTAAAAGAGGAAAATGAAACAAAGGCAATATAGCCTGTATGTATTTTCAGTATTCCCACCAGGGTGCATAATGATTTAATCTTAGATGTTATCAGTACATGGTGGTAATTTCCATTGTTGGGATTGTTACTGTTGGTATCAGATTTAACGTAAGCTTCCATTCAGCAATTGTAAGCTTCCATTCAGCAATTGTAACATCGCTAACAGTTAGGGATAGGAATGTCCTCTGGGGCAGAGGGTACTATCGTAAGAGCTGTCAATCCAAATTTCTAAGGCAAACCTGTTAAAATACAAGTCAAATTTTAGAGAAACATTTTCAAGGTAATTTATTTCTCTGTCACAATAAAAATGTTCCATATTGTAAAAATGTACTGTAAAATGTGCAAAAAACTTTGGAAAATACACTGATACACATATAGTCACAATGCTACAACCCCCAGTTTCCCTAGAGAGGTGGCCAAATGAGTTACAACTACAAAGTCAGAAAGCTCTCCTACAGAAAAGGAAATTAATCACAAGTGACACTTCCATTATTCTTCCTCATGAAGCCCAGGCCCTACAGAGCACCCTCTAGGATCTTTAAGGAGCTGACACCAAAAATTCATCACGCAGGGACTTCTTTGGTTGCTCAGTGGTTAAGGCTCTGCATTTTCAGTGCAGGGGGTGTGGGTTCAACTCCTGGTCAGAGAACTAAGATCCCATATGCCATGCAGCTCAAGAAAAAAAAAAAATGCAACCACCAGAGTAGCCTTAAGAACTTAAGATCTTCAAATCAAAAAGTATTCTAGATTTAAAAATAGACTTACTCTTTAGTAGGAAAAGAAAAAAAATACTGAAGTAAGAAATGGCAGAGAACACATGAGAGCAAAAAGCTTACTATCGTCTAGCAAGAGGGTTAAGACATAGGGAGACAATTAAAATGAGAGTAAGTTAAGCCTTATGATAAAGCCGGAAAAAAAAAACAAACCAGTTTTCCCAGAAGAGATGATCTTTAGTTGACGTCAGGAGGTGAGAAAAGTTTTACAAACATGGTAGAAATATCAAAAGCACTTATACACATAGAACTTTCAGTCTAAGATTTACTATTCTATATATAATGGGCTCATCAAGCCTACAAGGAAAAA
The DNA here is from genome assembly GCA_022376925.1 of Tragulus kanchil. Classification (NCBI taxonomy): domain Eukaryota; kingdom Metazoa; phylum Chordata; class Mammalia; order Artiodactyla; family Tragulidae; genus Tragulus; species Tragulus kanchil. Next base: position 150,781,088 of record JAIOJX010000004.1, read on the forward strand.
TGTATTACTACTTCCACTTTATCACAAGGAAACTAAAACATGTTGGCGCCAAATAACCTTCTAGTACTCTGGAGACGGTGGTGTGAACCCATGCACTGGCTCTGGAGTGACGTCTCTTACACACCAAGACAAACTGCCTCGAAAGATGACTAAGCTACATTTTGATGAAAATAGGGAAGTGGAAAATATTTATGATAGAGCAAAGAGGATACTTTCAAATTGTGATGCTGGAGAGGACCTTGGACTTCAGGGAGATCAAACCAGTCAATCCTAAAGGAAATCAACCCTGAATATTCCTTGGAAGGACTGATGCTGAAGCTGAAGCTCCAATACTTCAGCCACCTGATGTGAAGAGCTGAGTCATTGGAAATGACCCCGATGCTGAGAATGATTGCAGGCAAAAGGAGAAGGGGGCAGGACAGAGGATGAAATAGTTAAGATAGAATCACCATCTCAATGGATATGAATTTGAGCAATTTCCGAGAGACAGTGGAGGACAGAGGAGCCTAGTGTGCAGCAGTTCATGGGGTGGGTCACAAAGAGTTGGACATGACTTAGCAACTAAGTAAGAACAACAAATAAACAGGAAGAATCCAGTCAAGAGTATAAGAAAATCTTATTTACATTTCTGAGCTAGATAAGGACACATCTACCTGCAAGAAGGGATGACGGAACATAATCTATCAAGGTTGACAACCAGAATGTTTATACTTAGGCGACAGAAAGCAGAAAACCAACTTTTCTCCAGAAAGGGAAAAAGAAATATGTCTCAGAAGTCAAGAAAGAATTTTAGGAAGCAGCTTGGAGGAGTTAGATTCTGCTGCAAAAAGATTAAACAAGCAAACAAACAAAGAACAGAAATTGTGCAATTTGACCTTGTGACTAGTTGTTAACTACTGACCCTGGAGTGACTCAGGTAGAGGAATGAAGATATATGTCTCTTTGGAAAGGCTCAAAAAAACATGAACCAGAAAAGACATACCCAAAGGCCCACAATGAAGAGTGTTAGTGAAGTGAAGTCAAGGCAACAATTTACAATTTTGTCAAGATTGGGTTTTATTTGCTTATAAAGATTTGGAAGAACTGAAAATACAGATGGTAAAATACAATGAGACAAAGAACAGAGAAACTAAAGTAGAAAGATAAAGGAGAAATAATGAATAGGGCACAGTTCTGAAAGACTCAGATAGGCCAGTCCAGATTAAGCTTGGTAAACAGGAACCCTTACTATACAGATGAGGGAGGGAGAGAGAGGAGTTAAGTGAAGTCCAAATTCAGTGGTTTTCCCAGACTGAGGCATTGGCATTGCTCTCTTAAGAGCACGCAGTCAAAGCTGAAGTATTCCAGATCAAAAACTCCAAATAAGGCCTCTCTAGAGTCAATGTGAGCTTATGCATCTTTGAAATAGTCATTTACCTACTATATTCTATCTTCTCAGTTCTTTCACAGTTAAAAATTTCTTAAGGACTGGGAGGAAAAGGAGACATTTCATCAACCAAAATGCTTTAAAATGCTAAAGAATGAACACAGTGACCACTATACCAGGAGAGGCCTTACTGTGAAACAATCTGATGTACAAAAAGCAGAGCAAATAGGCTTAGTGCATTACAAAGGGTTTCTTAAATAACAAACGCACAGTTGATATCTAGACTTATAATAGAAATATAAAAGGGACATTCATTCTATTTTTGGGGCTAAAGATCAAATTTTATTTTTTAATTTTTATGTTGGAGCACAGTTGATCAACACTTCTTGTATACAACAGAGTGATTCAGTTTTACATACACATCTACCTATTCTTTTTCAAATTATTTTTGAATTTAGGTTATTCTTATTTTAATTATGTGATGACTTGTAGTACTTTAGAGTTTGCCAATGTGGATGATCCCTGGAAGGTGGCAACATCCTATTGAATGGAGTGGACATTGCGGTTTTAATTTAGTCTTATTTCTACTGGTAAGTGAAAGCTGAGTTTGCATAACTCAATTTATGTAGTTGTATAGACTTTTTCACATTCTGAGTTTATAACAGAGTATTGAGCAGAGTTCCCTGGGCTATACAGTAGAACCTTGTTGGTTATCTATTTTAAATACAGCAGTGTATACAAGGACAGAGTGGATTGCCATTTCCTTCTCCAGGGGATCTTCCCTACCCAGGGATCAAACCCAAGTCTTCTTGCGTCTCCTGCACTGCAGGCAGATTCTTTATCACTGAGCCTCCTGTGATATTAATTACTACCCTCCTCTTTCCTTATCATGCAATATAGTCTTAGTTTTTTGATAAGCCTCCATCTTTGGTTATTTATCTGTATTATCAAGGTTTCACCCTTTATAGTGTGTTGTATTGTGCTGTTAGTTTTAGCAGTAAAATGGAACCCACTTCAACACCAATCTGTATTCTAACTTTAGATTTATTCAATGTAAATATAATGATACCAGAACAAAGATGCAGCTTTCAAGTTATAAGCTCAGAAGATGAAATAGTCTATACGACCATATAAACTGAGCTATGCAAACTCAGCTTTCATTTAGCAAAATAAGGCTAAATGAAAACTGCAATGCCCATTCCATTAAATGGGACATGACCAAGTTCCAGGGATCATCAATGATGGAAAACTCTAATGTACTAGAAGCCATCACATAATTAAATCAAGAACACATAAAAATCACTAAATAATATTGACATGACATTTTCATTTAGGTTACTATGTGCATACTGTAGAGACCAATTTTTCAAAGTATCTCTCCTAATTGAGTTTACAAGTTTTGAGCATAAAATAACTACGGCAGATTAACCGTTCAGCCTGTCTTGGAATAACTAAAGGCAGACCTCGTGCAAAGGGTCCCTCCCCACCCCACTCTCCCACCCCCCCACTAACCCGCTTTAAAAATATCCTACCACACAGGGCAAACGCTATCAGAAAACATGTATTATTCATTCTCATCAATTGTCTAATATGCTTTTAGAGTCTGCTGTACATTCACATCATTATTTATTTGCACTTAACGGTTGAGGTGGTCCTTTTAAAAGGCCATGGTTACAGCGTTCTAACATATGACTTTAAATGAATCACCTGCTCTTTTAGTAAAATAAAGGAACCACAATCAGCCCAGGAAAGGCAAGCCACTGAGATCACTTCTGAACCATTCCTCCTCCACAGATCCAGTAAACTATCATGTCTCATCACCACAACTAATTCTGAACTTTCAGAACAGAGTTTCAAGCACAGGGAAAAAACCTTAAAGGAGCTGAGGTATTTTCACTCCTTATTAATGGACGAGACAGACCATCACAGGCTCTGGAGCCATAATAGACTTGCTCAGTGTAGCTCTCCCAACAAAGACAGGCCGATGGCCAAGAAGCCAAGGAGGCAGCCCACCTACACCGAGAAGACTGCAATTTCACTCCAGCAATTTCTACATCTAATCATAAAAGAAATCACTTCTCAGCCTTTTGGCTAAGATCAAGTGCAATCAAAAAGGGAGGCTCACACTTTCTATGATCGCCTAAAGTCACCATATATTAACATTTTAATGTGTCTTTTCCCTCCCCTGGCACCAAAAGAAATATTTCCAGTCCTAAAGCTATTTCACATCCTAATCATTTTTGATGAAAACCATTCCAAAATTCTCTATACACATCCTTGATTTTTAAACGAAGGATCTGTTTTTTTTTTTTTCTTGATGTTGTGCTTAGCACAAGTTAGGATTTGGTAAGTGATTTGGCAACTTAGGATTTGGTATGCTGAATTAATAAACAATACATTAAGTCCACGGGCAAAGAGTATGTGCTATGTCTATTGTTCAAGAGGCTATTACAATATTTAAGCAACAGTGGTAACATTTAATGTCATCTGTTACTCATCCTCTCCTTACAAATCAAGTTTATTTCTCAAAACTTCTCAACTGAACATTCTATCCCAGGCTGTCCACGGACATACTCCCTGCCCAATTTGAGCATCTTGGCTACTTAATGAAGCAGTAAGCAATGAAGAGACAGTAATGGTTTGAGTTCCTGCGAGCTGTGAGATTTAAAAACATAACAGGGATATTTCTTCCTAATCACGAACTCCTAAAGAAAAGATTTTTTTTCCCCCCAGACCAGGCATATGGCAAAAGCTCAATAGATAGCATTTCAAGCAATGAATGAATGGGAAGGAATACTAATTAAAGCAACTAGAATTCAATATCAATTTGAATTCTAGAAATAGCAATTCATGCTGTTATTTGAAGTAAAATCACCCCAATTTCTTTTTTTTTGGTTGGTATTTCAATATAATGTGTCAAACAATAGTAGTGAAATTTGTGTACACAGGAATCAGCAGTGAGGAGCCTATTAAAAATGTAGAACCAGAGTCTCATTACAGAGATTAATTAGGGAGTCCGGAGTGGATCTTAAGAACCTATTTTCAACAAGTTGAGTAGAGAAAGCCGAAGCTGGTGACTCAGAGTCACTATTGAGAAATACAGACACATGGCGTTTGAAGGGTCACTGAATCGGTAAAGGGATTTTTCACCATCTATAAAATCTGAAACATGAAAATCTCCCCAACCAGTGCAACTGCTGGTGGTTACAAAGCTAATAACCATCATGGTGGGTCTAACCTGGAGATCAAGGGGGAGAGAACAGGGTGGGATCAACCCCAGTGAATGAGCCATTTCGTCTCTCAGCTCTCTCTACTACCAGAATTACCAGGGTTTATTTTCCTTCCCCCAAATGCCCCAGACTCCCTCGTCCCCACACTGACCTCTCCACCACCCTCGCCATCCTTCTGCCGGAGCCCCTCATGAATCCCGCAGGGTTCAGCCACACACGGCACCAATAAGCAGCCCACATAGAAGAGCAAGGCTCCTTCCCTTGTTACCCCAGCAACTCCGTCCATCACTGGAAGGGAAACACAGCTCAGGTGGATGTCCAGCTCTGTAAACTCCCTTCTTATATAATGTGAGGCTTCAATTGTTGTTCAAGGTTTATAGTCCGCCCTGTTGAGACAATACCGTTTTCAGAAGCAACCATTTTATGTAATTAGAGTTCATGTTTCAGAAAACAGGTTTGCCTCTTTTTGTTTCAAACAGAACTTTGATGGCTTGCCAATGAGTTTTGAGTCCTTACTCTGTGGGAGAAAAGAATCTGGGCAATGGGGTCAGCTATGTGAACTTGGGCAGAAACGTGAACCTCAGCAAACTCAAACTCAACCATAAAAGCTCAATAGATAGCATTTCAAGCAATGAATGAATGGGAAGGAATACTAATTAAAGCAACTAGAATTCAATATCAATTTGAATTCTAGAAATAGCAATTCATGCTGTTATTTGAAGTAAAATCACCCCAATTTCTTTTTTTTTGGTTGGTATTTCAATATAATGTGTCAAACAATAGTAGTGAAATTTGTGTACACAGGAATCGGCAGTGAGGAGCCTATTAAAAATGTAGAACCAGAGTCTCATTACAGAGATTAATTAGGGAGTCCGGAGTGGATCTTAAGAACCTATTTTCAACAAGTTGAGTAGAGAAAGCCGAAGCTGGTGACTCAGAGTCACTATTGAGAAATACAGACACATGGCGTTTGAAGGGTCACTGAATCGGTAAAGGGATTTTTCACCATCTATAAAATCTGAAACATGAAAATCTCCCCAACCAGTGCAACTGCTGGTGGTTACAAAGCTAATAACCATCATGGTGGGTCTAACCTGGAGATCAAGGGGGAGAGAACAGGGTGGGATCAACCCCAGTGAATGAGCCATTTCGTCTCTCAGCTCTCTCTACTACCAGAATTACCAGGGTTTATTTTCCTTCCCCCAAATGCCCCAGACTCCCTCGTCCCCACACTGACCTCTCCACCACCCTCGCCATCCTTCTGCCGGAGCCCCTCATGAATCCCGCAGGGTTCAGCCACACACACGGCACCAATAAGCAGCCCACATAGAAGAGCAAGGCTCCTTCCCTTGTTACCCCAGCAACTCCGTCCATCACTGGAAGGGAAACACAGCTCAGGTGGATGTCCAGCTCTGTAAACTCCCTTCTTATATAATGTGAGGCTTCAATTGTTGTTCAAGGTTTATAGTCCGCCCTGTTGAGACAATACCGTTTTCAGAAGCAACCATTTTATGTAATTAGAGTTCATGTTTCAGAAAACAGGTTTGCCTCTTTTTGTTTCAAACAGAACTTTGATGGCTTGCCAATGAGTTTTGAGTCCTTACTCTGTGGGAGAAAAGAATCTGGGCAATGGGGTCAGCTATGTGAACTTGGGCAGAAACGTGAACCTCAGCAAACTCAAACTCAACCATAAAAGAAACCAGAGGGAGAGGAGGTTATTAATCGCACTCAAGTGGAGAATTTGCTGGAAAGGACATAGTCCAACTAAAGACACACAGTAGGTATTCAGTAAATTTTTGTTTACTCCTTCACCTAAAATCATTTCTCAGTCCTGTTCATTTGTAATAGGGAACAATCTTGAATCTCAAGATTAAGGAAAACAGAGGTGGGACAAATTACTATACTCAAAACAGACAAAAAACGGAAATGGATACAATTATAATAAAAATAATCACTGCCATTAATGTTTAAATTCTCGATTAAAGTCTGCAGTATCCATTTGATCATCTGTAGATTTTAAAAGCAAGCAAATGTTACTAAATGCACAAAATCTTAAAAACGATGAAAACAGATGTTGATTCTCGGACATGAGTTTGCCTTCTCCCCAGGTTACCAGCCTCCTGAATAAGGCAACCTTTCCTTTCCAACCAACACTCTCTAGTATTGGTTTTTGAGTGGTGAGCAGCCAAACTTGAGTTCAATAACATTGGGAAAAGATGAATGCCACCCTGGACCACCAAAGGACCAAGTGAGCCCAGCATACGTGAAAAAATGTTCCAGGGCAAATCAAAAGGGACAGTGGGTCTTAAAATGTGCTTTAAAGCGGCCCTGGGGGAAGGGAGAGTCTTTTCCTGACTATGTTTCTATCTTACTTGCTTCAGATTGAGTAACTGTTGTGAAGGGTCATGCACAGTACCATTTTTCCCATTTCACCTGTCTGGAGTTCAAACCCTAAGAAGAAATGAAGTTTGGGTACGTGTTACCCCATAGGTGAACCTTGATATTACAAAATGATCCAGACACCAAAGGACAAATTTGTATGAGGTACCTGAAGGAGATAAATTCATAGACAGGAAACAGATGAGAGAGTGTACCAGGAGTTGGGGGTACTGATAGTAAAGGGAAGTTTTTATTTAATGGGTGCAGTGTTTCTATTTGAGATGATGAAAAAGTTTTGGAAATAGAAGGGTTCTAAATTGAAAAATTTTTATGGTTCCCGTGAACTTGGGGTCAGAAACGTGAACCTCAGCAAACTCAAACTCAACCATAAAAGAAACCAGAGGGAGAGGAGGTTATTAATCGCACTCAAGTGGAGAATTTGCTGGAAAGGACATAGTCCAACTAAAGACACACAGTAGGTATTCAGTAAATTTTTGTTTACTCCTTCACCTAAAATCATTTCTCAGTCCTGTTCATTTGTAATAGGGAACAATCTTGAATCTCAAGATTAAGGAAAACAGAGGTGGGACAAATTACTATACTCAAAACAGACAAAAAACGGAAATGGATACAATTATAATAAAAATAATCACTGCCATTAATGTTTAAATTCTCGATTAAAGTCTGCAGTATCCATTTGATCATCTGTAGATTTTAAAAGCAAGCAAATGTTACTAAATGCACAAAATCTTAAAAACGATGAAAACAGATGTTGATTCTCGGACATGAGTTTGCCTTCTCCCCAGGTTACCAGCCTCCTGAATAAGGCAACCTTTCCTTTCCAACCAACACTCTCTAGTATTGGTTTTTGAGTGGTGAGCAGCCAAACTTGAGTTCAATAACATTGGGAAAAGATGAATGCCACCCTGGACCACCAAAGGACCAAGTGAGCCCAGCATACGTGAAAAAATGTTCCAGGGCAAATCAAAAGGGACAGTGGGTCTTAAAATGTGCTTTAAAGCGGCCCTGGGGGAAGGGAGAGTCTTTTCCTGACTATGTTTCTATCTTACTTGCTTCAGATTGAGTAACTGTTGTGAAGGGTCATGCACAGTACCATTTTTCCCATTTCACCTGTCTGGAGTTCAAACCCTAAGAAGAAATGAAGTTTGGGTACGTGTTACCCCATAGGTGAACCTTGATATTACAAAATGATCCAGACACCAAAGGACAAATTTGTATGAGGTACCTGAAGGAGATAAATTCATAGACAGGAAACAGATGAGAGAGTGTACCAGGAGTTGGGGGTACTGATAGTAAAGGGAAGTTTTTATTTAATGGGTGCAGTGTTTCTATTTGAGATGATGAAAAAGTTTTGGAAATAGAAGTGGTGATGGTCTCACAATACTGAGAATGTAACTAATAACAGTAAATTAAGTGCACACTTAAAAATGGTTCAGACAGCAAATTTTATGTTATATATATTTCCCCATAAGGAGATTCACATGTAATACACAGAAACTGTTGAGTGTACTCTTTAAATAGGTAGATGTATCGTATGTGAATAACATCTCAATAAAGGGGCTATATAAAATGATAGTATTGTTATGGTTGGGAAGGAATATTTCACTCGTAACCCGCAGCTCTAAAATAATACATTTAAACACAAAGTAAAAGGAAGAATGACCAGATTTACTTCCTAGGTCTCTCTCAGCAAAAAAATTCAGGCAAGAAGCCAGCCACTTCTCTGTGTTTTCCTATAGACTTAGAAAAGCAAGTTAAGAAAATCCAATTGTCCAAATCCGCGAGCATGTTTCCTGGAATAGGGCAGGCCCTAGGGAATGTGGCATTGCATTCTGAGACACATCAGCATCATGCTAGGACTCAAATACTGAACAAGTGGCTAAATACCATCCCAACATGGGGAACTTAAACAGGACATCCATTTCAAGCCTCAGTGGAGTCCCCCTGGGGCCACTCAAGCTACCTGAAAATTCACCTTAATCACACTGAAAAACAGCTGACACCACTCCTTGTGAACCTAAATCTTCACAAATATCTGTTAAGCTTGGGCTTGAGTCTCACCATAACCAATGCTAGCTGTTCACGTTTAACAAGCCATGTTTAACTCCCCAGGGCTTGGTTATTTCATTTGTAATATAAATGACTAGAACTGTATCCCTTAGGTCTATAACCTTTCATCTTCACACAAAGGTGCTGTAATAATGCACATATTTAATGAAATTATGCGGAGCACTCAAATCTACTAATGTGTTTAAGAATGCCACTAATGTCCAGGCACTATGCTGGATGCTCAACAGGAGACAAGATCAACTCTGATCGCCCATAGATCTTTGCAGTCCCGGTCAGAGGAAAATTCTGCCTCTTAAAAAGGTCAGAGGTAGCAAATGCTAGCTTGTGGGCTGGATGCTAATGGTATGGCCTAAACTATTTTAACGAATACAACTCAACTCAATTTATTTTGCAAAAATGAGAAAAGTAGGGATGGAAATCTTTGTTAATGAGGCTTTCCTTGGAATGTCCTTCAGACTTTTTCCACAGTATCTGAGATGCAGACCAAAGTGGAAGCTGAAGGAACCAGGAGGAGTGAGGAAAAGTGGGGCGGGAAGGCATGTGGAGACCGGACCAACGAGGGACAAAGGACATCCCAGATGTCAATGACAGACACCTCGGGAGTCGCTCAGGCACAGACCCCTTCTGACCAGTAGACCAAGGGTCGTGTTCGTGCCCTCAGCCCATCTCCCATGTGGGGGCGTTTGGAGTTCACTGTATAAAATGTGCTTGGATCTGTAGAACATTGCTAAATGGAATAAACCAGTGACAGCCTGAGTCTTAAGCAACCCTGGAGTTGTGACAGGTACATCTGATGAGTGTACCGCCTTAAGAAAGTCCAAGGCAAACACAGTGTCCAATGAAAACAGAAGGTGGAAGTGGAGGTGACAGAGAAGACATATTCAATGTGACAACGTTGATCAGATTTTTGCAAAGCCCGAAAAACTAAGCCCCAGTGAAGATTCCGAGGCTTCTTCTCATTCCCTTGCACTCCCACGACTTCCTGCCCTGCGACACCTTCAGGGGTAGTGGGTCACAATTACACCACTTCCTGATTGACACTAGGCAGCAGTGTGGGGCAAGCGATTTCAAAATACACAACAATGTTAGCCTAGCATGGGCTTCCCCGGTGGTTCAAACAGTAAAGAATCTGCCTGCCACGAGGGAGACCCAGGTTCAGTCCCTGGGTTGGGTGGATCCCCTGGGGAAGGAAAGAGTAACCCACTCCAGGCCTCTTGCCTGGAGAATTCCATGGACAGAGGAGCCTGGTGGGCGATAGTCCACAGGGTCATGAAAGAGTTGGACACAACTGAGTGACTAACACTTTGACTTCAGACAAACAATACATAAAACCCAACATACGTAGGACTTCCCTGGGTGGTCCAGTGGGTAAAGGGTCTGCCTTGTAGCGCAAGGGGCACCAGTTCGATCCCTGGCCCGGGCAGATCCCACGTGCCACAGAGTGGCTGGACCAGTGTGTCCAATTAGGAGCCAGCGCTCTGGAGCGCATGCGACCAGAGCTGGTACTCTGCAACGAGGGGCCACTGCAATGGGAGGCCCACACAGGCCAAAGAATAAAGATGGATGAAAATAAATAAAATACCAATAAAAGACACCAAAATTAAAAAACAAAAAAAAGTATACCTATGACTACTTCATGTTGATAGATGGCAAAAAATGACACAATATTGTAAGCTAATTTATTCCTTCAACTAAAAATAAATAAACTTAATAAACACAAAGAAAGCATTTTTAACCTTACAGTATAGAAGCTTGCAAAATACTGTACAACAGCTGGCACTGGGTGAACAGGGAAGAAGCATGACTGACTGGAGGAGAGCGGGGAGGTAGGAGACGGTAGAGCTGAGCCACCGTCTGCAATAGGAGGCAGAGAGCAAACTGTGCTTCACTTCCACCTGACAGGGATGGCACAGGCTCTGGTTCCTTGCTAGAACTAGATGAACATTGACATCTTTGATCATTCACACGTAGGGGACTTACTGTACAGACTCAAAGTCTGGAAGGTAACACTAGGCTATGACTCATGAATCTATTTTAAAGGAAAAATCCTAGTGAACCTATTATAGTATTAAGTGGGTACGTTACTTTACTATATCATTTTACTGTAATTTAGGTCATTGCCAGAAGACCTAAAATAGATTACATTGAACCAAAGGGAAGGAGAATCTTTGTTAGAATGGCATCTTCTTACTCTTGTCGCCATCCCTGTACCCCCACATCTCTAGACCTATAAGGTTTTTCTATAAAACAAACAGCTTGAGCTATTTCCTCTCTACATTTTCATGGGTTTAAAACATGATCACAATAAATACCGATATAGAAAAATTGGCATGTTCCAAACTGTTTACTTGTTTGCCAAAATGGGTCCAAATAAGTCAATCAATAAATGTTGCTGGTTAGAATGATCATGTAACATAAAGAGAAATCAAAGCTGTATCTTCAATTGGTTGGAAGCCCAAAAAGAAGCAGAAGGTTAATTAAAACTACCTAAGACCACTCATAAAAGATGGAGTGTCTATTAAGACAAAGATTAGTGTCCACGTGTTGTTATTTCTTTTGGTGCTAACTGAACTGACCATCCAAGATGCCATCTACGGAAATAAGGACATCCAACATAGACACTGCTTTAGGATGTTATTTCATCCATTTTAATACTGGACCTCTTACTAATATAAGTCTAAAATGTGTTAGGGATCATTACCAAGCATGGTGTAGAGTAAAACTTCCTTACTCTAAATCACAACTCACACTTTGTGATGACTCAAACATTCACTTTGATAGTCTTACCGAATTCTTATATGAGAAATGAATATAGTTATTCCAAGCTTATTGAGTTCTTCCTTAAGTACAGAAGATCTATTACAAATTAAACATCCCTAGCAACTTAACTCACTTTACTTATTCACACAGATTTACTCCATTTATAACGTAGCAGTGAAAGTAGACTACATTAAAATCCAAACCACCTTCTTAGGTAAAACTTCTCTTTTTACTTGTAATTAGTCAAAACTGACTTTCACAGGTGATTTTAATAGACTCAGGGGATGCCCCAAACCCCATCAGGGCTTCTCAGTTCCCCCAGGCACTCAAATTTCAAAGACCTCCTGTACATTTGTACATTGTGCATTTCCTGCAAGGTTTGAGGAGAGCCAAAGGGCAAACAGATAAGCAGGACTCAACAGCCAGGAGGTGGATATTCACCAAAGGTGCATCCACTATTACTACAATCAATGAAAGCAGCCAGTCTTGCCCTAGGGGTGAGTTGGGGAGGGGACGAGCACTTTGAAATCAATACCAACAATGGATGACAGTTATTTTAGCAAAACTTTACTTTTTCAATTACCAATAAATGAGAACTGCTAAAGAGAATCAAGAATCTGCTTATGATTCTTCTACAAACTAATTATGCTCATTTGTTATAACCAGCACTTATTTGCATGCAAGATGTTAAAGTCCTTGGAGTCTGTTCTTTTATGAAAAGATACTTCCCATAGAAACTCTGCCTAGTTCATATCACCCAAAACCCTCAACTCTACTACAAAAGCAGATTTGCAATTTGAACCTATTAGAAAACAATCAATGCAAATTCCACTTGCTTTTCTAAGATAGCTATATTTGTATATCTGCATAATACAAATTAAAAAAAAAAAAAACAGGAAATAAAAGTAACTAAGTTGCAGAATTTTTCTATTCCATGAAGTTCCCTGAATGTGACCCCTAGGTCTTATGGTTGGAACGTGAAATGCAGAAAACTCTGCTAATAATGCAAGTACCCCATCTCCCTCATATTCAAATTCCAGTCTATAACCCCACAGATGCTGGGGCGTGCGCGCACACACACACACACACACACACACACACACACGAAGATCAAAGAACTCAGTTTCTCAGGTAATCAAGGCTTTCTATGGTTTAGGGACTAACTTGAAAGACATGGATTGAGAGATGTGGATGGAGGGCCCTTGGTAACTCAGAATTTCATCAAGACTACACAGGAGAAAATGAAATAGAGAACAAAATAAGAAAATGCAATTTCATACTTTGAAGCTGCTCTCCAAAAACCGTCACTACATTTATAAAGGATCACTATAGAGGTAAGTTAATTTTAAAAACAAAATCAGCTAAATAGTTCTGGAAATGAAACATAACAACTGCCCCTTCTCACGGTTCTGTCAGATGATTTTACTCACAGGATTAAAAGCAGAAATTCTAGAACTTAGCTTTCTTCTAGAGCAGGGGTCAGTAAACAGGGCCACCTGCTCGTTTTTGAAAATAAAGCTTAACTGGAACACAACCATGCCCACTCATTTACACACTACCGCTTTCATGTCACAAGAGCAGAGTGGAGTGGCTATGGTAGAAACTGTAGGGCTGGCCAAGCCTCAAATACTTACTGTCTGGTCCTTTAAGAAAAAGCCTGCTGACCCCTGTCTAGTCTAGAGTCTTGGGTGAACATACTTCACCACTGACTCAGTGCCTACTATCAGATGAAAAGTGTGATTCAAGCCTAAAAGATGCTACAAAGATTAATCAGGTTCTGGTGAGTCTGCAACAATATTATCAGTAAAGAAGAATGTCACATGGGAATGTTTTAAGGCTGGGAAACAGGATAGTTTTTTCTTTGTTTGTTTAAACCTCTTATCACTTAATTGTCTTCTGATCTGACTGCCTGACAGCAGAAAGGCTTAGGTTTGATATCCACAAAGCACCTCCAGGTCAAGGCCCTGAATCCCTCAAAAGACATGGTGCCACAGTACAAAATTCATACCAGAATCAAAAAACTTCCTTGGGTTCCAAGCTAGGGCCCCATTCCTTTCTGCTGCCTGGAATAATCACCTATCCTCTGTGAGCCCATATTTTCAGAATCATAAAGTGGAGGTAATACCTTTATGTGAAAGAGACATCCTGGAGTGTGAAGTCATTAGGAAGCATCGCTACAAACAGAGCTAGTGGAGGTGATGGAATTCCAGCTGAGCTATTTCACATCCTCAAATGATGCTGTTAAAGTGCTGCACTCAATCTACCAGCAAATTTGGAAAGCTCAGCACTGGCCACGGGACTGGAAAAGATCCGTTTTTATTCCAACCTCAAAGAATATTCAAATTACCATACAATTGCACTCATTTCACATGCCAGCAAGACTATGCTCAAAATCCTTCAAGCTAAGCTTTAGCAGTACATTTGGCAATAAATCATTCAGATAACTCCCTCCTCACCATGACCATTCTCAAATCTCACCTTTTTCTAGAAGCAAATGAAACATAACAACTGCCCCTTCTCACGGTTCTGTCAGATGATTTTACTCACAGGATTAAAAGCAGAAATTCTAGAACTTAGCTTTCTTCTAGAGCAGGGGTCAGTAAACAGGGCCACCTGCTCGTTTTTGAAAATAAAGCTTAACTGGAACACAACCATGCCCACTCATTTACACACTACCGCTTTCATGTCACAAGAGCAGAGTGGAGTGGCTATGGTAGAAACTGTAGGGCTGGCCAAGCCTCAAATACTTACTGTCTGGTCCTTTAAGAAAAGCCTGCTGACCCCTGTCTAGTCTAGAGTCTTGGGTGAACATACTTCACCACTGACTCAGTGCCTACTATCAGATGAAAAGTGTGATTCAAGCCTAAAAGATGCTACAAAGATTAATCAGGTTCTGGTGAGTCTGCAACAATATTATCAGTAAAGAAGAATGTCACATGGGAATGTTTTAAGGCTGGGAAACAGGATAGTTTTTTCTTTGTTTGTTTAAACCTCTTATCACTTAATTGTCTTCTGATCTGACTGCCTGACAGCAGAAAGGCTTAGGTTTGATATCCACAAAGCACCTCCAGGTCAAGGCCCTGAATCCCTCAAAAGACATGGTGCCACAGTACAAAATTCATACCAGAATCAAAAAACTTCCTTGGGTTCCAAGCTAGGGCCCCATTCCTTTCTGCTGCCTGGAATAATCACCTATCCTCTGTGAGCCCATATTTTCAGAATCATAAAGTGGAGGTAATACCTTTATGTGAAAGAGACATCCTGGAGTGTGAAGTCATTAGGAAGCATCGCTACAAACAGAGCTAGTGGAGGTGATGGAATTCCAGCTGAGCTATTTCACATCCTCAAATGATGCTGTTAAAGTGCTGCACTCAATCTACCAGCAAATTTGGAAAGCTCAGCACTGGCCACGGGACTGGAAAAGATCCGTTTTTATTCCAACCTCAAAGAATATTCAAATTACCATACAATTGCACTCATTTCACATGCCAGCAAGACTATGCTCAAAATCCTTCAAGCTAAGCTTTAGCAGTACATTTGGCAATAAATCATTCAGATAACTCCCTCCTCACCATGACCATCTTCTCAAATAATACATACACACATTTCTAAACAATTAGCATTCAGCGTAAGGTGTGTGTGCATGCTGTGGCATTCAACTCTTTGCAACAACATGGTTGGTAGCCTGCAAGGCTCCTCTGTCCATGGACTCAACAGGCAAGACTACCGGAGTGTGTTGCCATATCCTACTTCAGGGTATCTTCCCAACCCAGAGATCAAACCCTCAGCAACTCTTTGTGTCTCCTGCACTGGCAGGCAGTACCTTTGCCACTGAGCCACCTGGGAAGACCTCAGAATAAGGTATCATCTGAAAATACCAAGTCTGCTCATGAGTTTACCATACAGAACACTACTGATGATGTGAAAAATAAAACAGTAGCAGAAAATTGCTATAAAGTCAATACAAGTAATGTCACAACACACACAAAAATAGACAAGTTCATCAAAGAACACACTTTCTTTGTGTACGCAAAGTTTTTATAAAGAACAAAGTGACTTTGAAAAAGAAAAAGAACAAAGTGACTGTCAGCCAGACCATGTATCAGCTGAAACAGGAGGTACAGTTTCGTAAAGATGGATCAAACAGCAGGAGCAAGAGTGAGTCTTAGCTATACGAAAAAGCAGGAAAGGAGTCCTAAAAACACACTTGAATAAAAACACACCTTTAAGGGTGCTTGAGAAAAAAAGGTGTGGGTTGAAAAAAATTAAGTAGGAAGGAGCAAAGCAAGCAAAGATAGAGAAGTGCTGTTATGGAACAAAGCGCTCTTTACAAAAAACATAGAAACTACTGGGCTAGCCGAAAAGTTTGTTCAGTTAGTGAATCCATTGTTCAATAAAGTTCTTGGTGAAAATTAAAAATATGTATTTTATTTTTACCTAAAACTGAACAAACTTTTGGACCAACCCAATGACTTGAAGATTAAAGATTAAAAAAGATAACGAGGCTGTGACTTTAAATAGTGTTTTTTTTAAAATGTGGGATGGGAAACCGCCTGATTGAACAGGACTGCCAGGGTCTCATGGAACTAGTAACTGAATCTCGCTTTGCAGATTCTACATCAGTTAATCACATCCATCTAGACTTCTGTGAGCCTCTCAGCTCAGGGGAGAAGACCATGAAGAAGCACCAGAACACTGCAACTCAAGGAGATGAAAGCTCGGACTTGTTGCTACAGGCTTGGAGGAGCAGCTCTCTTCTCATCTGTGACCAAATTTTCTTTTGGATGATAAACAAATGTTTATCAAATGTCTTCAGGAAGACTGACATATACTGAGTCCGTTGGACAGCAACGGGATCAAACCAGTCAATCCTAAAGGAAGATTTCAACCTTGAATCTCCTTTGGAAGGACTGATGCCGAAGCAAAAACTCCAATACGTTGGCTTCCTGACGTGAAGAACCGACACATTGGAAAAGACCTAGATGCTGGGAAAGATGAAGGGCAGGAGGAGAAGGGGACAACAGAGGAGGAGATGGTTGGATGGCATCACTGGTTCAAAGGATGTGAGTTTGAGCCAACTGCAGGAGATGATGAAGCACAGGGAAGGCAGGCGTGGCACAGTCCACAGTGTTGAAAAGAGCTGGACGCAACTAATCAACAAGAACACCACAGTCGGGCCCACCCACCAAGAGGTGAAGCAAGGCAGAGCCAGCAACAGGGATGGTTCCAAGTCAGGCCCTGCAGGTACGAGGCAAGGGTGCCTGCGCTCACAGGGGTCCCTGGAACATATAAAATTTTGAGTTCTCCAAAAAATAAAATATGGCCTCCGAAATGCAAAAAGGCCTCCAGATTTTAATGAAAAATTGTTTAAATGTTGCTCTAAACTGAATGTCTGTCCCCTGACCCTCTACCCCAATCCCTATGCTACAAACTAATCCCCAAGGTGATGGCGTCTGGAGGTGGGGTCTTTCCGAGGCACTAAGTCCCTTAGGCAGAGTCTTGATGAACTGGATTAGTGTTCTTACAGAACAGGCCCCAAAGAGTTCCTGGCCCCTTTCAGACACTGAGTCAGCTGGTGTCTTGATCCTGTACTGTCTAGCCTCCAAAGCTAAGTGAAATAAATATTTATTGTTGAAGCCCAAATGAACTCAGCCAAATGCATCTCAGTAATACTTACGCATTCCTAAAACTCAACATGGCGAGCTTGTAGCAAGGTGCTATGGTATCAGAGTCACCCAGGGCCCTGTTGGATGGAGGCCCCCAGAGACGCTTGTTTCAGGGCATCATGCTCTACCACGGGCTCCAAACCACCCACAGCCTCCGGGAGCCGCATCCTACACTGCTCCTTCCTTCTGAGTTCGGAAGAACACTTCCATGACTGAACTTGGTTTTATTAATCCTCTAGTTTATGCAATGGGAATGTTCCATGGGAGAATCAACACTGGACAGTGTAATGTCCAATTCTGTCTTCTTGCAAGCTGGTCTTTCTTAATGTTCCCGCTGAAGGGACTTCCCCATTTAAATTCACACAGCCGACTAGAGCATCAAAAGGCACTGATGTTCAAAAATAAATTTTAGTTACAAAATCCTTTTCTGGCACACCCAGCAACAGCATATGATGAAAACACCTTTTATTCTAAAGCATGATGTAACTGTTTTCACACCAAATCAAGAGATTAAAGTCACAATAGAGGCTGCTCTGAAACATATGTGTTGGGTCACTTTCCCCAGGTAACAGACACCAGCTATGAACATGGTCCTCTCGTTGCAGTAGTTTATAAACAATGGCTATACTAAAGTGTATGTCACACTTACAGCTTCAGTGAGAATTCTGACAATATGACTACAGGTAACCATCTAAAATATATTTACTGGGATACCGACCAGCATCTGTTTATTAATCCTAGATCTGCAATCAAATGTTTCAACTAAGAAAAAATTATAAACAACTGAGAACAAGCACAGAGGAAGCCTGAAGACTGCAGGGTTATGGACCAGTCTATGCCTAAGACTGCCTTATGGTGGCCCAGATGCAAAGAGATCCATGATTTCTCTGATTACTAGTGTTGCTTTTCTAGGCAACTGTGGGGCCCTGCTGAAGAGACCACAAAAATGCAAACTATTTTCCAAACCCTCCGCAATGCATTTATCCCTTGCTTCACAATGCATTTATCCCTTGCTTCTCGTAACTCAAGCTCTAGCAATTCTTTTAAGTTAAATCTGGGCCATGTGATGTGCCAGAGGATTTCTCCAGTCACTCTTGTGGACTTCATTCCTGCCACTGTCTCAGACACAGAAAGAGTTTCAGCCACAACACTGCCTAAATTTGAGTGAAGGGCGATTCCATCAAAAGCAGGCTTAAGTGCTGGCCCAATAAGTTTACGAGCCACATCAAAGCTGATTCCCAGTCACCGGTGCCTTTTGAAGAAGCTTCCATGATATAGCCATGGCTTCAGTCCAGCCTCACAAGCCTGATGGCAGAAACGCACATCCACTGGGCTGTCTGGTATTCAAATGTCTTCTCCCGTAGTTGAATGAAGACATAGCGACATTTATGTTTTCCCACTGGTCTTTCTTAATGTTCCCGCTGAAGGGACTTCCCCATTTAAATTCACACAGCCGACTAGAGCATCAAAAGGCACTGATGTTCAAAAATAAATTTTAGTTACAAAATCCTTTTCTGGCACACCCAGCAACAGCATATGATGAAAACACCTTTTATTCTAAAGCATGATGTAACTGTTTTCACACCAAATCAAGAGATTAAAGTCACAATAGAGGCTGCTCTGAAACATATGTGTTGGGTCACTTTCCCCAGGTAACAGACACCAGCTATGAACATGGTCCTCTCGTTGCAGTAGTTTATAAACAATGGCTATACTAAAGTGTATGTCACACTTACAGCTTCAGTGAGAATTCTGACAATATGACTACAGGTAACCATCTAAAATATATTTACTGGGATACCGACCAGCATCTGTTTATTAATCCTAGATCTGCAATCAAATGTTTCAACTAAGAAAAAATTATAAACAACTGAGAACAAGCACAGAGGAAGCCTGAAGACTGCAGGGTTATGGACCAGTCTATGCCTAAGACTGCCTTATGGTGGCCCAGATGCAAAGAGATCCATGATTTCTCTGATTACTAGTGTTGCTTTTCTAGGCAACTGTGGGGCCCTGCTGAAGAGACCACAAAAATGCAAACTATTTTCCAAACCCTCCGCAATGCATTTATCCCTTGCTTCACAATGCATTTATCCCTTGCTTCTCGTAACTCAAGCTCTAGCAATTCTTTTAAGTTAAATCTGGGCCATGTGATGTGCCAGAGGATTTCTCCAGTCACTCTTGTGGACTTCATTCCTGCCACTGTCTCAGACACAGAAAGAGTTTCAGCCACAACACTGCCTAAATTTGAGTGAAGGGCGATTCCATCAAAAGCAGGCTTAAGTGCTGGCCCAATAAGTTTACGAGCCACATCAAAGCTGATTCCCAGTCACCGGTGCCTTTTGAAGAAGCTTCCATGATATAGCCATGGCTTCAGTCCAGCCTCACAAGCCTGATGGCAGAAACGCACATCCACTGGGCTGTCTGGTATTCAAATGTCTTCTCTCGTAGTTGAATGAAGACATAGCGACATTTATGTTTTCCCATCCTTTGAACTCAATGAAAACATCACAACAACCCCGTCACACATAGGAAGTCAGGATCCATATCCTTTAGAGCCCACTGAAGCTGTTTTTCACAATGAAAGATCCTGGATCAAATGTCTCTCAGATTTGGTGGCCAGTACTTTCTATGCGGAGAACGCGTATTCAAGGAAGAATCCAACCTTCAGAAACCCAGATGACTTTGATAAGGTGGCACAGAATGACTGACAGAAGACAGGGCAACTTTCCTCCACAGTCCTGGCCAGAGTTCAAATCCCCAGAGACTCAGAGGTAGAAAAACGCATTTTGAAGGTCCCTCCCTTCAGACTTTGCCAAGTTACACATATCTATATAAGCTTGCACTCAGATGCAAAGATGTGAGTTGACCCAGAGCACAGCACCGTTCCTCCCACTGTGAGTTGTATTTAACGAAGTTTGGAATAAACAGCAATTATTGAAATAATAACCTGGGTTTGAGCATAAACCTCTGAAATCCTCTCTCAAGTTTACTAGTTTGTACGCAGGTTTGCACATGAGTTTCGTTCTCCTCCTCCTGAATAACAACGTTATGCATTGGAGAGCTGTGGATCTGGAACACTTGCTGTATTCAGTCAGTTACCAGTCTAACTGGTATCTTGTGAGCCCAAGTTGCAACCTACTGATTTTAATTATCAATAATCAATATTAATAAGCTCGTCCCTGTGATCTAGGATCTCTCCCTTCCAAAGGTCTTTATGGGGAGTTTTTTGTTCTTGTCAACACAGCTGAGGCCGCCCTCTGAAGGGACTAATAAGTCTATTCTCATCGCTGGGACAAGTCTTCCGACAAGTCTTCTATCCTTCAGACACCTCTGGGGGGACTTCTGTGATGACTCAGTGGTTAAGACTCCATGCTTCCACTGTAGAAGACGGAAAGGTTGGATCCCTGGTCTGGGAACTAAGATTCCACATGTCATAAAAAAACCAAAACACACAAAAAACCTTTGAGTATAATGGCGTGCTACCATGAGGCCTTTCCCAATAATTCTAGAAAATTCTAGGAAAAAAATTTTAGAAAAAGTTATTCCCTTGCCTTTTTGAAGTCCTTTTCACATTTTTTTCTCTATCCATACATCCACTGATATCATTCAACACATCAGGACTTCGCTACTGTCCCCAAGGTTTGTTTTGACTCCAGGAAACGGAGCACACATTCCAGCACTGCCTACACAGTTGGGAATGCTGTTACCTCTATGTGCATGTGCACATGCTCAGTCATGTCTGACTCTTTGCGACCCCATGGACTTTAACCTACCAGGCTCCTCTATCATGGGACTCCCAGGCAAGAATACTGGCATGGGTTGCCATTTCCTATTCCAAGGGATCTACCCCCCCAGAGATCAAACCCACATCTCCCGCATTGGCAGGTGGATTCTTTTGCCAAGAAGCCACCCGGGAAGCCCCAACTTTCTACATAGAACCTGGTAACTTTTAAAGGCCTATAAAATTATAAATGTGTATTTAATCTCAGGATCTCATATATTAAATCACTGACTTGAGAATGTTTATAAAAGGAACAAAATTTAGTAGGAAGGCAAGGTGGTATTTATAGATTTATATTGGTTTATATACAAATATTATGTACTTGGGATTTATATTTAGCATTTATAAAACGTCTTCGAACAATTAGAAGAGTGAAACCAGTGTTAATCAAATAGCTCACTGATTCTCCTCCTCCTGAATAACAACGTTATGCATTGGAGAGCTGTGGATCTGGAACACTTGCTGTATTCAGTCAGTTACCAGTCTAACTGGTATCTTGTGAGCCCAAGTTGCAACCTACTGATTTTAATTATCAATAATCAATATTAATAAGCTCGTCCCTGTGATCTAGGATCTCTCCCTTCCAAAGGTCTTTATGGGGAGTTTTTTGTTCTTGTCAACACAGCTGAGGCCGCCCTCTGAAGGGACTAATAAGTCTATTCTCATCGCTGGGACAAGTCTTCCGACAAGTCTTCTATCCTTCAGACACCTCTGGGGGGACTTCTGTGATGACTCAGTGGTTAAGACTCCATGCTTCCACTGTAGAAGACGGAAAGGTTGGATCCCTGGTCTGGGAACTAAGATTCCACATGTCATAAAAAAACCAAAACACACAAAAAACCTTTGAGTATAATGGCGTGCTACCATGAGGCCTTTCCCAATAATTCTAGAAAATTCTAGGAAAAAAATTTTAGAAAAAGTTATTCCCTTGCCTTTTTGAAGTCCTTTTCACATTTTTTTCTCTATCCATACATCCACTGATATCATTCAACACATCAGGACTTCGCTACTGTCCCCAAGGTTTGTTTTGACTCCAGGAAACGGAGCACACATTCCAGCACTGCCTACACAGTTGGGAATGCTGTTACCTCTATGTGCATGTGCACATGCTCAGTCATGTCTGACTCTTTGCGACCCCATGGACTTTAACCTACCAGGCTCCTCTATCATGGGACTCCCAGGCAAGAATACTGGCATGGGTTGCCATTTCCTATTCCAAGGGATCTACCCCCCCAGAGATCAAACCCACATCTCCCGCATTGGCAGGTGGATTCTTTTGCCAAGAAGCCACCCGGGAAGCCCCAACTTTCTACATAGAACCTGGTAACTTTTAAAGGCCTATAAAATTATAAATGTGTATTTAATCTCAGGATCTCATATATTAAATCACTGACTTGAGAATGTTTATAAAAGGAACAAAATTTAGTAGGAAGGCAAGGTGGTATTTATAGATTTATATTGGTTTATATACAAATATTATGTACTTGGGATTTATATTTAGCATTTATAAAACGTCTTCGAACAATTAGAAGAGTGAAACCAGTGTTAATCAAATAGCTCCACTGAGACAAAAAAATAAGGATAAAACAAACTCCATCTTCAAAACTAGTTACAAAATAATTTTTAAAATTAAATTTCAATTTAAAAAGAATGGTAAAAATATTTAAAATTTAAAGTAACTTTCATATAGTGTAATGACAGTATCTTGCACTAAGCATAAATATATATTCAATGCCTAAACACCTATTAAAACATAACTTTAGGATCTGACAGCATATATAACCGCAGTGTGCTTGTGGGTAACTCATAGACCCTTTGGTCGTCAAGTTCCTCACCCCTAAAAGGCAGAACTAGAAGATACGGCTTCCACGATTCAATGTCAGACCTCAATTTAGCAGGAGTTACTGGCTAGAATGTACGTCCTCAGATATCCACAGATACCATATTCCTAAGTCATTATGTTTTTTCCTGATGCAGGACAACACTCTGTTTTATTCATGTTTGTGATTTGATGTAATTCTTACCTGTACACGCAAAGGAAAAAATCAAACCAAACTGACACTATCCAAAATTCAGTCTGACTTTAAAGCGACTCACTCAGAAGTGTAAATCCAATTAAACTGCCATGAGCTAAATTACTAGTTTGGAAGAAAAATGAAAAACATCATGCTGGACCAAACTTTCACCTAGTTATTCTGTCCTCTAGCCCTGGTGATGAGCTGGATAATACATATTGATACATTACATATAATATTGTAATATATACATATTGATATATTCTTACTAAGAGAGCATATATTGGAAACATTTAACATAGACATTCTCACCAAATAAAAAGTTATCATCCAACACTTGAGAGCCTGAAATATCAAATAGAAATCTTCAACTCTGTGTTACAGTTTACAGTATAAGGATATATTTGCAAGGAATTAACATTACCTGATTTTACATAATAACAGCATGTATTGCACTGAAGAAATTATGCCTGATAAGCACTTTGGAAAGCACTCCAGTGCTCAGTCTTCTGCTGGCAGTGGATAATTACACACTGAGGACACACAAGTGGCAGTGCTGGAGGCAGACCTGGGTTGGCACAGACAGCTTACACTACTGGCTAGTAAGGAGACAGAGCATCATGCATACACAAGACAGCACCATCAACAAGTTCATGTGATAAGACCCCATCCACAAATATGTGGTATAAGGAAACAATGATCTGGATTAGAGCAAGGAGAGGAGTAATAGTCTTCATCATTCCTTCTTGAGGAACTACTCCAGTGTAGGTGAATCCTCCTAACAGCACGTGGTAGATACGGTTCACGTCAATTTAGACACAAAGTAACTGAAGCTACGAAGGATGGAGGAACTGACTCAAGTCAATGTAGGTATAAGGCATGGAACAAGATCTAGATCCAGGTGGGCCAATCATGATGCCCTTTACCATCTACTGCATGAGCCTAGTGGAGACAGTGGGGTACAGGTGTTCCAGAATGTTCCTGTTCCTTTTACATACCAGATCCGGTCTTATACTCAGATCTTAAGGGAAAGGGCATGCTTATAGGGATGCAAGGCCTTATACAAACATCATTTTATGGTGCTGGTCAAAAGGTTCATTCGGGTTTTCTGATATGATGTTGCTGCAGAACCTGAACAAACATTTTAACCAACTCAATATGAGCACCCAGGTGGCTCAGACAGGGGAGAATCTGCCTGACAGGCGGGAGACCTAGGTTCCATCCCTGGGTCGAGAAGATCCCCTGGAGGAGAAAATGGCAACCCACTCCAGTATCCTTGCCTGGAGAGGCCCATGGACAGAGGAGCCTGGCAGGCTACAGTCCATGAGGTGGCAAAGAGTCAGACATGACTGAGCAACTGAACACACACACGTCAATTTGTATAGTATATATTACATATATACACATAGAGAGACTACAAATTTCATTGTAACTGATAGTAATTCCCAAAACATGAAGAATGTTTCCATGAAGAAGCCAGCACCTTACATCGACTTCACTCCTCTGCCTCTCCAGAAATCACACAGAATGGGAGGGAATGGGGTATTCTCTCGGAGGTAACCACTTTCCCTTAAAATGCACCAGATCTCACATTTTGTGGGGAGACCACAGCACGGTTCATTATTTCAGTTAAGAGTCCTCCGATGTAATTCTTCAAGTTCAAATTTGAAGGAAATCCAAGCCCTGCATGCGGACTCCATGGACTAATTTTGCAGCCTAGTCCCGAAGTCCCCAGCTCCTGGTGGTCGAGGGGTCTGGAGTCTTGGTTTTGTTTTGGTAAATGGACTCTCAGGACTGACTCCCACCCACTGCAGCCAAAGAGGCTGGAAGACAGGCAATAGGCCGCAGGTGGCCCTCAGTCTCACAGGCAGGCACAGGGACTTCTGTGCACACTGGCTCTGTTCTAGCTCCAGAAGAGACACAGGAAAGTGCCCGACCATTGTGCATTTCCTGTAGAGCAAATGTGTCGCCCTTACTTAAACATGTCAAAGACAAGTGACCCAAATTGGAAGCAACAAATTAAGGTTTTCTATTGACTGGAATGCTTTTGGCAAGTGAAGACCATGGACTGTGGCCCAAGAAGGGTTGGTCACACGCTGCATTAACCTGTGACCTATTTCTGTACCTCAGTCTCCTCATCAGTCCAATGGGGTGATATCAGCACCACCCCATGTGTCTGAAAACATTGGGCTCTGTAAAGCCTGCCCCCACTGCCTGCTTGGCCCATGTTAAGTTTGGGTTCATCAGACTAAAAGGTTTTATTTTCTAATAACATAATTTTAAAAGATTACAAAATATTGTGAGAAAACATATCTTTGTATGGTTTTGCCTTTGCCTGTAACAATGGTTTCATGTAACCAACTTAGAATCAAAACCGTAACATCCCAGACCTTTTATTTAGTAGAATCTTTGAAACTGCATCTCTATTAACAGTGCCAAATACAGGACTATAGGTTGAAAGAGAAAAGGCAACCACCACACAACTGGATGGCTTTTCCAGAACACTCCACTCCATGGTGGTTACCAGTATAGAGGATTTCACAGAAGGGAGGGTGGTCGGGGAGGGGTAATCCAAACTGAAGCGGTTTTACTTCCCTAAGTGAAGCATCTGTTTTCAACCATTAAAGGACATTAGTTGGCCTGTGTATGCCAGACACATCTAAGTTCCTAACTGGGTCCAAACTAAGATCAGCCTTACATGGCAAGGTCCTGGAAGGAAGGTAACCAAACCTATAATTAACATGATGGCCTTGGCTATCTCAACACATCTCAGGGCCCCAAGACCTAGGTCCTGGGTGTGAGGCCAATGGCTATCACGAAATACATGGCCTTCTGTACATGGACTACCGTTGACTACTTCTTATCTGGACCCTGGGTCTGGCAACGTTCATAATGGCTTATCTGTAAATCAGCTGTACACCAGTAATTAAAAAAAAAAAAAAAGAAAGAAAGAAAAGGGGAAAAGAAAAACCCAAAGACTTTCATCTAAGATTCTTTCAGAAAGAGCTAGAATATTGTGTAACGTTCATTTAGAGTGAACGTGAAAGTCACTTAGTTGTGTCCGACCCTTTCTGACCCTCTGAACTGCAGCTCACCAGCCTCCTCTGTTCATGGAATTCGCCAGACGAGAATACTGGAATAGGCTGCCATTCCCTTCTCTGGGAGATCTTCCTGACCTGGGGATTGAACCCGGGTTTCCTGCATTGCAGGTAGACTTTTTACCATCTGAAGGGTAAGGACCTGTGTGGGCTTTATCGCCACATTCCTTTGGTTCAAGCCAGCTAGACTTCTTCACTTGACCGAAACGAGCAAGCATGAGATCAGCCCTTCAAACGTACTGAAGATAACCAAAGTTGAATAGAAAGTAGGTGATTAATAGTTTCCACTCAAAAAGAAGTCCCCACATATTCTTTGAGAAATCACTGTCACATCAATATTTAAATACAAGTCCTAGTGAGTCATGTCTAAAGAGTCATATCCTTTATGCCACACTTCAGATAGTTATCAGAAATTAGGAGCAGCCTGTGGTCCTGGAAAATGGGATAGCAGACTGGAGATGGTATGAGGCACAAGAAGAGACGGCAGGAGGTGAAGGGGTCAGGTTCCGACGTGAAATGCCTGCGGCTACAGGTCAGTACATTTGGTTGAGGTTACTGGAGAGCCAGGTGAGCATTTTTACTCCAAGCTTTCACAGATTCCAAAGAAACTCATGACCGGAGAGTGTCAAATGCTCAACAGAAAAATACTAAAGGTTTCTGCACATCATTGTGAAGCTTGATATTAGTCTCCATTAACACCTGACTACGTGTTTGATCAAATAAACATCAAACAAATTACACTGAAGATAAACATCATTAGGTGTTAGTTGAAAGGGAGAGAAGGATCACTCAAGATTCTTCAGTGTCTTTGAAGTTTTATTTTGCCTTCAGTAAAAACTCAGATAGGCAGCTATGTAACCTGAGTCGGTTGAAAATGGTGACCACTTTTCCTGCATGAAACTACGATGCTGAGTAGAACCAAAGAAATCTGGAACGAGTTTAAGGAGAAGGAAAGTGCAGTGCTGTCCTGAAAAGAGAAAGCGACTGAAATAGAGAGAGAAAAGAAAGGTACCTGGACAGTAACAGAATAATTCACAAACATTTCAAGTCACAAACCGAATAAACTGTTAGGTGAAGGATCTCAAACTGTTCAGATCCATCCAAGAGAATGTGACTGAGAACTGAGCAAAGACAAGACTCCCCTAAAGAAGCATTTACATCAAGAAACCGCCTTTTCACACACACATCTGTTCGGGTTTGGTGACACGACAAATCTGACGTCAGAAGGTACCTTGAGGGAGCACAGAGCAAGGGCCAGCTTACTGTCGTCGCTCGGTCGTTAAGTCGTGTCGGCCTCGGCACCCGCGTGGACCGCAGCACGCCAGGCTGCTCTGTCCTCCTCCACCTGCTGGAGTTTGCTCAGATTCATGTCCACGGAGCTGGTGAGGCTATCTACCCATCTCATCCTCTGCCACCTTCTTGTGCTTTTGCCTTGGCCAGTTTATCGAAGCTTCGTTTAAATATCTCGTGTCTAGAGATCTACACTGGAATGCCTGCAAGTTCAACCCCAGATTGAGGCAGTTTTCTTTCCTCAAAATGAAGATTATTCAAGTCAGTCATGTTAAAAAACAGACCGTTAATCTGTTCTTTAATTCAGAGAAGCATTCCAGATGAGTTCTGGGAGGGTTCTTTGCTTTCCTATCAGACAGCCTTATCAGTCTTGGTCACAACACTTCCAGAAAGATTTCTCCGGTTGTTTACTGCAGGGTGGGCTGGAACATTCCATTAGCAAGCTTTCAAAGGTATACAGATAAATTCCAGCTCTTGAAAATTTCGGAGGATTTGCACAGTGGCTTGTTTATGAAGACCTCATTTATTGACATCAAGACTTTCTGTTAAGAATTTTTTCCTAAGATGGATTTAATTAGAAGTGTGATAACAACAACAAAAAAAGAAATGTGCTTTTACTTGCTACATTTGACCAACTCAACTTTTAGACATGAAGATCGATAAAGTTGATATACATCTTTAATTCTGTGTTTGTTTTGCTTAAATAATGACACAAAAACTAAATTCTTAGGACATGGGTCTCAGGATTTATTCAGCAGCCACTTAACTACTTAGGAGAGAACACAAAGCAATTAGCTCTCTGAATGACTTGCCCAAGGGACTCTCGAATGTATCACTGGTAATATTCATGTAATAATAAATATTTTTAATCTAAAAAATAATCATTCTTGCTTTTATCCCCCAAGAGAGTCTCCAAGATGAATACATTGATTTATGTTGAGAAATTATTCTGAGCCAACTATAGTCTAAGCTCTGAAGAACAGCAGTCAAGCACACAGGGTGTTTATGTCCAAGGAGTTTCCCTGTGGGGTTAGAAATAATCATTTGTCAGTCAGCTGGTCCAGACAGCAAGTGGTACAACTCAGACTAGAAGGTGAACGCTAGGGGAACAATATGAGACTGGGTACCAACTCTGCCACAAACCCACTGAGAGGTTTTTTTTCCAAGTTATGTTCAAGTGTCTCTGTAAGCCATCTGCAATACAGGAGTCAAGAGAAACCAGCACATCAGAGCAAAAGGACTAGACACACCAAGAAATGTAATTTCTATGAAAAATGTAAATGGAAAAATGATTTGTTATCAACTTTATAGCGCCGCAAACTTACCCAGTCCCAGGGGAAACTCTGGAATTAACATTGTCCAAAGCACCTTTCATCAAAATGAATTTTTGTATAGAGACACTCCTTCGTCCCAGGTCAGTCCCTCACCCTCCCACCGTGTTCCTAGAGAGGCCATCTCTCTCTGGAACAAAGGACAAGCATTATTCATTCCTAGATGCAGGAAGTAACTTTCCCAGAATAAACATCTGAAGGATCCTACAAACCCTTATGTGCTTTTCTGAGACGTTTGAAGAAAGAACAACAGAAATTCTTTCCTCTATTTCTGAAGCTGAGGAGCCTGTCTTAAAGTGGCCAGGGCGACAGTCAGTGGGCACATAACCTTAACAACAAGAATTTTTCCTAAGATGGATTTAATTAGAAGTGTGATAACAACAACAAAAAAAGAAATGTGCTTTTACTTGCTACATTTGACCAACTCAACTTTTAGACATGAAGATCGATAAAGTTGATATACATCTTTAATTCTGTGTTTGTTTTGCTTAAATAATGACACAAAAACTAAATTCTTAGGACATGGGTCTCAGGATTTATTCAGCAGCCACTTAACTACTTAGGAGAGAACACAAAGCAATTAGCTCTCTGAATGACTTGCCCAAGGGACTCTCGAATGTATCACTGGTAATATTCATGTAATAATAAATATTTTTAATCTAAAAAATAATCATTCTTGCTTTTATCCCCCAAGAGAGTCTCCAAGATGAATACATTGATTTATGTTGAGAAATTATTCTGAGCCAACTATAGTCTAAGCTCTGAAGAACAGCAGTCAAGCACACAGGGTGTTTATGTCCAAGGAGTTTCCCTGTGGGGTTAGAAATAATCATTTGTCAGTCAGCTGGTCCAGACAGCAAGTGGTACAACTCAGACTAGAAGGTGAACGCTAGGGGAACAATATGAGACTGGGTACCAACTCTGCCACAAACCCACTGAGAGGTTTTTTTTCCAAGTTATGTTCAAGTGTCTCTGTAAGCCATCTGCAATACAGGAGTCAAGAGAAACCAGCACATCAGAGCAAAAGGACTAGACACACCAAGAAATGTAATTTCTATGAAAAATGTAAATGGAAAAATGATTTGTTATCAACTTTATAGCGCCGCAAACTTACCCAGTCCCAGGGGAAACTCTGGAATTAACATTGTCCAAAGCACCTTTCATCAAAATGAATTTTTGTATAGAGACACTCCTTCGTCCCAGGTCAGTCCCTCACCCTCCCACCGTGTTCCTAGAGAGGCCATCTCTCTCTGGAACAAAGGACAAGCATTATTCATTCCTAGATGCAGGAAGTAACTTTCCCAGAATAAACATCTGAAGGATCCTACAAACCCTTATGTGCTTTTCTGAGACGTTTGAAGAAAGAACAACAGAAATTCTTTCCTCTATTTCTGAAGCTGAGGAGCCTGTCTTAAAGTGGCCAGGGCGACAGTCAGTGGGCACATTTCCCTGACAGGTCCCTCGGGTATTGAGGATGCTGTTTTGCTTGAGACCTAAAGCGTATTCTTATAGGTTCTGAGAGCTAACTATGCTTAAAGGCTTTTCCTTCAATTTATAATCCCAAAGTATTATATTCTTAATGAAAATGTAAGATATATAAATGACTTTTCTAAGACCTTTGAATTAAATGAAATCAATGCTGGATTCTGTATTCTCAAAAGTGATAGTTACATAAAACTCTTTAAATAAATAGCTAATTGAATTTTGTATATCTCACATGGGTTAGTCAGGTAGAACAGATGGACCTACTGACAGCAGAACAGAGAAAGGCCAAAGAGTATCCACGCTGTTAATTCAATAATTATCTAATATTTCTATCCTGTGAATATAGACCAACACTTTTGTCTCACTGTAATTACTGGTGTACTTGTTTGCCTTCACCAACTATAAGCTCCTTAAAAATGAGGTAACAGGTCTTTGCATCTCTCAGCTCACTCCGTAAACAAACATTAACTCTACATGATTTTAATGTGGTTTGTATTTTCCTACACTGCACTTAACAGAGTAGAAAACTCCCACACTGGTTGCTCATTGGAACTCCTTTTCAAAAGCTGAGTCTTAAAAATATGCTTACCCAAACCACTGCTTTATTTTACTTTTTAGAAAATCACTGATCTTTAAATAAAGAATGTGTTCATATCCAAGCAATACTTGTATCTCTTAACTATATAAAATAATTTTTTAAGCTTACGTCTTCAAATGTGAGTGTGTCATGTGCACCCAACCCAATAATCCATTTATAGAACAGAGATAGAATCATCTTCACAAAACTGAATGGGAATGATGTAGATACCCACAACAGTGGGAGATGGAGGCCCACACAGAATGTTTCCTGGAGCTGGGGGACACTGGGATCTAAACATCTAAGCCAATCCTGCCTTAGGCTTACTTACTGCAGCCACAGTTCCTGTTTATATTCCTCAACTTCAAAATCAAAATGACGCCTTTACCCTAGCAAGCCACACTGAGAGGACTTTTTTTTAAAATAAAGCAAGGAAATGCCTAGTAAGTTGCCTGAAATACACAGCCAAAGGGCCATCATCCAGTGACTCATTTGTGCCATCGCTGAGGAGCCTGTCTTAAAGTGGCCAGGCGACAGTCAGTGGGCACATTTCCCTGACAGGTCCCTCGGGTATTGAGGATGCTGTTTTGCTTGAGACCTAAAGCGTATTCTTATAGGTTCTGAGAGCTAACTATGCTTAAAGGCTTTTCCTTCAATTTATAATCCCAAAGTATTATATTCTTAATGAAAATGTAAGATATATAAATGACTTTTCTAAGACCTTTGAATTAAATGAAATCAATGCTGGATTCTGTATTCTCAAAAGTGATAGTTACATAAAACTCTTTAAATAAATAGCTAATTGAATTTTGTATATCTCACATGGGTTAGTCAGGTAGAACAGATGGACCTACTGACAGCAGAACAGAGAAAGGCCAAAGAGTATCCACGCTGTTAATTCAATAATTATCTAATATTTCTATCCTGTGAATATAGACCAACACTTTTGTCTCACTGTAATTACTGGTGTACTTGTTTGCCTTCACCAACTATAAGCTCCTTAAAAATGAGGTAACAGGTCTTTGCATCTCTCAGCTCACTCCGTAAACAAACATTAACTCTACATGATTTTAATGTGGTTTGTATTTTCCTACACTGCACTTAACAGAGTAGAAAACTCCCACACTGGTTGCTCATTGGAACTCCTTTTCAAAAGCTGAGTCTTAAAAATATGCTTACCCAAACCACTGCTTTATTTTACTTTTTAGAAAATCACTGATCTTTAAATAAAGAATGTGTTCATATCCAAGCAATACTTGTATCTCTTAACTATATAAAATAATTTTTTAAGCTTACGTCTTCAAATGTGAGTGTGTCATGTGCACCCAACCCAATAATCCATTTATAGAACAGAGATAGAATCATCTTCACAAAACTGAATGGGAATGATGTAGATACCCACAACAGTGGGAGATGGAGGCCCACACAGAATGTTTCCTGGAGCTGGGGGACACTGGGATCTAAACATCTAAGCCAATCCTGCCTTAGGCTTACTTACTGCAGCCACAGTTCCTGTTTATATTCCTCAACTTCAAAATCAAAATGACGCCTTTACCCTAGCAAGCCACACTGAGAGGACTTTTTTTTAAAATAAAGCAAGGAAAATATTGCCTAGTAAGTTGCCTGGAAATACACAGCCAAAGGGCCATCATCCAGTGACTCATTTGTGCCATCAACTGCTGGTCAACCATCAATACCATGTCATTCCAGCTAATTACATACTCCAAGTGCATAATCTACAACCCCAAGGCTTCAAAACAAGAAGTTTGGTATGTGAGAAGTCAGTTGTGAGTATGGTGACTTAGGGATACTCAACGGTGCAGAAGATCAAAAATTAACTCCACAGAGCTATCCCTGGACTTCTCATTCTCCTACTCAATTTAAATCCAACGGATTTGACCCTACAAAGTTAATGATTCCTAGCTGAGGTTTCCCTTCTGATGGCCAGGTTCCTTTAAATCCACATGGAAGTGCTGAGGGGCCTCAGGGGAAGGAGGGGTGGAGATAAAGGAGCCACAGCTATAGTGAATGCCATTGGCTAATTCACAGACTGAATCCATTCAAAATGAGACCATGTAAGTCTACAGTCATCTCATTGAACACACCCCATTCCATCTAAAATGAGACCATTTTAAGATAAAGTATTGATTTACTAGTAAAAGTAGCACAAGTTTATGGAATTAATCATATACCTTTTGCAGTGCAAGGGGCACCAGTTTGATCCCCGGCCTGAGAAGATCCCACGTGCTGTGGAGTGGTTGGACCAGTGTGTCCAATTACAAGCCAGCACACACTGAAGCACATGCGCCCAAAGCCCGTGCTCTGCAACCAGCGAGGCCACAGCAATGGGAGTCCCACACAGGCCAAAGAATAAAGATGGATGAAAATAAATAAAGAGATAATTTTTTTAAAACAAGTTAGCCAGTTAAAATTAAAATTTTGCAAATAAAATATCAGTATCGAGAAATGGTTTGGAATAAGTTGTATTGCCAGATTAGACTTGCTATAACTAGAACCATGCATTATTATTTCTTACTATAGGTTATTTTAGAAATCAACTTTTTATGACTGCCAGAAACTACAAACTTTTTTATTCAATAAGAATTCTATCATTAAGAATCAGCTACAGAGCACCAGATACTGTCCTGGGAGAGATCTCAGAGTTGAGATGAAAACACTTATCTCTAAGAAACTTAGTGCAGACTGAAGCCAAAGACACGCCAATACTCTTAAATATGCCTTTATCTGTATAGTATGAAGTCACACAGCCATAAAACATGAGCTTCTCTATCTCACTCTTTACTGGACCACAGCTTCTGTGCTAGAAACTGACATCCAAAGATGAACAAGAGGAACTCACCATTAGAGCACTGACTCGCAACACAGAGCCAGAGCTGAATTCATATGTACTGCATTAGGTTTATAATCCTCTAGTGTTAAGAGTTAAAATCTGGAGGTCTGATACTCCCGATCTCACAAAGATTGTTATAAAAATTCACTGCTTAAGATGCTCAATGGCATCACCAATGCAGTGGATATGAACCTGGGCAAATTCCAGGAGATGGTGAGGGACACATTGGGAGGCCTGGCATGCTTGCAGCCCATGGAGTCACAAAGAGTCAGACTGGGTGACTGACTAATCACAAAGATGCTCAGTACTACTGGTCCATGGCAGACCCACGACATTCAATGACATGGAAGAACGGATGAAAAGTTTTAACCACAATTTGCCCCAATCTGAAAAGACCTCACAGGGTTATACTGCTCATACAATTCCATTCTTCCTTCGACACTCTACCTTAGGAGGAAGCCTGGATGCATAAGTCATTAGTACTAATTACTCCAGAATGTCACAGGGCTGCAGAACAATTAACACTAAGGTTACTGCTTGGAAAGAGAATAATTACACTAATTGGAGTTCATCACATATTCATTTTCATAGTGAGCACAACTGATGAGGTGAAATTTCAAGTCCAAAGGTTGACTTTCAGAGGACATGCACCCTCCAAGAACATCAGGTCCTGCAGGCAACCTTGACACTGAGCAAATATGGAGAGCTAGGTAAGCCCCAGGACTGTTGTTCAGCACTGTCACAGATCAACAAACCTGAGGCGTCCCTGCCTTCTGGGTCTTTCCATCTAGTGGAATGGAGACATTAAATAATCACATCAGTTTTGATCAATGCAGAGACAAAAATGCCAAGTGCCCTGAGAGGTACAGGGACAGTTAGGAAAGGCACATCTGAGAAAGTGGCATTTTAAGCCGAAGAACATTCGAGCCTTTGGGGGAACTGAAAAGCTGTGTGGGTGAGAGTGCAGACGAGAGGGGACTGAAGAGGAAAATAGAAGGTGAACACGTGGGAACTTACAGATCAGCAAAGGATTTTGATATTTTTTCTACATGTAACAGAAAGTCACAATAGAAAAGTCTTCAGCACAAGAAGGCCATGCTTGCATTTAGTGGAGTATGACCTTGGTAACCGAGGAGAGGGGTAGAAATTTCGACTAAGCTCCCGATTTAGTGTGGAGAGGAATGGACAGATTACAGAGGCGTAGATACCATAGACCTTTGTTGGCGGAAGATCCCAGTTTTCTGGAATAAATGGAAGAAGAAATTGACCAGAAATCGAGCACTGAAAGACTACAGACATTGGCTCAAAAATAGACACTGCATAAATTAAAAAGCTAAAATAAATAATTCTACTCACACTGCAGGTTTTATGCAGAAAATCATTTACCAGTGAAATTTTTTATAAAAGATACTAAACAGTACCAACGTTCAATTAGTTTACGGCTGGTGGTTCATCTAGTTTCATCAAACAGAATTACTATATTCAATTAAGACTGTGGCTTAGGAGGTAATAAGTTTCCTGCCACAGTTAACACAACATGACGTGACCTGCAGCTCAAAACAGAAAGGCAATGACTCAATCACTGAACAGAGCAGTTGTAAAGTGCTTTTAGAAAAAGAGCCTTCAAAATGTTGCATGAAGACATGGTCACATCTGTATTTGCTGAGAATGCCCTTATATCCTTTCAGTATCACTACTTGCTTTACTACTTGGAAAGGCCCCAGAATTCATGAGCCTTGATTTTTTGTTATTGAAGACTTCATATGACTCTAGATACCAACTTGCCTATCCTCACTGCCCCACTGTATAGAAACCTATCAAAATTCCAACCATTCTTCCCACAGTTATTTGCTGTACCTTCTAGCATACCCAACCTGAGATCAAAGGCGTCCCTGCCTTCTGGGTCTTTCCATTTTAAAAAAAATTTTTTTACAATGCAGAGACAAAAATGCCAAGTGCCCTGAGAGGTACAGGGACAGTTAGGAAAGGCACATCTGAGAAAGTGGCATTTTAAGCCGAAGAACATTCGAGCCTTTGGGGGAACTGAAAAGCTGTGTGGGTGAGAGTGCAGACGAGAGGGGACTGAAGAGGAAAATAGAAGGTGAACACGTGGGAACTTACAGATCAGCAAAGGATTTTGATATTTTTTCTACATGTAACAGAAAGTCACAATAGAAAAGTCTTCAGCACAAGAAGGCCATGCTTGCATTTAGTGGAGTATGACCTTGGTAACCGAGGAGAGGGGTAGAAATTTCGACTAAGCTCCCGATTTAGTGTGGAGAGGAATGGACAGATTAAACAGGCGTAGATACCATAGACCTTTGTTGGCGGAAGATCCCAGTTTTCTGGAATAAATGGAAGAAGAAATTGACCAGAAATCGAGCACTGAAAGACTACAGACATTGGCTCAAAAATAGACACTGCATAAATTAAAAAGCTAAAATAAATAATTCTACTCACACTGCAGGTTTTATGCAGAAAATCATTTACCAGTGAAATTTTTTATAAAAGATACTAAACAGTACCAACGTTCAATTAGTTTACGGCTGGTGGTTCATCTAGTTTCATCAAACAGAATTACTATATTCAATTAAGACTGTGGCTTAGGGAGGTAATAAGTTTCCTGCCACAGTTAACACAACATGACGTGACCTGCAGCTCAAAACAGAAAGGCAATGACTCAATCACTGAACAGAGCAGTTGTAAAGTGCTTTTAGAAAAAGAGCCTTCAAAATGTTGCATGAAGACATGGTCACATCTGTATTTGCTGAGAATGCCCTTATATCCTTTCAGTATCACTACTTGCTTTACTACTTGGAAAGGCCCCAGAATTCATGAGCCTTGATTTTTTGTTATTGAAGACTTCATATGACTCTAGATACCAACTTGCCTATCCTCACTGCCCCACTGTATAGAAACCTATCAAAATTCCAACCATTCTTCCCACAGTTACTTTCTGCTAAAACCTGTACCTTCTAATGTCTTCAAGCTTCCATCCAATAAAATTGGCCCACAGTAAGACTCTGCTGTACCTGGAATTTCTACCAACAAGCATGGATGTTAGGATAGGAGTCTAAACTGGCTTACATATCTGGTCAACCCTTCCATCAACATTAAGAAGGGTTCTTGACCAATGCCACTGCTGGTAGGAGTTGTCTTTTTAATCCTCACGGAATATCTCTGTTTTAATTTACATAAGACTAGCTAGTCCTTTACATGACATGGACTACAGAAATCCTTCTCTCCTCCTTTATTCACTTGTTGTATTGAGAAACACGGATAACCAATGGAAGAGGCTTCATGCAGAGGAAAAGCATGATCACACACTGCTAGGAGGAAAACAGGAATCACCTCATATTGATGCCTATGGGTCTTGTGGCAAATGTCTTGAGCACTGTGCGGAGAAGGCACCTGAGGCTTCATGTCCATCCCGAGTAAAACAAAGAGCGTGGTACCTGCCTATACCCTTTGCCATCCCCAGGTCAAGGGAGCCATAGAAACAGGTTTTGAGTCCCACACAGGTTCCACCTTTCCTAGTGATGTGAATCTCAGGGAAACTACCTTCCCTGCATCTCATGCTGTCAAAAGAGAACACGATTCAGGCTTGCCTCGCATGGATGTTCAAGGATTAAACCACAGGCATTGGAAGGACTGATAATGACACTCCAATCCTTTGGCCACCTGATGTGAAGAGCCTACATGGAAAAGCCGATCTGGGAAAGATTAATCATTTAGCTAAACAGTACCAACGTTCAATTAGTTTACTGGTGGTTCATCTAGTTTCATCAAACAGAATTACTATATTCAATTAAGACTGTGGCTTAGGAGGTAATAAGTTTCCTGCCACAGTTAACACAACATGACGTGACCTGCAGCTCAAAACAGAAAGGCAATGACTCAATCACTGAACAGAGCAGTTGTAAAGTGCTTTTAGAAAAAGAGCCTTCAAAATGTTGCATGAAGACATGGTCACATCTGTATTTGCTGAGAATGCCCTTATATCCTTTCAGTATCACTACTTGCTTTACTACTTGGAAAGGCCCCAGAATTCATGAGCCTTGATTTTTTGTTATTGAAGACTTCATATGACTCTAGATACCAACTTGCCTATCCTCACTGCCCCACTGTATAGAAACCTATCAAAATTCCAACCATTCTTCCCACAGTTACTTTCTGCTAAAACCTGTACCTTCTAATGTCTTCAAGCTTCCATCCAATAAAATTGGCCCACAGTAAGACTCTGCTGTACCTGGAATTTCTACCAACAAGCATGGATGTTAGGATAGGAGTCTAAACTGGCTTACATATCTGGTCAACCCTTCCATCAACATTAAGAAGGGTTCTTGACCAATGCCACTGCTGGTAGGAGTTGTCTTTTTTTTAATCCTCACGGAATATCTCTGTTTTAATTTACATAAGACTAGCTAGTCCTTTACATGACATGGACTACAGAAATCCTTCTCTCCTCCTTTATTCACTTGTTGTATTGAGAAACACGGATAACCAATGGAAGAGGCTTCATGCAGAGGAAAAGCATGATCACACACTGCTAGGAGGAAAACAGGAATCACCTCATATTGATGCCTATGGGTCTTGTGGCAAATGTCTTGAGCACTGTGCGGAGAAGGCACCTGAGGCTTCATGTCCATCCCGAGTAAAACAAAGAGCGTGGTACCTGCCTATACCCTTTGCCATCCCCAGGTCAAGGGAGCCATAGAAACAGGTTTTGAGTCCCACACAGGTTCCACCTTTCCTAGTGATGTGAATCTCAGGGAAACTACCTTCCCTGCATCTCATGCTGTCAAAAGAGAACACGATTCAGGCTTGCCTCGCATGGATGTTCAAGGATTAAACCACAGGCATTGGAAGGACTGATAATGACACTCCAATCCTTTGGCCACCTGATGTGAAGAGCCTACTCATTGGAAAAGACCCTGATGCTGGGAAAGATTAAGGGCAGGAAGCAAACGTGTTGACAGAGGATGAGATGGTTGGATGGCATCATTGACTCAATGGACATGAATCTAACGAAACTCCAGAAGATAGCAAAGGACAGAAAGCCTCCTGTGTGTAGTTTGTTGGGACACAAAGGGTTGGATGTGACTGAGCAACAACAAAACCATAGGCTCCGGGGTAGCTGATTCTCCCTACCCCCTTATCCTGAGGGCAGCGACAGGGCACTTTGCATAAGCGTTTCAAATGTTCCTCACTCAAAACTACCTTTGCTAATATGAAACATGAACTGGCGTAGGAAATGTGTCTCGTCCACCCCCACCCCACCCCCATTCACAGGCTGAAGTTATAACATCCAGTACCTTAAAAAGCGACTGTATTTGGAAAGGGGGTCTTCAAGAGGTAAATTACGTGAAAATAAGGCCACTGAGGTGGGCCTTAATCCAACAGAACTGGTGCGTCCTTATACAAGAGATTGGGGCATTCAGAAAAGAGACACCAGGGGTGTACGCATGCAGACACAAGACCAACAGAACTGGTGCGTCCTTATACAAGAGATTGGGGCATTCAGAAAAGAGACACCAGGGGTGTACGCATGCAGACACAAGACCCTGTGAGGACACAGCAAGAAGGCAGCCATCTGCAAGACAGGAAGAGACCGCTCAAGAGGAAGGTGAACCTGCCCACACTTTGGTGTTCCAGTCCCTGGTCTCCAGTGATGGCGGCCCTAGCAGACGAGCCCAGGCCCTGCCGCTGCCATTCCCATTACACCTGAGTATCGCCAGCTCTCCTCTGCTGTCCCTCCCCTTCCTCTCCTCTTGCTGGGTCTCCTTGTCTCCCCTGAAACGCTAGAAGGAGGGTGTGGCAGGGCTTAGAAAAAAGGTCATTGACCGTTGACCTGGAACAATGCAGTTTTGCTTCCTGTATTATACTTACCAGAAATTCTGCCCATGCAAGGGGAATCCAGACCCTCTCAGGAACAGAAAGGAATGGTATTCCCCTCGCTCCATCCAGAAGCACAGCTGCAGAAAGTACCCTGTGAAACTTCCCTCAAACACAGTCATCTCCTTTTCCAGAAGGATTTGCACACTTTTTACCAGAAAGGCTCTTACTCCCAAACACCTCTCCCTCTCTCTCTTGGTTCCATCAGCTAAACTGGAGGTTAAACGGGTTATCAGAATTCGGTGGAAATTCACCCACAGTCAGCTTACATCTCACACTAACTACAGTGCGTGTTAATGGTCTAAAACATTTGTTCTAGTAGTTTGGTATTTTCTCTACCAGGTACACTATGCAATTGCTAACATGTCAGGGCTCGCTGGTTGCCATGCTGTGTGCTCTGACATTAATAGTATTACAGGATGTTGTCTAAATACCCTAAGGGTCCAAGTGATTGAGGGGTTGGTGTTTAGATATATCTGCCCCAGATCATACTCTCTTCCAACAGAAATCATGTTCAACCCCAAAGTCGCTTGAGTTTTTTTCCATTTCTCTTACAAGCAGCAGAAACATTTTCTGCAGTCTGACATCATTCTGGACTTCTCACCCTTTATGTGGAATTCTTGGCTATCTCACTACAGATATGACAAAGAGTATTTCTTAGGCAGTATGCCCAACAAAGGGGATCACTCAGGGAAGACATATACAAGTAGTTGCTCCTGGTCTTAAAGAAACAAGTTAAAGGGGTTGGCGTGGGGACAAAGCCTAATTTGCCAAGTGATTCCTCTGACCACCACTTCTCCCCTAAACATGGTAATATTTGTTGCTGCAAATAAGGATACAGTCAAAGAATGTGTTACTGTTGACAACACTAACATACAACCTTGTGATATGTTTTAAGCAGGAAGGACCAACTAACATGGCTAGGTGAGGCAAAGAGATGAGAAGCCTGTTGACATTCAGACTCGGTTTTTTAAAAATGCATCTGTTTGTTATATTTGCAGCCCTCAGCGTCAGTAGTAAATCAAACAGTAGCGCTTAGAAACATTAGTAGAACTCCTTTCCCATTTAAAACGACAACTCTCACCTCAGTGAAATCCTGTGTTATAACCCCATCATGCAGCTGCTTCTCTCTACATTGTAGCCAGTTGAGTTCTCCTAGGAGGACCCTCATACCCACCCATCCACCCAGGAGACTTCAGTATGAATTATATGAAAGCTAAGCTCTCTGGAGAGAAGAGACAAAACCAGTTAGAATAGAAAGTGTGGAGGTAACGGAGTGAGCTATTGTTTCTGTCTCTTAATACCGGTGGAAACTTTCAATGAGACTTTTCCTTAGTCAACCAGTGGATTACATAATGAAGAGTGATCCTCACTCAGATGTAAGCTAAACTGGAGGTTAAACGGGTTAAATTCGGAAATTCACCCACAGTCAGCTTACATCTCACACTAACTACAGTGCGTGTTAATGGTCTAAAACATTTGTTCTAGTAGTTTGGTATTTTCTCTACCAGGTACACTATGCAATTGCTAACATGTCAGGGCTCGCTGGTTGCCATGCTGTGTGCTCTGACATTAATAGTATTACAGGATGTTGTCTAAATACCCTAAGGGTCCAAGTGATTGAGGGGTTGGTGTTTAGATATATCTGCCCCAGATCATACTCTCTTCCAACAGAAATCATGTTCAACCCCAAAGTCGCTTGAGTTTTTCCATTTCTCTTACAAGCAGCAGAAACATTTTCTGCAGTCTGACATCATTCTGGACTTCTCACCCTTTATGTGGAATTCTTGGCTATCTCACTACAGATATGACAAAGAGTATTTCTTAGGCAGTATGCCCAACAAAGGGGATCACTCAGGGAAGACATATACAAGTAGTTGCTCCTGGTCTTAAAGAAACAAGTTAAAGGGGTTGGCGTGGGGACAAAGCCTAATTTGCCAAGTGATTCCTCTGACCACCACTTCTCCCCTAAACATGGTAATATTTGTTGCTGCAAATAAGGATACAGTCAAAGAATGTGTTACTGTTGACAACACTAACATACAACCTTGTGATATGTTTTAAGCAGGAAGGACCAACTAACATGGCTAGGTGAGGCAAAGAGATGAGAAGCCTGTTGACATTCAGACTCGGTTTTTTAAAAATGCATCTGTTTGTTATATTTGCAGCCCTCAGCGTCAGTAGTAAATCAAACAGTAGCGCTTAGAAACATTAGTAGAACTCCTTTCCCATTTAAAACGACAACTCTCACCTCAGTGAAATCCTGTGTTATAACCCCATCATGCAGCTGCTTCTCTCTACATTGTAGCCAGTTGAGTTCTCCTAGGAGGACCCTCATACCCACCCATCCACCCAGGAGACTTCAGTATGAATTATATGAAAGCTAAGCTCTCTGGAGAGAAGAGACAAAACCAGTTAGAATAGAAAGTGTGGAGGTAACGGAGTGAGCTATTGTTTCTGTCTCTTAATACCGGTGGAAACTTTCAATGAGACTT
This sequence comes from Tragulus kanchil, assembly GCA_022376925.1. Lineage (NCBI taxonomy): Eukaryota > Metazoa > Chordata > Mammalia > Artiodactyla > Tragulidae > Tragulus > Tragulus kanchil. Next base: position 150,823,401 of record JAIOJX010000004.1, read on the forward strand.
TTCCTTAGTCAACCAGTGGATTACATAATGAAGAGTGATCCTCACTCAGATGTAAGTCACATGAAGAAACATACCCGGGAAACCATCACTCTGGTATTAACAACCTTTTGGAGAATACTGCTACAAACACCCGTTACTATTTGTCTGAAACCACACAGTGAAAGTTCTAGAACCAGATTTCTAAAGTCCAGCTGGGTGAGTTCTAGGAATTCAAAGCCTGAGGTCTCAACAAAAGATCACCACGGCTACTGAGAAACTCTAGTGCCGTAATCACCTCTGGTTGAGAGCAGTCTTCACTGAGGCTGGGTGACCACAAGACTTTGCAAGAGCCATTGTCATCATTAATCAACTGAAATTCTTTCTTTCTTAGGAAAATGAGTCTTTCAGATTAGATTGCAGAACACCGCACTGAATCCATCAAGTCTTTAGTGAATACCCAACTGGTCACATAAGCTCACCATACCTTCTGGATGGAACGCAGGAGAAAGGAGGAGAGAGAGACTCATCTCAAATCTCTCCACCTGTAAGTCACGGATTTCTCTAGATCTTCCTTTGTGTCAGTAGTCGTAAACATGCCGAAAGCAAACACAGATGCTATTGTCCTGTGTCGAAACTGCGGAGGATCTTTGTAAAGGTCAGAGACAGCAAATATTCCTACAACCCCTACAGTTTCCAAGACAAGCTCAGAGAAGCTTAAAACAGAACCTGGGAAAGATCCAGCGATCCAAGGAGAAACTGACTGCTACATATCCACAGGAAATACGGATGCCCTCACAGTTAAGAGATGAGTGTTAACTGCTTTCTCTTCTGATATACTATTTCCCCAGTTAGACTGTGTCACTATTTAACTTGGCTGTGGTATTAGTCTGCATGGCAATGGTGCTTTGAATGGCGGTCAACAGGTAAATGATATGGGTCTTTTCAAAATCGCTCAGCCAAGCAATCCAGGCTACATGTAATTTGAGAAGCTATTCTCTGATATCTTTTTATTCATAAACTAAAAAAAAAAATAAATTAAATTTTAGAAATCTGTCCATTTCTGAACCTGCAAAACTGTAATAACTAAAAGCATGACAAAAATTGTGAAATCACTTGTTTACTGCAGGTTTCCCTGGAAAAAATATTATCTAAGACTTTTCCTTAGTCAACCAGTGGATTACATAATGAAGAGTGATCCTCACTCAGATGTAAGTCACATGAAGAAACATACCCGGGAAACCATCACTCTGGTATTAACAACCTTTTGGAGAATACTGCTACAAACACCCGTTACTATTTGTCTGAAACCACACAGTGAAAGTTCTAGAACCAGATTTCTAAAGTCCAGCTGGGTGAGTTCTAGGAATTCAAAGCCTGAGGTCTCAACAAAAGATCACCACGGCTACTGAGAAACTCTAGTGCCGTAATCACCTCTGGTTGAGAGCAGTCTTCACTGAGGCTGGGTGACCACAAGACTTTGCAAGAGCCATTGTCATCATTAATCAACTGAAATTCTTTCTTTCTTAGGAAAATGAGTCTTTCAGATTAGATTGCAGAACACCGCACTGAATCCATCAAGTCTTTAGTGAATACCCAACTGGTCACATAAGCTCACCATACCTTCTGGATGGAACGCAGGAGAAAGGAGGAGAGAGAGACTCATCTCAAATCTCTCCACCTGTAAGTCACGGATTTCTCTAGATCTTCCTTTGTGTCAGTAGTCGTAAACATGCCGAAAGCAAACACAGATGCTATTGTCCTGTGTCGAAACTGCGGAGGATCTTTGTAAAGGTCAGAGACAGCAAATATTCCTACAACCCCTACAGTTTCCAAGACAAGCTCAGAGAAGCTTAAAACAGAACCTGGGAAAGATCCAGCGATCCAAGGAGAAACTGACTGCTACATATCCACAGGAAATACGGATGCCCTCACAGTTAAGAGATGAGTGTTAACTGCTTTCTCTTCTGATATACTATTTCCCCAGTTAGACTGTGTCACTATTTAACTTGGCTGTGGTATTAGTCTGCATGGCAATGGTGCTTTGAATGGCGGTCAACAGGTAAATGATATGGGTCTTTTCAAAATCGCTCAGCCAAGCAATCCAGGCTACATGTAATTTGAGAAGCTATTCTCTGATATCTTTTTATTCATAAACTAAAAAAAAAAATAAATTAAATTTTAGAAATCTGTCCATTTCTGAACCTGCAAAACTGTAATAACTAAAAGCATGACAAAAATTGTGAAATCACTTGTTTATGCAGGTTTCCCCGGAAAAATATTATCTAAGACTTATTTTCTACTTATTGCAATGTCTAAATAGGTTAACTATGAATTAGAACTCTTATCTAAAACTAAACTTACACAGTTTCTCCAAATACAAATGCACGTAGACAGTTTACATTGCTAAAATTCACTTCAAACATCTGAAGAGTCAGCTTTATCAAGTATTTTAACAACTTAAGTACTTAAGTTCCATATTTTAATGACTACTTCAGAAACTTACAGCCCTTTTAAATCCTCTGAATTGGCCCAAATACCACAAATGATAAGTTCTAAAGAAAAAGATTAAACCTTGTGTTTCATGCAGCTCTCAGACCAGTAAGCCAGATATCCCTGGGTGTGCGCGCGAGGTCACTTCCCTCTCTTGGCGACCCTGTGGACTGTAGCCCACCACGTCCCTGTGGATCCTCCAGGCAAGAGTACTAGAGTGGCTCCTTTCTCTTCTTCCCCACCAAAGTTCTGGATCTTTCCAAAGCTAGGTTGAGAGAGTGGGAAGAGCTCCCACATCTCAGGAGCTGGGCTGTTTTAGGGTAGGGATAAAAAAAAAAAAGCATTACAGTGGGTTGCCTGGCCCTCTTCCAGGGAATCTTCCTGACAGAGGTTTCAACCCACTGTCTCTTATGTCTTCTGCACTGGCAGAGGTTCGTTTCCAAGACAAGCTCAGAGAAGCTAAAGCGGAAATCCAGCGATCCAAGGAGAAACTGACTGCTACATATCCACAGGAAATACGGATGCCCTCACAGTTAAGAGATGAGTGTTAACTGCTTTCTCTTCTGATATACTATTTCCCCAGTTAGACTGTGTCACTATTTAACTTGGCTGTGGTATTAGTCTGCATGGCAATGGTGCTTTGAATGGCGGTCAACAGGTAAATGATATGGGTCTTTTCAAAATCGCTCAGCCAAGCAATCCAGGCTACATGTAATTTGAGAAGCTATTCTCTGATATCTTTTTATTCATAAACTAAAAAAAAAAATAAATTAAATTTTAGAAATCTGTCCATTTCTGAACCTGCAAAACTGTAATAACTAAAAGCATGACAAAAATTGTGAAATCACTTGTTTACTGCAGGTTTCCCTGGAAAAAATATTATCTAAGACTTATTTTCTACTTATTGCAATGTCTAAATAGGTTAACTATGAATTAGAACTCTTATCTAAAACTAAACTTACACAGTTTCTCCAAATACAAATGCACGTAGACAGTTTACATTGCTAAAATTCACTTCAAACATCTGAAGAGTCAGCTTTATCAAGTATTTTAACAACTTAAGTACTTAAGTTCCATATTTTAATGACTACTTCAGAAACTTACAGCCCTTTTAAATCCTCTGAATTGGCCCAAATACCACAAATGATAAGTTCTAAAGAAAAAGATTAAACCTTGTGTTTCATGCAGCTCTCAGACCAGTAAGCCAGATATCCCTGGGTGTGCGCGCGAGGTCACTTCCCTCTCTTGGCGACCCTGTGGACTGTAGCCCACCACGTCCCTGTGGATCCTCCAGGCAAGAGTACTAGAGTGGCTCCTTTCTCTTCTTCCCCACCAAAGTTCTGGATCTTTCCAAAGCTAGGTTGAGAGAGTGGGAAGAGCTCCCACATCTCAGGAGCTGGGCTGTTTTAGGGTAGGGATAAAAAAAAAAAAAGCATTACAGTGGGTTGCCTGGCCCTCTTCCAGGGAATCTTCCTGACAGAGGTTTCGAACCCACTGTCTCTTATGTCTTCTGCACTGGCAGAGAGGTTCGTTACCACTAGCGCCAGCTGGGAAGCCCAATTAGCCCTAGTAATCAATATAAAAGCTCATGTCCACCACCTCTCGAGCACACTGGCTCTTCCAAGAGATTCTGGAGCATTTCTAGGGCATGATGCTGACTGCTCGCTGACTCTACAGCCCTCAAACTTGTCTAAAACCAACTGTCTTTCTTTTCAAACTCCTACCCTCCATCTGCAGGCTCCAAACCCTGCAACGCTGTTTATTTTAGGAGAAAAACAAAGATACGACATGAAAATTTAGTCTTCTGGGCGAAATTATTTTAATGCGTGCCATAAATTCTTTGGCATCTAAAGGAAACCACACGCCTATAATAAGAAGAAGCAGGGAAGATGGCGTGTAGATAAAACAGCAGCAGGCAGTGAGTCCAAGTACTGTTATGGAGAAGGCCAAACTGGATCTCTCTGCTGGGCAGGGGAGAAAGGTAGAGGGAGAGAAAGCAGGACCAGCACTGGATTTTAAAAAACTGGTATCAGGGACTTCCCTGGTGGTCTAGTGGCTAAGACCCCCCCTTTTCAAGGTAGAGACTGTGGGTTCCATCACTCATTGAGGAACTAAGATTCCCATATGCCTCAAAAAACCAAAACTTAAAAAACAGAAGTAATATTGTTAACAAATTCAACAAAGACTTAAAAAAACAAAAACAAAAAACAACCTGGCATCGGAGTCAAAGAATGGAGGGACTTTTTTTTTTTTTTTTTTTTAGGGTGAAGATAGTTTGACTCAATTAGACAGAAGAGAAGGCTGGTCGGAAATAACCTCGGTTTCCGCTTGGCCACTAACCAGCTCATAGGACCTTGCCGAGGCCACTAACTTTTCTAAAATCTTTTGAGGTCCAAAAGAACAGTTTCAGTTATGAGCTTTCAGACCTTCTGTTGATGATACAAGAATTTATAAAGGTCTGAAAGTGAAAGTCACTCAGTTTTATCCAACTCTTTGCGACCCATGGATGAGTCATGGAATTCTCCAGGCAAGAATACTGGAGGGGGCAGTCTCTCCCTTCTCCAGGGGAGGTTCCCAACCCAGGGATCGAACCCAGGCCTGCACGTTGCAGGTGGATTCTTTATCAGCTGAGCTACAAGGGACTGGGGTTGAATTAATAGTTAGTATAGTATTTAAAAGTAGTCACTGACTTTCTAGAAATGAGTCCTGCGTGGAGTGCAAATGGAGTCACAAATTCAGGACTTCTAATCAGGCAACTGTAACTACACGGCTGGAAGAGGGTGGACTAGCGTCTCTGCCTAGTATTTCAAAAATAGAATTACAGGTAAGGTATTTGAGTGATTATTTCTACCTGTGAAGTATAACGAGGCCACTTCTCTATAGTTCTCAAGAGCAGCCATGATCTTCATCATCATCATCCCAGGAAGGAGATGATTTAAGGACATCGGCCCATGTTCACATAACAAAAAACACTTCTAACCTAGAGGCCACTTAATGTATTTATGGATTAAATATTTATTAGACACTCTATCTCTCCTAAGATAATTTTTCACTGAAGAACATAATACAACTCTCTCTAAATGAATATCGATGAGGTCAATGTGTTATAATATTACCCATTTTATCCTCAAGTATGCCTATTACATGACTGAAAATTGCCAAGGTTTATGGGAAAAAGTAGCATTGGCCAGTGGAATAGGGCTATCAGACATGAATCCAAATTCTATGAATTTCTATTAGCTGTAGGAACTTATGTACATTATTTAACCCTCTTATGTTTTTTCACTTATTCACAGACACAATGCATCTTACAATTTGTTTGAGGGGATAAATTTCAATTAGATCATGACCCATAATAGGGCTTCCTAAGTGACGCTAGTGGTAAAGAACCCACCTGCCAACACAGGAGATGTAAGAGACATGGACTTGATCCCTGGGTCAGGAAGCTCCCCTGGAGGAGGGCAGGGCAACCCACTCCAGTACTCTTGACTGGAGAAGCCCACGGACAGAGGAGCCTGGCAGACCACTCTGCTATGCAGTTCACAGGGTTGCAAAGAGTCAGACTGCAGTGACTTTGCATGTATCCAAGTGTCCAACTTCATCCCTTAATTTCTCCAGATTTAAAAGGAAAAAAGAAAAAAAAAAATTTTGATGGAGGAAATATCTTAAATGGTACATTCACCACACCCAAAACCTCTTTCCCACAATGGGCACATGACAGATAAATTAAGTAAAATATGATTTCCCTCCTGATTCTATAAGATTCAAAACCCTGTTTAAAGAAACTATTAGAGAAATAATTTATAGACAAAATGAAAGTGATTTTACCTTCACACAACGGTAAAGCCCAGTGTCCAGAACTTCCTTTTTTTTCCCTTCGTCACAGTGACTAAGGTTGACAGGGGGACAATTATTTTGACAACAGGTAATGATACTTTCCTAAGACAAGCTTCAGTTTTACTCCTGGTGTGGGTGGTGGTGATGTGGAACTCTGTCCACAGGATTTTAAATATCTAGATTAGTTTTTATCCATCTTTGTACTAACGACTAAGACACTCTTTTCAGATGCTAATGAATGCACCTTGATTCAGGACAAAGCCACAAAGCCAAGTCTTTTCAGGTTATGAATGAACTGGGTCTACCCTCAAGGTCACCCAGTGGAGTCCAGATCCAAATGGGAGAGCCTTTCTATGAAATTCCAAGGACTTTCACAGTCCTGTTTTTCATTGTTAATACCAATAAATAGAGAGGCTGAGGCTGTATGAATCCACTTCAGATTTTCAAAACTAGCACAAGTATTCTGGCAACATACTCAAGGCATGATAGCTGCATCTGGAGGACTTTTCTAAACTGAATTTCTTTGTTCTACCAACTCCTGTCCAAGGTACCCCCACCAGACTTTCTTACAATAATGACTTTTGAAATAAGCATATAAAAAGCTATAAATATAGAAGATAAAGTAAAGAAAGCTGGTCCTCTCACCACTTTATAGTAAATGTGCATTATTAAGATGCACATAATATGTGCGAAGCATTCTCTTAAGCATTTAATTCTTTTATTTCTTCTTTACAATAACTCTATATTGTAACCTCCATTCTATAGATGAGAAAGCACAGAGAAGTTAAGCAATTCGCCAAACGTCACACAGCTAGCAAATGGCTGAAATGAGACTCTTAAGTCATCCAAAATGAATAAGAAAATGAAAAAGAATCAATGCAAAAATAAGTTCAGAAACTGTTTTAAGTGCTAAGAAGGAATTGTGGAAATACGTCTTCCCCTTTGAACACCATTTTTTTACATAATCTTGAAATCTTTCCTTATGACCTGGGTCCCTGTGGTGCTTGCAGATGGCTCCCATTTCCAAGTCTCTAAAACTTTCAGTTTATTCCTAGACTTCAAGGCACACTCAGTCACAACTTCCTCTATCTGACTTGGCTAGTCAAAAAAAAAAAAAAAACTCTGCATACCCTGTTCTTGTTCAAAAAAAAAAAAAAATCTACTACCTTGGGAAAGCCTGAGTTTTAATACAGTATGAGACTACATCTACCTCATCCCATATCTGAGTTACAGAGGGAATGAGAGAATATTGTTTAATCACTATGCTTCTTAGGCTTGTGTCTTTTCAAAATGACAACTGAACTATCCCCTCGTAAGATCTTTGCGATTACTGTTTACTTTTGATAAGGCTTACTGGACACTTTCTTCTTACAGGACTCTGACGTAGGTGTCTGTCGTAACAGCAGGGGAGGGGGTGGCATTTAACAAAAATCTTCTTTTGGCAAGCTGGGAACTTCTGTGGTTTTAAGACCACCCCTGTACTTTCTCAAAAGAATTCAAATGCCATTTCTTGAGGGATGTAGGCAGGCAGCCGTGGGAAATTCAGGGAGGATGGTCATCCTGGCTTCATTCCATCCACGTGGGGGCAAACTCCATTCAGGGTCTCACAGGATTTCAAGTACATATCTACATGAGGTCTGAAATACCCTATCTCTGACAGAATACACCAAAACCCTCAGGTCTTAATCAGCTTGGAACAAAAGTGCAGCTTAACAGACAGAAATTAGTCACTGATGTCAACCACACTGACAACTGCTGAAAATGCAGACTGAGAGGTCGAAGGCCCTAAGCACCAGCCGCTCAACTCGCGCACTTCTCAGACATGTGTGATCCGTATTACAGATTACAGTTAGGAATCGTTCCTCCAGTTTTATCATTGGATAAGGTGAAATTCAGAGACGTTTGAAGCGATTTGGCCAAAGTAGCCAAACCAGCACCTGGAGATACTTGAAAACTGACTGGCCTCTCAACTATGCCCTAGGAAACACCTCCCCCATCAAGATTATTTTCTCTCTAAAAAACATTCTGGCTATTCACAATCTCACAACCTTGGTTATTTCCTGATACTAATCCACCAGAATTAAGCTGCAAAGTAAAGTTCACATTGCACTGTATGATCCAAAGTCTTAAGAGTCAGAATAAATGGAAAGGATTCTGTGAGTTAAGAAAACTTGATTAGAAGCACAGATTCCACACCCAGGCCCCAGAACTTCAACCCATATGTGCTGGGTTTTACCTCTAGAGTTACCTTTTTTCCAGTTTACCAGCTAAAATCATCATTAAGCAGATGTTAATCTTTTGATAAAGAGGGTAAAAAATGAGTACATTAAAACTACATATTAGAAAAATAAAGATCTAAGTAAATTAGAGTATTTCTTTCAACAGAATCAGACACCAAAGGCAATTAATTGCTTTTGATGAAAAGTAGTGAGGAAGCCTCTTCTAAATATTTTTTCCAAACAAAATTTTACAAACGGGTAACATAAAAGAAAGCAGAGCAACTTTATAAACCTTTGATTTAGTATAAGCGTTTGTTTATTACAGCTTTTAAAGTGCTTCCTGTGAATGTTTAAGCCCTTAAATAAACACGTGAATTTAAGACACTCAGTGCAACCCATTCTTTTCAGAGGTACACTGGTAAAAATTGGAAATGAGCATCTTAGTAGGCTAGCTAGGCTCTCCCTTCTATGTACATACTGAGAAAAACAGAAAATTGATTATTATCCAAAAACCAACAAGAAGCACTATAAAATGATACTCTGTACCAACTATCTTGTTTCATATCACTAATAAAATTTTATTTTGTAACACAAGTATATCTGTGTACACTGTGTGTGTGTATCTACATGGCACCTTACTTGCTTTAAAAACGGTTTTGGATTTTGCAAGATTTTACAGAATTACAGTGAATAGCACAGACAACCATTTTACAGTGACCAAATCTCCAAACCTAAGTTTTTCCTACTCCGCTTTATCTTAACCATAGAGTGAAAATGGCTTGAAACTGTCATTACTGGAAAAAATTGTTTTAAAAGACAAAGATGAAAGAGATGGAATACGTCACACCTTAGATTATAATTTGGTTTGCTCTAGTAAATCCAGGAAGATTATAAAGAGGCCTCCAAAGATAAGGAGTCCAGAGCCCAAAGGGCTCTTTCATTCAAATTAGGGTGTTCAAATTAGATGTTCACCTGAGGGTGGTCTGTGGGGAGACAGGTTCTCTTCCGCCTGCATAATGAGAACAAGGGCATCAGCTAAGGAGACATGCGTCATGGCGCCACCGGTGACACGGTCGTTGTTGGCGCATCTTGTCAAAAGCCTCAGCTCCCTTTCCTCACCTGCTAACGCTTGCCAAAAAGCTAGCTGGGTTAAAGAGTATGGTAACTGATCAATTATCATTCAATTTAAAAATGATCTTACTCAAAAACCTAAGAGGCACTGAATTGGAGGCCTACTGGTATATACTTGCAATTGCATAGGATCTATATTCCAACTCATCCGTTCTTCAAAAACATAACCTAAAGGAAAAAGGACCACAACTAGCCCTCTAACCCGTTAAAAAAAAAAACAAAAAAAACCACTGGATACTATGGAGCAGAGAGGGTAGTAGGCAGTTATCCTCCTTTCTAAGTAAAGATCCTGATACATTCAACTTGATCAATATCAAGTTTTATTAAAAGGAACAAAAGAGATGATTTCCATTTTCCTGCCACGTGTTGTCTTATCAGGGTGTACTGAGGATAGTTAAGCATAAAATTCTTTCAAGGGTAACGTACCATGGCAAAAATATAATATTTAGCTCTTTTTTTTCCACACACAGTAAGTCTCTTTTAAGTTGTCAGAACAAACTAGCCCCCAAAGAGGCTAGTTTGAGTTCACTGGAAAGAAAATCAGCCGTCGATCATCAAATGTGTGTGTATGTGCATGAAAAAGAAAAATTAAGAACTTAATCGACCATCTTCACCCCAGCAGCCCCATCTGCCTTCTTCCTCCCCTATCAGGGGTTTCCATCTCCATGGGGTTCTTCTTTGATTTGCCTACTGAAACAATGAGGTAGAAGAATCAAGAGAAAACACTGTTAAGATCCTGACAAGGTAACCATTTTCTCGGCTCTGGGTTTCGTAGGCCATCTTGTTTGAATAAACGCCAAAATGTCTTAATTTTTCCCCAGTCCTGACACCAGGGGCAATACCCACTGTCATTTGTGAGACCCATGTCCCTTCCTCAAATGGCCAGTGGCAAAAATCTGTCAGACAAACGGTTAATTGGTGCACGTTAAGAGGGCCACCATCATTGCAGGGATGCTACATTGCAGAGACGTTACAGGAAAAAGAACAATGAACCGCAGGAGCAAGGGAAATACCCGTGTTCGGTTACAAAACCATTAAATCCAGTCTGCCCTCAGCATCAAGCCTAATCGTATTTTTCATCAATTGATATCGCTAAGGCAAAAGATGAGACAGCCTGGAAAAGAAGAAATACACACAAGAGGAAGAAAAAAAACTTGTCATCTGCATCCAGCGGTTTCAGGCAACATTTAGGGCAAACGCCTTTGTTCCTGGTCTGGGGAAGGGAGTGGGTGGGTGGGTGATGGAGGGATCAGATGGGTCTGCCCCGGCCCTCCACACCCTGCTCTCCGGCGCATGCGCGAGGCCAAGACAAAGGAATAGGTAATTACAGCCCGGATTCATTCATTTTGCCCGCAGTACTGAGTTCTGGGAGCCTGGGCTGTTAATCCCGGCGAGGATGATCCACACCCTTAGTGCAGGAAGGCCACCTCTATGCTAGGGTTTGATTTTTTAACCCGCCGCAGAAGTGCTAGTGGCCTCGCGGCAGACCCAGGCGTGGTGTCAACCCTGTTCAAGGTACTAAAAATCCACCCGTATGCGCTGCGTTATTTTAAACAGGGTGAAAATTACACAGGCAGAGGCTGTTCGCGGAGTCCGTTTCAAGGCGGAAATGTCTCTGAGGAAGCCGATAAGCAGCCTAGCCAGGCGTTCGATGAATATTCATGAAAAGAATGCGGTCGGTGGCCACGCATTGTGTGTGCGCTCGGATCCAGGGATTCCGCAATTTTTTTTTTTAATTCTTGTGGGTGGGGGTGAAGAGGCGATTGGGTGAGGAAGGGGGAACACGGGCCAGGCGTCGGATTTCAATGTGAGCGCTCTAGGCCAAACCTACTAAGCCCCCAGCCTCCGCTCGCGGCGGGGCTGCGCGGTGCGGGGGCCGCGCGCTGTCAGGTTCAAGCTCACACCTCCCGGCCAGGGCCTCGAGAGGAGGCGCCCAGCGCGTGCTCGGGACTGAATCCTCGGGAACTGGAAAGGCTCAGACGCAGCCCGCGGGTTAAAGGCAAGGCCACTCGGCCAGTGGCAAAAATCTGTCAGACAAACGGTTAATTGGTGCACGTTAAGAGGGCCACCATCATTGCAGGGATGCTACATTGCAGAGACGTTACAGGAAAAAGAACAATGAACCGCAGGAGCAAGGGAAATACCCGTGTTCGGTTACAAAACCATTAAATCCAGTCTGCCCTCAGCATCAAGCCTAATCGTATTTTTCATCAATTGATATCGCTAAGGCAAAAGATGAGACAGCCTGGAAAAGAAGAAATACACACAAGAGGAAGAAAAAAAACTTGTCATCTGCATCCAGCGGTTTCAGGCAACATTTAGGGCAAACGCCTTTGTTCCTGGTCTGGGGAAGGGAGTGGGTGGGTGGGTGATGGAGGGATCAGATGGGTCTGCCCCGGCCCTCCACACCCTGCTCTCCGGCGCATGCGCGAGGCCAAGACAAAGGAATAGGTAATTACAGCCCGGATTCATTCATTTTGCCCGCAGTACTGAGTTCTGGGAGCCTGGGCTGTTAATCCCGGCGAGGATGATCCACACCCTTAGTGCAGGAAGGCCACCTCTATGCTAGGGTTTGATTTTTTAACCCGCCGCAGAAGTGCTAGTGGCCTCGCGGCAGACCCAGGCGTGGTGTCAACCCTGTTCAAGGTACTAAAAATCCACCCGTATGCGCTGCGTTATTTTAAACAGGGTGAAAATTACACAGGCAGAGGCTGTTCGCGGAGTCCGTTTCAAGGCGGAAATGTCTCTGAGGAAGCCGATAAGCAGCCTAGCCAGGCGTTCGATGAATATTCATGAAAAGAATGCGGTCGGTGGCCACGCATTGTGTGTGCGCTCGGATCCAGGGATTCCGCAATTTTTTTTTTTAATTCTTGTGGGTGGGGGTGAAGAGGCGATTGGGTGAGGAAGGGGGAACACGGGCCAGGCGTCGGATTTCAATGTGAGCGCTCTAGGCCAAACCTACTAAGCCCCCAGCCTCCGCTCGCGGCGGGGCTGCGCGGTGCGGGGGCCGCGCGCTGTCAGGTTCAAGCTCACACCTCCCGGCCAGGGCCTCGAGAGGAGGCGCCCAGCGCGTGCTCGGGACTGAATCCTCGGGAACTGGAAAGGCTCAGACGCAGCCCGCGGGTTAAAGGCAAGGCCACTCGGCCACGTCCCAGGCGGGGGCTCTGGTCGGCTCCGCGGCACTCCTGCAGGCAGGCGCGCTGTCGTGCGAACCTCTCGTTCCGTGGCCACCCCACGCCCAGACGCAGGAGTCCCACCGGCCAAGGAAGCCCATTTGCTAAACCTAAAAAGCCGCCTCCTACCTCCTGATCACACCACATTCCCCGCGTCCCTTCTCCCCCGGAGCCTCCCGCCCCACCCCGCCCCCACCCTGCATCTTCGGTGGCGGCGCCCCCCGCGCCCGGCGCTTTCTTCCCGGCGCTGCACGGCGGGGATGACACTCTCCCACCAGGCTCCCCGCACCGTCTCTAAAGGGCTTCACGTTCGCCAATTCCCTCCTTCACTAGCCGCTCTCCTCCCACCATTCACCCCCAACTCCATTTACCAGGCTCATCGCCCTCCCCCCCGGCCCCCCCGGGAGTGACTGCAGCCACCCACCTCGGGGACCCCCTTCGCCCCAGATCCCCGCGGCGCGACGGGGCCCTCCTCGAGGGACGCCGCGACCCTGCCGTCTAACCGGGCCCGCACCACTCCCACCCCGCACCCCCGGCTGCGGCGCCGAGAGCGAGAACAAAGGGCCTCGGGGGGCGGGGCGGGTGCCGAGGGGGAGCGGAGGCCCCGGGGTGGCCGGCACCCCGGATCCGCCGCGGCAGCGGGGCCACCGGGGCGCGCCTCCTTACCGGCTCTGGGTGCCTGTGCCGCCCCGAGGTGCACGCGGTGCCGCGGAGGGGCCCGGGTCGCGGGCGTCGTCCGACCGGGTGCCTGGCCGCTGGCGGAGCCTCTCTCCCCGGCTCGACGGCGGAGCCCGGAGCGAGGAGCGAGTTGGAGCGCTGCCGCCGCCGCCGTCGCCGCTGCCGCTACTGCCGCCGCCGCCGCCGCTGCAGCCTCTGCATTTCTCGCGCTCGCGCTCCCCCTCCCCTTCCCGCCCAGCGCCCTCCCCCCGCGCGGCCGCCCGCCCCCCGCCCGCCCCGCCCCCCGCGCCCCTCCCCTCCCGCGCGGAGCCCCGCCCGCCTCCCCGCGACTCCCCACCGGGCCGGAGCCCCGCCCGGCTCCCTTCAAGTCCCCGCCATCGCGGGGACCCCACCGCCCTTCTTCTCCAGAGGGCTGGTCCCCTCCTCGCCCCCACCCCTGCGCTCCATCCCTGTGTCCCTCCTGCCTTTCTCCACCGGATCCCACTCCCAGCCCACCTCCCCTCCACGCCTCTCCCGTCTCTCGCCCCTCGCCGCTGCCCTCGCCTCGCCTCCCCCGCAGCGCTGGAGAAGTCCGTGGGCTCTCCTCTCTCTCTCTTAATTTTTCTCCTCTCTCTCTATTTGGAACGGTTGGATAAGAAGGGCTCGGGCTCTCGCTCCGAGGCAAGGGGCTGCCACGAGGTGGTGAAGGACGCCCCCTGCCACCTGCTACCCTTCTCCGCATCCCACCCGGCCGCTCGCGACGTCCGGCTGAAATTCTGATACGCGGGCGAGCAGGGACCCAGTGGCTCCCCTCGGCCCATCAGGACAGACGCCCGAGGGGTTCACTGTGGCCTCCATCTAAAGGCCGGCGCGTCTGGGCGGCGCCCCGATGGACCGCGGGCGCTGGCTGATGGCTGGCGCGCTCGCGGGGCTGAGCCGGGCGGGCTGCGGCTTTGGACGAGCGCCGCGCTGAGGCCCGGCCGGCCGGGCGGGGGAAGGCGCCCCTGCGAGGATGCTCTCAGGACTTGGGAGAGGAAGGAGGGACGACAGAGCCCTAGTCACGGAGCCGTCGGTTTTTTTTGATGTCTGTGCTTTAACGGAGGCACCAGTTCTCAGGAAGAGCCAGTTAGCCGAGGCAAACGGCACAGTGCAGCTCAGAAACGCACAGGTCAAAATCGTGGCCAGCTGCTGGGTGTGGGGTGTCCCGGAGGGGGGGTGGGGGCTGCCAATTTGTTTAATACAGGAATACAAAATATCCACCAGGTCGGGTGATACGCTCACCTTGCTTAATTGTTGGCAAGAAGCAAATGCGAAAAATAACGTAATACGACATCGCTTACAACGGTAGCAATTTCACTAGACAAAAGCCAACTTTACCTTCCTGCAAAACCCTTCTGAGCCTTTGGAACTTTCGTTTTCGGCATTTGGGCGCCCTCTGGCGGTGCCTGGATTGCTTACATGCTCGCCCACATCGCCGCAAAGAAAGCAACGCAAACCAAAAATGCTGTTGTTTCTTCCCCAGGATGGTCTGCCCTCTTGACCTGAGCGAGGATTTGAGAATATGAATGTTATCCAAAATCAGAGTGACAAAATGTAACCATAGGTAGGGAGGAAGACGCCAAAGGCAAGTGCATCTGAATTCAAGGAGGGAAAGGTAAGTCCATTTTCAACTAACAAGGAAAAAACTTACCAGAATTTAATTGCTAGATTTGAATTAAGCTGGATGGCAGTGTCAAACCCCATAGGAAACTAGACGTTTTGCAGTGGGACAAGGTTCCCCAACTGTGCTGGCGTTACACTTTATCGGGGCCACAGCAAATTAGACAAAAGCATGCAAGCTGGAAATATTTACCTATGAAAGCAGGGAATTTTGCTGTCGTTTTTATTTTGTCTTTTGTCTGTTTGCCATTTAAATGAAATAACAAAGAAGTAAATATGGCACAAAAACGGAGAAACAAATTACAAATAAAAGCATTTTATTTATTTGAACGTAAATGTTATATGCTCGATAGATGTCCCTTATTCCAGCACATTATCTATGAGGTTCCGTGTAGGGTTTTTGAACCCCCTGTTTGGTATAGATAATTTTCTGATGGGGGAGAAGATTGGGGTGGATCTGTCCAGTGTCCTGTTAGCTGGTCATCATCATTGTTGGTCTCTGTCTATTCACTAGTCACCAGTAACACACACAGACACACATATCACCACCACCACCGCTGTGACAGCCTGAATGTCCCCAGACATCACCAACGTCCCCTGGGAGGTAAAAATCCCTCCCGGTTGAAAACTACTGGGATATATATATTTTTTTGAACTGTTATGAACAATTCTCTTAAGTTATAACCCTAATTAAATGCACATTTACAATTTTATGCTGCAAACAGGTCCTGAGTGTATTTGTCAGGGTTCTGCATAGCTGTTTCATGGAGCATTCAGTCTTTATTCCAGTCATGTTAACTCATCCGCAAATTAGGAAATCTATGTCCCTATTGTGTTTGCACACTAATTCTTCAAATGTTATCTTCTGTCTTTTCTTTCAGTTAAAAAAATCCATAACAATTAATGCTTGGTACCGTCAGTGCTCCTAGCTAAATCATCATGATGGAGAAAACAAGCCTTTCAAAGGTGTGATTAGAATATAGATCACAGGTTACCATAGAAACAAGAGGCAAAAGCTTACACCAATGAGACTTCGGGCCTCCTCAGTTTTGTCTTCCATCAGATTTATTTGTTTATCTAAAATATTTTTAAAGGAATTCTTCTTTAATGAAGTAATGAGGTAACTGGCTGATAGTGCTATTAATTTTAAGAGTGGAAGTTTTTCCAGAATGTATAGATATGCATCATGCGGTACCCCAAATGTTATATCCCAGTACCTCATAAAATCCAATTTGTTGGTGTTTTTAGTTTCATTTTTAGTTGTGCATCTAGCCTCTTACATTTTTAAGGTGCATGTTCTTGAAAGATTTTTTTTTCCCCAAACACACACTTAGGGAATTAATGATGAAGCATTTAAAGCTCCGCATTCAGAAAATGGTTAACATTAACTACTGGGCATGTCCCTAGCTATTTAGATGATAGATGAATGAACTTGGGAGTAGATGGTAAAGGTCCAATTTATGACAAATTTAATTACTTTTCAACATTATACTCATGAAAATAAACATTGCTTTACTCTCTAAAAGGAATGACTCATTTTTAAGAAACAAAGCTAGACTTCCTGAGATGTATCACTGTCATTTTCAATTGCCTACATATTTTGCTTCAGTGAGGCATAACCCTGCATTATGGAAATATGCATCAAAAAGATAAATGATTCAGGGACTACGGGTTCTTACTAAAGGATTTGCTCTAGACTTGCTTGCGACGTAATGGACTCCTGTCATCTAAATTAGTAGGCTTACAAAAACCTCAGTGTGTGCTCAGCTTTTCAAATCGCAACTCTTGTCAGCTGAGACATAGACGAGTATAGAGCCCTCACTGTGCCTCCAAACCTCACCCACAGCTCGCCCCCGGTACCTCTCGTATGACCCACTGAGGCCAAAAACCTTCCCACTTCCCCAGCCTTTCCTCCAAGAGAACTAAGATTCAAAAACATGTGGCCCGACGTGAATGATGCAAAAGCACAGTGACATTCCTGTCACCGCAGCGTTCCCTTAGCCATCTTTGCTTGACGTCCTTTTGACTCTCTCTTGTTCAAGGCCACTGAATTAATGCAGACCCACTGAGACGCCTATAGAGACTCTGATCAATTCAGCTGCAAAGCCACGTATTGGGCGAAGGACTGAACTGCTGTCATTTGTTCACTAGATCTCTTGTACGAATTGCAGGCTGAAGGCTAGACAGGCAACTTGACATAGGAAAGTGGATAGCGTTTCTTTCTCTTCAATACGTTAATAATTTTTAATCAAAGGAAAATGTTGAAATCTGCCTCGTTCCCTCCTCTTTCTCCCTTTCTACCATCCCCCATCCCCCACTGCCATTACTACAACCTCAGCTTCCACAGAGCCAAGGGAAAGGACTTTGTTTCAGTCCGTGGTTCCCAGGCAAGGACTCTTCTGAGTCCCAGAGGACATGTGGCAGTACCTCCAGGCTCTGAGGGGAAACCATAAGGGGAGGGGAAGTCCTACTACTAGACGCAAGGTCAGACACCTTTAGATTGAACTGATTTGTGGAGATTAGGGTTGCTGCTAAACATCCTGCAATGCACAAAGAAGAGCCCCTGTAACAGGCAGTTATCCATCCCAAAATGTCAGGTGAGAGTTGAGAAAGCTTGGTTTAAAACCTGATATTTCTGACGAGCACGTGCTGCCTGGGGGGCTGCCTCTTGCTGCGGTTCAGGGTGTCAGCAGCAGGCAGCAGGTCTGGAGGTGCAAATACTGAACAGATTTCCCTTTGAGCCGGGGCTGCGTTGCCCCCTGAGCCCATTCATGGCCACCTTCCATGGCTAGAACACAGATCTAGGCGGTGACTTTGTAAGCCATGGCAGAGATCTTGAATTCCACTCCGTTACTCCACACTGAGTAAATGGAAGAAAACAGCTTACCAGTTCCCTGTTTCACACTCGTCTTTATGTCCTGAAAGAGGATAGCTGGACACCTGAGCCAACGTGTGTTTACCACGGAACAGTGGACTTGAAATGCAAGGAGCAACCTCGCCTTGGCACCACACTGGGAACATTTTTGCCCGAGATAAAAGACGGATAAAAAACAGTCTTATCCTCTACCTGAATAGTTCTCATTCCCAACTCCTTCCTCCCTTGCACAAACCAGAATTTCTCCACCTATCCTGTAAATCCCAAAGCACTTTTTCTATTTACCAGCATTTTCTATGAAGAAAATACACAAAACTAGACAAACCTATGGTTACCAAAGAGGAAAGGAGGAAGAAATAAATTAGGAGGTTAGGATGAAGAAACATACACTACCGTGTATAACAGAGATAAATAACAAGGACCTACCATATAGCACAAGGAACTGTACTCAATATTTTGTAATGACCCATAAGGAAGAAGACTTTGAAGAAGAATGTGTGTGTGTGTGTGTGTATGTGTGGCAGTATGTGTGTATAGCTGAATCTGTATACTTGAAACTAACATGATATTGTAAATTAACTGTACTTCAATAGAAATAAAGAAATAGAAAAAAATACATAAAAACCAGTGATCAAAGGTGGCCTCCCGAGCCAGAGGAGGCTTTTTTCAAGCAGTGCTTACCTGTTTGTACAGACACAGGACAGGGGATTAGAACAGAGGGACCTTAGTCTTTAGGAAATACTCCTTACTTCTTTGACTGCCCTTCCTCCATAATCACCCATTAAATCCTTCAAATAACAAGTGACTTTACAATGGCATAAAGGATGTTGTAGAAAGGCTTTTCACATGGTTTCCCTTTTGCGTGAAAGAGACTGTAGAGCTTCCAGCTTGAAGTAGTGTGAAGTCCAGCCTTATTGCTGGTTACACCTGCTTTTGTCTCAGATCAGCCCCTACTGGTATTTTTACTTTAACGCCAATGCAAGAAACGGAGCCCCAAATACATTGGTTTTAAGTGCAAATTAAGTTGCCAAACAGAATGCAGAGGATACACTTTTTTTTTTGCTGTGAATTAGTGATACTGCTTTGCCTGCTTCTCCAAGTGCAAATATTGTCAAATTCCAACATCCACCTAACTCTGCTCTTTGGAAGTCTTGCTCCCCAGGACTTCCAAACAGAAAACCCTCTTGCTTCTTCAGCTTAGAAATCTCCTACTCAGCGAAGTTCAACTTAAATGACAGAAAAAAATGATTCCTCCCCAAACAAAAAAGTAGAATAGTGAGAAATAGGAAAGCCAAATTTAAAATGTATTAAAGAAAACGCTGGCATATATAGGTGAAGATATCTAAAAACCAACCAACCACAGAAACAGCTAGTAATTTTAAGAGGACCCAAATGTCACTTGCGAAAATGAGTGATGGGCCAGCATATTGAACACAACAAGAAAGGCATGGTTTGCATTTTAAAGCATCCGCATTTATGGAGGACTTGAAACAAAAAAGAAAAGCAGTCTCATTGTAGTAATTAAAATATTCATGCAATCAAGATCAAACACAAGGAAAGATGTCAAAAACAGGTGCCCAAAGTAAGTTGCTGAATGATATAGAAAGTATTATTATGTGTATGTATGCTTAGTTATTTCAGTCATGTCTGACCCCATGGACTGTAGCCCACCAGGTTCTTTTGTCCATGGGATTATCCAGGCAAGAATACTGAAGTGGGTTACCATGCTCTCTTCCAGGGGCTCTTCCTAACCCAGGGATCAAGCCCGTGTCTCTTGTGTCTCTTGCACTGGTTGGTGGGTTCTTTACCACCAGAGCCACCTGGGAACCCCTATTATGCTTTAAATAAAGGCACAGGGAAGATCTGCAGGATTTTAGCCCAAACTGTTAATCGTAGCTTTCAGTGGGAATCAGTGTCATTTCAGAGGTGGGGCAGAGGGTTGCTTAACTTTCTAATATCATGTTCTAAAGATCTATATTGAATGACTGTTTTTGCAGTGACCACTCATTACTTCAGGAATCACAGTATATAATTTTGTACATTGCACAGGAGACTGGAGCTGAGAAATCACTACTAAAGGGGTCATTTAATAGAAACGGAGCCCCAAATACATTGGTTTTAAGTGCAAATTAAGTTGCCAAACAGAATGCAGAGGATACACTTTTTTTTTTGCTGTGAATTAGTGATACTGCTTTGCCTGCTTCTCCAAGTGCAAATATTGTCAAATTCCAACATCCACCTAACTCTGCTCTTTGGAAGTCTTGCTCCCCAGGACTTCCAAACAGAAAACCCTCTTGCTTCTTCAGCTTAGAAATCTCCTACTCAGCGAAGTTCAACTTAAATGACAGAAAAAAATGATTCCTCCCCAAACAAAAAAGTAGAATAGTGAGAAATAGGAAAGCCAAATTTAAAATGTATTAAAGAAAACGCTGGCATATATAGGTGAAGATATCTAAAAACCAACCAACCACAGAAACAGCTAGTAATTTTAAGAGGACCCAAATGTCACTTGCGAAAATGAGTGATGGGCCAGCATATTGAACACAACAAGAAAGGCATGGTTTGCATTTTAAAGCATCCGCATTTATGGAGGACTTGAAACAAAAAAGAAAAGCAGTCTCATTGTAGTAATTAAAATATTCATGCAATCAAGATCAAACACAAGGAAAGATGTCAAAAACAGGTGCCCAAAGTAAGTTGCTGAATGATATAGAAAGTATTATTATGTGTATGTATGCTTAGTTATTTCAGTCATGTCTGACCCCATGGACTGTAGCCCACCAGGTTCTTTTGTCCATGGGATTATCCAGGCAAGAATACTGAAGTGGGTTACCATGCTCTCTTCCAGGGGCTCTTCCTAACCCAGGGATCAAGCCCGTGTCTCTTGTGTCTCTTGCACTGGTTGGTGGGTTCTTTACCACCAGAGCCACCTGGGAACCCCTATTATGCTTTAAATAAAGGCACAGGGAAGATCTGCAGGATTTTAGCCCAAACTGTTAATCGTAGCTTTCAGTGGGAATCAGTGTCATTTCAGAGGTGGGGCAGAGGGTTGCTTAACTTTCTAATATCATGTTCTAAAGATCTATATTGAATGACTGTTTTTGCAGTGACCACTCATTACTTCAGGAATCACAGTATATAATTTTGTACATTGCACAGGAGACTGGAGCTGAGAAATCACTACTTGGAAACTGCCTTCTCATCGGCTTTCCTGGTTCTGTATTTTAACACCCTGTTACAGTTTCTTGCATCTCTCTGCTTCTTCATCTTTAAATTAGAGGTTCACTTTTGGATGAAGAGTGTGGCCACAGCCCTGGCCTTCTTCCTTTGGCTGCTGTCCCAGGTCTCTGGCATGCCTTCATCCAGTCCACTTCTAATGCAGAAAACTGCCTCCCACTCCCAGATCTTGAGATGGGATTTCACTAATAGGAGGAACAAGATGTTGGTCTATGGCTAACCCCTACCACTGCATCCATGTTGTAATGTAATTTTTGCATTGATGGACTCATAATCAATACAGAGTTTTGTTTTCTATGAACAAAAGTCTGTTGTGTCTTCCTCAGTACATTAGTGAACTTCTAGTACACTACTTTATTGCTGAATCAAGCTCACCTAAGTGTTTTGTCTTTCACTGAAGACCAGTTATCGCCTCTCTTAATTTTTACTGGTAGAATGCTGCACTGACAGCCTTGGGCACATAGTTCTCATCTTTTAAAGTATTTTCTCAGTTTCAATTTCTAGAAAGGGGACCCATAAATTGACACTATACTGATTTTTATGGCTTTGTCCTCCAAGTAGATTAAATAAATTTGGTGCAACCAAAAGAACCTAAGAGAACCTGCCTCTCCAGAACTCCAATGCCAAAGCATGTTACAGCTTGGCAAAATGGTTTTAAGTGGCCTATATTTAATTACCAACAGGATTAGACTCTGATTTCCCAACATTGATTCCCTACTTGGATTTCATTTGATGTAACAGTCTCAGTCTCTTATTAAAAGATTAATATCAATGCTATGGATTAAAGTCTTCTAGGGGCTTCCCTGGTGGTCCAGTGGGTGACGGGTCCGCCTTGCGGTGTAGGGGGTGCCGATCTGGTCCCTGGCCCGGGAGGATCTTACGTGCCCTGGAGCGGCTGGACCAGTGTGTCAAATTGCGAGCCAGCGCTCTGGAGCACATGTGCCCAGAGCCGGTGCTCTGCAGCGAGAGAGGCCGCTGCGATGGGAGGCCCACACAGGCCAAAGAATAAAGATGCGTGAAAATAAATCAATAAAAAAACAATAAGAGGCCAGAATTAAAAAACGGAAGTCTACTAATTGTTCACCCTGTTAATCATTTTTTCCAATGCGAAAACTGATTCCATTTTTACAGAGCCAGTCTCTTTTGTATCTGGTAAAATCCAGCAAAGTATAAGGAAGGGGAGATGGTCCATCTCAGTGGCTGAGTTGACAAGCTTGGCTTTTAAGTGATAAATGGTATCAAATCTAACTTCGCCTTCACTTTCTAGCTTTATGGATTTGACCACAATCTTTCTTGTCTTTTAGCCTTAGTCTTTCATCTGGAAGATGGCAAAATAGCCAACTTCATTGAATTGTCCTGAAAATTATATAAGAAAGTGAATGTAAAACCTTTAGCCAATTTATAAGACACACTCAGAAAATGTGTCCTAAGGGAACTAATTTTGTAGCACTACCAAGAAGACCTTTAAAGACGGAATAAAATAACAAGAGTTAAGTAATGAATCAGGGAGAACAGGAGGGCTCAGACAACCATAAAGGAAGCCTGAAATATATCTCTCTGTTTGCACAAAGAATTTGGCTCTAAGCTTCTTGGCAGCCAAAGGAAACAAAAATCAAAATATTATGGACTATTAAATTTTCTGATAAGGGAAAACATTTCAAGAGTGCTAGAAAGGACAACTCTTCCTAGCAATCAGCTTTAAGAATGCATGGCTATCTCCCTCTCTGTAAAAGACTGAATTTCTTAAAGGACAACTTTTCCATAGTGACTTTTACTGGATATACAGCAATTTTCTCATGAGGCCACATATTGTATCAACCTGCAAATTGCAGAGACCTTCTTAGTATAATTCCGCTAGAACATGTTTATGAAAAGACAAAGAATGACGAGGTCCAGACCAGCAACTGTGCCCTGGAGCACACAGACGGAGCCTCCACGTGAGTGGAGGGCCCGGGAGTGGAGCAGGGAGAGTCTCCTTGGACTGGGCACAGCGTCCATTGTAGGAGCAAGGCCCCCTCAAAACGTGCATCCACCCTCACCCTCAAGCTCTGGTGCCTCTTCTCCCCTTCAACCTCAGGCAGGAGCTTTCAACCTGGGACTGCAGGCTTCTAGGAGACCTAGAAGTGGCCACTGGGAGCTCTTCACCCCTCTCCCTTAGGTGCGTCTTCCTAAATGCCAGATACGTTGGTAAGAAAGTGGTTCAGATGGCAGAGTCTGCCTGCAGTACAGGAGAGCTGGGTTCCATCACCCAGAAAAGGGAATGGCAGCCCCCTCCACTATGTGTGCCGGGAGAGTCCCATCGGCAGAGGAGCCTGGTAGGCGACAGTCCGCGAGGTCACGAAGAGTCCAACACAACTGACCGATGAACACACATTCACATTCAAGCAAAAGCTGCAGAGCAAAAATTGACTTCTCAAGTGTTGACTGAAAAATAATAAGAAATCATTTGTGTTCTAAGGTTTTCTTTTCCTTCTTCTAAATTTAAGACACTGGCTTGTATGTCATGGAGGGCTCCCCCAGGTCTTCCCAAAGGGGTGCCATGGGAGTCTGGCGATGGACACCCCGTATCTTGTCCGCAGGTGATTAAAATCTGTTCAAGGGCCTGCACACTTGCTCCAGAGACTGGAAGCCTGAGGATGGAAGAGGGAAGACTTTTGAAGGCAGGTGATGGCAGTGAAGTGTCTCCTGGGGACCGTGGAGAGCAGATCCAGGCTGGAGGGTGTCGGCCCTGACATTCTGCAGTGCAGGGCGCCCTTCCTTCCTTCCGGTGGGGCTCGCTGAAGATCCCCAGGCGGAGAATCTGCCTCTGTAAAAGACTGAATTTCTTAAAGGACAACTTTTCCATAGTGACTTTTACTGGATATACAGCAATTTTCTCATGAGGCCACATATTGTATCAACCTGCAAATTGCAGAGACCTTCTTAGTATAATTCCGCTAGAACATGTTTATGAAAAGACAAAGAATGACGAGGTCCAGACCAGCAACTGTGCCCTGGAGCACACAGACGGAGCCTCCACGTGAGTGGAGGGCCCGGGAGTGGAGCAGGGAGAGTCTCCTTGGACTGGGCACAGCGTCCATTGTAGGAGCAAGGCCCCCTCAAAACGTGCATCCACCCTCACCCTCAAGCTCTGGTGCCTCTTCTCCCCTTCAACCTCAGGCAGGAGCTTTCAACCTGGGACTGCAGGCTTCTAGGAGACCTAGAAGTGGCCACTGGGAGCTCTTCACCCCTCTCCCTTAGGTGCGTCTTCCTAAATGCCAGATACGTTGGTAAGAAAGTGGTTCAGATGGCAGAGTCTGCCTGCAGTACAGGAGAGCTGGGTTCCATCACCCAGAAAAGGGAATGGCAGCCCCCTCCACTATGTGTGCCGGGAGAGTCCCATCGGCAGAGGAGCCTGGTAGGCGACAGTCCGCGAGGTCACGAAGAGTCCAACACAACTGACCGATGAACACACATTCACATTCAAGCAAAAGCTGCAGAGCAAAAATTGACTTCTCAAGTGTTGACTGAAAAATAATAAGAAATCATTTGTGTTCTAAGGTTTTCTTTTCCTTCTTCTAAATTTAAGACACTGGCTTGTATGTCATGGAGGGCTCCCCCAGGTCTTCCCAAAGGGGTGCCATGGGAGTCTGGCGATGGACACCCCGTATCTTGTCCGCAGGTGATTAAAATCTGTTCAAGGGCCTGCACACTTGCTCCAGAGACTGGAAGCCTGAGGATGGAAGAGGGAAGACTTTTGAAGGCAGGTGATGGCAGTGAAGTGTCTCCTGGGGACCGTGGAGAGCAGATCCAGGCTGGAGGGTGTCGGCCCTGACATTCTGCAGTGCAGGGCGCCCTTCCTTCCTTCCGGTGGGGCTCGCTGAAGATCCCCCCGAAGGCGGAGAAGTGGAGGGCATGAGCCTTTTCCTGAGCGCTGCGGAGTTGGCCTAAAGGACCCCTGTAATTACTACTAGAAAATACCACTCACTGCATAAATGTGGACGTTATACAGTGTTTCTTAAAGTTGTTATTAACTGGTCATCTCAAAGGGATGGATGCTTTTTTTAATTATTTTTATTTTACTTTTTGCTTTTACAGAGTTTCGTTGTTTACAGATGTGGATAATCCCAGATTAGTCATATGTAGGGATGAATTCTTCTTTAAAGCTAACTTAAAAACTGAAGTTAAACCTAGAATCCCTGCCTTCAGGGAGTTCTTTCATGGTCCAGTGGTTAAGACACCATGCTTCCACCTCAGGGTACATGGGTTCAACCCCTGCCTGAGGATTAAGATCCTGCATGCTAGCCTGCAGGGGTGCGGTGCAACTGCCCGGAGGGGTGGAATGGGGGGAATATACATATGACTAATCTGGGATCATACATATGTGTAAACAACAAAACTCTGTAAAAGTAAAAAAGCAAAGTAAAAATTAAAAAAAAAAATCCTGCATGTGCATGGTGTGGCGAAATTACATTAATTAATTAATTAAAAGGTTTATTAAACCTATTTTAGAAAAGAAAATGTTTAACAAAACAAAAATATAATCTAATGGAAAAACTTGTGAGGCCCTCTGAGAAAGGACCAGATAGTAATATTTTAGGTGTCACAAGCCATGCGATTTCTGTGTACCCCTGGGACTCCACCATACCACGGGAAAGTGGCCACCCAGACCGTAAAGACAAATGGACGTGTCTGTGTCCCAATAAAGGCTGATTTACAAGATCACGTTGGCAGTTCAGCTTTGCCACAAGACGTGTCTTGTTTTTT
Source organism: Tragulus kanchil (assembly GCA_022376925.1). Classification (NCBI taxonomy): domain Eukaryota; kingdom Metazoa; phylum Chordata; class Mammalia; order Artiodactyla; family Tragulidae; genus Tragulus; species Tragulus kanchil. Next base: position 150,849,404 of record JAIOJX010000004.1, read on the forward strand.
TCCCAATAAAGGGGTGCCATGGGAGTCTGGCGATGGACACCCGTATCTTGTCCGCAGGTGATTAAAATCTGTTCAAGGGCCTGCACACTTGCTCCAGAGACTGGAAGCCTGAGGATGGAAGAGGGAAGACTTTTGAAGGCAGGTGATGGCAGTGAAGTGTCTCCTGGGGACCGTGGAGAGCAGATCCAGGCTGGAGGGTGTCGGCCCTGACATTCTGCAGTGCAGGGCGCCCTTCCTTCCTTCCGGTGGGGCTCGCTGAAGATCCCCCCGAAGGCGGAGAAGTGGAGGGCATGAGCCTTTTCCTGAGCGCTGCGGAGTTGGCCTAAAGGACCCCTGTAATTACTACTAGAAAATACCACTCACTGCATAAATGTGGACGTTATACAGTGTTTCTTAAAGTTGTTATTAACTGGTCATCTCAAAGGGATGGATGCTTTTTTTAATTATTTTTATTTTACTTTTTGCTTTTACAGAGTTTCGTTGTTTACAGATGTGGATAATCCCAGATTAGTCATATGTAGGGATGAATTCTTCTTTAAAGCTAACTTAAAAACTGAAGTTAAACCTAGAATCCCTGCCTTCAGGGAGTTCTTTCATGGTCCAGTGGTTAAGACACCATGCTTCCACCTCAGGGTACATGGGTTCAACCCCTGCCTGAGGATTAAGATCCTGCATGCTAGCCTGCAGGGGTGCGGTGCAACTGCCCGGAGGGGTGGAATGGGGGGAATATACATATGACTAATCTGGGATCATACATATGTGTAAACAACAAAACTCTGTAAAAGTAAAAAAGCAAAGTAAAAATTAAAAAAAAAAATCCTGCATGTGCATGGTGTGGCGAAATTACATTAATTAATTAATTAAAAGGTTTATTAAACCTATTTTAGAAAAGAAAATGTTTAACAAAACAAAAATATAATCTAATGGAAAAACTTGTGAGGCCCTCTGAGAAAGGACCAGATAGTAATATTTTAGGTGTCACAAGCCATGCGATTTCTGTGTACCCCTGGGACTCCACCATACCACGGGAAAGTGGCCACCCAGACCGTAAAGACAAATGGACGTGTCTGTGTCCCAATAAAGGCTGATTTACAAGATCACGTTGGCAGTTCAGCTTTGCCACAAGATCGGCAGTTTGTCCAGTCCTGGTATAGGTCATTAATCATTTCCTTCTGCTAAAATCACCAGTCACTATCTTTTCTTTTCACTCAGATGAACGTTGCACATTCTTTTAAGTCTCCATGCCCATTTAGGTGTGTGTTTTTTTTTTTAATCCATTCAAAATATTTATGAGTGACTGAGTGACCTTGTACTGTGATGAAAATTTGCATTTAATCCTGATTTTCATTAAAAGGGGCTTACACTCCCTTCTGGAGTTTATCTTATCTTAATATCATTAATTTCATGTTTATTGTTCATGTTTCGTGTTTATTATTTCATGTTTATTATGAAAATATAGCTTGAAATATTTGTCAGTCTAGTCTGGAATTATCTCCTTGTAAAAAAGCAAAATGGAAGAAAAGAAAGCAAATGAAGCTAGCCAACTAGAAGAAAAGATAACACATCTAGGGAAAGAGAATTATAGGCATAGGCAAATAAATACCAGACAGTGCAGGACATTTTTCTGAAAGAAACATCTTTGATATACAATAAAATGCTTTTCTTTCGAGATATAGGATATCAGATGAACTCTGGTTAAATAAATAGATGCAGATTCCTTTTGATTCATCTTAGATTTATTCCCGGAGATTGCAGTTTATAATTTTGAGTCTGCACTGAATTCTTACTCTTATCAGTAACATTATTCTGAACATTAAAGTTCAGAACTGCTCAAAGATTTAAATCTAGTTCAGATCTAAAATGCAGTGGAAACTACAATGTTTGAGAATCAGTCTTTTTAAATCACTTTACCTTTAGAGCTGAAGGAAGCCATGTAACCCAGGAATGCCCAGTCAAAACTGCCTTCCACTTTGAAGTGGACATTACGAATCAGTCAGTGTCAGTCAATCACAGCATTGTTTTCATGGCCAAAAAATTCTTTGTAAGACTATACCCAAGATGCCATTGCCAGTTAAGATAGATCTTACCCCAAGGCTGATATGTAATTCTCATTTCCAGTGTATTCCAGCCCCTCACTTTACAAATTGGGAAGCCATAAGGTTAAAGCATGTTTCCAACTGCCAGCTTAGTGTCTTTTCTGGGGCTTCTCAGCTTAGTGCCTTTTCTGGGGCTTCCCTGGTGGCTCAGATGGTAAAGAATCTGCCTACAATACAGGAGAAGCAGGTTCGATCCCTGGGTCGCGGAGATCCCCTGGAGAAGGGAATGACAGGCCACTCCAATATTCTTGTCTGGAGAATCCCATGGACAGGGGAGCCTGGAAGGCTATAGTCCATGGTCGCAGAGTCAGATACAACTGAATGATGAACACTTTTACTTTCTAGTGCCTTTTCTACTTCTGTCTTCCAAATACCAGTTTACCCAGAGACCAGGGTCGGGTGGGAGTCACCATTCTTGCAATAGGAACTCATGCAAATTAAACATTCATCAAGCACCTACTAAATGCCAGAAACTCTGCCTGAGTGCTGAGAATTCAGTAATAAACAAGGTGGGCGAGGTTCTTGTAGGCACAAGACATACACCAAAACCTCGAGAAGCTTTATTGTAGTGGAAAGTAGAGAAATGCAATTAAGGTAAGATTTTTTTTTAATGACAGCTATTGGAGCATGTGTATATGTTAAAGGGAATGAACAAAGACTGAGAATGTAGAGGAACGAGGGACTAATTACAGATGCTAAGTCCTTGAGTCCTTGGGAAGGCAAGAGGTATTTGGATCCAGAGAATAAAAAAGGGGTGAGCTGACCTTTATAGGATATTTTGCTCACACATAGCAGGAAGAATGGTAAGGAACATGAGGTCACATTTCCAGATTTTAACTTTTATATGCAAGTCTGTTTGCTTTCAAATAGAAGTTTCAGGAGGGCAGAGATTCTTGTCCATTTCACTCACTGTCATAAGCTGAGTATCTAGGACATTGCTCGGTACACATTGTGTGTGTGCTCAGTCACTCAGTCGTGTTCCTGACTCTTTGCGAAGCCTGTAGCCCACCAGGCTTCTCTGTCCATGGAAATTTTCCAGGCAAGAACACTGGAATAGATCACCATTTCCTCCTTCAGGAGATCTCCCCAACTCAGGGATCAAACCCTAGTTTCTTGCATCTCCTGAAATGGCAGGTGGATTCTTTACCATTGCACCACTTGGCATTGTTATTCTTGTTGTTCTGTCGCTGAGTCATGTCCTACTCTTTGGACCCCATAGACTGCAGCACGTCAACCTTCCATATCCATCACTATCTCCTGGAGTTGACTGAAATTCATGCCCACTGAGTCGGTGATACTATCTAAGCATCTCATCCTCTGTCACCCTCTTCTCCTTTTACCTTCAGTCTTTCTCAGCAATAGGGTCTCTTCCAAAGAGTTGGCTCTTTGCATCAGGTGGCCAAAGTATCGGAGCTTTAGCTTCAGCATCAGTCCCTCCAATGAATATTGAGGGTTGATTTCCTTTAGGATTGACGAGTTTGATCTCCTTGCGGTCCAAGGGATTCTCGAGAGTCTTCTTTAGCATGACAGTTGGAAAGCATCAATTCTTTGGCACTTAGCCTTCTTTAATCATCCAAGTCTTACATCCATACATGACTACTGGCAAAACCATAGCTTTAACTATACAGACCTTTGAAGACAAACTCATGTCTCTGCTTTTTAATATCTTGTGTGTGTTTGTCATAGCTTTTCTTCCAAGGAGCAAGTGTCTTTTAATGTCATGACTGCTGTTACTGTCCACAGTGATTTTGGAGCCCAAGGAAATAAAACTTGTCACTTCTATTTTTTCCCGTTTCTATTTGCCATGAAGCCACCTGGCATTTGGATGTCAAAAAATACTAATTGAAAAATACTGCAGAACACTTGTTTTTTCCAAGTCGGCTTTTCTAAAGGACCACAAGGTGGCAGGCGCGTACCAAGAAAACACTGTCACCTGGTTGGCTAATTTCCATGGAGTGTTAAATGCTAAACTCAGGGAAGTTGTGTTTTAATGAACATTCGAATAAACTGGAAACAAGTTTCCAATAGTGCAACGTGTATGAACTTGTCTTCATAAGTACTTGACAGACAAGACTTTATGTCACCATTAGAAAAGAAATGCAAAGATTGGCTAGGCACCCACGAGTTTAAGATATACTTCAGGTGATGGGAAATGATTTCCTCTTCAGATGACATCCCTTTAAAACAACAACTGCCTCAGCTATTTCTCACATTCTTGCATCTCCTGAAATGGCAGGTGGATTCTTTACCATTGCACCACTTGGCATTGTTATTCTTGTTGTTCTGTCGCTGAGTCATGTCCTACTCTTTGGACCCCATAGACTGCAGCACGTCAACCTTCCATATCCATCACTATCTCCTGGAGTTGACTGAAATTCATGCCCACTGAGTCGGTGATACTATCTAAGCATCTCATCCTCTGTCACCCTCTTCTCCTTTTACCTTCAGTCTTTCTCAGCAATAGGGTCTCTTCCAAAGAGTTGGCTCTTTGCATCAGGTGGCCAAAGTATCGGAGCTTTAGCTTCAGCATCAGTCCCTCCAATGAATATTGAGGGTTGATTTCCTTTAGGATTGACGAGTTTGATCTCCTTGCGGTCCAAGGGATTCTCGAGAGTCTTCTTTAGCATGACAGTTGGAAAGCATCAATTCTTTGGCACTTAGCCTTCTTTAATCATCCAAGTCTTACATCCATACATGACTACTGGCAAAACCATAGCTTTAACTATACAGACCTTTGAAGACAAACTCATGTCTCTGCTTTTTAATATCTTGTGTGTGTTTGTCATAGCTTTTCTTCCAAGGAGCAAGTGTCTTTTAATGTCATGACTGCTGTTACTGTCCACAGTGATTTTGGAGCCCAAGGAAATAAAACTTGTCACTTCTATTTTTTCCCGTTTCTATTTGCCATGAAGCCACCTGGCATTTGGATGTCAAAAAATACTAATTGAAAAATACTGCAGAACACTTGTTTTTTCCAAGTCGGCTTTTCTAAAGGACCACAAGGTGGCAGGCGCGTACCAAGAAAACACTGTCACCTGGTTGGCTAATTTCCATGGAGTGTTAAATGCTAAACTCAGGGAAGTTGTGTTTTAATGAACATTCGAATAAACTGGAAACAAGTTTCCAATAGTGCAACGTGTATGAACTTGTCTTCATAAGTACTTGACAGACAAGACTTTATGTCACCATTAGAAAAGAAATGCAAAGATTGGCTAGGCACCCACGAGTTTAAGATATACTTCAGGTGATGGGAAATGATTTCCTCTTCAGATGACATCCCTTTAAAACAACAACTGCCTCAGCTATTTCTCACATTCTGCAAGTTTCAGAGTCACGTGGTAAATGTAAAACCCTACAGAATTCCCAAGGGGAAACAGGATCCTCGTTGAGACCACCTAAGCTGTCGGAAATCTAGATTTTAGAACCTGAATTTAATTTGTAGAAATAACATTAGATCAGTCCTTTTGTAAAGAAATATCATAGTGTTATTCCTTGTACCTAATATCTTAACGTTTTCTTTTTCTTTGCCAACTACCTCCTACGAAAATAACAGAGAAGGAGAAAGTCTTTCTCTTTTTGAAAAAGTGGCATACAGGGTTTGATTCTAACATTTCTGCTTTATGAAGTTCTAAACGCTGTGATTTTATTTTGTATATGGTGAGTTGTATTCCCCCAAATATTTGCTGTTTTCTCTGATGGAGGTTGGTCTCCCCACCCCTCACCGCCCCCGCCCACCACAGGCAGCAGCATGAAGACAAGATTTGAGATGTGTCTCCATGAAATAGGGCTTCTGCAGTGAGGCAGGAGTTGCAAGAGATGTGGGTTTGATCCCTGAGTGGGGAAGTGCCCCTGGAGGAAGACGTGCAACCCACTCCAGTATTCTTGCCTGGAAATCCCATGGACAGAGGAGTCCGGTCGGCTACAGTCTATGGCATTGCAAAGTGTCGGACATGGTTGAGGGACTGAGTATGTACACACACACACACACACACACAGTCCATGAAATAGAATAAAACCTCCCTGATACATGCAGATCAGGAGTGACCATGTGACCTGCTTTGGCCATTGAGTGGAGGGCAGAAGTGCCATGTGTCACTGAATAGATTTTAGAACCAGCGCCTGGTTTACCAGCTCTCCTCTCTCATCACCTGAAACTACCAGTGTCTACCCAGAGGCTGCCCTACCTTAGGTCCCTAGTGAAACAGCCCCACAATGGGCATGTCATGTAGAATAAAAAAGAAATGTGTGTTGTCATAATCTTTGAGATTTATTTTTACCTGGGGACTATTTTCTTTCTTTCTTCTTCTTTTTTTTTTTTTCTACTGCAGCATAGTCAGTTAGTTTAGTCACTAAGTCATGTCCAACTCTTTCAAACTCATGGACTATAGCCTGCCAAGATCCTCTGTCCATGGGATTCTCCAGACAAGAATAGTGGAGTGGGTTGTCATTGCCTTCTAAGGATCTTCCCAATCCAGAACATTCTGCAAGTTTCAGAGTCACGTGGTAAATGTAAAACCCTACAGAATTCCCAAGGAAACAGGATCCTCGTTGAGAAGGGAAATATTTCATTAATTTGTAGAAATAACATTAGATCAGTCCTTTTGTAAAGAAATATCATAGTGTTATTCCTTGTACCTAATATCTTAACGTTTTCTTTTCTTTGCCAACTACCTCCTACGCAACTAACAGACAAGGAGAAAGTCTTTCTCTTTTTGAAAAAGTGGCATACAGGGTTTGATTCTAACATTTCTGCTTTATGAAGTTCTAAACGCTGTGATTTTATTTTGTATATGGTGAGTTGTATTCCCCCAAATATTTGCTGTTTTCTCTGATGGAGGTTGGTCTCCCACCCCTCACCGCCCCCGCCCACCACAGGCAGCAGCATGAAGACAAGATTTGAGATGTGTCTCCATGAAATAGGGCTTCTGCAGTGAGGCAGGAGTTGCAAGAGATGTGGGTTTGATCCCTGAGTGGGGAAGTGCCCCTGGAGGAAGACGTGCAACCCACTCCAGTATTCTTGCCTGGAAATCCCATGGACAGAGGAGTCCGGTCGGCTACAGTCTATGGCATTGCAAAGTGTCGGACATGGTTGAGGGACTGAGTATGTACACACACACACACACACACAGTCCATGAAATAGAATAAAACCTCCCTGATACATGCAGATCAGGAGTGACCATGTGACCTGCTTTGGCCATTGAGTGGAGGGCAGAAGTGCCATGTGTCACTGAATAGATTTTAGAACCAGCGCCTGGTGTACCAGCTCTCTCTCTCATCACCTGAAACTACCAGTGTCTACCCAGAGGCTGCCCTACCTTAGGTCCCTAGTGAAACAGCCCCACAATGGGCATGTCATGTAGAATAAAAAAGAAATGTGTGTTGTCATAATCTTTGAGATTTATTTTTACCTGGGGACTATTTTCTTTCTTTCTTCTTCTTTTTTTTTTTTTCTACTGCAGCATAGTCAGTTAGTTTAGTCACTAAGTCATGTCCAACTCTTTCAAACTCATGGACTATAGCCTGCCAAGATCCTCTGTCCATGGGATTCTCCAGACAAGAATAGTGGAGTGGGTTGTCATTGCCTTCTCCACAGGATCTTCCCAATCCAGAATTGAACCTGGGCCTCCTGCATTGCAGGCAGATTCTTTACTGACTGAGCTAAGAGGGTACCCAGCATATGTGATAGTTATAACAATAAGTGAGCAAATACCAAAAAAATGTTTAGCCCTGAATGTGGTGGATAGTAAGTAATGAATAACTGTTGTTATTATTTAGTATCATCCGTCATTTCCATTCATCCACTTTACCTACCATATTCATGATAAAACACATTTAGGTCTTATATAAGTTGCATTAGAAGGTGTTGGCACCTGTGTGAGGTTTGAAATGAAATTGAGAGTCCAATAAAAAGACCTGGGCTTCCCTGGTGGCTCAGATGGTAAAGCATCTGCCTGCAATGCAGGAAACCCAGCTTCAGTCCCTGTGTCAAGAAGATTCGCTGGAGGAGGGGAAAAGCCACCCACTCCAGTATTCTTGCCTGGGAAATCTTACAGACAGAGGAGTCCAGTGGGCTACAGTGCATGGGGCTGCAAAGAGTCAGACACAACTAAGACATGTTTCACCTGGACAGTGACGGAAAGTAAGAGCGATTCAGTGCCCTCCGTGGCTCCATGGAACGCACACACTCAGGAATATTTATTGAACAGCTAGTGCTAATTTCTCTGGGGCTGCTACTCTGCCTTTATTGCCTATTAATCAGAAAGTACACATTTCCTTTTTTAATTAATATATATTTGTCATTTATTCATTTGACATTTTTGTCATTGTTGAGAATCTTCTGCTATTCTAGATAAATCCTGTGAATACAGAAATATTTTTAAAATGTGGTCTCTACCCTCTTGCCCTTTTAGGGTGCACAGTTTGGTAAAGAGGATGAACAGTAACTGAATGTCTTAGTCAGCTCAAGCTGACTATATACCGAATGGTAAAATAACAGACGTTTATTTTTACCTGGGGACTATTTTCTTTCTTTCTTCTTCTTTTGTTGTTTGCTACTGCAGCATAGTCAGTTAGTTTAGTCACTAAGTCATGTCCAACTCTTTCAAACTCATGGACTATAGCCTGCCAAGATCCTCTGTCCATGGGATTCTCCAGACAAGAATAGTGGAGTGGGTTGTCATTGCCTTCTCCACAGGATCTTCCCAATCCAGAATTGAACCTGGGCCTCCTGCATTGCAGGCAGATTCTTTACTGACTGAGCTAAGAGGGTACCCAGCATATGTGATAGTTATAACAATAAGTGAGCAAATACCAAAAAAATGTTTAGCCCTGAATGTGGTGGATAGTAAGTAATGAATAACTGTTGTTATTATTTAGTATCATCCGTCATTTCCATTCATCCACTTTACCTACCATATTCATGATAAAACACATTTAGGTCTTATATAAGTTGCATTAGAAGGTGTTGGCACCTGTGTGAGGTTTGAAATGAAATTGAGAGTCCAATAAAAAGACCTGGGCTTCCCTGGTGGCTCAGATGGTAAAGCATCTGCCTGCAATGCAGGAAACCCAGCTTCAGTCCCTGTGTCAAGAAGATTCGCTGGAGGAGGGAATAGCCACCCACTCCAGTATTCTTGCCTGGGAAATCTTACAGACAGAGGAGTCCAGTGGGCTACAGTGCATGGGGCTGCAAAGAGTCAGACACAACTAAGACATGTTTCACCTGGACAGTGACGGAAAGTAAGAGCGATTCAGTGCCCTCCGTGGCTCCATGGAACGCACACACTCAGGAATATTTATTGAACAGCTAGTGCTAATTTCTCTGGGGCTGCTACTCTGCCTTTATTGCCTATTAATCAGAAAGTACACATTTCCTTTTTTAATTAATATATATTTGTCATTTATTCATTTGACATTTTTGTCATTGTTGAGAATCTTCTGCTATTCTAGATAAATCCTGTGAATACAGAAATATTTTTAAAATGTGGTCTCTACCCTCTTGCCCTTTTAGGGTGCACAGTTTGGTAAAGAGGATGAACAGTAACTGAATGTCTTAGTCAGCTCAAGCTGACTATATACCGAATGGTAAAATAACAGACGTTTATTTTTCACAGGTCTAGAGGCTGGGAAGTCCAGTTTCAAGTCAGTAAATTCAATATCTGACAAGGACCCTCTTCCTGACTTGTAAATGGCTAAAAAGGTACACATTTCTTTGACTGCTAAGTACTTCCAATGAAAATAAATTACTTAACCGAAGATATTCTGGTTTTTGAAATCCCATTACAGTAAGTAAGCTTTTTCTCTTCCCTTCTGTTCTTGGCATCAAGGAAAGGAAAGGACATCTCCTTTACTGGCCCCAGGGCATAGTGAAAAAGCAACATCTATTTAGTGCCAAATTAAAATCATTTTTACATCCCCTTGGTATTTCGGCAAGAATGCATTCTAATGTCCCAAAGAATACAAATTTACTTTCCAGTTGGTGACAACTTGGTGTTCTTTATACAGCTTTCAATGTGTGCCTGTTAACAGCCAACTTGCTGAGTCAGGTAGATTCTAACCTGCAGTTTCTGCTGATTCTTTCCACCTAGATCAAGCATCATGAATTCCACCCTGTCATATGATTCACAACGGTACTTCTTCACCTAGTCCCTTTTGTGAAAAAGAAAATGGTTTAAATAGTAATTCTTTCCCAGAAGGGTTGGAAAGCCATTTCACCCTCTAGAGCTTTCAAGGATCCAGGACTTCAAGGCGGGAGATACCCAAAGGCAGGGGACAGTGCCGGGATTTGGTTGACAGTCCCTCCATAGAACAGATGCACCCCCAGCTTCCCTCCCAACCATTCAACAGAGGCAGCCACCTCCAAGCTCCTGCTCCCAGCCTTAGCTGGAAACTTGCTCTTGAGAAATTGACTCCAAGCTAGATGAACCTAGAATCTATCGTACTGAGTGAAGTCAGTCAGAAAGAGGAAAGTAAACATCATACATTAACATATGTACGTAAACATTTTTTAAATGGTATAGATGAGCCTATTTCCCGAACAAGGAATGGAGAAGCAGACACTGGGAATGGATGGGTAGACTCAGAGTGGGGCAAGGGGAATGGGATGGGTTGGGAGATTGACTGACGTACACGCACTACTGTGTGTACACGAGGTGGCTCGTGGGAGGCTGCTGTGTGGCACGGCAAGCCCAGCTCAGGCCCTGTGATGACCTAGATGGGCGGGAATCAGGGGCTGGGGGAGAAGAGGTCCAGGAGGGAGGGAATAGATGTGCACATCTAACTGATTTACTTATTACACAGCAAAAACTATTGTACACCAAATGATGAAACTGAAAGTGTTAGTCATGTCTGACTCTCTGCAACCCCATGGACTTGGCCCTCCAGGCTTCTCTGTCCATGGGAGTCTCCATGCAAGAATACTGAAGTGGGTAGCCATTCCCTTCTCTAGGGGATCTTCCCAACCCAGAGATTGAACCCAGGTCTCTTGCACTGCAGGCAGATTCGTTACCATCTGAGCTACCAGGGAGGCCCACTACACCTAATTTAAAAAGAAAAGAAGGACCAGTCCAATGGTTAATGATGGGCACCAGAAAAAGAATAAGACACAGGCCTCAAAGTGGGGGAATTAACTAAGCATCAGCCTAATCACGGTAGAACACCCAGTCCACTTCCCACAACCTGAAGCCAGAAACATTTCTTAGGATGTCGTTCCTGCTGCATTTTCCTGTGGCCAGAAAATAACCCCGCCCCCCACAATAGGAAATTGGAGGCTCCTCTGGAGAAATGGCTCCCACCAGACCACCTTTCTGCTGAGAAACCTGAGTGCAGATTAAGAAGCAACAGTTAGAACTGGACATGGATCAAAAGACTGGTTCCAAATTGGGAAAGGAGTACGTCAAGGCTATATATTGTCATCCTGATTATTTAACTTATATGCAGAGTATGTCATGTGAAATGCCAGGCTGGATGAAGGTCAAGATGGAATCAAGATTGCGGGGAGAAGTATCAATAACTTCTGATATGCAGATGACACAACCCTTATGGCAGAAAGTAAAGGGGAATTAAAGAGCCTGATGATGCCGGTAAAAGAGGAGAGTTGAAAAGCTGGCTTAAAACTCAACATTGAAAAAACGAAGATCATGATATCCAGTCCCATCATTTCATGGCAAGTAGATTGGGAAGCAATGGAAACAGTGACAAACTTTATTTTCTTTGGTTCCAAAATCACTGTGGATAGTAACTGCAGCCATGAAATTAAAAGGCCCTTGTTCCTTGGAAGAAAAGCTACGACAAACTTAGATAGCATATTAAAAAGCAGAGATGTTAATTTGCCTACAAAGGTCTGTATAGTCAAAGCTATGGTTTTTCCAGTAGTCACGTATGGATGTGAGAATGGGACCATTAAGAAGGCTGAAAGCAGAGGAACTGATCCTTTTGAACTGTGGTATTGGAGACTCTTGAGAGTCCCTTGGACGACAAGGAGATAAAAACCAGTCAATCCTAAAGGAAATAAACCCTGAATAGTCAAAGGAAGGACTGATGCTGCAGCTGAAGCTCCAGTACTTTGCCCACTTGATGCAAAGATCTGACTCTTTGGAAAAGACCCTGATGCGGGGAAAGATTAACGGCAGGATGGGAAGGGGACAACAGAGGATGAGATGGTTGGATGGCATCATCGATTCAGTGGACATGAGTTTGAGAAAACTTGGGAAATGTTAAAGCTTGTATGCTATAGTCCATGGGCTCACAAAGAGTCAGACATGACTGAGTGGCGGAACAACAGCAAACTGACAAATTAAAAGATAAAAATCACATGATAATCCCCATAGATGTAGAAAAAGCTTTAGACAAAATTCAACACCCATTTATGATTAAAAGTGCTGAAGAGAATTGGTGTAGAATGAACTTACATCAACATAGTAAAGGCCATAAATTGTAAACCCACAATAAACATTGTTCTCAATGGTGAAAAACTGAAAGAATTTCCTCTAGGATCAGGAATAAGACAAGGATGCCCAATCTTGCCACTATTTTCAAACGTAATTTTGGAAGTCCTAACTACAGCAATAAGAGAATAAAAAGAAATGAAAGGAACTCAGATTTGAAAAAAAGGAGCAAAACTCTCACTGTTTGAAGATGACATGATACTATACATAGAAAACTGTAAAGAGACTATCAGAAAATTACTAGAGTTAATCAGTGAATTTAGTAAAATCACAGGATACAAAATCAATACACAGAAATCCCTTGCATTCCTATCCACTAGCAATGAAAAAACCAGGAGGAGAAATTAAGGAATCAATCCCATTCACCATTGCAACAAAAAGAATAAAATACCTAGGAATATTCCTACCCCAGGAGCCAAAATAGTTGCATACAGAAAACTGTAAGTCACTGATGAAAGAAATCGAACATGACATAAACAGATGGAGAGATATCCCATGGTCTTGGATCAGAAGGACCAATATTGTCAAAATGAACATACTCCCCAAAGCAATCTACAGATTCAATGGAATCTCTATCAGATCACCAATGGCATTTTCACAGAACTTGAACCAAAAAAGGCACAATTTGTATGAAAATACAAAAGACCCTGAATAGCCAAAGCAATCTTGAGAAACAAGAACAGAGCTAGAGGAGTCAGCTGTCCTGATTTCAGACTATACTACAAAGCTACAGTCATCAAGACAGTATAGTACTGGCACAAAAACAGAAATATAGACCAATAGAACAAGATAGAAAGCCCAGAGATAAGCCCACACACCCACGGGCACCTTATCTCCAGCCAAGGAGACAATACTATATATATACAGTGAAGCAGAGATTATCTCTTCAATAAGTGGTGCTGGGAAAACTGGACAGCTGCATGTAAAAGAGTGAAATTAGAGTATTTTCTAACACCATACACAAAGATAAACTCAAAATGGATTAAATGCCTAAAGCTAGTTTTATAGTTTCTGTAAGACCAGAAACTATAAGACTTTTAGGCAAACACATAGGCAGAACACTTTTGATACAAATTAGAGCAAGTTCCTATGTGACCCACATCCTAAAGTATTGAAAATTAAAACCAAAATAAACAAGTGGTAACAAATTAAAGTACAGCAAAGGAAACCATAAACAAGATGCAAAGAAAACCCTTAGCGTGGGAGAAAATAATAAGAAATGAAACAACTGAGAAAGGACTAATCTCCAAAATACACGAACAGCTCATTCGGTTCAATACCAGAAAAACAAACAACCCAACCAAAAGGAAAAAAAAATCCACCAGAAGACCTAAGCAGACATTTCTCCAAAGAAGACATCCAGATGGCTAATAAACACATAAAAAAATGTTCAACATTACTTATTATGAAGAAATGCAAATCAAAACTGCAATGACATATCACCTCACACTGGTCAGAATGTTCATCATCAAAAAATCTACAAACAATAAATGCTGAAGAGACTGTGGAGAAATCAGAACTCTCTTGCACTGTTGTTGGGAATGTAAACTGATTTAGTCGCTATGGAAGACAAAATGGAGATTTCTTTAAAACCTAGGAATGAAACTATCTAGTGACTACTCAGCAATCCCACGACTGAGTGTATACCCTTTGAAAACCACAACTGAAAAAAAAACACAATATTCTGGCTTCCCCAGTGGCTCAGTGGTAAAGAATCCACCTAAAATAAAAAGGAGCCAGGTTCGATCCCGGCACAATTTGTATGAAAATACAAAAGACCCTGAATAGCCAAAGCAATCTTGAGAAACAAGAACAGAGCTAGAGGAGTCAGCTGTCCTGATTTCAGACTATACTACAAAGCTACAGTCATCAAGACAGTATAGTACTGGCACAAAAACAGAAATATAGACCAATAGAACAAGATAGAAAGCCCAGAGATAAGCCCACACACCCACGGGCACCTTATCTCCAGCCAAGGAGACAATACTATATATATACAGTGAAGCAGAGATTATCTCTTCAATAAGTGGTGCTGGGAAAACTGGACAGCTGCATGTAAAAGAGTGAAATTAGAGTATTTTCTAACACCATACACAAAGATAAACTCAAAATGGATTAAATGCCTAAAGCTAGTTTTATAGTTTCTGTAAGACCAGAAACTATAAGACTTTTAGGCAAACACATAGGCAGAACACTTTTGATACAAATTAGAGCAAGTTCCTATGTGACCCACATCCTAAAGTATTGAAAATTAAAACCAAAATAAACAAGTGGTAACAAATTAAAGTACAGCAAAGGAAACCATAAACAAGATGCAAAGAAAACCCTTAGCGTGGGAGAAAATAATAAGAAATGAAACAACTGAGAAAGGACTAATCTCCAAAATACACGAACAGCTCATTCGGTTCAATACCAGAAAAACAAACAACCCAACCAAAAGGAAAAAAAAATCCACCAGAAGACCTAAGCAGACATTTCTCCAAAGAAGACATCCAGATGGCTAATAAACACATAAAAAAATGTTCAACATTACTTATTATGAAGAAATGCAAATCAAAACTGCAATGACATATCACCTCACACTGGTCAGAATGTTCATCATCAAAAAATCTACAAACAATAAATGCTGAAGAGACTGTGGAGAAATCAGAACTCTCTTGCACTGTTGTTGGGAATGTAAACTGATTTAGTCGCTATGGAAGACAAAATGGAGATTTCTTTAAAACCTAGGAATGAAACTATCTAGTGACTACTCAGCAATCCCACGACTGAGTGTATACCCTTTGAAAACCACAACTGAAAAAAAAACACAATATTCTGGCTTCCCCAGTGGCTCAGTGGTAAAGACTCCACCTAAAATACAGGAGCCACAGGAGACCCAGGTTCGATCCCTGAGTCAGGGAGATCCCTTGGAAGAGGGCATGGCAACCCACTCCAGTATCCTTTCCATGGACAGAGGAGCCTGGTGTGCTACAGTCTATAGTGTCACAAAGAATCGGACACAACTGAAGTGACTTTTCAGGTACCCATGCAACACCAATATTTACAGTAGCACTATTTACGATAGCCAGGAGGACATGGAAGCAACCTAGACGTCTACTGACAGATGAACGGATAAAGAAGTTGTGCTACATATATAAAATGGAATATTACTCAGCCATAAAAAGGAGCAAATTTGAGATAGTTCTAGTGAGGTGGATGTACCTAGAGCCTGTTATACAGAGTAAAGTAAATCAGAAAGAGAAAAATATATATTAACACATGTATATAGAATCTAGAAAAATGGTACTGATGAACCTATTTGCAGGGTAGGAACAGAGACTCGGATACAGAGAACAGACTTATGGACACAGCAGGGAAAAGAAGAGGATGGGACCAATTGAGTAGTGTTGAAACATAGACACTATCATGTGTAAAACAGACAGCTAATGGGAAGTTGCTGTGTTGCACAGTGAGCTCAGCTTGGTGCTCTGTGACAACCTTAGAGAGGTGGGAGGGGGTGGGAGTGAGGTTCAAGAGGGCGGGGACACGTCTGTATCTATGGCTGATTCATGCTGATATGCGGCAGAAACCAGCACAACGCTGAGTCTCATGCTCCACCGACTGGGCTAGCTGGGTTGGTACAGCCCATCATTACAAAGCACTTATCTTCCAATTAAAAATAAATAATAATAATAAAAAAAAGAAAAACGAAAGTGAGAGCATGCAGTGCACACACTCCCAAAATGCACAGAATAGGAGAATGCATAAATTATGTAAATGTTCAGTGCCCGCTGGACGTTAGGACACTGTGGCTTATTTGGAGTAAATATGTAAAAGGGGAACTAACTTTTAAAAAATTCCAACAAATATTTGTAAATCAAGGGCTTTACAGAAAGGATAAAAAGATTGAGCCTGGATAAAGAAAAGCTTAGAATAACTGATCCAAGCCCAGTGGGAGAAGTCTCTGAAGAAAGTCCCTAACTGCTGCCTTCTCTTGGGTTTGCACCGCTACTAGTGAGCAGAGGGTGTGTCCCGGGCGGTGGGGTTAGTGCGAGGCTGAGTGTCCGGAGACCCCAGCGCAGCCCTCCAGGCATCTCGGGGCGATCTGCATTCCAGGCTCCAGTGTGGGGTCGTGGAGCCTACAGCCAGCCCCTCCAGAGAGCATCTTAGTGACCCTGTGCTTGTCTTTGCCTCTTCCAGGTGAGCTAGCGACCTTGTCTTACGCGGGAAATTCAATTGCATGATTTTAGACCCACTCTGGCTCTAAATGGCTGATTCTAAGGGCCTGCAGATTTCCTTTCTGAGAGTGAGCACGACAGAGTGTAGGATTGCCGCGCACGAGAATGCATGGGCGCTGGGCGTGAACACGGCCCACCTGTCTGGGATGCTTCGCAGGTGGTTCTGCACCGACCTGGGAGGACTGGCCAGGCGGGGTCTTCGGGCCCTGTGGTCCCAGGGCTCTCGGGGGTCTGGCTCTCTCACAGGCTCTTCATAGCGAGCAGAGCCCAGCAGGGAACATGTTCTGTCACCCAGGGGAACAGACTCATTCTCACAGTTTGTCTCCCTTACACTCCAGTGGGCCCTGCGTCTCAATTCTAAAGAAATCACATCGTGGAGGTGCTCTTCAAATCCCCAGGGAGGGTCAAAGTTCACGGTCAGAGTGCCCAGTCAGTCCACAGACAGCTGCCAGTTCAGCGGAAACTTTTTCTAGTTCCATAGTGAAATGAAAGACAAGGAAGCACAATTTGTGTGTGTGTGTGTGTGTGTGCGTGTGTGTGTGTGTAGACATACACATATGTATACACAATTTTCCCTGGAAGAAATGTCCTTCTATAATTCTGTCTTATCTTTTGCATTAAATGTGGATAGGAGTTTTTCAGTTACTATTTTTAATGCCATTCCTTGGAGAAAATGTTTTTTAATTAGCAATCATTTTGAATCCCCCTCTTAGAATATTCTTTCCGTTTCTTGCTTTTTTGCAAAATCTCATGTCTGGGGATCTACGCGGTAGATTTAGAGAGGACTTACGAACCACCCCCATCCCAATCTGTTTCCTGAACAAGGCAAGCCATACGTGAGTCCCTTGACGTTGCTGCTGCAGTCTCCTGGAAGCCATAGAGCCAGGAAGCGAGGCCAGGGCCTTCACCTCCACCCTAATTACGGGCGAGAAGGAGCAGGAGCCTGCGGGGCCGCTGGAGATCCAGGGCATAGCTGAGTAAAGTGAGGATCAAGTCTGGGGCGGAACATATTTATGCAAAGCTGCAAGAAAGCAGGCTTTATCTGGGGACCCGCTGTTCCCTCCCCACGTAGTTGTCACAAGCCCTCCGGCAGAAAATAGAGGTCAGACTATGGCTACAGGGATTCACATCCTTATCCTGCTTTTAAAATTGTTTAGTCATGATAACCTCCGTTTCAAAGCTTCATGATACCGTATTTCTAGCATTTTCATTTTCTAGGCACATATATCATGTTACTCAGCACAGTTCAAAAGTCCTGATGGTCATTTCCTTCTGCACCCATTTCATTACATCTACCTTCCTCTTCCCTTCTTTCTTGAAACTAGGAGCGAATATGCAGATAACTTCACATGAACAATCAGAGGGTTATACATATGCAAAATTTGGCCATATGCTGAAGTGGACTTTTGTTGATTAAAAGAAAAGAAAAACTACGGACCCACTTTAGTAGAGTGTTTATTAATATGCATTCTATTCTGGCAACTGAAAGCAATGAGAACCTTGTTATAAGAGTATGCACTAGGGGGCACTGCAGTCAAAATAGAGAGGAATGAAAGCCAAACTTGATCACCTTGGATAAGCTCATTTCATTAATACTGTCAAAAGCATATTGTTTTCACAAAATAAGAGGTCACCGTTTTCAAATTTTGTTGAAGGAGAGAAATCTATTTTCTGGCAGCAGAAGCTGAAAGTAACTGACTCTGGTCATCCAGAAGTGAGTTTTTCAGTTACTATTTTTAATGCCATTCCTTGGAGAAAATGTTTTTTAATTAGCAATCATTTTGAATCCCCCTCTTAGAATATTCTTTCCGTTTCTTGCTTTTTTGCAAAATCTCATGTCTGGGGATCTACGCGTAGATTTAGAGAGGACTTACGAACCACCCCCATCCCAATCTGTTTCCTGAACAAGGCAAGCCATACGTGAGTCCCTTGACGTTGCTGCTGCAGTCTCCTGGAAGCCATAGAGCCAGGAAGCGAGGCCAGGGCCTTCACCTCCACCCTAATTACGGGCGAGAAGGAGCAGGAGCCTGCGGGGCCGCTGGAGATCCAGGGCATAGCTGAGTAAAGTGAGGATCAAGTCTGGGGCGGAACATATTTATGCAAAGCTGCAAGAAAGCAGGCTTTATCTGGGGACCCGCTGTTCCCTCCCCACGTAGTTGTCACAAGCCCTCCGGCAGAAAATAGAGGTCAGACTATGGCTACAGGGATTCACATCCTTATCCTGCTTTTAAAATTGTTTAGTCATGATAACCTCCGTTTCAAAGCTTCATGATACCGTATTTCTAGCATTTTCATTTTCTAGGCACATATATCATGTTACTCAGCACAGTTCAAAAGTCCTGATGGTCATTTCCTTCTGCACCCATTTCATTACATCTACCTTCCTCTTCCCTTCTTTCTTGAAACTAGGAGCGAATATGCAGATAACTTCACATGAACAATCAGAGGGTTATACATATGCAAAATTTGGCCATATGCTGAAGTGGACTTTTGTTGATTAAAAGAAAAGAAAAACTACGGACCCACTTTAGTAGAGTGTTTATTAATATGCATTCTATTCTGGCAACTGAAAGCAATGAGAACCTTGTTATAAGAGTATGCACTAGGGGGCACTGCAGTCAAAATAGAGAGGAATGAAAGCCAAACTTGATCACCTTGGATAAGCTCATTTCATTAATACTGTCAAAAGCATATTGTTTTCACAAAATAAGAGGTCACCGTTTTCAAATTTTGTTGAAGGAGAGAAATCTATTTTCTGGCAGCAGAAGCTGAAAGTAACTGACTCTGGTCATCCAGAAGTGAGCCTGTACTAAGATTAATGTACGTGAACCTGCATGAGAATGTGGACCAAGACTGGCAGGCCAAAGGTGACAGCGAGTCTTCTATGGTCCCCGGGGGCTCAGCAGTAAAGAATCTGCCCGCAATTTAGGAGACGAAGGAGATGCAGGTTCCACCCCTGGGTTGGGAAGATCCCCTGGAGGAGGAATTGACAACCCATTCCAATATTCTTGCCTGGAAAATTCCATAGACAGAGAAGCCTAGCAGGCTGCAGTTGATGGAGTCGCACAGAGGTGGACATGACTAAGCGGCTGAGCACACAGGCAAGCGCTCGCCCTGCTGAAAATTATCCTCCCGCTCCTCCTCTTCTCCTCCCATGTTATCACCCCCGTGGATAATCACACACGAGAAAATTCAGGAGACTCAGAGAAGTTTTCAAATAAGATTTAGGAGTAGAAGGCATTTAATTTCACAATGCATCTGACATCACCAGCTGCCTCCAGCTGAGTGAGGGCCCCCCGTCAAGGGGCCGTGGTCTCTTTGCTACAGAAGGTCAAGAGGGCTCCTTTGTGGCTGTGGGAAATGGAGCTGAGGAAAATGAAGCAGAGTGCAAGAGGCCAGGGGCACAGGCCCTGACCCGCTTTTAAAAACACTGGACCTTTTTCTCTCTTTTCCCCCATCATGCCTCTTTTTATTTATATTTACTTTCATCCATCTATTTATTCTTAGCCTGTGTGGCCCTCCCATGTCAGTGGCCTCTCCTGTAGCAGAGTGCTGGCTCTGGGCGCATGTGCTCCAGAGCGCTGGCTGGTAATTGGACACACCGTTCCAGCCACTCCGCAGCACGTGGGATCTTCCCGTGCCAAGGATCGAACCGGCGCCCCTTGCACTGCAAGGCACAGTCTTTACCCACTGGACCACCAGGGGAAACCCAACACTGGACTTTTAAATTTAACTCCATTTTTTAAAATTGGGAGTATAATTGCTTTACAATGTTGTGTTAGATTTGGCTGACCAACGAAGTGAATCGGCTATATGTATACATATACCCTCCCTTCCAATTAATTCCCTTTTTAAAGCATTTGATTTGTCTGTTAAAATAAAAAGAAATGTCCTGGACAGAGAGCAGGACAACAGAGGTGGAGGGGGTGGGCTAGCTAGCCGAAAGCCCTGTGGAACCCAGGGGAAAGCTGCATAAAGGCACACAGAGCACAATTCCCCGTCTCCACAGCTCCGTCCCTGGGCTTCCTGCCTGCCCTGGAAGGTGCCCCAAGGTACTTCACCCACACAGAGAGTTACCTTTATCGCCCAGGCAAAATTTACTTGTAACATGGTCAGTGTGGTAGGTTGGATTGTGTGCCCTAAAATAAGTTGGAAGCCCTAACCCCCAATACATGTGAATGGCAAGTTTTGCATGACTAAGCGGCTGAGCACACAGGCAAGCGCTCGCCCTGCTGAAAATTATCCTCCCGCTCCTCCTCTTCTCCTCCCATGTTATCACCCCCGTGGATAATCACACACGAGAAAATTCAGGAGACTCAGAGAAGTTTTCAAATAAGATTTAGGAGTAGAAGGCATTTAATTTCACAATGCATCTGACATCACCAGCTGCCTCCAGCTGAGTGAGGGCCCCCCGTCAAGGGGCCGTGGTCTCTTTGCTACAGAAGGTCAAGAGGGCTCCTTTGTGGCTGTGGGAAATGGAGCTGAGGAAAATGAAGCAGAGTGCAAGAGGCCAGGGGCACAGGCCCTGACCCGCTTTTAAAAACACTGGACATTTTTCTCTTTTTTCCCCCATCATGCCTCTTTTTATTTATATTTACTTTCATCCATCTATTTATTCTTAGCCTGTGTGGCCCTCCCATGTCAGTGGCCTCTCCTGTAGCAGAGTGCTGGCTCTGGGCGCATGTGCTCCAGAGCGCTGGCTGGTAATTGGACACACCGTTCCAGCCACTCCGCAGCACGTGGGATCTTCCCGTGCCAAGGATCGAACCGGCGCCCCTTGCACTGCAAGGCACAGTCTTTACCCACTGGACCACCAGGGAAGCCCAACACTGGACTTTTAAATTTAACTCCATTTTTTAAAATTGGGAGTATAATTGCTTTACAATGTTGTGTTAGATTTGGCTGACCAACGAAGTGAATCGGCTATATGTATACATATACCCTCCCTTCCAATTAATTCCCTTTTTAAAGCATTTGATTTGTCTGTTAAAATAAAAAGAAATGTCCTGGACAGAGAGCAGGACAACAGAGGTGGAGGGGGTGGGCTAGCTAGCCGAAAGCCCTGTGGAACCCAGGGGAAAGCTGCATAAAGGCACACAGAGCACAATTCACGTCTCCACAGCTCCGTCCCTGGGCTTCCTGCCTGCCCTGGAAGGTGCCCCAAGGTACTTCACCCACACAGAGAGTTACCTTTATCGCCCAGGCAAAAATTTACTTGTAACATGGTCAGTGTGGTAGGTTGGATTGTGTGCCCCCCTAAAATAAGTTGGAAGCCCTAACCCCCCAATACATGTGAATGCAACTTTATTTGGAAATCCGTTCTTGGCAAATGTGATCACATTAGGAGGTCCTTAGGGTGGACTGTAATCCAATATGACTGGTGTCCTTATAAGAGGAGGAAGTTTTGATGCTGAGGTTCATAGGCAGAAGCCCACGTGATGAAACAGGCAGACTTGGTCCTCTGAGGCTCAGAGAACCAACTTACGGTTGCCAGGGGGGCAGGATGGGGGGCAGGGTGTGGGAAGGGATAGACTGGTGGTCTGGGATGGACATGTACACGCTGCTGTGTCTAAAGTGGATAACCAACCTGGACATGGTGTGGAGCGCAGGGAACTCTGCCCAACATTCCGTGGCAGTCTGGAGGGGAGAGGAACTTGGGGGAGAATGGGCACATGTATATGTGTGGCTGAGTCCCCTTTGCTATTTACCTGAAAGTGTCATTGTTAACTGACTATACTCCAATACTCCAATATAAAATTTTTAAAATTTTTTTAAAAAATTAAGGTCGTCTCTCTGCAAACAAGGAACACCAAGAATTACAGACAATAGCTTGGAGACAAGGATGGACCAGAGTCTCCCTCAGAACCCACGGAAGAAACCATCCCCACCCAGACTTCCAGCTTCTACAGGTGTGAGGAAAACAATTTCTGTTGTTTTAAGCCACCTAGTTTGTGGCACTTTGTTGCTGGATCTCTAGGAAGCTCAGAAACAGTAGGATGGAATTCTGGGAATGGCAATGGCAATGAAGAGAGATCCAACTAAGGATCAGGTTTTAAAGAATTTTGTTCTGTGATTTCTCTTCATTTTTTCCTTTCTACCCAACACCAATATTCCAGTTTCTTATTAAACATGAGACATTGTTTTTATTTATCTTTAAACGCACAGCTCACAATGCTCTCTAGAGATATGTGCTTTTTTTTTTTTCCTGGTATATTTCATAGTTCTCTTCAGATACCTGGAAACTTTGCAGACCAGATGGCATTTTTAAAGTCCTTTGCTCCCTGGAGTAGCTCAAAGTATGACATGAATATTCCCTTATTCTTCATGACATCGTAAAGGAAAAGATTTTTTAAAAATCAACAGTTATTTTCAACCTCAGGAAATATACAGCCAAGTTCAGCATCTTGCTCTAAATCACATGGTCTTTCAGGAGATGAACAGGCCTTGGGAGGTAGACCTCCCACCTCTTTGCATACGGTCGTTTCCGCTTATCAGAGGTTTCACTTTCCATGGTTTCAGTTACCCAAGGTCAACCACAGTCCAAAAATGTTACAAGGAAAATTCCAGAAACGAACAATTCATAAAGTTTCAATTGCGCACCACTCTAAGCAGCATGATGAAATCTCATGCTCTGCCTCTGTGTCCTACCAGGGACGTGAATCATCCCTTTGTTCAGAATGCCTGCCCGTTAGTATAGGAAAACCGTAATATATAGGATTTGTCATTATCTATGGTTTCAAGCATCCACTGGGGCTGTTGGAATGTATCCCTGTGGATGAGTGGTAAGGGGAGCTTCTGTGGTCTCTTTTAAATATTGTACAGTTCTACTTTACACTTAATTATGTAGCTCTCAGCTGGTAAAGAATCTGCCTGCAATGCAGGAGACCCAGGCTGGATTCCTGGGTCGGGAAGATCCCCTGGAGCAGGGATAGGCTACCCGCTCCAGTAATCTTGGGCTTCTCTGGTGACTCAAATGGTAAAAAATCCATCTGCAATGTGGGAGACCTGGGTTTGATCCCTGGGTTGAGAAGATCCCCTGGAGAGTGAAATAGCATCCCATTCCAGTATTCTTGCCTGGAAAATTCCATGGACAGAGGAGCCTGGCGGGCTCCAGTCCATGGAGCTGCAAGAGTCAGACATGACTTAGTGACTAAACACCACCATGCCCCTGTAAGAGGAGAGTGAAACATCCCCCCGAATCACAGCCAGTCAAGATGCCTTTTGGGTACCTTTTCCATATTTGGGCTAGAAATGGTTCTGTTGCTCTGGGAATCCATTAAGCCTGAAGCCACATAGTACAAGTACATTGTTATGCTCTTATTCCCCAGAATCTCCAAGGGTTTCTTCTCCCTTCCCCCACCGATTCCGTCCTGAGAAAGGGCCATGCCACTTCTTGGGATTTGGATAAGAACAAATACAAGCCAGGCTAAACCTTCACCCCATCTTTCCTGGCTCCCCATCTCTCTGGTACAGGAGGGTGATTAGCTTGCTGGCTCGATGTGCCAGGGTCATTCCCAGTACCTCAGGAGCCCTCCATCCCCTTCCCTCTTCTGTCCATATTGCCTGCCTCCCCAAAAGCACTCCTAACGGCTTCCAAATTCATTTCCATGGTTTCAGTTACCCAAGGTCAACCACAGTCCAAAAATGTTACAAGGAAAATTCCAGAAACGAACAATTCATAAAGTTTCAATTGACCACTCTAAGCAGCATGATGAAATCTCATGCTCTGCCTCTGTGTCCTACCAGGGACGTGAATCATCCCTTTGTTCAGAATGCCTGCCCGTTAGTATAGGAAAACCGTAATATATAGGATTTGTCATTATCTATGGTTTCAAGCATCCACTGGGGCTGTTGGAATGTATCCCTGTGGATGAGTGGTAAGGGGAGCTTCTGTGGTCTCTTTTAAATATTGTACAGTTCTACTTTACACTTAATTATGTAGCTCTCAGCTGGTAAAGAATCTGCCTGCAATGCAGGAGACCCAGGCTGGATTCCTGGGTCGGGAAGATCCCCTGGAGCAGGGATAGGCTACCCGCTCCAGTAATCTTGGGCTTCTCTGGTGACTCAAATGGTAAAAAATCCATCTGCAATGTGGGAGACCTGGGTTTGATCCCTGGGTTGAGAAGATCCCCTGGAGAGTGAAATAGCATCCCATTCCAGTATTCTTGCCTGGAAAATTCCATGGACAGAGGAGCCTGGCGGGCTCCAGTCCATGGAGCTGCAAGAGTCAGACATGACTTAGTGACTAAACACCACCATGCCCCTGTAAGAGGAGAGTGAAACATCCCCCCGAATCACAGCCAGTCAAGATGCCTTTTGGGTACCTTTTCCATATTTGGGCTAGAAATGGTTCTGTTGCTCTGGGAATCCATTAAGCCTGAAGCCACATAGTACAAGTACATTGTTATGCTCTTATTCCCCAGAATCTCCAAGGGTTTCTTCTCCCTTCCCCCACCGATTCCGTCCTGAGAAAGGGCCATGCCACTTCTTGGGATTTGGATAAGAACAAATACAAGCCAGGCTAAACCTTCACCCCATCTTTCCTGGCTCCCCATCTCTCTGGTACAGGAGGGTGATTAGCTTGCTGGCTCGATGTGCCAGGGTCATTCCAAGTACCTCAGGGAGCCCTCCATCCCCTTCCCTCTTCTGTCCATATTCTGCCTCCCCAAAAGCACTGTCATCTTCCAATATGGCTCATTCTAGGTCAGAATTCCTTACCCTTTCTGTGACTCAGCAGGGTTGAGACAGACTGGAATATCCCAGAGTACCAGTTTAAGGGAAATCAGAGAAAGTCAAGGAAGCACAGAGCATACTGGATTTGTCCCCAGGGCTCAAAGTGCCTGTCCCATTCCTCATATGAACTCAGACACTGAATTCAGACGACCCACTCCACCTCCTGGTGTCCCAGCTACTGGACCATTATTCTCTGAAAGTGCCATCGTGCCTCCCTACCAAGCCAGAGTCCTAGACAGATCATCCCTGGGATCAAGGCTACGACTGACCCAAGGCCCCATCTTCAGATGAGAGGTAGAGGATATGATTCTTCCCCTAGGAAGTAGTTTAGTTCCGAATTCATCCTTATAGTGGAAAAATTATGAAAATACAACCTTAGAACAAACCTGACATTTATCCAAGATAGTTACCTACACATTGCAGCCTGTGTACATTTGAGGAAAGTAAGTTATCTGACCAAGGCTGAAGGGTTCCATCTAGTGATTCAAAAAGACAAGGACATCCCTGGTCATCCAGTGGTTAAGATTCTGGACTCCCAGTGCTGGGGGCACAGGTTCAATCCCTGGTCAGGGAGCTAGGATCCCACATGCTGCAAGGGTGGCCAAAAGATAAAAAATAAAGAAAAACTAAAGACAAGGACGTGATAAATAAAAAGACAGTGGCACTGGCAGTGAAGGGAACACGTGTGGAACAGAAGTGGGATGGGCATGTGGTAGACATGCCCTGACTTTAAAAAGGAGGATTGCTGTAAGGAACAGTTTGGGTCATTCCAAAGAACACGGAAGTTTCCCCAGACAGTGGTGGGATTTGGGAAGGAAAACATGTAGCCAAATGTGATCCTAGTTAACAGTTCTTGAGTTAGGCCAGAACTGTGCCAGTCACCTTACATAAATCTTCTCCCTTCCTCCTTGCAACTACCATATGCTATAGGAACTAGATATCTGCATTTTACAGAAGGGTTAACAACCTTAAATGCATTCAGGCACTTGGCCAAAGTCACACAAACAAGTGAGTACCAAGCAGAAATTAGAATCCAAGTCATCAGATATTCCAGCCGGGGTCTTGACAGTTTATAGGTACACACTCACACACACACACACACACACACACACACACTCATAGTTGAACTGGGGAGGTGGGAGGCATTAACCACCAGGGCATGCCAGAGGGAGACAGCAAGGAGGAAAGGGAAAGGAATCACCCAATGTCAAGGACCCAACAGACAGGGGATATTTTCCAAAAGGAAGGAGAGTGATGGATTGCAAGGAATGAGGGGTAGGGGGTGGGGGAGGGGAGGACTGACATAACCCCGAGTCCTCGACCCAGCTGATGGAAAAGGAAAGCGTGGAAAGTTGAAAGCCAGATTTCAATTAGGGTATGCACCCCTGGCAAACTCTGAGGATGCAAAGGGATCATCCACCTTGTAGTCAGGATCCAGACAGTCCAGTGGGACCCACTGGCCTGGGAGAAGATGAGGAGGCAGAAGTTAGAACAAACCTGACATTTATCCAAGATAGTTACCTACACATTGCAGCCTGTGTACATTTGAGGAAAGTAAGTTATCTGACCAAGGCTGAAGGGTTCCATCTAGTGATTCAAAAAGACAAGGACATCCCTGGTCATCCAGTGGTTAAGATTCTGGACTCCCAGTGCTGGGGGCACAGGTTCAATCCCTGGTCAGGGAGCTAGGATCCCACATGCTGCAAGGGTGGCCAAAAGATAAAAAATAAAGAAAAACTAAAGACAAGGACGTGATAAATAAAAGACAGTGGCACTGGCAGTGAAGGGAACACGTGTGGAACAGAAGTGGGATGGGCATGTGGTAGACATGCCCTGACTTTAAAAAGGAGGATTGCTGTAAGGAACAGTTTGGGTCATTCCAAAGAACACGGAAGTTTCCCCAGACAGTGGTGGGATTTGGGAAGGAAAACATGTAGCCAAATGTGATCCTAGTTAACAGTTCTTGAGTTAGGCCAGAACTGTGCCAGTCACCTTACATAAATCTTCTCCCTTCCTCCTTGCAACTACCATATGCTATAGGAACTAGATATCTGCATTTTACAGAAGGGTTAACAACCTTAAATGCATTCAGGCACTTGGCCAAAGTCACACAAACAAGTGAGTACCAAGCAGAAATTAGAATCCAAGTCATCAGATATTCCAGCCGGGGTCTTGACAGTTTATAGGTACACACTCACACACACATACACGCATACACACACACACACTCATAGTTGAACTGGGGAGGTGGGAGGCATTAACCACCAGGGCATGCCAGAGGGAGACAGCAAGGAGGAAAGGGAAAGGAATCACCCAATGTCAAGGACCCAACAGACAGGGGATATTTTCCAAAAGGAAGGAGAGTGATGGATTGCAAGGAATGAGGGGTAGGGGGTGGGGGAGGGGAGGACTGACATAACCCCGAGTCCTCGACCCAGCTGATGGAAAAGGAAAGCGTGGAAAGTTGAAAGCCAGATTTCAATTAGGGTATGCACCCCTGGCAAACTCTGAGGATGCAAAAGGGATCATCCACCTTGTAGTCAGGATCCAGACAGTCCAGTGGGACCCACTGGCCTGGGAGAAGATGAGGAGGCAGAAGTCCAAGGACAGAAAAGGCCCACAGAGCAGCAGGGAGCAAAGGAGACAGGTTACCGGGAGGCCGGCACTTGGGTGATCCCTGGAGATAGCAGAATGCAGGCAGGACGGGACTCGCCAGCCTCCAGGGGCCGCGAGCATCCAGTCCGGTTTCCCCTCCTCTGAGCCCCCGGGGCACTGGAGCCCACGAACAGCTGGCTGCCGCCCCAGGTGAAAGGGGCCACAGGTGCCTTGGAGGAGGAAGGAATTCTGCTCCACACCAGCTGACGGCTGGGAGCTGCCAGGCCAGCAGGAGGAGCATTAGCTGCTCTAGGAAGCTTACCCTGGCGTGACAGAGGGAAGGTAACAGTAAGCTGCCTAATATACATTCCTTTTCCACTGGAAAATCTGAAACAGAGAACAATTTGCCCTAAAGCAGGTCGGTTCTTTCTGTTTGTCTGGAAGGGGTGGGACACGGAGTGACGCAAAAGAGCCAGACCTGTAGTTATTAAGCTAATTAAGATCCTGGAAATGAAGCGCTCTCCTTTGGCCCCCGGGTAAAGCCCAGTATGTAGCAGTTCATACAAACAACTCATCTCAGGATCACTGGCGTTGAGTCTATTTTTCGAATCTTCCGGTCCTGTTTCTGTTTGGGAACTATCTCAAAAATCAGCTGCCAGCAGTATGTCATAGACTTTCTCAACCATCTTGAATGCTTGCCATCTCTGACCCCTCCCAGGTAGAACTGTGTTGAAATCGTTTTTGAGTGTGTTTTTAAAGGAAAATTTTTTCAAGGTCTCCTTGAAAAGATGAGCTGGAACTACATGGAGTTTGTGCTTCTGTCCAGCTCTTCTCGAAGGCTCTGAGAACAGCCCAAAACGAGGGCTGTGACCGCTTTTTCTTGGCACTGTTCTCTCTCTTTCGTCGGGTGAGTAAGGAAAGTTCCAAACTGGCACGACAGCCTGGAGGGAAGAGCGATGACGTCAAAGAATTCACTGCAAGAAGGCCCGTATCATAGGCAGTATTCCTTTAAAATCCACAGAGCAAGGGATGCAAAGGATCATCCACCTTGTAGTCAGGATCCAGACAGTCCAGTGGGACCCACTGGCCTGGGAGAAGATGAGGAGGCAGAAGTCCAAGGACAGAAAAGGCCCACAGAGCAGCAGGGAGCAAAGGAGACAGGTTACCGGGAGGCCGGCACTTGGGTGATCCCTGGAGATAGCAGAATGCAGGCAGGACGGGACTCGCCAGCCTCCAGGGGCCGCGAGCATCCAGTCCGGTTTCCCCTCCTCTGAGCCCCCGGGGCACTGGAGCCCACGAACAGCTGGCTGCCGCCCCAGGTGAAAGGGGCCACAGGTGCCTTGGAGGAGGAAGGAATTCTGCTCCACACCAGCTGACGGCTGGGAGCTGCCAGGCCAGCAGGAGGAGCATTAGCTGCTCTAGGAAGCTTACCCTGGCGTGACAGAGGGAAGGTAACAGTAAGCTGCCTAATATACATTCCTTTTCCACTGGAAAATCTGAAACAGAGAACAATTTGCCCTAAAGCAGGTCGGTTCTTTCTGTTTGTCTGGAAGGGGTGGGACACGGAGTGACGCAAAAGAGCCAGACCTGTAGTTATTAAGCTAATTAAGATCCTGGAAATGAAGCGCTCTCCTTTGGCCCCCGGGTAAAGCCCAGTATGTAGCAGTTCATACAAACAACTCATCTCAGGATCACTGGCGTTGAGTCTATTTTTCGAATCTTCCGGTCCTGTTTCTGTTTGGGAACTATCTCAAAAATCAGCTGCCAGCAGTATGTCATAGACTTTCTCAACCATCTTGAATGCTTGCCATCTCTGACCCCTCCCAGGTAGAACTGTGTTGAAATCGTTTTTGAGTGTGTTTTTAAAGGAAAATTTTTTCAAGGTCTCCTTGAAAAGATGAGCTGGAACTACATGGAGTTTGTGCTTCTGTCCAGCTCTTCTCGAAGGCTCTGAGAACAGCCCAAAACGAGGGCTGTGACCGCTTTTTCTTGGCACTGTTCTCTCTCTTTCGTCGGGTGAGTAAGGAAAGTTCCAAACTGGCACGACAGCCTGGAGGGAAGAGCGATGACGTCCAAAGAATTCATCACTCCGTCTTCAACAGTCATCAACTCGTGTTGGCCACTGTATTCAATAGGCAGTATTCCTTTAAAAGTGGGTTGAAATGGTGCACACTGGTTGGAGCAAGATCTCCACTCTCTTCTTTCATGGGAACCCAGATTGAAATACTTCTCAGCCCAAATAACAAACTCCCTGCTTTTGCAAACTCTTCCTGGATTCTGAATTTCAAATATATGTCAGGGAAATCATTAGGAAATGGGAATTAGAGACCTCCTTACAAAGGTGCTTATCACATTGTCACTTACCCTTCCGAATGTGGCTCTAAAACAAAATGAATTCTTTATGCCAGGCTCACATTTTACTTGCTGGGGATTTTAACCACATGAAGCAAATTCCAGTAAGAAGCTTTAAAAATTTCCCAGCTACAGAAATGCTGGCAGTGGCAGGACTGGGCTGGGGATAAGAATGGGGGCAAGGTAGGTAGAAATAGCTTTGAATTTTGGTAAACTCTAGCCAAGTCATGCAAGTTTATATTACAGACTGTTTAAAAAGAGTCTGTGGAATATCCCTAGGAGATGAGTCAATAGAAGATACTCTGGAGGGAGTCAGACTGCTCTCGAGAAAGGAGGAGCTACTCACAAGTAGCTTGTCACTTCCTTCCTCCTTTCTTCTTTCCCTCTTTCTTCATGTCTTTTTAGAAGAGTCTGGTCTTACTGAGACAATGAGAATTTACATCATCAGTATTAACAGTCACACGATCACTTCCATTTTCTGTTAGCAGGTGAAAGTGAAAAGAAAAACTATGACCAGGAGGTTCCAGTTCTCGCTCAAGATCTAGCCTTGTTATTTATTCCCAGAGTCACTGGAAACTTCCCGTTGTGGGATTTGGTGAACTCAAATGATAGTCTCCACATCCTGACCATGTTTACATGACAGTCAGCAATAGGTCTGGCATGAAATAGATCAGGGCTGAAATCTTGGCATCTACCCTTCCACGTGTATTCTTCCTTGGAACAAAATGAATGCCATCCCACAGAGGAGGGTGGATGCATGGCTAACACACACACACACACACAATGCACAAATAGAAATGAGGAGGCCTATTCTCTTGGGCCATGAATTTCCTAGCAGGCCCCTTGCCATCAGTCAAATATCCTGAAATGAAAGGTTTTCCTCTAGGACCCCAGAGGTGTCTGCCTCCACTCTGGACAACTTTTCACATTCTTGACCATCTGTAGAGTGCAAAAGAAAAAGATCACTTTCCAGAAGGTTAGTGGCCTGGGTTTTGTCTCTACTCCTTCAGGGATTTGAATTTCAAGACTTAAATTTCAGCTTATTTCTTTAGCTCTGATGATTTCTGAAGGTCTAAAGGCAGCTCTGAACTCCCTCATTGTCCACAGTGGACTAGGAACACAGACCAGGACTCAGCACCTGCTGGAGACAAGCCTTAACTCCACACATCCAAGCTGTGTGGCCACAGAATTTCTTCTGCAAAGCAGAGACAAAAATATCTAGATTATAGGTTCTTGGAAGGACTGAATTCTTTAAACATGTATGAAGCTCCAGACCTATGGAATAGGCCATAATGCTAGTACTCTCCTTCCTAAACTGCTGTGATTTCAAGCATCACAGAATCTGGAAAGGTTGCCTGTCTGGAACACAACTAGGTAACTTAGTCTAAAATATTGCCCACACTAACTTCTTACTTGTAGTAGAATGAAAATTATGGGCTTCCTAGGTGGCGCTAGAGGTAAAGAACTCACTGCCAATGCAGGAGATGTAAGAGATGCAGGTTCAGTCCCTGGATCAGGAAGATCTCCTGGAGGAGGGCATGGAAACCCACTCCAGTATTCTTGCCTGGAGAATTCCATGGACAGAGAAGCCTGGCAGGCTACGGTTCATAGGGTCATAAAGAGTAGGACAAGACTGAAGCAACTTAGCACGTACACATGCATAGAATGAAAATTATACAAATCTGAGTCAGTACAACTGAAAAATACTCATGAGATCAAAGTATTGTATAGTTCATATCTTATAGGAGATATTTTACATTTTTCCCTTTGTTCCAGTTCACTCAGAAATAAAAGAAATGATATATGCTAAACCAAACTGGGAAAACGATGTCTTTACAAAGTTTACATTGCTAATTAAATTAAGATTTCTAACAGATCAAGGCCAAATGACTGGGTTCAGCCAAATATTTCCTTTGATCTTGAGAATTTTTTTACTTCAAAGCCTAGCCAGTGGGATCGCAAGGCTGCCGGGGGTCCTCCGTCCCTACAATGAGGGGCTCGTGGTGGAAGAACTTGTGACGGTCTGCTTCAGAGCACGGATCCTGCAGAGACTGGCCCCACACAGCCAGACCCGGCGTGAAATGTCTTCAGAGAAAATAAACAAGTCAGAAGCTGTGGGCTTGAGGAGCTTGCATCTTTCATCTACGCATATTCCATGAGAAAGTCACTTGATCTCAATCTTCCTGTGAAATGGGACTATAAAACCTGACCTATTTATCTTGTAGATTTGATATAATGTTGGGTCTTTGGATACACCAAATACTGAAATCAGACCGAAAACAAAAATCCCAGCAGGGAGACTTGCCTGGTGGTCCAGGGGTAAAGAATCTGCCTCGCAGTGAAGGAGACGCAGGTTCAATCCTGATCAGGGAACTAAGATCCCACATGCTCCCAGAGGAAATCAGCCTATGTGCTCCAGAGCCCAGGTGCCTCACCGAAAGATAGCACAGAACACAGCAAAGATCCCACGGTAACTCAGACCTGCTGCAGCCAAATAAATGAATAATACAGTAAAACCTCAGCAGGGTCCTAGAGCAGCTCCTTTCTCTCCCATAAAGAGTTTGTTCACCATCGTATCTCAGGTCCTTTAACGCTAGGTGTTCACCAATTCTTTGCTGAATAAGGGAGGGACACCTAAAGAGAGCAGTAAATGGTGGACCCAGGACTGCTTGCCACTTAGGTTTGCTGTTCCCTCTTCTCAGACCATCCCATGTGTCCTGCCAGTGCAGCCCTCATTCTACTTAATCCTGTAGGTGCCATGTGCTAAGTCACTTCAGTTGTGTCTGACTCTGTGCAGCCCTATGGACTGTAGCCTGCCAGGATCCTCTGTCCATAGGATTCTTCAGGCAAGAATCTTTAGTGGGTTGTCAAGCCCTCAGTTCACTCAGAAATAAAAGAAATGATATATGCTAAACCAAACTGGGAAAACGATGTCTTTACAAAGTTTACATTGCTAATTAAATTAAGATTTCTAACAGATCAAGGCCAAATGACTGGGTTCAGCCAAATATTTCCTTTGATCTTGAGAATTTTTTTACTTCAAAGCCTAGCCAGTGGGATCGCAAGGCTGCCCGGGGCTCCTCCCGTCCCTACAATGAGGGGCTCGTGGTGGAAGAACTTGTGACGGTCTGCTTCAGAGCACGGATCCTGCAGAGACTGGCCCCACACAGCCAGACCCGGCGTGAAATGTCTTCAGAGAAAATAAACAAGTCAGAAGCTGTGGGCTTGAGGAGCTTGCATCTTTCATCTACGCATATTCCATGAGAAAGTCACTTGATCTCAATCTTCCTGTGAAATGGGACTATAAAACCTGACCTATTTATCTTGTAGATTTGATATAATGTTGGGTCTTTGGATACACCAAATACTGAAATCAGACCGAAAACAAAAATCCCAGCAGGGAGACTTGCCTGGTGGTCCAGGGGTAAAGAATCTGCCTCGCAGTGAAGGAGACGCAGGTTCAATCCTGATCAGGGAACTAAGATCCCACATGCTCCCAGAGGAAATCAGCCTATGTGCTCCAGAGCCCAGGTGCCTCACCGAAAGATAGCACAGAACACAGCAAAGATCCCACGGTAACTCAGACCTGCTGCAGCCAAATAAATGAATAATACAGTAAAACCTCAGCAGGGTCCTAGAGCAGCTCCTTTCTCTCCCATAAAGAGTTTGTTCACCATCGTATCTCAGGTCCTTTAACGCTAGGTGTTCACCAATTCTTTGCTGAATAAGGGAGGGACACCTAAAGAGAGCAGTAAATGGTGGACCCAGGACTGCTTGCCACTTAGGTTTGCTGTTCCCTCTTCTCAGACCATCCCATGTGTCCTGCCAGTGCAGCCCTCATTCTACTTAATCCTGTAGGTGCCATGTGCTAAGTCACTTCAGTTGTGTCTGACTCTGTGCAGCCCTATGGACTGTAGCCTGCCAGGATCCTCTGTCCATAGGATTCTTCAGGCAAGAATCTTTAGTGGGTTGTCAAGCCCTCCACAAGGGGATCTTCCTGACACAAGGATCAAACCTGTATCTCTTGCATCCACTGCATTGGCAGGAAGCCCACTTAATCCTGTTTCTCAGTCATGTCTGACTCCTTGAGACCGCCACAAACTGCAGCACACCAGGCTTCCCCGTCCCTCACTGTTTCCTGGAGTTTGCTCAAACCCACATCCATTGAGTCGGCGGTGCCATCCAAACATCTCATCTTCTGAGGCCCCCTTCTCCCTGCCCTCAGCCTTCCCCAGCATCGGGGTCTTTTCTAATGAGTCAACTCTTCACATCAGGTGTCCAAAGGATTGTAGCTTCAACATCGGTACTTCCAATGAATATGGAGGGTTGATTTCCTTTGGGATTGACTGGTTTGATCTCCTTGCTGTTCAAGGGACTCTCAAGAGTCTTCTCCAGCACCACAGTCTGAAAATATCAATTTTTGGTGCTCAGCCTTATTTATGGTTCAACTCTCACGTCTGTAACAGGACTACTGAAAGTAGCTAAAAAAACAAATACCAGGCTTGGGTTGGCGGGGACAGGGGCAATGGAGAAGAAGGTAAGGGCACCTAGCAGCAGGGGAGAAAAGGGGGGTGGCTCTGGGGACAGAAGGGGACTTCCAGCAACACCTGCGCATGAGTGCCTGGTCTGTCCCAGCTCCGTGTGTCCCGTGCTGTCGTGGTCAGCATCTCAGGATTATTCCCTTAAGCCCATGTTTATTTCTAACTAAATGGACTGAACATTCATAGGTTTCCAAAGTTTCATCAGCGTCAGAAGACAGTCACCCTCCTTATCAGTGAAACATAACTTCAGGTCAGCCCGAAATCTTAGTCGTGGGGGAGGGAGACGGGGGAACTCGGGCTTCGACTCCTTGATGAGAACATAATGAATAGACTTGAGGACTCTGCACTGCCACCTGCCAGGCATGTTTCTCAAGTCTCTCTACCTCTCTGAGTGTCTCTTATCCATATTACCTCTGGACAAGCTTCATTTATCAGAATCAGAGATAAGGGCAGGAGCTGAAGGACCGAACTTTGTGGTAATACGAGCTCCAGGGTAAGCAGGCGTAGAATCTCCCTGTGAGGGCTCTGTCTAGATATTTCGCCATAAGGGCTTCCTGGCCTCTGATGGATGATTCTTCTCTGACATTGGGATTGTTTCCTAATCTGTGTCAGCTGTGAGTCAGCCCCTGGAGGAAGCACGATTGTATGGGCCAGCAGGATCGGGAATTCCAAAAGGAGACTCACTCAAAGACACGTACAATAGTAGTCGGGATGTTTGAGGCTGAACGTCACAGGAAACCCGCCTGAAGTAGCTTAAGCACAAGGATGTGTATTCGTCTCATACACCAAGAAGTCTAGTGACATGGTGGTTTCCAGGGTTATGCTGTTCTCTCGGTTCTAGAAAGGCAGGACGTGCCACAGTGAGGGGCCCGGCCTCTGTGCTCGGTGTCCCTGGGTTCGGATCTCAGCCGTGGTGCTTCTTGGTTGTGAAACTTCCAGAAAGTGAACTACCTGAGCCTTAGTTCTGTGCTCTGTGAAATTGGAGATAACTTAGCACCTTCCTCCCAGGGGTCTTGCCAGCATTAAATTAGTTAGTACTAAATTATTAAATCAGTATGTGGAAACTGCTTAGCCAGGGCCTGACGTATGATAAGCACTATATAAATGTTAAGGGTTTTATTTGTTGGTTTTTGGCTGTGAGGCATGTGGGATCTTAGTTCCCCAACCAGGGATTGGGACTGGTCCTCAGCAAAGAGAGCAGAGGGTCCTAATCACTGGACTGCCAGGGAATTCCCAGTAAATGTTCATTTTTATCATCTTTATTTATTAATGTTATCTTCTCCTCAACACGAGGGGGTTGCCGAGCCACCAAGCGGCACTCTGCACAGGACAATGTGTAGGGCCGGGAGGACAGTGTGGGCGGGAGGTGAGAATGACCCGCGCTTCCTAGTGCAGCCCTCTCCTCCACCAGGATGAAACTTCTTTCCCAGGCACCTGCATCCCTTTGCACCGGAGCCTGGAGGTCATCAGGACTGGGCCAGGTGGCCATGTCTGACCATACCAGGCAAAGAGGACCAGAACCATCAGGGTTTGGTGTCTTCTTACAATCTGATATGGCAGCCATTATCCACGGGAAGCAATTGGGAATTACATGACAATTAGTTAAACTTAGAAATTCAGGGGCCTCCCTGGTGGTCCAGAGACTAAAACTCTGAGCTCCCACTGTAGGGGGGCCTAGTCAGGGAACTAAGATCCCACATGCCACTCAGTGCAGCCAAATATATATATATATATATATATATATTATAAATTCAGTTGCTCGCTTAAACAAGCCACATTTCAAGGGCTCAGTAGCCACATGTGGCCAGAGATCTCCAGAAGGACAGTTCAGATAGAAACCACACTCACAGAAAGTTCTATTGAACGACACTAAAATCCAAGTTCATACGCAGAAGTGCCAACTTCCCTAAGGACATTTCCTCGTGTGTGTAAACAAATTCATGGCTCTGTTCACAAGCAGGATGTGGAGGTGAACATTGGGCTGATCATCAACCACAAAGGAAGGCCCGAAGGAAGACCAGCCTAGACACTGGTGTGAATGTGGAGGTGGGAGAAGGAGATAACTTAGCACCTTCCTCCCAGGGTCTTGCAAGCATTAAATTAGTTAGTACTAAATTATTAAATCAGTATGTGGAAACTGCTTAGCCAGGGCCTGACGTATGATAAGCACTATATAAATGTTAAGGGTTTTATTTGTTGGTTTTTGGCTGTGAGGCATGTGGGATCTTAGTTCCCCAACCAGGGATTGGGACTGGTCCTCAGCAAAGAGAGCAGAGGGTCCTAATCACTGGACTGCCAGGGAATTCCCAGTAAATGTTCATTTTTATCATCTTTATTTATTAATGTTATCTTCTCCTCAACACGAGGGGGTTGCCGAGCCACCAAGCGGCACTCTGCACAGGACAATGTGTAGGGCCGGGAGGACAGTGTGGGCGGGAGGTGAGAATGACCCGCGCTTCCTAGTGCAGCCCTCTCCTCCACCAGGATGAAACTTCTTTCCCAGGCACCTGCATCCCTTTGCACCGGAGCCTGGAGGTCATCAGGACTGGGCCAGGTGGCCATGTCTGACCATACCAGGCAAAGAGGACCAGAACCATCAGGGTTTGGTGTCTTCTTACAATCTGATATGGCAGCCATTATCCACGGGAAGCAATTGGGAATTACATGACAATTAGTTAAACTTAGAAATTCAGGGGCCTCCCTGGTGGTCCAGAGACTAAAACTCTGAGCTCCCACTGTAGGGGGGCCTAGTCAGGGAACTAAGATCCCACATGCCACTCAGTGCAGCCAAATATATATATATATATATATATATATATTATAAATTCAGTTGCTCGCTTAAACAAGCCACATTTCAAGGGCTCAGTAGCCACATGTGGCCAGAGATCTCCAGAAGGACAGTTCAGATAGAAACCACACTCACAGAAAGTTCTATTGAACGACACTAAAATCCAAGTTCATACGCAGAAGTGCCAACTTCCCTAAGGACATTTCCTCGTGTGTGTAAACAAATTCATGGCTCTGTTCACAAGCAGGATGTGGAGGTGAACATTGGGCTGATCATCAACCACAAAGGAAGGCCCGAAGGAAGACCAGCCTAGACACTGGTGTGAATGTGGAGGTGGGAGAAGGAGTAGGCCAGGAAAGTTAAGGAAGCTCAAGCATTACAGTTCAAGTTTACCCCACTGGACTCTGTGCCCACTAGGCTCCCATACACACAAGAGCCCAGCTATTTAATGATGGTGGGAATTCGGATTATTAAGAAGAATGTGCCAGACTGCCATCTGAGGCATTTCAGATACTAAAGGACAAAAATGAGCCTCCAGTCCTCCTGTAGCCTGCCCCCAGCCCACCTAGTGTTACAACAACTCTCTTGCAAACCACCACACTGATGTTAGCTATTTTTGTGGTCATGTAAAATGGGGAAAATAACCATTTCTCACTTTGCCTAATTACCCTGAGGCACCATGGACAATATGACAAAGCCCTCAGGAAAGTTCTGCAAAAGGCAGCAGTGGGATCATCCTTGCTTACCCAAGGGGTCATGGGCAGCAATGAAGTCCTCAGTGCACCCCTACGTGTCTGAGAAGGTGTTGGTTGATGGCAGCATGAACAAAGTTGAAATAATCCTGATAACTAATGTGTGGTTATTCCTAAATGTATGCCATGCATTTGCCTGGGGTCAGGAAGTAGCCATGTGGGACATGCACCTGGAAGGTTCTGCTGCCAAGCCCAAGCCCTCTGCCACACTTCCTTCCCGGATCTCCAGATGACCACGCTCTTTAGGATAATGGCACTCAAGTTCCTGCCTGCAGTAGAATCATCCCAAAAGCTTGTTGAAACACCACTCTTGGGGCCAGTAGCAAGCTACAGCAGGTCCTGTTATCCACTCCGGAGGGCTGATTGTGTGTATCTCTTTCCAACTCAGTAACAACACATTTGATAACTTTGCTTTGGTAGCTCGAATGAAGTCATAATGGTAGAATTTAAACCACAGGAATCAGCCAACTCTAAGGCATATTTTCTCCTGGTGAGCCCGTTGTTAAACCTTTATCAACACATCACCGAAAGCCTCTGATTCTGTAAATCTTGGATAGGGACTTGAGAATTTTCATTTGAAGTAAGTTCCTAGGTGAAACTAGTTCTGCCAGTCCAGGGACCATACTTTGAGAGCCACTTCAAAGAGCCCTGAAATGGATACCGGGTTCTTAACTGAAGTCATCACTAGTGTGAAAATCCTGTAAGTCTCAGCAAAGAGTGTTGGCTGTAGATGATCCTACATCAAATAGATACTAGTAAGAGCTAATGCTTACAGAGTGTTGACTGTAGGTAGCTACTGTCCTATCAGGCCATACATTAACTCAGTCCTCTCAACAACCCTGGACAGTAGACGCTGTAATCATAGATGAGGCTGAAACATGAGACAGTCAGGGTTGCACAGGGAGTCAGTGGAGCTGCTGGGATTGAACATGGGCAGTCTGGTTCCAGGGCCACAGGTTTCAGTGGTTCCACAAATCACAGATTAGACCACAGATGTAAGAAGAAGAAGGGGACGAGAGGAGCAGAGAAGGGGAGAGGTGAGGAAGAGTTGGGGAGAAAAAGAAGGGGAATTTCAAAGAGCATACATATTTAAGGGAACTTGAATTTATTTCTCCCAACTAGACTTTCCTAACTTTAAAGGGAAAAAAATAGACAAAGGTGTTTTCACTGTCCTTTCTCCAACATCCTGAGTGTAAAGAGACACAGCTGATGAGAAAACCATTCTCCTAGACTGGGGTAGGGGTCAGTAAAATTTTCCTATGAAGGACAGGATTGTTGCAAATACTCAATTCTGTTGTGACTGGAAGCAGTCATAGAAGGCACATCAGAATGAAAATATGCCTAAGAGTTTGCAGGGCACCTTAGTAAAATTTTACAAAAATAAGCACTGACCCTACTCGCTTGTGGCCTATAATTTGAAGACCTGTTCTAGAGTCACCTATGAGTTATTTCTTATTCTAAACTAACTAGCAGGAACTATTATTGTTGTTTAACCACTAAATCATGTCCACCATTTTTGAGACCCCACGGACTGTTAGCTTACCAGGCTTCTCTGTCCATGGGACTTCCCAGGCAAGAATAGTGGAGTGGGTTGCCATTTCCTCTTCCAGAGGATCTTCCCAACCCAGGGACTGAACCTTTATCTCCTGCATTGGCAGGTGGATTCTTTACCACTGAGCCAAGAAAGTCCCTAGCGAAATTATACCTTCATTAAATTTAGACAAAATTTTAGCCAAAAAAAAAAAAGATACACGCCAGTATATTTGAGTAATCATTTAACAGATAAGAATCTGGTTCAATCTTTGTGTTGGGAAGATCCCCTGGAGAAGGGACTGGTTACCCACTCCAATTCTAATAGCTCATCCATGGAGTTACAAAGAGTCTGAGCAACTTTCACTTTCACTATTGGGAACTTCTTAAGAAGAAGATCCGTTTCTCTGGTTCTAGTTTGCTTAGAGAAGTTCTTCCTCGGTTTTAGATTATGACCGTAGTCTTAGTTGGCTGGGAAATCATGCTACTGAGATAGAGGTCCACAGATCCAAAGCTTGACTCAGTTTCAGTTCTCTGGGTCAAGAGGGGAACCAGAGTAAGGACCTCATTTGGTCACCCCAAATACATCATAAATTGTCTAGACCTGATTCAGAATGTGTAGCTTATACGTCAGCAGGGTAATCTTTCTTATTAAAAGGCAAAATATTCACTCCATTTTATAAACCAACAGTGATGCCAAAGAATATGAAGGTGGTGTTAACTCTGAGATTGCTACCTTCTTGGTGAATGCCCCCATAACTGTCTCCTACCCTCTAACCTGTTCTCCATGCCTCCCAGTCTTCACTGCCCTGATTGACTTTCTTAATGTCCATCCTTGATCCTTTACTCTCCTATCGCAGAAACTCTCTCTGAGTTACTGTTGCATACTGACTTAAGGCCAAACTCCTCAGAACAGCATTCAAGAGTTGGTATGATCTGGCTTCATTTCTCTCTCTCTCTCAGTTTATCTCAAATTCACTCAATTTCTATACTGGCAAAATCATGCACTGAATAAGATTTAAGGCCTTAGTCAAATGAGACAATGTTTCAGCAAATATCACATACTCATGGAAAAACCATAAATCATGGCCAAGAGAAAGACAGAGTTGAAGGCAGGAAGATAATCTAGAAACCAAAGGAAGAATGTGGGACAAAGATTCAGAAATGAGGCAGTAGAATATGACACTACCCTGCTTCTAGGTTGTCTGAACAACTCTGTGACCTTAAGAGAAAAATACAGCTAATGTTCCAGGTCAGTCTTTTCCAAACTCACCTTTCTGTTAGAATCACTTGGGCATCTTTTAAACATAAATATTAAATGTGTTAGCGCATTTGGAAAACTCAGCAGTGGCCATGGGACTGGAAAAGGTCAATTTTCATTCCAACTCCAAAGAAGGGCAATGCCAAGAATGTTCAAATGACTGCACAACTGTGCTCATTTTACATGCTAGCAAGGTAGTGTT
Organism: Tragulus kanchil; assembly: GCA_022376925.1. Lineage (NCBI taxonomy): Eukaryota > Metazoa > Chordata > Mammalia > Artiodactyla > Tragulidae > Tragulus > Tragulus kanchil. The sequence goes on from JAIOJX010000004.1 coordinate 150,890,920, forward strand.
CAAAATCCTTCAAGCTAGCTGTCAGCTGTATGTGAACCGAGAACTTCCAGATGTACAAGCTAGGTTTCTAAGAAGCTGAGGAACCAAAAATCAAATTGCCAATGTTTGTTGCATCATGGAGAAGGCAAGGGAGTTCCAGAGAAACATTTACTTCTGCTTCATTGAGTACGCTAAAGCTTTTGATTGTGTGGGTGCAATTTTAAAAGGAAAAGAAACGTGCATTTGTCACCCCAAATACATCATAAATTGTCTAGACCTGATTCAGAATGTGTAGCTTATACGTCAGCAGGGTAATCTTTCTTATTAAAAGGCAAAATATTCACTCCATTTTATAAACCAACAGTGATGCCAAAGAATATGAAGGTGGTGTTAACTCTGAGATTGCTACCTTCTTGGTGAATGCCCCCATAACTGTCTCCTACCCTCTAACCTGTTCTCCATGCCTCCCAGTCTTCACTGCCCTGATTGACTTTCTTAATGTCCATCCTTGATCCTTTACTCTCCTATCGCAGAAACTCTCTCTGAGTTACTGTTGCATACTGACTTAAGGCCAAACTCCTCAGAACAGCATTCAAGAGTTGGTATGATCTGGCTTCATTTCTCTCTCTCTGGGTGTTTATCTCAAATTCACTCAATTTCTATACTGGCAAAATCATGCACTGAATAAGATTTAAGGCCTTAGTCAAATGAGACAATGTTTCAGCAAATATCACATACTCATGGAAAAACCATAAATCATGGCCAAGAGAAAGACAGAGTTGAAGGCAGGAAGATAATCTAGAAACCAAAGGAAGAATGTGGGACAAAGATTCAGAAATGAGGCAGTAGAATATGACACTACCCTGCTTCTAGGTTGTCTGAACAACTCTGTGACCTTAAGAGAAAAATACAGCTAATGTTCCAGGTCAGTCTTTTCCAAACTCACCTTTCTGTTAGAATCACTTGGGCATCTTTTAAACATAAATATTAAATGTGTTAGCGCATTTGGAAAACTCAGCAGTGGCCATGGGACTGGAAAAGGTCAATTTTCATTCCAACTCCAAAGAAGGGCAATGCCAAGAATGTTCAAATGACTGCACAACTGTGCTCATTTTACATGCTAGCAAGGTAGTGTTCAAAATCCTTCAAGCTAGCTGTCAGCTGTATGTGAACCGAGAACTTCCAGATGTACAAGCTAGGTTTCTAAGAAGCTGAGGAACCAAAAATCAAATTGCCAATGTTTGTTGCATCATGGAGAAGGCAAGGGAGTTCCAGAGAAACATTTACTTCTGCTTCATTGAGTACGCTAAAGCTTTTGATTGTGTGGGTCACAACAGACTGTGGAAACTTCTTCAAGAGATGGGAATACCAGACCACCTTAACTGTCTGCTGAGAGTATGCAGGTCAAGAAGCAATAGAACCAGAATGACACAATGGACTGGTTCAAAATTGGGAAAGGAATATGTCAAGGCTGTATACTGTTATTCTGCTTATTTAACTTATGTGAAGAGTACACCATGCAAAATGCTAGGGTGAGTGAGTCACAGGCTAGAATCAAGATTGCCAGAAGAAATATCAACAACCTCAGATATGCAAATGATACCACTCTAATGGCAGAAAGTGAAAAGGAACGAAAGAGCCTCTTGATGATGTGAAAGAGGAGAGTGAGAACACTGACTTAAAAGTGAGTATTCAAAATACTAAGATTATGGCATTTGGTTACATCATTTCATGGCAAATGGAAGGGGAAAAGTGGAAGCAGTGACAGATTTTATTTTCTTGGTTTTCAAAATCACTGTCGATGGTTAGGCTGCAGCCCTAAAGTTAAAAGGTCCTTGCTCCTTGGAAGGAAAGATATGAAAAACCTAGACAGCATATTTAAAAATCAGAGATATAACTTTGCTGACAAACGTGCACATAAAATGCTATGGTTGGGCTTCCCTAATAGTCCAGTGGGTGGAGAATCTGCCTTGCAGTGCAGGGGGCACTGGTTCGATCCCTGGCCCGAAAGGATCCCACGTGCCTTGGAGCAGCTGCACTGGTGTGTCCGATTACAAGCCAGTGCTCTGGAGCCCACGTGCCCAGGGCCGGTGCTCTGCCTTGAGAGGGGCCACTGTGATGGGAGATCCACACAGACCAAAGAATAAAGATGGATGAAAATAAATACAAAGCCAATAAAAGAAGCCAAAATTAATAAAACACAAAAAACTGTGGTTGGGCTTCTCTGGTGGCCCAGTGAGTAAGGACACCGCCTTGCAATGCAAGGGGTGCTAGTTTGATCCCTGGCCTGGGAAGATCCCACGTGCCTCAGAGCAGCTGCACCAATGTGTCTGACCACCGAGCCAGAGCTCTGGAGCACATGCGCCCAGAGCCAGTGCTCTGTGACGAGAGAGGCCACTGTGATCGGAGACCCACACAGGTCAAAGAACAGAAATGGATGAAAAATGGATAAATGGAAGACCAATAGAAGTGGCAAAAAAAAAAAAAAAAAAGCTATGGTTTTTCTGGTAGTCATGTACGGATATAAGAGCTGGACCATAAAGAAGGCTGACACTGAAGAATTGATGCTTTTGAATTGTGGTGCTGGAGAAGACTCTCGAGAGTCCCTTGAATTGCAAGGAGATCAAAACAGTTGTTTCTAAAGGAAATCATCCGTGAGTATTCATTGTAAAGACTGGTGCTGGGTTAAAACCTCCAATACTTTGGCCACCTGATGTGAAGAGCTGATTCACTGAAAAGACCCTGATGCTGGGAAAGATTCAAAGCAAGAGAAGAGGACGGCAGAGGCGAAATGGCTAGAAAGTGTCACTGACTCAATGGACATAATTTGAGCCCGCTCCAGGAAAAGGTGCGGGACAGAGGAATCTGATGTGCTGTAGTTCATGGAGCCGCAAAGAGCCACACATGGCTTAGCGACTGTACAACAACAACAACTTTAATAGTCCCCATCCCCTTCCCAGGAAAAGGGCCAGAGAATCTGAATTTCATTATAGCAAATGCTTAGATCCTTTTTATGATTGTTCAAGCTTGGGAAAATACTGACTTCAAATTAAAATCACCTGGAGGCTGTACAGAGACAGTACATGAAGAGACCACGGAAGGTGTGCTGGAGGACGGCCCAGCCCAGGTTCCAGCCAACAGCAAGGCTCAGCCGCCAGACAGACATGTGTGAAGATGCATCCAGAGGACCCCAGACTCCAGGCACCAGCACATCCCAGCTGAGGCCCCCAACGTCATGAAACAGAGATAAGTTACCCCCTCGTTGTCCTGTGTGAATTCCTGACCAGCAGAATCCAGGAGCCCAATAAAATGGTTGTTTTATGGTTTTCGAAAAAAAAAAAAATCATCTAGAGAGCTTCTTAAAAAATGCTGTAGCTTGGGTCTTGTCCCCAAGACATTCTGATTTATTTTGTCTACAGTAGGATCTGGTATTAATTTTTCTCCTGCTTTTTATTATACAAAAATGTAACATTAAGAAGAGTAGAGAATAATACATGGAAATTTGTGAACCCATCACAATTGTGAATATTTCACAAGATAATAGATTGAGAGATGATAGATGATAAAGAGAGATGATAGATATATAGAAACACAGACAGATACATAGACACAGGCAAATTACATGTAGCTGAACTATTTGAATATAATTCACAGTTTTGGGCCAAGTAAAATTCACAGGAAGTGTGTATTTACGCCACATCAGGTGGCATATAATATCAGGTTGTCATACAGTTAGTGATCCTGACCATGACCCTGTGATTAAGTGGGTGACTATCATATTTCTCCAGTAAAACTCATTATTCTATTAGCAGTTAGCAAGGAATGTGCAAAGTGGTACTGTGGCTCATGAATGTCTCGATTCTCCAACAAAATTCCATCTAGTAGTTTTAGCATCTATGGGTGGCTCTTGCCTAGAATTATCTGATTAGAAGTTGCAAAAAGCTCTCCGCCCCTCCCCACTTTTTTTTGTTAAGGCCTAATCCATGTAGACAAAAAGGTTGCTATTTTTTCCTGTTCAGTTTGTAGGTCTCAACAAATGTATGTGTCTATTTGTACAACCACCCCCCACCCCACCGCACACACTCTATGGAATAGTTCCACTCCATACAACAGCCCCCCAGTAGCCCCCCACATCCTGGTATAGTCAGCCCCCAATCCCAGCCCTAGGCCACCACTAGTGTATTTTCTGTCCCTTTAGACTTGGCTTTTCCAGAATGTCACATACATGGAATCATACATGGTGTAGCCTTTTGAGTTTGGCTTCTTTTAGTTAACAGAATGTGTTTGAGGCCCATCCATATCATTCGTGTATCAGTTGGTTTTTCCTGTATACCACTGAATAGCATTCCACGGCAGGAATGCCCTGCAGTCTGTTTGGCCATTCCAAGGTGAGGAGCATCTTGGTTGTTTATAGTGTGAAGCAATTACAAAAAACCATACAAACATTTTCATCCAGGTCTTCGTGTGAACTTACGCTTTCCTTCGCTGGGATAAATACTTAGGAAAAGGATTTCTGGGTTGTTTAGCAAGTGTATGTTTACCTTTATAAGAAAATACTGAATGCTTTTCTGCAGTTAAATGGTCATTTTTTAAATTCCATCCTCCTTTACTGGCAGTCTCCTATGGTGGTGAAAAACATTTTCTCTTTAACTTGAGATGAGCTATGCCTCTTATCATAAAGGTAAAGTAACGTTAATTCTTTGCTTTATTACCAATTTTAGAGAGTTTTTATAGAAATCACCTCCAGTGGTAAGCACCCGCTCTTTCTTTTGCAGTTTTTTTCCTATTTGAATATGATTAACAGTTTTGGGCCAGGTAAAATTCACAGGAAGTGTGTATTTACGCCACATCAGGTGGCATATAATATCAGGTTGTCATACAGTTAGTGATCCTGACCATGACCCTGTGATTAAGTGGGTGACTATCATATTTCTCCAGTAAAACTCATTATTCTATTAGCAGTTAGCAAGGAATGTGCAAAGTGGTACTGTGGCTCATGAATGTCTCGATTCTCCAACAAAATTCCATCTAGTAGTTTTAGCATCTATGGGTGGCTCTTGCCTAGAATTATCTGATTAGAAGTTGCAAAAAGCTCTCCGCCCCTCCCCACTTTTTTTTGTTAAGGCCTAATCCATGTAGACAAAAAGGTTGCTATTTTTTCCTGTTCAGTTTGTAGGTCTCAACAAATGTATGTGTCTATTTGTACAACCACCCCCCACCCCACCGCACACACTCTATGGAATAGTTCCACTCCATACAACAGCCCCCCAGTAGCCCCCCACATCCTGGTATAGTCAGCCCCCAATCCCAGCCCTAGGCCACCACTAGTGTATTTTCTGTCCCTTTAGACTTGGCTTTTCCAGAATGTCACATACATGGAATCATACATGGTGTAGCCTTTTGAGTTTGGCTTCTTTTAGTTAACAGAATGTGTTTGAGGCCCATCCATATCATTCGTGTATCAGTTGGTTTTTCCTGTATACCACTGAATAGCATTCCACGGCAGGAATGCCCTGCAGTCTGTTTGGCCATTCCAAGGTGAGGAGCATCTTGGTTGTTTATAGTGTGAAGCAATTACAAAAAACCATACAAACATTTTCATCCAGGTCTTCGTGTGAACTTACGCTTTCCTTCGCTGGGATAAATACTTAGGAAAAGGATTTCTGGGTTGTTTAGCAAGTGTATGTTTACCTTTATAAGAAAATACTGAATGCTTTTCTGCAGTTAAATGGTCATTTTTTAAATTCCATCCTCCTTTACTGGCAGTCTCCTATGGTGGTGAAAAACATTTTCTCTTTAACTTGAGATGAGCTATGCCTCTTATCATAAAGGTAAAGTAAACGTTAATTCTTTTTGCTTTATTACCAATTTTAGAGAGTTTTTATAGAAATCACCTCCAGTGGTAACAAGCAAGGCTTTTTGTTTCTCTGTCTCTTTCTTTTCTGTAACTATGGACTTCTGGATTTATTTTACAATCAATAACATTTATCATTCTTTTAGAGTCTCAAAGTGTCCCAGATTTGCCTAATGGGATAGCTATCAAGTTGGTCTTCTGACCTTTCGATGACTTCGTTAGCCTTGAACACTTTTTTTCCTTTCTGACGTAAGATTCCCATTCTCACCTTGAACTTGTCTTGACCCAAGCCTAGAAATGACCATTTCTCTGAAAGGGCTGATTTCTTTCAATGATTCTTAGAAACTAAGTGGCCAGTAGCCTTCTTGTGGCTACTGGGATGTCATCACTTTCAGGTTCTTTCAATAGAAAGACACACACACTTTAAATCAAGTAGAATAGAGGAACTAAAAACAAAAATTAATATGTGGGACCTAATGAAACTTAAAAGCTTTTGTACAGCAAAAGAAACTACAAAACAAAAAAGCTGAACAGACAACCCACAGAATGAGAGAAAATAATAGCAAATGAAATAACAGACAAATAATTAATCTCCAAAATCTACAAGCAACTCAGACAACTCAGCACCGGAAAAATGAACAACCCAATCAAAAAATGGGAAAAAGATATAAACAGGCATCTCACCAAAGAGGCCATACAGGTGGTCGAAAACCACATGAAATGATGCTCAGCCTCGCTTATTATTAGAGAAATGCAAATCAAAACTACAGTGAGATATCACCTCACAACAGTCAGAATGGCCATCATCAAAAAATCAACAGACAATAAATGCTGGAGAGGGTGCGGAGAAAAGGGAACACTCTTGCATTGCTGGTGGGAATGCAAATTGATACAGCCGCTATGGAAGAGAGTATGGAAATTCCTTAAAAAACTAAAAATAGAAGCACCATATGACCCAGCAATCCCACTATTAGGTTTATATCCTGATGAAATCAGATCTGAAAGAAGCACCTGTACCCCAATGTTCATTGCAGCTCTCTATACAATAGCTGGAACATGGAAGCAACCTAGATGTCCATCAACGAATGAATGGATAAACAAACTCTGGTACATATATACAATGGAGTACTTTTCAGTTGTAAAAAGAAATGCAGAAGAATCAGCCCTAATGAGGTGGCTTGATCTAGAACCTATCATAAAAAGTGAAGTAAGTCAAAAAGAGAAAGACAAGTACTGTATACTAACACACACATATGGAATCTAGTAAGAGGATAATGGTAGCACACACAGTGAAGCAATGGAAAAACAGACATAGAGAACAGACATATGGACAGTGTGGGGTATGAACAGTGGGTGGGAGGCATAGAGGGAGCAACATGAAACCTATACTATCATATGTGAAAAAGATAGCTATTGCCATAGTCCTGCGGGAATAGGAGATCCTGCAGGGGCTGGGTGCGATGGCTGGGAGGGGTGAGATGCGGGGAACTGGGAGGGCACCAGGGACATGCATATGATTGATCTGGAAACATACATGTCTATGAACAACAAATCTCTGTAAAATTTAAAAAAAATAAATAAACAGATTAATAACTCAAAAAAGAGAGAGAGAGAGACACGAGCAACAGCATTTAAAAAGAAAAAAGACTGAAGATATCTGCATATATGCAAATCATGAATTCATACCAGTATTTCCTGTTCAAATTCTTTGCCATTTCTTTTAGCCTTCTCAATGTTTTGGACTTTTTAATTTGTATCTCTTTTGCCCTTAACCAAACATTAATAAAATTAACATATTTACTAATCTGCTTTATCTCATCCATACAAATAAAATAGTATCCAGATAACAATGCCAGTATGACTAATAATAAAACTGCAGAGGGAAGTTTAAGAATTCTTTTCAATCCTTCTTCTCCTTACAATGCTTCTGGTTAAGTATGTCCAGTCAGAGTGCTCAGTGCTGGTGCTCAGTCACTAAGTTGCGTCCAACTCCTTGTGACCCCATGGACTGTAGCCCACCAGGCTTCTCTGTCCATGACGATTCTCCAGCCAAGAATACTGGAGTGACCGTGTATTCTCAACACCCAATACCGTGTTGCCAGGCCTTCCCCTAGGAAATCTTCCTGACCCAGGGGTCGAACCCGTGTCACTTGTGTCTCCTGCAATGGCAGGCAGGTCCTTTACCACTAGCAACCCCTGAGAAGCCCCTCTGAGTTAAGGAGTCAGTGGAATAATTCTTTCTCTGGGAGGCTATCTTCCAACTTGCTATATAGTTAGCTGTATTCCATTCCACTTGTTTTCCATTTTATGGTCTGGCCTCGATATGTTTGAAAAGCTCCCCTAGGATTCCAGGATGCAGCTCCAGGCTGAGAGGCACTGACTGGTTGTTTGCTCTCTCTTCCCTTTTCCTGTCCCTGAAACTGCTTCTCTCCCATTTCTGTTTTTAACTAGAGAATTCTGGAAATAATAGTAACACTGTATTATTCCTCTGGACACCTCCATGGCAGCTTTGGATAGAGTATTGAGGGCAATGGTTCACACAGCATGCACTAGAAAAAAAATGAATAAATCTGGACTTCCCTGGCAGTCCAGTGGTTAAGACTCCCCACTGCCTCTGCAGAGGGCACAGGTTCCATCCCTGGTCAGGGAACTAAGATCACACATGCTATACAGCATGCCCAAAATAAATAAATAAATAAAAATAAAAAGACACCTACAGGGGCTTCTCTGGTGGTCCAGTGGGTAAAGAGTCTGCCTTGCAGTGCAGTACAAGGGGTTCCGGTTTGATCCCTAGCCCAGGAAGATTCCAAGTGCCACACAGCGACTGGACTGGTGTGTCCAGTTATGAGCCAGCGCACTGGAGCGCATGAACCCAGAACCGGTGCTCTGCAACGAGAGAGGCCACTGCCATGGGAGGCCCACACAGGCCAAAGAATAAAGATGGATGAAAATAAATAAAGAAAGAAGCCAATAAAAAAGAGGCCAAAACAATTTTTTTTTAAAGACACCTACATTAGACAAAGAAGACATGAATGGTTCAACAAATGATGCCACCAAATAATGTAAGGATACTTTAAGAAGATCAAAAGAAGAAAAAGAAATTCTCTTTGGTTTGACTGTCCCTGCATCTGTTCTCAGAGGTAAAAGAGATGTCAACCCCGAAAGAACAACAACTTTAACTATTGATGTATTTGTAATTTCCAAAAATTTCAGTGAATTAAAAGAATAAACTCTGTAGAATATGTTAGTTTTTGTTTTGTTTTGGTCAAGGAGACTCGAAAAGTGTCAGCTGGACAAATGATGGAATCCTTTAAAAAATCAGCTTCCCCCTCATGAACTCTGTAGTCTTTTGACCATTCTCAATGGTTTCTAAATCCAGCTTGAACTTCTGGAAGTCCAGTTGGATTTAGAAAAGACAAAGGAACCAGACAGCAAATGACCAACATCCATTGGATCATAGGAAAAGCAAGGGAATTCCAGATAAACACCTACTTCTGCTTCATTGGCTACCCTAAAGCCTTTGACTGTGTGGATTGCAACAAACTGGAAAATCCTGTAGGAGATGGGAATATCAGATCACCTTACCTGCCTCCTGAGAAACCTGTTTTCAGGTCAAGAGTTAGAACTAGACAGGACACGATGGACTTGTTCAAAATTTGGAAAGGAGTACATCAAGGTTGTATATTGTCACCCTACTTATTTAACTTATATTCAGAACACATCATGTGAAATGCCAGGCTGGATGAAGATCCAGCTGGAATCAAAATTGCCAGAAAAAATATCAATAACCTCAGATATGCAGATGACACCAACTTAATGGTAGAAAGTGAAGAGAAACTAACAAGCCTTCTGATGAAGGTAAAAGAGAAGAGTGAAATAGTTGACTTACAACTCAACATTCAAAAAACAAAGATCATGCCTTCTGGTCCCATTGCTTCATGGCAAATAGATGGGGGGGAAATGGAAACAGTGACAGACTTTATTTTCTTGACCTCCAAAATCACTGAAGATGGTGACTGCAGCCATAAAATTAAAAGACGCGTGCTCCTTGGAAGGAAAGCTATGACAAACCTAAACAGGATATTAAACAGAAGAGACATCACTTTGCCAGCAATGTCCGTATAGTCATAGCTGTGGTTTTTCCAGCAGTCATGCATAGATGAGAGAGTTGAAGCATAAAGAAGACTGAGCACCAAAGAACTGATGCTTTCGAACTGTGTTGCTGGAGACGACTCTTGAGAGTCCCTCAGATTGCAAGGAGATCAAACCAGTCACTCCTAAAGGAAATCAACCCTGAATATTTATTGGAAGGACTGATGCTGAAACTGGAGCGCCAATCCTTTGGCCACCCGATGCAAAGATCTGACTCACTGGAAGAGAGAGAGAGTTAACAGCTACAAATGTAAGCAACTGACAAGATAGCAGAGGTGGAAGCCGTTAAACTTCCCTCTTTGTGGCTCCCAACATCTGTGAAGGTGTGACCTCCCCTGCCCAGAAGAAGATGCCCACCACAAGAGAGGCAGCTCTGGTTTTCACAAGCCCAACTCCATGTTCATCAATGTCTGAAAGGGACATAGAGATTGATATCATCTGGAAGAGAAGAGAAAATCTGTAGCTTATTTCTAGTTCTTGGGCGCTCTGACTATGTTAGGGAGAAGGAAGAGAGAATTAGGGCGGGATTAACAGTCTGCACAAGAGCAGAGCATTATGCTTACCTCAACCTCCCCCGCCCCTCCCCGACACGGACACACACGCACCCGCACCCACACCCACACACACACACCACCACCACCACCTTTCCGAAACAGCTCCTTAGTGCGAAATGCTAATTTTACTAGAAGGAAATAAACTGGAAATGCTTTTTTAAAAATCTGCTCTCTTGTATTTTGGGAAGTGTCTACTGACACTAAAGTTCCGCTTCTGACCTGAATCCTGGCGTCCAGAGGGGTTATTTCCCATGGCGAGGACCTCCCCCACTAAGCAGCTCGCATCTCACATTGTGGCTGCTGCCAAGAAATTGAAGAGTCCATTTGAAGTGTTTTCAGTCCAATAAAGTTTATTTCCATGTGTTGTGGGGATGAAAACTGTATGCAATCCATTTAAAACAAAAGTGTTTTATAGTAACAATGTTTGAAGTTACAATTTTGTTTCTTTCCTTAGCCAGTCTTATCTTAAGCCATATGTTGCTGTAAATTAAAAGAAAAGGACATTTACAGCAAATGGTTTCTCTGAATAGCATTAATCCCGTCAAGAGCAGTTTGTGACAAAAGGTAAAAATGGTGCTCTTGCCTTTTAGGCACGGCCAAGTTAAACATCTGAACTATTTCTGCTGTCTCTTAACTACTAAGATGTAACACATTTGTGATATTTGTTGACATTTGTTATACTTCTGATGAACAATTAGTTCTCAAGAATATTAACAGGAAATTCCATTCATGAGATAAGCAGCTGGTCTTGCAAAGCTTCAGCCAGATCATGGGACCAAAAATCTTCTTTATGCAACTACTGTTTGTTGAATAGTCAGCATTCCTTATGTCTCCAAAAGGAAATGCTTTGAAAATGACTTTTATGGCTAATTTTGACCCTTACATTTTCTTAAGGAAAAAATAACTTTCAGGATTAATTTGTGTTCTGATGCTTGCAGTTGGTAAAATGTATTTAACAGTGACCTGAATCCCCTTGCAAATTTCAAATAATGGCACCAACAAGTGACTAACTCCAATAATTTCCAACCTGTAATGCAGAATCGTAAGTCCAGCCTTTACAACCCTAATTCTTCAGCATAACCTAGTGCATTCTTACTTCATTCTTAAAACAAAAGGTTGGCTGCCAACCTTTGTATGCAATGCTCACTTATTCAAAAGTATCAATCTCTTCCATATTTGAGCTATTAAAACATTTAATGTCATGGCTACATCGCGACATTTAACTCAGCATCCACCCAATTGCTACAAACACATAGCTAAAAGACAGGAAAACAACTGGTAATTAACCAGGTGGATTGCAATGCCATCCCAGAAATTGATGGAAGTTCTGTAAAAGTGCTAGAAAGGGATACACTCTTCACTGAGGGGCCAGGATTTAATCAAAGATTCGCTCACAAACCATCGATCACCAAATCCTAGCCACCATTCCCATCTGTCTCTCTTTATCCCAACTACTTCATCTCTGTTCTATGCCGTACAGGACGAAAAAGGAACCCAGAAAGACCTTGGGTTTATTTTAAAGTGCAAGCAGAAGACCATAATTGTGTCTCTATCCATAAAATATTTCTAAACAGGCATTCCCAACCTGTGTATATTTATTTATAAATTATACACATGTAATCCTCTGAAGTAGTGTTTAAATATCAGTCAAGTTTAGTGTCTTCTTTTTTCCAATAAAAAGTACATCTGTAACCAATATTCTTTTAATATTTTCTTACATACTTTTCAGAGTACAAGTCTCCCCTGCAACTTGTGAGACCATGGCTCAAACCAGTCACCAGAGCAAACTTTTTGCAATGATATTAGATCATAATTAAGAATGAAGTTCTGCAATATACGGTCTTCAGTTTTTTACTTTAACATCTGCATTTCCTTTTTCTGCTCATTGTCCGATCTGTCTCTAAAGAGAAACAGGTCTCTCCTCAGATAAGCAGATCCCACGTATCCCCCAGATCTTTACTCTCATTTTCCTGCCCCTCACCTCGAAGCACATCCAGCCCTTGGCTCCAGTCCTCCTGAACTTTTGGCAGCAAAGGAGTTTAAGGCAGAAAAGGAGGAAGCTCCTGACAGCCAGATGCCTAGTTATTTTCCAGTGCAGAAGACCCCTGAGGTTTAACTGGCCGAAAGTCTGAACTACAACCTTTAGGGATTAAGAAGTATCTCTTTTAGTGAAGGAAGCTAAAGGGATTCATCTCTTCCAGTAAGAGATAAATAAGTCTTGAGGAGGTAATGTACAGCATGGTGACTATAGTTAATAACAATGTAGTGAGGGCTTCCATGGCAGGCCAGTGGTTAAGACTTCACGTTGCCAGTGCAAGGGCCTCAGGTTTGACCCTGATCGGGCAACCAAGATCACACATGCCTCAAGGCATGGCAAAACCTCCCAAAACAAAAACAAAAACACTGTATCGTACACTTGAAAGTTGCTAAGAGAGTAGATCTTAAAAGGAAAAAGTACAGGAAAAAAATTGTAACTATATGTGGTGATACATGCTAACTAAACTAACCTTGGTAATTCTTTTGTAATCTATATGTATATCTATATGTATACGTATATCATTGCTAAACTAATGCAATCTTATAGGTCAGTTATATCTCCATTGGGAGAGATAGATTGGAAGTTTGGGATGGACATGTACACACTGCTATATTTAAAATGGATAACCAACAAGGACCTACTGTACAGCACAGGGAACTCTGCTCGATGTTACATAACAATTTAAATGGGAAAAAAAATTGGAAAAGAATAGACACATGTATATGTATAATTGAATCACATTGCCGAATACACCTAAAACTAACACATTGCTAATCAACCAAATATGTTCCAATATAAAATGAAAAGTGCATATAACCCCATTTGAGGACCACAGCATTCAGTGCCTCAGATTATAATTTTCAGATGCCATTGTAAAATTAGCAACGGGAAATATTTTATGCCATCAGAGGCTTTTCTATTCATTTCATGATCACTCTGTGTCCACTTGCACTATATGGGTCATACCGTGTATAACTATTATAAAACAGAAGGTTATTTGTGTGACTCTTCCAGAACGTATAGTTGATCTAAATTGACTTTTGTGATCCGCCCAAAGTAATGACTGACAAAGGCACTGGCCTTAGGGATACAGCCAAAGGAAGAAATATCTAGGATACTAAGTAAAAATCACCTATCAAAGTAAGGGACCAGAAAATGCCCTATCGAAATAAACCATGCAGAACACCAAAAATAAAGAGGGGGGAAAGATCCAAAGAAGGAGATTGTGGAGGGAAGATTGGGATGGATCTTCTCTTAGATAAGAAATCTATTGTATATCAAGAACCAGGTGTTCGAAAACTTTAAGCCAACTGCCTTGATAGTGATTTAGTCACTAAGTCATGTCTGACTTTTGCAGCCCCAGGTGCTCCATCCATGGCCTTTTTCAGGCAAGAATACTGGAGCGGGTTGTCATTTCCTTCTCCAAGGGATCTTTCTGACCCAGGGATCAAACCCAGGCCACCTGCACTGCAGGTAATCTCCCGCATTGCAGGCAGATTCTTTACCAACTGAGCCACTAGGAATAAGCAGTAGGATAGAACAACATCAGGCAACTCCTCTTCACATTTCTCCCAAGTAAACCCAAAGAGTCTGCTTACTTACCAACATGAGGAAGAATTATGAAGATTCTGAATAGATAGACATTAATAAATTTAAGGGGGGGTCTGGTCTAACTACCCTTCCAGGGTATATGTATCTATGAAGGCTTACATTTCTTATTGTCTTTGGGCTATTTTACAGCTCTGGAAGTTGTCGAAAACTAAAAATGGCGCAAGTGATTCTTGTCCACAGAAATGCAAATGAATTTTTTTGTCCCGTAAGGCAATACTGACCTTGACCCATTTTGTATCTATTTTTTCTAGATTCATTTTCATCATTCCTCATTGCCTACGTATGTGTGTGTTGCTTGAATTTTCCTTTGAAACAATTGTAACATCTTATTAGTTCTCTAATTTAGTCACCATGTTAAAGAATATCTTTGACATGTTCGTTTTCATGAGTCATGATTTTGCCTTTTGATAAAACCTTACGCCTAACACGGAGATCCCAGGAAAGCTTCTGAGGCCTGTCACATGAGAAAGTGGGTCCCCTTGATAAGCAAGCAAGGAAGCGAGAGAAATTTTACTCTTACCATCTTTTTGTTCTCAGATTAAATAGAGGTGCTACAGTTTGAGACTGGAGAGGCTTAAATTTTTGAAGACGTCAACTGTCTCTGACTTTTGATCTCTGATCTGTAATATCCTTTGCAGAAGATTCTCTGTTAAAATGAAACAAATAAAATCCCTTCCAACCAACCACCAGCTATCCTAAATGTCGCCCACCCTGCACTCTTTCCCGTATGCGTCAGCCTTCAGCTTCCAGGATCCCCTGCTCAGTCGTGGAGCGCTTTGCTTCAACCCTCAGGGCTACTACTTTTAAGTAGAATAGGTGTAGAGGAGTGGGGAATTCCCTCCCTCCCTTTCATCCCTCAAGACTCTTAAAAAGTCACCTCTTCCTATGACATGGCTCTAACACTTGGAGCCTTGACTAATGGCATCTTTTCCTAAATTCGAAAGAAATTTTGTAGCATGAATACCACTGCAGGTAATCTCCCGCATTGCAGGCAGATTCTTTACCAACTGAGCCACTAGGAATAAGCAGTAGGATAGAACAACATCAGGCAACTCCTCTTCACATTTCTCCCAAGTAAACCCAAAGAGTCTGCTTACTTACCAACATGAGGAAGAATTATGAAGATTCTGAATAGATAGACATTAATAAATTTAAGGGGGGGTCTGGTCTAACTACCCTTCCAGGGTATATGTATCTATGAAGGCTTACATTTCTTATTGTCTTTGGGCTATTTTACAGCTCTGGAAGTTGTCGAAAACTAAAAATGGCGCAAGTGATTCTTGTCCACAGAAATGCAAATGAATTTTTTTGTCCCGTAAGGCAATACTGACCTTGACCCATTTTGTATCTATTTTTTCTAGATTCATTTTCATCATTCCTCATTGCCTACGTATGTGTGTGTTGCTTGAATTTTCCTTTGAAACAATTGTAACATCTTATTAGTTCTCTAATTTAGTCACCATGTTAAAGAATATCTTTGACATGTTCGTTTTCATGAGTCATGATTTTGCCTTTTGATAAAACCTTACGCCTAACACGGAGATCCCAGGAAAGCTTCTGAGGCCTGTCACATGAGAAAGTGGGTCCCCTTGATAAGCAAGCAAGGAAGCGAGAGAAATTTTACTCTTACCATCTTTTTGTTCTCAGATTAAATAGAGGTGCTACAGTTTGAGACTGGAGAGGCTTAAATTTTTGAAGACGTCAACTGTCTCTGACTTTTGATCTCTGATCTGTAATATCCTTTGCAGAAGATTCTCTGTTAAAATGAAACAAATAAAATCCCTTCCAACCAACCACCAGCTATCCTAAATGTCGCCCACCCTGCACTCTTTCCCGTATGCGTCAGCCTTCAGCTTCCAGGATCCCCTGCTCAGTCGTGGAGCGCTTTGCTTCAACCCTCAGGGCTACTACTTTTAAGTAGAATAGGTGTAGAGGAGTGGGGAATTCCCTCCCTCCCTTTC
The DNA here is from genome assembly GCA_022376925.1 of Tragulus kanchil. Lineage (NCBI taxonomy): Eukaryota > Metazoa > Chordata > Mammalia > Artiodactyla > Tragulidae > Tragulus > Tragulus kanchil. Next base: position 150,907,069 of record JAIOJX010000004.1, read on the forward strand.
ATCCCTCAAGACTCTTAAAAAGTCACCTCTTCCTATGACATGGCTCTAACACTTGGAGCCTTGACTAATGGCATCTTTTCCTAAATTCCGAAAGAATGTGTACTAATCTCTACTGCTGAGATGTTAACATTTAATCCATTTGCATGAATACCAAGTTAAGAAATATCATTATTTCCAGTAAACTGTAGCGGTTCATTCTGGAATGGAACTGCATTTATTTAAGAAAATATTTGTACGGATGGAAGTTGAGGTCCTGAGGGTATAATCTGCAAGCAGATTGCAGGAAGATAGTTCAACAGCTCTGCTTATTTAGTGAAAGAGAATGAGATGGATGGAGTGAGCAAGGTTAGGGAGAGCAGAGAAGGCAGGCAGAAAAGGAGAGAGGGAAAGAAAGAAGGCAGAGAGAGAAGACGGAGGAGGTGCAGGGGGACATGGAGTACATCTCTCTCCAGGGATGCATTGGGAATACATCTTCAGATGCAAAAGATCTCACAGAGCACCAGCTGAGAGCAGGAACAGAGAATCACATATAGAGAACAGACTTATGGACACAGCAGAAAAGAGGAGGGTGGGGCATATTGATAGAGTAGCATTGAAACATGTACAGCATATTCACTACCTTGTGAATAATAGTTGGTTAATGTGAAGTCGCTGCATTGTACAGGGAGCTCAGCCTGGTGTTAAGTGGCAACCTAGAGAGGTGAGATATGGTGTGAGGTGGGAGGGAGGTCCAAGAGGGGATGGGGTGTGTGTGTGTGTGTGTGTGTGTGTGTACACCCACGAATGATTTATGTTGATGTAATGCAGAAATCAACACAATATTGTAAGGCAATTATCCTCTGATTAAAAATGAATATTAAAATAAAAAAGAAAGGCAGAGAACAGAATGAGATCTTAGTAAAATAGTGCGGGAAATGGAATTAGAATTGGTGGAAATGCCCAATAAATGTTCTGAAGAATAGGAGAGTCAATCATTCAATTTTAAATGAATCACTCTATGGCCTTGCAATATAACCTTCCTTGTCAACAACCACCCCCCCCCCCAGAAACCTACTGCACACAGCTACATCATGCATTGTATTTTAGTTGAGAGAATAATAATCAAGGGTTGTGGTTCATGTTTGGGTTGTTTCCAAAGAAAAGATAAAGGAAAAGCTGCAAGGCAGAGAGTAGCGGATACAAATTCAGCAGAAGCTGGAAGCCGAGGAGGGTGACACCATGAAAGGATAGAAGTTTTGGCAACAGCACTGAACTTCCTGGTGGACAAGGGGTTTGAGCCCATCTGAGCCAGATTTAAGGACGGAGTGGGGAATCTGGTGTGTGGTTTATAGATATGGGACCCCGTTATATCTTTGAGATCCTAAACTAGAAACTCTTCAGTGATAGGAGGTTAAAGGGTTTAATTTTTCCTAGTGGGGCGAGGTACCTAGATCATAATAGGGGAGGAAAGAATTTTAATGAATCAACTTTACAAATTTTAACTAATAAGTACTGAGATGTCAATTATCATAGTTGGCAGCCTAAAATTCTGCCATTGCTAGTCTATGCAATTTATTATCTAAAGGCACACCGGGTTCTTATATTTATGATATAATAATAGTCTATAATCTGGGATCATACATATCTGTAAACAACAAAAACTCTGTAAAAGTAAAAAGTAAAATAAAAATTAAAAAACAAATAGTCTATTACATTACTATACTTAAACTCGTAAACGTTTTCTGAGATGAAAACATCCCATACTCTTTGATGGTATCAAGCAGTGCGTCCGTCCCTGGAGATTACCACAATTCTTCAGTGTAATAATAAATATCCTGGAGAAGTTCAAGTCCTACTTACCTACCAAGGGTCAGAAGATGACCAGCCCTACAAGGACTGTCATAGAGTGGATTGTGTCCCCACCGTCCCATTCCCAAACTCATATGTTGAAATCCTAACGCCCAGTACTCCAGAATAAGACAGTTTGGGAGATACAGTCATTAATGAGGTAATTAAGATAAAAATGAAGTCATACAATTGGGCCTTAATCCAAGCTATCTGGTGTTCCTACAAGAAGTGGAAGCTAAGACACAAACATATGAATGCATCCCCAATAAATGTTCTAAAGAATAGGAGAGTCAATCATTCAATTTTAAATGAATCACTCTATGGCCTTGCAATATAACCTTCCTTGTCAACAACCACCCCCCCCCCCAGAAACCTACTGCACACAGCTACATCATGCATTGTATTTTAGTTGAGAGAATAATAATCAAGGGTTGTGGTTCATGTTTGGGTTGTTTCCAAAGAAAAGATAAAGGAAAAGCTGCAAGGCAGAGAGTAGCGGATACAAATTCAGCAGAAGCTGGAAGCCGAGGAGGGTGACACCATGAAAGGATAGAAGTTTTGGCAACAGCACTGAACTTCCTGGTGGACAAGGGGTTTGAGCCCATCTGAGCCAGATTTAAGGACGGAGTGGGGAATCTGGTGTGTGGTTTATAGATATGGGACCCCGTTATATCTTTGAGATCCTAAACTAGAAACTCTTCAGTGATAGGAGGTTAAAGGGTTTAATTTTTCCTAGTGGGGCGAGGTACCTAGATCATAATAGGGGAGGAAAGAATTTTAATGAATCAACTTTACAAATTTTAACTAATAAGTACTGAGATGTCAATTATCATAGTTGGCAGCCTAAAATTCTGCCATTGCTAGTCTATGCAATTTATTATCTAAAGGCACACCGGGTTCTTATATTTATGATATAATAATAGTCTATAATCTGGGATCATACATATCTGTAAACAACAAAAACTCTGTAAAAGTAAAAAGTAAAATAAAAATTAAAAAACAAATAGTCTATTACATTACTATACTTAAACTCGTAAACGTTTTCTGAGATGAAAACATCCCATACTCTTTGATGGTATCAAGCAGTGCGTCCGTCCCTGGAGATTACCACAATTCTTCAGTGTAATAATAAATATCCTGGAGAAGTTCAAGTCCTACTTACCTACCAAGGGTCAGAAGATGACCAGCCCTACAAGGACTGTCATAGAGTGGATTGTGTCCCCACCGTCCCATTCCCAAACTCATATGTTGAAATCCTAACGCCCAGTACTCCAGAATAAGACAGTTTGGGAGATACAGTCATTAATGAGGTAATTAAGATAAAAATGAAGTCATACAATTGGGCCTTAATCCAAGCTATCTGGTGTTCCTACAAGAAGTGGAAGCTAAGACACAAACATATGAATGCATCATGAAGACCCCATGAAGACATAGTCAAAAGATCCACCTACAAGCCAAGGAGAGAGACCTCAGAAGAAATCAGCCTGGTGAACACCTTGATCTTGGACTTCTAGCCTCTAGCTCTGTGAGAAAAATCAATTTCTGTTATTTAAGTCCTCATCCTTGCAAGCAACAGTATCCCCAGAAAATGAGTATAGTAACTATATTTTCCTAGTGTATAATTAGGACATGTGGCCTGGTGAGTAAAGTGATTTATAGAATCAATTGATGAGAATCCCCTATATTTGAAACCCAGTCATACCTAATCCATAGTCTCACTTCCAAATAGGACATGATTTAATCCTAGAAAAATAACTTTACTCCATTCTTTACAAAGGGGGGCTCTGTTACCACCACTGGAAATATACCAAATTCCAGTTATGAAATTGAAATTTTGCCCCCATGCATCATTTTGACACCATTTAGAAACCAAACTAAATGTAATTTAGAGGGAATTAAGGTAGAAATTCACAGACTTTTTGTCCTTAACATATAAGTGTAGGCTAAATGATTGTATGCACACACTGTTCTATTTTTAGGCAAGAGGAAATTTAAGACTCCAAATGCCTTCAAGAAGACAAATCCTGTAAGAGAAGTGGCATAGGCCAACATTTGCAGACTCTTAGGCCAACCAGCTACATGATTAGGAAACACCAGGGGGCAGGGGTGGAAGGAGATTATTTTCAACTAAATATTTTTCAAGATTCAAATCAAGGAATGCATTGGAATCTGTCCATTGTTGTTGATTCTGTGCATATTAAACACAATGCCCATTTTCTCCCTTAGAGCTAAAATTTAAAAATCAAAGCTCTTACTTATTAATATAGACAACACAAAAACACTGACATGTATGTCTTTAAAGCCCATTGGGATCCAAAGAAAATAATGGAACATGTGGGATCCTCGTCCAAAGGACTGTCATAGAGGGGTTGAAAATCCTAACGCCCAGTACTCCAGAATAAGACAGTTTGGGAGATACAGTCATTAATGAGGTAATTAAGATAAAAATGAAGTCATACAATTGGGCCTTAATCCAAGCTATCTGGTGTTCCTACAAGAAGTGGAAGCTAAGACACAAACATATGAATGCATCATGAAGACCCCATGAAGACATAGTCAAAAGATCCACCTACAAGCCAAGGAGAGAGACCTCAGAAGAAATCAGCCTGGTGAACACCTTGATCTTGGACTTCTAGCCTCTAGCTCTGTGAGAAAAATCAATTTCTGTTATTTAAGTCCTCATCCTTGCAAGCAACAGTATCCCCAGAAAATGAGTATAGTAACTATATTTTCCTAGTGTATAATTAGGACATGTGGCCTGGTGAGTAAAGTGATTTATAGAATCAATTGATGAGAATCCCCTATATTTGAAACCCAGTCATACCTAATCCATAGTCTCACTTCCAAATAGGACATGATTTAATCCTAGAAAAATAACTTTACTCCATTCTTTACAAAGGGGAGCTCTGTTACCACCACTGGAAATATACCAAATTCCAGTTATGAAATTGAAATTTTGCCCCCATGCATCATTTTGACACCATTTAGAAACCAAACTAAATGTAATTTAGAGGGAATTAAGGTAGAAATTCACAGACTTTTTGTCCTTAACATATAAGTGTAGGCTAAATGATTGTATGCACACACTGTTCTATTTTTAGGCAAGAGGAAATTTAAGACTCCAAATGCCTTCAAGAAGACAAATCCTGTAAGAGAAGTGGCATAGGCCAACATTTGCAGACTCTTAGGCCAACCAGCTACATGATTAGGAAACACCAGGGGGCAGGGGTGGAAGGAGATTATTTTCAACTAAATATTTTTCAAGATTCAAATCAAGGAATGCATTGGAATCTGTCCATTGTTGTTGATTCTGTGCATATTAAACACAATGCCCATTTTCTCCCTTAGAGCTAAAATTTAAAAATCAAAGCTCTTACTTATTAATATAGACAACACAAAAACACTGACATGTATGTCTTTAAAGCCCATTGGGATCCAAAGAAAATAATGGAACATGTGGGATCCTCGTCAAATGCAAGCCAGGTGTGTGAATTCTTTTGGCTTTCACCAGGAAACTTCGGACTCACAGACCTCATATTACATGACTGCATCCCCACATTCTCCACAGGTTAGGGAAATATAGCTAAGTAACAAAGAAAATTAAATCATAAATGTTTCCAAAAGAAATACAATTATTTGACTTCTTGGGTCAGATGACAAAGTAGAACCAAATAATGAATTGCTCAGTTCACAAAAGCCAAGGAAGAAAATAAGGAAAAGCTTAAGCTGGAGAAAAAGAAATTGTAACAACTTACCTTAAACAGATAAGGAGGAAAAATTCACATTAAATCTTTGAAAAGGGTTATCCAGAAAAACCTATGTGTTTACAAAGATGGGAGGGTGGCTTATAGTCTTCTATCCCCAGAAACAGCACCAGAATGGAAAGATGAGTGGACAACATCATTAAAAGTAGACATTTAATTTCCAAATACATGTTTTTTTTTAAAGTATCTTTGAGGTTAATTTCTCATATTGGTATTAATATCTTACTTAAATACTTTCTTGTCTATAATCACCCTTTGTGTTTTCTCAGTCTTTCAGCTTTATCTGACTTTCAATGGCTAAGTCAAAAATCTCTCTTGGTAAATGCCACATTACGCTTGAAAATAGGTGGGTTACTTTCAAAGATCTTTTGATATTCATTGCTGACATAATTCCACAGTGATAAGAAAGTGGACTCTGTATGATGTCAATACCTTTAGACCATGAACTTTTTGCACCTTGTTTTATGTCCCTGGATAGGTTCCAGTGTCTCCTGGTTTAGAGTCTAAGAGAACTTGAAAAGAATTTGTATCCTGCTACTGTGTGAAAATTGTATAAATCTTAATTATGATGACTTGGTTCATAGTGCTTTTTGGGTCTACTATATCCTTCTACTTTTCAGATCTATTCATTCTATTAATGTTTCAGAGTTTGTTATTGAAATTCCAAATAAAAATCTTAGTCTACTTAAAAAAATAATTGTAATACACAGTGGAGCTATATGTAACTTTGTTCTGTATTTTTCAAGTCTCCTGTGAATGTATTATCATACTCTCATAATTTAAAAGGTAAAAAAAAAAGAGAGAGAGAAATATATTTTTAAGAAAAGATGAGGGGATAAAATGTTGGGAGTAAAGTTCCTGAATTTCTTCCTAGTTTAAAGGAAAGCAACTTCAGGGCAGCTCAGAGGAGTGGGGTAGAATATCTCCCTAGAACAGGAGTTTCAGCCTGCTGACTCACCCACCAGGATATTAAGAGAAAAAAACCTTCATTAAAGCCTTCATTGTTTCTATTCACAAATAGGGGCTTCTAAACATGAAAGACAAAGAGAAATTAAGACAAAAGCGTTGAGATTATAGGGTTGTTAAGCAGGAAGCTAAACGAAGCCTCAAATAATGATTGTAATACAAAGTAAAATGCTCAGTTCACAAAAGCCAAGGAAGAAAATAAGGAAAAGCTTAAGCTGGAGAAAAAGAAATTGTAACAACTTACCTTAAACAGATAAGGAGGAAAAATTCACATTAAATCTTTGAAAAGGGTTATCCAGAAAAACCTATGTGTTTACAAAGATGGGAGGGTGGCTTATAGTCTTCTATCCCCAGAAACAGCACCAGAATGGAAAGATGAGTGGACAACATCATTAAAAGTAGACATTTAATTTCCAAATACATGTTTTTTTTTAAAGTATCTTTGAGGTTAATTTCTCATATTGGTATTAATATCTTACTTAAATACTTTCTTGTCTATAATCACCCTTTGTGTTTTCTCAGTCTTTCAGCTTTATCTGACTTTCAATGGCTAAGTCAAAAATCTCTCTTGGTAAATGCCACATTACGCTTGAAAATAGGTGGGTTACTTTCAAAGATCTTTTGATATTCATTGCTGACATAATTCCACAGTGATAAGAAAGTGGACTCTGTATGATGTCAATACCTTTAGACCATGAACTTTTTGCACCTTGTTTTATGTCCCTGGATAGGTTCCAGTGTCTCCTGGTTTAGAGTCTAAGAGAACTTGAAAAGAATTTGTATCCTGCTACTGTGTGAAAATTGTATAAATCTTAATTATGATGACTTGGTTCATAGTGCTTTTTGGGTCTACTATATCCTTCTACTTTTCAGATCTATTCATTCTATTAATGTTTCAGAGTTTGTTATTGAAATTCCAAATAAAAATCTTAGTCTACTTAAAAAAATAATTGTAATACACAGTGGAGCTATATGTAACTTTGTTCTGTATTTTTCAAGTCTCCTGTGAATGTATTATCATACTCTCATAATTTAAAAGGTAAAAAAAAAAGAGAGAGAGAAATATATTTTTAAGAAAAGATGAGGGGATAAAATGTTGGGAGTAAAGTTCCTGAATTTCTTCCTAGTTTAAAGGAAAGCAACTTCAGGGCAGCTCAGAGGAGTGGGGTAGAATATCTCCCTAGAACAGGAGTTTCAGCCTGCTGACTCACCCACCAGGATATTAAGAGAAAAAAACCTTCATTAAAGCCTTCATTGTTTCTATTCACAAATAGGGGCTTCTAAACATGAAAGACAAAAGAGAAATTAAGACAAAAAGCGTTGAGATTATAGGGTTGTTAAGCAGGAAGCTAAACGAAGCCTCATTTCAGTTTCCCAACTTCCCTTCAGATTAAAATTGTCACAAGAGATGGGGTACCAATGAGGCTTCACTCCTTGTTAGCCGTGTGACCTTGGGCAGGTGACTTAATGTCTCTTAGCATCAGTTTCCTCATCTGTGAGATGGGAATGACGATGAGGACAAACTGAGTTCATATATAGACAAAGCACTTCAAAAAGTGCAGGACACATAATAAATTGTGTGAGTGTTGACTATCACTGCTATATGATCATTATTTATTGTATGATTAGTATTATTATATACTCTTACATTACGAGAATTGACTACTTTTCTTCTTACCATTACTACGACTGTTACTGTCAACAAAGTCCATAAACCTCTCTCTCCTTTTTCTTCCCTCTGGCTGAGATGGATGTGGCAGGGGCCATCAGGGGCCAGGCAGCACCCAAGATGTTGTTGTTGTTTAGTTGCTAAGTCGTGTCCGAGTCTTTTGCTGCCCCATGGACTACAGCCTGTCAGGCTCCTCTGTCCATGGCATTTCCCAAGCAAGAATATTGGAGTGGGTTGCCACTTCCTTCTCCAGGGCATCTTCCTGACCCAGGGATCGAATCCACATCTCCTGGATTGGCAGGCAGATTCTTTACCACTGAGCCAACAGGGAAGCCCACCACCTAAGATACTGGGGAAGTAAAATGGAAAGATTCAATGCCTGGCTTAGTGAAGCTCCCCATCTACTGAGAGTGGGGAGGGGCGAACAAAGGACCCATCCATGCTCTGGCAGCGATTGGCCTGGTCTGTCCATGACTGAGTCCTTAAGCAGCCCTGGGAGGAGGTTTGTGGGAGAGACCCCACTGCCAACACCAGTCATCAACTCCTCTCTCAGGGGCCATTTACATTTCGGTCGTTTTAAATCTGTTTAGATTCTTCAGGTCTCCCTACTTTTGTGTTCTTGATGAACATCATCAAGTCAGCTCCTGCTTCTCATACCTCTTGCACAACGCACCACTAAGTGTGCTATGTTAAAGCCCAGCAAAACTTAGCTCTTAAGCTCCTGCCTTACACACAACTCAATCTCAACTCGTCTTTGTCCTTCATTCCTCTTGAGTTAACATAGCAATCCTACACATGAAAATTCCATGTAATATACATATTTTAAAAGTATGGTTAATTGACAGGGTGTCCTAGCTTCTGTTGTATAGCAAAATTTCAGTTATACATATGTATATTCTTTTTCATATTCATTCCCATTATAGGTTATTACAAGACAGTGAATATAGTTTGCTGTGTTGTAAGGTAGATTGCTGTTGTTGATTTTACATATAGTAGATGGTATTTATTAATCTCAAACTCCTGACTTATCACTGCCCCCTTCATTCCCCTTTGGTAACTATAAATTTGTTTTCTAGGTCTGTGAGTCTGTTTCTGTTTTGAAAATATGTTTATTTCTATTATGTTTTAGATTATATATATATATAAGTGATATCATTTGATATTTATCTTTGTCTGACTTTCTACACAGTATGATCTGGATCAATCTATGTTGTGGCAAATAGCATTAGTTCATCCTTTCTATGACTGAGTAATATTTCATTGCATATATGTATCACTTCTTCCTTACCTATTTATCTGTTGATGGACTTCTAGGTTGCTTCCATGTCTTGGCTATTGCAAGTAGGCTTGTTAAGAATATTGGGGTGCATGTATCTTTTTGAATTAGAGTTATCTCTGTATATATCCCCAGGAATAGAGTTGATGAATCACATGGTAACTCTGTTTTTAGTTTTTTAAGGAATCTCCACACTGTCCTACACAACAACTAAACCAATTTACCTCCCCACTAACAGTATATGAGACGTTCCTTTTCTCCACACCCTCTCTGGCAAATTTTTATTTGCAGATTTTTTTTAAATGATGGCTATTCTGACCAATGTGAGGTGATACCTCATTGCAGTTTTTGATTTGTGTTTTGCTGGTAATTACTAATGTTGAGCATGTTTTTATGTGCCTATTTGTCCATCTATATATCTTCTGTGGAGAATAGTCCATTTAGGTTTTATACCCATTTTCTGATTAGACTGATTTTTTGGTTATTGAGCTGTATGAGCTATTTGTGTATTTTGCAAATTAAACACTTGCCTGTCACATCATTGACAGATATTTTCTCCCTCTTCATAGGCTATCTTTTTGTTGTTTATGGCTTCCTTCAATACACCACATTCTTAACCTTTTCATCCCTCCTCCTCATTCCTGAGATCCTTAAAAACAAAGAATGGAAAAACAGCTCAAAAATAATACCATGATATATGACTGTGCTGATTTTACAAAGATCCTAGACTTGCACAGTCCGCAACCTGAACAACTCCATGCAGCAGCTCTGCCATCATGAGTTCAAACAATGTGACACGGGCCATGGGCAAAGCTTAATCTCAAACTCCTGACTTATCACTGCCCCCTTCATTCCCCTTTGGTAACTATAAATTTGTTTTCTAGGTCTGTGAGTCTGTTTCTGTTTTGAAAATATGTTTATTTCTATTATGTTTTAGATTATATATATATATAAGTGATATCATTTGATATTTATCTTTGTCTGACTTTCTACACAGTATGATCTGGATCAATCTATGTTGTGGCAAATAGCATTAGTTCATCCTTTCTATGACTGAGTAATATTTCATTGCATATATGTATCACTTCTTCCTTACCTATTTATCTGTTGATGGACTTCTAGGTTGCTTCCATGTCTTGGCTATTGCAAGTAGGCTTGTTAAGAATATTGGGGTGCATGTATCTTTTTGAATTAGAGTTATCTCTGTATATATCCCCAGGAATAGAGTTGATGAATCACATGGTAACTCTGTTTTTAGTTTTTTAAGGAATCTCCACACTGTCCTACACAACAACTAAACCAATTTACCTCCCCACTAACAGTATATGAGACGTTCCTTTTCTCCACACCCTCTCTGGCAAATTTTTATTTGCAGATTTTTTTTAAATGATGGCTATTCTGACCAATGTGAGGTGATACCTCATTGCAGTTTTGATTTGTGTTTTGCTGGTAATTACTAATGTTGAGCATGTTTTTATGTGCCTATTTGTCCATCTATATATCTTCTGTGGAGAATAGTCCATTTAGGTTTTATACCCATTTTCTGATTAGACTGATTTTTTGGTTATTGAGCTGTATGAGCTATTTGTGTATTTTGCAAATTAAACACTTGCCTGTCACATCATTGACAGATATTTTCTCCCTCTTCATAGGCTATCTTTTTGTTGTTTATGGCTTCCTTCAATACACCACATTCTTAACCTTTTCATCCCTCCTCCTCATTCCTGAGATCCTTAAAAACAAAGAATGGAAAAACAGCTCAAAAATAATACCATGATATATGACTGTGCTGATTTTACAAAGATCCTAGACTTGCACAGTCCGCAACCTGAACAACTCCATGCAGCAGCTCTGCCATCATGAGTTCAAACAGAATGTGACACGGGCCATGGGAAGCAAAGCAGATGGAATGTTCAACTCTACTTGGGAAGATTTAGGAAGAACTGTTCAGAACGAGTAGTCATTGACCTGGACTTTGAAGCACGTATAGAGGTTCTCCATTCCTTCAAAGTCCTGGGGAGGGTGTGATAGGGAGAAGAAGCAGTGTGTAAACAGGCATAGACATACAAAACAGTGCAGCATCCTCGCATTACAAAATTAGAAAGGTCTTGGGAGTAACTAAAGCAGAGAGGATGATGGGAGAAACCACTGGAGGTGAGGTGAAGATATAATCTTGTAGAGATCTGCATACAACACCAATGCATTTGAGAGTGTGAAGAGCCTGGGGTGGGGTGGAGGTGGACCACATGGACCAGATTGCCTTAGAAAAATCCCCATAGCCGTGTAAATACCCTACTAAAGCAGATCTGGTATGACCGAGGAGAACATTTGGAACCTCTCACCATAGTCCCAGAACTAACAATGAGAATCAATAATAGCTACATGCAGAGATTCCACAAACATTTAAGAATCACCATAGACAGGCTATGCTAACTAACTGGAATAGAGGGTAAGTTGAAGGCATTTAAGATAACTATCAGAACCCTGGTTTGGGATATGAGTGAAGAATAGTACTTTTATCCTCAGGTGGCGCTAGTGGTAAAGATCCTGCCTGTGGATGCAGAAGACATCAGAGACATGGGTTCGAGCCCTAGGTGAGGAAGATCCCCTGGAGGAGGGCATGGAAGTGATGAAAACTGAAGGATGAATTCAAGATTTCAAGAGAGACTTAAGAAATGAGATTCAGCAAGAGAAGGTGGAAGAGTATGGAGACTAACTCTTGGATTTCCAGTCTGCACAGACTTAAGGGTGGATTCAGTGAAGGACACTGAGAGTGGGCTGGGCTTGGTGGAAAGATTATGAGTTGACTTCTAGTTATAATGACATTAGTGTGTCTTTGAGACACTCAAGATAAACTACGGCACATGTGAGCCTAAATCCCGAAGGAGAAAGTTACCCCGTAGACAGAAAGGCTATGTTTTAAGAGAATAAGACTATTTCTAGAAAGATTACAAAGGAAAGGACAGGGCCAGAGACAGAATTTTGAGGAGCTCAAACATTCAATGCATGCGTTGAACATGATGACACTGTTCAGAGATAGAGGAACAAGCCAGAATGATAAGTAGAAAACTTAGACAGTTTGGTGGCTCAGAAAACAAGAGATGAACGGGTTCCAAAAACAGACAATAATCAAGAACGTTGCTAAGAAGGAAGATCAGAGTAAGAATGTCCATTGAGTTGGCACAGAGTTTAGCCTTAGGGCAACAACTCTTCTATTGTTGTCATGGAACCAGAAATCACACTGGACCCGATTAAGGAAGAAGGAGGGAAGAAGAGAAGAAAATGAAGGCAGTAAATACAGACCTTTCTAGCAAGAAATCTGGCTGAGTCATCGACAGAGAGTGAGAGGAATAAAGGCGGAGGAGATGCCTTGAGGAGAGGGAAAGTTCAGGCGAGCCGCTGAGAGTTATTAAAAAGAGGACTGACCTAGAATAAGTAAATATATATGTATAATAAACTGGGGAGACAGATTTCCATTAATTAGCAGTGGCACCAGTACGCCTGGGTGGGCAATTCTTTCTAGCTATTATAGTCTGAGCATAGTTGGGAAATACCAAATTGTGGCTGAGAAAAGAAAAGAAGAAAGAAGAGGCAAACAACTGCCAGGAGACAATGAATCTGAGAGGCTTCAGAGAAAGAAGCTCGAATTGTTCCCGGGACCCAGGCTCCATATGGAAGAAATTGTGGTACCAGGAGGCTGATCATTTAGCTGAAAATGAATGAGTCAAGGGATTAGGGATCTCAATAAAGATGAGAGGCATGTTTAGAAGAAATGCAGCATTAAGAGAACAGAACTGGCAAGTGAAGTAGGTGCTGCCTGGGACCCTGAATTTTTATTTCTATGCCTCTTTCTCTAGCCATACTGCTATTTGCTTTTGACCTAGCGCCTTCCCAGGCCAGGTACACCCAGCAGCCCTTAGCCAAGGACCAATGGGAATCAGAGTATAATTGCGGGCTCCTTTCCCCTTTCTCAGGTGGAATAACTTGAAGAGGTGCTCTGTTTCCTTCTCTTCCTTGTCTCTCCAGTCCCCTGCTGTGATGACTCAGCGGGTAAAGAATCTGCCTGCAATGCAGGAGACGTGGGTTCAATCCCTGGGTCAGGAGGATCCCCTGATAACCCACAACAATATTCCCGCATAGATAATTCCATGGATAGAGTAGCCTGGCAAGATTCAAAGGATCCCAATAGAGTCAGACAAGCCCCGGTGCTCAGAAAACAAGAGATAAAAACGGGTTCCAAAAACAGACAATAATCAAGAACGTTGCTAAGAAGGAAGATCAGAGTAAGAATGTCCATTGAGTTGGCACAGAGTTTAGCCTTAGGGCAACAACTCTTCTATTGTTGTCATGGAACCAGAAATCACACTGGACCCGATTAAGGAAGAAGGAGGGAAGAAGAGAAGAAAATGAAGGCAGTAAATACAGACCTTTCTAGCAAGAAATCTGGCTGAGTCATCGACAGAGAGTGAGAGGAATAAAGGCGGAGGAGATGCCTTGAGGAGAGGGAAAGTTCAGGCGAGCCGCTGAGAGTTATTAAAAAGAGGACTGACCTAGAATAAGTAAATATATATGTATAATAAACTGGGGAGACAGATTTCCATTAATTAGCAGTGGCACCAGTACGCCTGGGTGGGCAATTCTTTCTAGCTATTATAGTCTGAGCATAGTTGGGAAATACCAAATTGTGGCTGAGAAAAGAAAAGAAGAAAGAAGAGGCAAACAACTGCCAGGAGACAATGAATCTGAGAGGCTTCAGAGAAAGAAGCTCGAATTGTTCCCGGGACCCAGGCTCCATATGGAAGAAATTGTGGTACCAGGAGGCTGATCATTTAGCTGAAAATGAATGAGTCAAGGGATTAGGGATCTCAATAAAGATGAGAGGCATGTTTAGAAGAAATGCAGCATTAAGAGAACAGAACTGGCAAGTGAAGTAGGTGCTGCCTGGGACCCTGAATTTTTATTTCTATGCCTCTTTCTCTAGCCATACTGCTATTTGCTTTTGACCTAGCGCCTTCCCAGGCCAGGTACACCCAGCAGCCCTTAGCCAAGGACCAATGGGAATCAGAGTATAATTGCGGGCTCCTTTCCCCCTTTTTCAGGTGGAATAACTTGAAGAGGTGCTCTGTTTCCTTCTCTTCCTTGTCTCTCCAGTCCCCTGCTGTGATGACTCAGCGGGTAAAGAATCTGCCTGCAATGCAGGAGACGTGGGTTCAATCCCTGGGTCAGGAGGATCCCCTGATAACCCACAACAATATTCCCGCATAGATAATTCCATGGATAGAGTAGCCTGGCAAGATTCAAAGGATCCCATAGAGTCAGACAAGCCTGAGCAACTAAGCACAAGCACAAACTACTTGGATTGAATCTCGTCTCAGGGTTGACTTCTTGAGAGAGTCAAACCAGAGCATTAAGCTGTTGGATTTTTCAGAGGTAACGCTGTTAAAGGTACAGGATGTGCTTGTGAAAGAGAGATGCTAAAATGCAGTGGGCAGACACGTGTTCATTCTGAGATCAAGAAGCCGTAAAGGGACAACCCATCACGTCTGGGATTGTCGACACAGACATTAAATTGATCCTGTATAGACGGTGACATGGAGCAGACCATGAACCGACTACCAAAGCTCTCCTAAACATGAGAGCGATCTGAAGGCCAGTGGATGCCAGTGTTCCATGAGGACAGAAGGTGGCTTAGGTGTATGCAGGACCCAAAGCGGAGAGGATCGCCACCCAAGGGCGGTCAATACCAGGGCATGGGAAAGGGGATTGAGAACAATCCTCTCCCAGATTAAGGATACGTAGACTGTCAACAAAAGAGCAGCCTCCAGTAATTCAAGAAAAGCAATGTCCTTCTCTGAGGACAACAGATAGTCTACAATGGATCCACGACATAAAGAAAGTCTTTACAACAGGAAAAAAAAAAAAAAACAACCAGGCCATTCCAGATGAACAACTGAAAGTTTTAGGATGGAGGTCAGCTGGAAGGGTATGCATTTAGAAGAAATGCAGCATTAAGAGAACAGAACTGGCAAGTGAAGTAGGTGCTGCCTGGGACCCTGAATTTTTATTTCTATGCCTCTTTCTCTAGCCATACTGCTATTTGCTTTTGACCTAGCGCCTTCCCAGGCCAGGTACACCCAGCAGCCCTTAGCCAAGGACCAATGGGAATCAGAGTATAATTGCGGGCTCCTTTCCCCTTTCTCAGGTGGAATAACTTGAAGAGGTGCTCTGTTTCCTTCTCTTCCTTGTCTCTCCAGTCCCCTGCTGTGATGACTCAGCGGGTAAAGAATCTGCCTGCAATGCAGGAGACGTGGGTTCAATCCCTGGGTCAGGAGGATCCCCTGATAACCCACAACAATATTCCCGCATAGATAATTCCATGGATAGAGTAGCCTGGCAAGATTCAAAGGATCCCATAGAGTCAGACAAGCCTGAGCAACTAAGCACAAGCACAAACTACTTGGATTGGAATCTCGTCTCAGGGTTGACTTCTTGAGAGAGTCAAACCAGAGCATTAAGCTGTTGGATTTTTCAGAGGTAACGCTGTTAAAGGTACAGGATGTGCTTGTGAAAGAGAGATGCTAAAATGCAGTGGGCAGACACGTGTTCATTCTGAGATCAAGAAGCCGTAAAGGGACAACCCATCACGTCTGGGATTGTCGACACAGACATTAAATTGATCCTGTATAGACGGTGACATGGAGCAGACCATGAACCGACTACCAAAGCTCTCCTAAACATGAGAGCGATCTGAAGGCCAGTGGATGCCAGTGTTCCATGAGGACAGAAGGTGGCTTAGGTGTATGCAGGACCCAAAGCGGAGAGGATCGCCACCCAAGGGCGGTCAATACCAGGGCATGGGAAAGGGGATTGAGAACAATCCTCTCCCAGATTAAGGATACGTAGACTGTCAACAAAAGAGCAGCCTCCAGTAATTCAAGAAAAGCAATGTCCTTCTCTGAGGACAACAGATAGTCTACAATGGATCCACGACATAAAGAAAGTCTTTACAACAGGAAAAAAAAAAAAAAAAAAAACAACCAGGCCATTCCAGATGAACAACTGAAAGTTTTAGGATGGAGGTCAGCTGGAAGGGTATGCATTTGCGGGAAGAAACAGCAAATAGAGGTGGTGTGCTTTTGTTTTTCTTTTGACCTATAGTTTACTTTTTATTGAAGCATAATATTTATGCATAGTATTACATAAGGTACACAAAATACAGGTACACAATACAGTGATTCATAATTTTTGAAGGTCATACTTCACTTATAGGTACTATGAAATATTGACTACATTTTCTGTGTTATACAATACTTCCTTGAGACTGTCTTATACCCAATAGTTTGCACCTCCCATTCCCTCACCCCTGAACTGCTCCTCCCCACTTTCCTCTCCCCAGTGATTTGTTCTCTTTCCTGTAAATCTGTTTCTTTTATATTACATTCACTAGTTTGTTGTATTTTTCAGATTCTATATATAAGCACTATCATATGGTATTTATCTTTCTTTGTCTGACTTACCATAATGCCTTCTAAGTTCATCCACATTACTGCAAATGGTAAAATTTTATTCTTTTTTTGGCCTGTGCTGGCTCAGTAGTTGCAGTTAGAGGGCTCCCTATAGAGGTGATGTTTGGGCTCCAAAGTCCACAGGTAGTTGTAGCTTAGTTGCCCTGCAATGTGTGGGATCTTAGTTCCCCGAACAGGGATCGAATTCACGTCCCTTGCTTAGAAGGTAGATTCTTAACCACTGGGTCACCAGGGAAGTCCCAAATTTTTGTTCTTCTTTATGGCTGAGTAGTATTCCATTGTATAGTCCATTGTACCACATCTTTATCCATTCATCTGTTTATTGACACAAAGGTTACTTCCATACCTTGGCAATTGTCAATTATTCTGCTACGAACATGGGAATTACTGTTAGGGTTCTCTGGATAAATACCTAGGAATGGAATTTCTGTGTCGTATGGTGAGGTTGTGTATTTTGAGCAGTATCCTGGAGTAAACTCCTCTCATCTTCTTAGGCAGGACTCTGGGAATGTGAGGCCCATTGCTACATAGCCCACATGGGATGGGATTGGAGAAGCAGAATGAGGCAGTCTGGCTCTAGCGGCCTGGCTATCACCAGTCACTGTTCTTTGCTTTCCCTGAGATTTAGGGCTCCAAAGTCTCCCTCATAAGCCGGGGCAGGAATTTATATTTATATCACGCAATACTTTCTTTTAGAAAATGGTTCATAGGGCTTCCCTGGTGGCCCAATGGTTAAAGTGTCCACCTTGCAATGCAAGGGGTACCAGTTTGATTTCTGGCCCAGAAGGATCCCACGTGCCGTGGAGTATCTGGACCGGTGCGTTCAAGTACGAGCCAGCACTCTGGAGCGCATGCGCTCAGAGCCAGTGCTCTGCAGCGAGAGAGGCCATTGCAATGCGAGGCCCACACAGGCCAAACAACAAAGATGGATGAAGCTAAATATAAACAAAAAAGAGGCATGATGGGGAAAAGCAAAAAAAAAAAAAAATTTGAAAATGGTGCACAAAACAAGACTGCACAGAAATATACAAAATAATGAAAGTTTTTTTAAATGCCCATTCTCTAGCACCATACCTTTCTTCTTCTTGTCTTCTTTTCCTCCTCTTCTCCTCCTCCTTATTCTTCTTTTTAAATTCAGGAGGTTTTTTTTTTTAACCACCATTGCCACTATATCAGGAAGTCCCAGGTGCCGCTAGTGGTAAAGAATCTGCCTGCCAACACAGGAGATGCAAGAGGAGTGGGTTAGATCTCCTGCAGAAGGAATTTTTCCAGTATTCTTGCCTGGAAAATCCCACGGACAGAGGAGCTTGGGGGTGAAGGGTGCTACAGCCCGTGGGACTGCAAAGAACCAGACATGACAGAGCAACTGAGCACTACTCTATCCACGTAAACAGAATTAGCACCCAGAGGCTGATATTAAAAGGATTATTATTATCTGTCCAGATTTGTTTCAAAAAGGCATAGGCTCTGTAGTCACTCCCCCACTGGCTTCAGTCGGTGTTCTGTGATGCCTCACAGAAGCTAGTGTGGGACATCTTAATCTAGTCATCTCCTGCCTGGGAGGAAAGATGGGATGAGATCCACAGCGCGCCCTGCAGGCTCAGCGCACACTCCCTTGGGAGTGAAAGCTCACGCCCCAGCTGCCGGCAGCGCTGCAGAGCCGAGGGATTGGAGAAGCAGAATGAGGCAGTCTGGCTCAGCGGCCTGGCTATCACCAGTCACTGTTCTTTGCTTTCCTGAGATTTAGGGCTCCAAAGTCTCCCTCATAAGCCGGGCAGGAATTTATATTTATATCACGCAATACTTTCTTTTAGAAAATGGTTCATAGGGCTTCCCTGGTGGCCCAATGGTTAAAGTGTCCACCTTGCAATGCAAGGGGTACCAGTTTGATTTCTGGCCCAGAAGGATCCCACGTGCCGTGGAGTATCTGGACCGGTGCGTTCAAGTACGAGCCAGCACTCTGGAGCGCATGCGCTCAGAGCCAGTGCTCTGCAGCGAGAGAGGCCATTGCAATGCGAGGCCCACACAGGCCAAACAACAAAGATGGATGAAGCTAAATATAAACAAAAAAGAGGCATGATGGGGAAAAGCAAAAAAAAAAAAAAATTTGAAAATGGTGCACAAAACAAGACTGCACAGAAATATACAAAATAATGAAAGTTTTTTTAAATGCCCATTCTCTAGCACCATACCTTTCTTCTTCTTGTCTTCTTTTCCTCCTCTTCTCCTCCTCCTTATTCTTCTTTTAAAATTCAGGAGGTTTTTTTAACCACCATTGCCACTATATCAGGAAGTCCCAGGTGCCGCTAGTGGTAAAGAATCTGCCTGCCAACACAGGAGATGCAAGAGGAGTGGGTTAGATCTCCTGCAGAAGGAATTTTTCCAGTATTCTTGCCTGGAAAATCCCACGGACAGAGGAGCTTGGGGGTGAAGGGTGCTACAGCCCGTGGGACTGCAAAGAACCAGACATGACAGAGCAACTGAGCACTACTCTATCCACGTAAACAGAATTAGCACCCAGAGGCTGATATTAAAAGGATTATTATTATCTGTCCAGATTTGTTTCAAAAAGGCATAGGCTCTGTAGTCACTCCCCCACTGGCTTCAGTCGGTGTTCTGTGATGCCTCACAGAAGCTAGTGTGGGACATCTTAATCTAGTCATCTCCTGCCTGGGAGGAAAGATGGGATGAGATCCACAGCGCGCCCTGCAGGGCTCAGCGCACACTCCCCTTGGGAGTGAAAGCTCACGCCCCCAGCTGCCGGCAGCGCTGCAGAGCCGAGGCTCTCAGTGCATCGCCCCCATGATGACCTCCAGTGTGAAAAGGAGTTTCATCCCTTCCCTGCAACCCCCGCATCCACTGACTGATTCACAGGGGTTACAAAGGTCAAGACCTTTGTGCCAAGAGGGGTCACCTCTGAGGACCACCTCTGCTTCAAAGCTCCTAGCGGGGGTTTGCCCAAGCCGTTACCAGGCTGCATCGCAGCTCAGTTTCCCACACTGCCTCAGCAAATGTGCTCTTCTTTTTGGCAGGAGTCCATATCAAATACACTCCCTAATAAACATTCTGCATATAGTCTCTGCCACAGGGTTCTCAGGAGCAACAAACAATGTGGCTCCTGAAAAAGTAAAACTTGAGCCATGTGATTTGATCATGCAACACTAGTTATGTAAAATACAATGCCAGGACTTCCCTGGTGGTCAGGCGGTTAAGACTTTGCCTTCCAGTGCGGGAGGTACGGGTTTGATCCCCGGTCAGGGAGCTAAGATCCCACATGCCTCATGCCCCACAAAACGAAACAGGAAACAGAAGTAATTTGTAACAAATTTAACAAAGACTTTAAAAAATAAAATAAATTATTAACAAAAGAAAATATAACACCAGTTTTTAGATATTCAAAGGAGGAGGAGAATGAGGTTTTACTAACTCATATGGCCTGGGAATCGAACCCTCACTTTTTATTTCCTCAGAGAAGTAATAATCTCAAGAATACTGGATGAGATAGGATGAGAATTCATCAAATTAAGACTCTCACCTCCATCCTGACATTTACAAGGATAAACCACGGACAGAGGAGCTTGGGGTGAAGTGCTTCAAAGAACCAGACATGACAGAGCAACTGAGCACTACTCTATCCACGTAAACAGAATTAGCACCCAGAGGCTGATATTAAAAGGATTATTATTATCTGTCCAGATTTGTTTCAAAAAGGCATAGGCTCTGTAGTCACTCCCCCACTGGCTTCAGTCGGTGTTCTGTGATGCCTCACAGAAGCTAGTGTGGGACATCTTAATCTAGTCATCTCCTGCCTGGGAGGAAAGATGGGATGAGATCCACAGCGCGCCCTGCAGGGCTCAGCGCACACTCCCCTTGGGAGTGAAAGCTCACGCCCCCAGCTGCCGGCAGCGCTGCAGAGCCGAGGCTCTCAGTGCATCGCCCCCATGATGACCTCCAGTGTGAAAAGGAGTTTCATCCCTTCCCTGCAACCCCCGCATCCACTGACTGATTCACAGGGGTTACAAAGGTCAAGACCTTTGTGCCAAGAGGGGTCACCTCTGAGGACCACCTCTGCTTCAAAGCTCCTAGCGGGGTTAGCCCAAGCCGTTACCAGGCTGCATCGCAGCTCAGTTTCCCACACTGCCTCAGCAAATGTGCTCTTCTTTTTGGCAGGAGTCCATATCAAATACACTCCCTAATAAACATT
Source organism: Tragulus kanchil (assembly GCA_022376925.1). Taxonomy (NCBI): domain Eukaryota; kingdom Metazoa; phylum Chordata; class Mammalia; order Artiodactyla; family Tragulidae; genus Tragulus; species Tragulus kanchil. Next base: position 150,928,301 of record JAIOJX010000004.1, read on the forward strand.
CTGCATATAGTCTCTGCCACAGGGTTCTCAGGAGCAACAAACAATGTGGCTCCTGAAAAAGTAAAACTTGAGCCATGTGATTTGATCATGCAACACTAGTTATGTAAAATACAATGCCAGGACTTCCCTGGTGGTCAGGCGGTTAAGACTTTGCCTTCCAGTGCGGGAGGTACGGGTTTGATCCCCGGTCAGGGAGCTAAGATCCCACATGCCTCATGCCCCACAAAACGAAACAGGAAACAGAAGTAATTTGTAACAAATTTAACAAAGACTTTAAAAAATAAAATAAATTATTAACAAAAGAAAATATAACACCAGTTTTTAGATATTCAAAGGAGGAGGAGAATGAGGTTTTACTAACTCATATGGCCTGGGAATCGAACCCTCACTTTTTATTTCCTCAGAGAAGTAATAATCTCAAGAATACTGGATGAGATAGGATGAGAATTCATCAAATTAAGACTCTCACCTCCATCCTGACATTTACAAGGATAAACCACGTCATCTTTTTTGACCCTCAATTTATCCGTCTAAGCAGATGATCCAACTAACAAGGTAACAAGATACCTGGTTCGACTAATAAGATAACACCAGCTACCATCTTTTGAGAACATGCCGTATTCTGGCATGCTGGAATTCTAAGCGATTGTTCATATGCTTCTCAGATTGAAACATAGTCTCAAAAAGAACTATTTTGGTGGAGAATATAAAGACATGGTACAGACTGTAAAATTGAGATCCTTAAAGTCTTTTCTACTGCAGGCCAACTTCAAATATGAATACAGGTTCTCAGTGCAAGTTTGGTGTATGATGCAGACATCCAAAGCTGGTGCTCTGTGACTACATGGAGGGCTGGGGTGGAGACGGAGGCGGGGGGCATGTTTTAGGACAGAGGGGACACATGTATGTCTACAGCTGATGCATATTGATGTATGGCAAAAACCATCACAATATTGTAGAGTAATTATCCTCCAATTAAAATAAATACATAAATTTTTAAAAATACATAAAAAGAAAAAATGAAAAGACAAAAAATATAGGTTATTTCCAATTCTTAAACAAACTCTGCTGTAAATGTTTATAATTCAAAAGCCACTCCCACTGTTCACCCCATGGAAGCAAGCGTGGTAGTGAAGGTTAGTTTCATTTAATAAAAATATTTCTGAGCCAGTCACACACCAGAGCCCAGGCACTGCCAATAGTTTTGCACTGGGAAATTTCCTAGATCAGAGCACAGAAGCTTAATAAACCCATAAACGATTCTAGACACATCTAACCATTGCTAGTAGCACCTTGTTACTAAGGAAAAAATGCCTCCCCAGTCCGAATTGAAAATCAGAAACACATTTCTCTTTCTCTCTCTCTCACTCTCTCTCTCTGCCTTTTTAAAAAAATTTATTGAAGTACAGCTAATTTACAATATAGTGTTAGTCTCAGGTATACAGCAAAGTACTCAGTTATACATAAAAATAGTCACTCTTTTTCAGATTCTTTTCTCATATAGGTTGTCACAGAATATTGAGTAGAATTCCCCGTGCTATACAGTAGATCCTTATTGGTTATCTACCTTTTATATAATTGTGTGTGGGCTCAGCGTCCTTTGAAGTCACTCTGTGATCTATGACCTGTGGTACAGCGTGCTCAAGAGTCATGTCCTGCCTGCCAACGTTCCTCTTTGAAGGTAGAAGATTATTTCAAAAGTACAAAAATAGGACATAGGTTGGGCTGTGGTCTCTTTCCATTGCTTAAAGGGTATTTCAGAGTAGTGAATGTAGGAAACAAATGAAAGGAACTTTAAAAAGAAAAAACAAATTTTAATAATTGAAACAAAAATTTGGAAGTACAAGTGTTAGTAGCTCGATCATGTCTGACTCTTTTCAACCCCATGGACTGTAGACCATTAGGCTCATGAGTCCATGGAATTCTTCAAGCAAGAATCCTTGAGTAGGTAGCCATTCTCTTGTCTGACCCAGGGGATCTTCCTGACCCAGGGATCAAACCCAAGTCTCTCTTTATTGCAGGCAGATTCTTTACCATCTGAGCCACCAAGGAAGCCCTGACACAGTGTTAGTACACTACAAAAATATATGTGTGAAAACAGGGTTTCAGGCTTCCCCTGGTGGTCCAGTGGGTAAGGACACCGCCTTGAAGGGCAAGGCGCCCGGGTTTGATCTCTGGCCTGGGAAGATCCCACGTGCCGCGGAGCGGCTGGACCTATGTGTCCAATTACCGAGCCAGAGCTCTGGAGCGCATGTGCCCAGAGCCGGCGCTCTGCAACGACAGACACCACCGCGATGGGAGGCCCACAGGAGCCAAAGAACAAAGACAGATGAAAATAGAGAAATGAAAGACCAAAGAAGTGGCCCGCCCGCTCCCCTCCCTCCCCAACCTGAGCCCCGCCCAAAATAAATAAATAAATAAACAGGGTTTCCTGGGTGCCTCTCTGGTAAAGAATCTGCCCACCAGTGCAGGAGATGTGAGTTCGATCCCTGCATCAGGAAGATCCCTGGAGGAGAAAATGGCAACCCACCCAGTATTCTTGCCTGGAGAATCCCACAGACAGAAGAGCCTGGTGACCACTCTTATAGCGAATTAGAGAATAGTCACTCTTTTTCAGATTCTTTTCTCATATAGGTTGTCACAGAATATTGAGTAGAATTCCCCGTGCTATACAGTAGATCCTTATTGGTTATCTACCTTTTATATAATTGTGTGTGGGCTCAGCGTCCTTTGAAGTCACTCTGTGATCTATGACCTGTGGTACAGCGTGCTCAAGAGTCATGTCCTGCCTGCCAACGTTCCTCTTTGAAGGTAGAAGATTATTTCAAAAGTACAAAAATAGGACATAGGTTGGGCTGTGGTCTCTTTCCATTGCTTAAAGGGTATTTCAGAGTAGTGAATGTAGGAAACAAATGAAAGGAACTTTAAAAAGAAAAAACAAATTTTAATAATTGAAACAAAAATTTGGAAGTACAAGTGTTAGTAGCTCGATCATGTCTGACTCTTTTCAACCCCATGGACTGTAGACCATTAGGCTCATGAGTCCATGGAATTCTTCAAGCAAGAATCCTTGAGTAGGTAGCCATTCTCTTGTCTGACCCAGGGGATCTTCCTGACCCAGGGATCAAACCCAAGTCTCTCTTTATTGCAGGCAGATTCTTTACCATCTGAGCCACCAAGGAAGCCCTGACACAGTGTTAGTACACTACAAAAATATATGTGTGAAAACAGGGTTTCAGGCTTCCCCTGGTGGTCCAGTGGGTAAGGACACCGCCTTGAAGGGCAAGGGGCGCCGGTTCGATCTCTGGCCTGGGAAGATCCCACGTGCCGCGGAGCGGCTGGACCTATGTGTCCAATTACCGAGCCAGAGCTCTGGAGCGCATGTGCCCAGAGCCGGCGCTCTGCAACGACAGACACCACCGCGATGGGAGGCCCACAGGAGCCAAAGAACAAAGACAGATGAAAATAGAGAAATGAAAGACCAAAGAAGTGGCCCGCCCGCTCCCCTCCCTCCCCAACCTGAGCCCCGCCCAAAATAAATAAATAAATAAACAGGGTTTCCTGGGTGCCTCTCTGGTAAAGAATCTGCCCACCAGTGCAGGAGATGTGAGTTCGATCCCTGCATCAGGAAGATCCCCTGGAGGAGAAAATGGCAACCCACCCAGTATTCTTGCCTGGAGAATCCCACAGACAGAAGAGCCTGGTGACCACTCTTATAGCGAATTAGAGAAGGGCAGTAGATGCTTTCAGAAGCTTGCTTAAAAGAAAGCATCACTGAATACATTTGTTACTGCACAAGACTGAAAAGGCCAACTGAAAGTGTATATTTAATTTAAGGGTGTGGGTTTGGGGTTGTTTCCTCACCCACTGAGCAGGTTTCAAACAGCAGCTGGGTGTCTTCCAATTTAAGTCAATTCTGTCACCCTCTGCCAGGAGACAGTGTCAGAGCCCACAGGCTGAGTCCCACGTGACTGCTCCCACTGAAGGTACCAAAAGCAAGTCTGAATTGTCACCTGGGCTTCTGACTGACTGACTAGAGGTCAGAGGTCCCAATGACACCCTCCTTGAGTTCAGTTACTTTGCTAGAGCAGCTCACAGAACTCAGCGATACATTCTGCTTACTAGATCATTGGTTTATTCTGGGTTTCCCTGGTGGCTTGGACGATAAAGACTCTACCTGAAATGCAAGAGACCCAGGTTCTATTCCTGGGTTGGGAACATCTCCTGGAGAAGGCAGTGGCAACGCACTCCAGTATTCTTGCCTGGGAAATTCCATTGTCAGAGGAACTGGGTGGGCTACAGTCCATGGGGTCACAAAGGGTTTATTTCAAAAGGATACAATTCAGGAACAGTCAGATGGTGATTTGTAGGCCAGAGACATTTGGAGAAAGGACAAAAACTTCCACCTCTCTCAAGAGGTCACTCTCCTGAAATCTCCAAGTGTGCACAATCTCAGAAGCTCTCTAAACCGCATCTTTGGGGTTTCTTATGGAGCCTTCATTACAAGCACGACAGATTACATCACTGGCCATTGGTCATAGAATCAACATCGAGCCTCTCTTCCCTCCCCAGAAATCGGGTTGGGCCAGGAAGTTCCAATCCCCTATTCATGCTTGGTTTCCTAGCAACCAGCCCCCATCCTTAGGTACTCTGCAAGATTTACCTCATTAACATAAACCTCGTCACACTGGAAAGGGGGCTTATTATGAATAACAAGACACCCATCTTACCCTTATGACTCTGAAGTGATTTCACAAACTGAAGACTAGAGACAAAATATTATGACACAAGATGCTCCCATTTCTCATACTGCTTAGGAAATTTCAAACGTTTGGGGAGTTGCAAACCAGGAACCACAAAGACCAAATATATATCAGAAATCTACTTCTTCTTATAAATCACAATATTCTTGTAACCATAAGAGTATTTTCCAAGTTATAATTAACAGTGTTAAAGAGATGTTGTCAAGGTTTCTGTGGCCAAATAAATTTGGGAGACAGTAAGTTTCAACAAACGTCTTTGCTGAAGAACTTATTAAGTGCCTTGATATGTTACTATCTTTTGTATCTCTAAAAGGCAGAAACTGTAAGAAGCAGTTTCTAAAATTTTCTGACTACAGAACCATTCTGTGCTCAGCATTTCTCTTAGCGCTAAGGGTGGGATGACCAGCCTGGCTTTCCGAGGGCTGGGGCCGTCCTGGAGTGTATGAACTCTTAGGACTGCAACCAGGATCATTCTGGACAAACCATATATCCCACCTCCACTGCCAGTCCTGTGGATGAGCCGGTCTGTAGTCAATGTTCCATATATGGCATCGGGATGTGGTGGACTTGTAATTGCCCTGTTTTGTAATACCAATGAGTCTATATAAGAAGGAAATCTGTGCTTTTCCTCCAGATAAACTAAAGCTTAAGAAATCTATGACCCACTCAAAATTCTAAAAGCAGAATGTTGAAATCAGAGACCAATATTAAATCAGAGAAAGTGAAACTCTTAGTCGCTCAGTCATGTCCAATTCTTTGCAACCCCGTGGACTATAGACCTGTAGGCTCGTCTGTCCATGGAATTTTCCAGACAAGAATACTGGAGTGGGTTTCCATTCCCTTCTTCAGGAGATCTTCCCAACTTAAGGACCAAACCCATGTCTTCTGCATTGCAGGCAAGAATCTCTGATTTTGATTTCTGTTCCTGGTGGTCAGTTGTCGCATGTGGTGGGCAGTAACTGAGCCAAGATGCTACGGAATCTGCTGGCTCTTCATCAGATGACTCAGAGGACCGTAAATACTACTTCACGCAGGCAGTTTGAAAATGAGGTTCCAGAGAAACAAAAGCTATTTCAGGAGGAAAATGGAATTCTGGTGCATCTGAAGGGTGGGATAGCTGATGCCACCGTGGTTCTCACAGCTGGTGGAACGGCACATGCCAAATACCAGCCGGCTGTGGCTTCAGTTACTAAGAAGCAGGATTGACTTCAGTCTGTCCTCCCAGCCATCAGCTGGTTCAACTCCATTCAGCTCTTTCTGAAGAACTTAAAATTTAATTTTGGCCAAATAAATTTGGGAGACAGTAAGTTTCAACAAACGTCTTTGCTGAAGAACTTATTAAGTGCCTTGATATGTTACTATCTTTGTATCTCTAAAAGGCAGAAACTGTAAGAAGCAGTTTCTAAAATTTTCTGACTACAGAACCATTCTGTGCTCAGCATTTCTCTTAGCGCTAAGGGTGGGATGACCAGCCTGGCTTTCCGAGGGCTGGGGCCGTCCTGGAGTGTATGAACTCTTAGGACTGCAACCAGGATCATTCTGGACAAACCATATATCCCACCTCCACTGCCAGTCCTGTGGATGAGCCGGTCTGTAGTCAATGTTCCATATATGGCATCGGGATGTGGTGGACTTGTAATTGCCCTGTTTTGTAATACCAATGAGTCTATATAAGAAGGAAATCTGTGCTTTTCCTCCAGATAAACTAAAGCTTAAGAAATCTATGACCCACTCAAAATTCTAAAAGCAGAATGTTGAAATCAGAGACCAATATTAAATCAGAGAAAGTGAAACTCTTAGTCGCTCAGTCATGTCCAACTCTTTGCAACCCCATGGACTATAGTCCAGTAGGCTCGTCTGTCCATGGAATTTTCCAGACAAGAATACTGGAGTGGGTTTCCATTCCCTTCTTCAGGAGATCTTCCCAACTTAAGGACCAAACCCATGTCTTCTGCATTGCAGGCAAGAATCTCTGATTTTGATTTCTGTTCCTGGTGGTCAGTTGTCGCATGTGGTGGGCAGTAACTGAGCCAAGATGCTACGGAATCTGCTGGCTCTTCATCAGATGACTCAGAGGACCGTAAATACTACTTCACGCAGGCAGTTTGAAAATGAGGTTCCAGAGAAACAAAAGCTATTTCAGGAGGAAAATGGAATTCTGGTGCATCTGAAGGGTGGGATAGCTGATGCCACCGTGGTTCTCACAGCTGGTGGAACGGCACATGCCAAATACCAGCCGGCTGTGGCTTCAGTTACTAAGAAGCAGGATTGACTTCAGTCTGTCCTCCCAGCCATCAGCTGGTTCAACTCCATTCAGCTCTCTCTGGACCACGAGTGTAATACATACCTGAGTTCTTCAGGGATCAATATGTATTGACTTGTACTAACTGCCTTGTACTAACTACCTTGTACTAATAAAGCAGTCTTCACCATGAAAAAAAGAAAAAACAAGAATCTCTGATTTCCCCAGTTCATTTCTATCTGCTATGATGATTGAAATATCTAGAAGAAACCAAAAGACCGAAACAGGTAACAACTCCCTCTCAACCGACATCCTGGACAAGCCCTCCGCCCCTGGTGAGCTTGTTCTAACATGTCTAACATGTCTAACATGTCTAACATATCTAACATGGCTCCTATAAACTGCAGCCACTGAACAAGCAGAGCCTAGGGCTAGCCCTCACACTAGTGTATGTTTCAAGTTGTCACGTCTGGAAGATCAGGTTTGAGTATGTTTGCATCGATGGCGTTCCTAAATTGTAACTTGCATCCTCCAGTCTGCGTAGATTTGTGAGTCACAGGCCAGCAGTGTTTTCACTTTTGTGGCCTGGTGCCGGCCTCTGTGTGTACGTGCAGGCACGCCCCATCTAAAACGGGAACCCGGGCTCTGTGCGTGGAGAGCAAATCCACAATTTACATTCAGGACCCAGGACAAAGCTCTCCACATGGTAGGCACGCGATAAATGTTCTCCAAAATGAGTGTAACTTCATCCTTATTTCTTGGGCTTTAATAGCTGTTTATATGATCTTGTAGCCAGTTACCAAAAATAGACTGAAATGGGAACACCCAGACAGTTTCAAAAGGGAGTCTGGGGGTTTTTTCCTGGTGGTCAGTTGTCGCATGTGGTGGGCAGTAACTGAGCCAAGATGCTACGGAATCTGCTGGCTCTTCATCAGATGACTCAGAGGACCGTAAATACTACTTCACGCAGGCAGTTTGAAAATGAGGTTCCAGAGAAACAAAAGCTATTTCAGGAGGAAAATGGAATTCTGGTGCATCTGAAGGGTGGGATAGCTGATGCCACCGTGGTTCTCACAGCTGGTGGAACGGCACATGCCAAATACCAGCCGGCTGTGGCTTCAGTTACTAAGAAGCAGGATTGACTTCAGTCTGTCCTCCCAGCCATCAGCTGGTTCAACTCCATTCAGCTCTCTCTGGACCACGAGTGTAATACATACCTGAGTTCTTCAGGGATCAATATGTATTGACTTGTACTAACTGCCTTGTACTAACTACCTTGTACTAATAAAGCAGTCTTCACCATGAAAAAAAGAAAAAACAAGAATCTCTGATTTCCCCAGTTCATTTCTATCTGCTATGATGATTGAAATATCTAGAAGAAACCAAAAGACCGAAACAGGTAACAACTCCCTCTCAACCGACATCCTGGACAAGCCCTCCGCCCCTGGTGAGCTTGTTCTAACATGTCTAACATGTCTAACATGTCTAACATATCTAACATGGCTCCTATAAACTGCAGCCACTGAACAAGCAGAGCCTAGGGCTAGCCCTCACACTAGTGTATGTTTCAAGTTGTCACGTCTGGAAGATCAGGTTTGAGTATGTTTGCATCGATGGCGTTCCTAAATTGTAACTTGCATCCTCCAGTCTGCGTAGATTTGTGAGTCACAGGCCAGCAGTGTTTTCACTTTTGTGGCCTGGTGCCGGCCTCTGTGTGTACGTGCAGGCACGCCCCATCTAAAACGGGAACCCGGGCTCTGTGCGTGGAGAGCAAATCCACAATTTACATTCAGGACCCAGGACAAAGCTCTCCACATGGTAGGCACGCGATAAATGTTCTCCAAAATGAGTGTAACTTCATCCTTATTTCTTGGGCTTTAATAGCTGTTTATATGATCTTGTAGCCAGTTACCAAAAATAGACTGAAATGGGGAACACCCAGACAGTTTCAAAAAGGGAGTTGGGTTGGTGAATCCTGCACTCTGTTTGTGGCCAAAACAGAGGTCTTTTAGTGGTTGTGGGGTCCCAGGACCCCTGGGAAAATGCTTTGAGAAAAAAAATCTCCCCAAATGAGCAGTTACGTCATGGCACCAGCATCTTTCTCTTTCACTTTTGCAAAGGTCTCCATTCTAGAATCGCCTTATTTGTATTGCAAAATGTTGAAACAGAAGACGCCATCACCCCTAGCAGATTCCTGCTCAGATTTGCAGCATGCATGGGTCATGGGTCCAAGGGGAGACGCTTGACCCTGGACTTCTGGGGCTCTCTCTCTAAGAGAGAAGGCAGCATCCTAAGTGATGACTTCAGGAGAAAATAGGTCCTGGAGAAAGTATGTTTCACAATCACTAGGTCATGATACAGAACCTGTTATAAGCATTCCATCATATACTTCTTTCAGCTCTTCTAAGCTATGAGAATAAAACTGGAAGGTAACAAGGGCTGCCCATTATTTTGAATAACTGATATTTTATATACACTGACCACAGGCTTCTGGCAAGCTGCTATTAGCCAAAAAGACATAAACATACATAGATTGAGAATAATTTTCATTTTATTCCCACTCCAATGTGTAACACAAACTATTTCCATGTTGTTTATTAAAATAATCTTATTCCTAAGAGGTATCTATAAAGCTATGGAATTCCTGGCTAAACTAATTCAAGTTTTGTAATAAACCATTAGTCTTAATTCATACAGTCAGAAAAATTTGCATGCGTGGGTGAGTGCTTAGTCATGTCCAACTCTTTGAAATACCATGGGCCAGCCAGGCTCCTATGTCCATAGAATTTTACAGGCAACACTACTGGAGCGGATTGCCATTTCTTATTCCAGGGTATCTTCCCAACCCGGGGGTCGAACCTATATTTCTTGCAGCTCCTGTGTTGGCAGGCAGAGTAAGACAATTTAAAATAAGATCAGAGACTTCCCTGGTGGTCCAGTGATTAAGACTTTGTCTTCCAATGCAGGGATTATGGGTTCAAATCCTGGTCAGGGAGCTAAGATCCCATGTGCCTTTCAGGCCCCAAAAAGGGAGTTGGGTTGGTGAATCCTGCGCTCTGTTTGTGGCCAAAACAGAGGTCTTTTAGTGGTTGTGGGGTCCCAGGACCCCTGGGAAAATGCTTTGAGAAAAAAAATCTCCCCAAATGAGCAGTTACGTCATGGCACCAGCATCTTTCTCTTTCACTTTTGCAAAGGTCTCCATTCTAGAATCGCCTTATTTGTATTGCAAAATGTTGAAACAGAAGACGCCATCACCCCTAGCAGATTCCTGCTCAGATTTGCAGCATGCATGGGTCATGGGTCCAAGGGGAGACGCTTGACCCTGGACTTCTGGGGCTCTCTCTCTAAGAGAGAAGGCAGCATCCTAAGTGATGACTTCAGGAGAAAATAGGTCCTGGAGAAAGTATGTTTCACAATCACTAGGTCATGATACAGAACCTGTTATAAGCATTCCATCATATACTTCTTTCAGCTCTTCTAAGCTATGAGAATAAAACTGGAAGGTAACAAGGGCTGCCCATTATTTTGAATAACTGATATTTTATATACACTGACCACAGGCTTCTGGCAAGCTGCTATTAGCCAAAAAGACATAAACATACATAGATTGAGAATAATTTTCATTTTATTCCCACTCCAATGTGTAACACAAACTATTTCCATGTTGTTTATTAAAATAATCTTATTCCTAAGAGGTATCTATAAAGCTATGGAATTCCTGGCTAAACTAATTCAAGTTTTGTAATAAACCATTAGTCTTAATTCATACAGTCAGAAAAATTTGCATGCGTGGGTGAGTGCTTAGTCATGTCCAACTCTTTGAAATACCATGGGCCAGCCAGGCTCCTATGTCCATAGAATTTTACAGGCAACACTACTGGAGCGGATTGCCATTTCTTATTCCAGGGTATCTTCCCAACCCGGGGGTCGAACCTATATTTCTTGCAGCTCCTGTGTTGGCAGGCAGAGTAAGACAATTTAAAATAAGATCAGAGACTTCCCTGGTGGTCCAGTGATTAAGACTTTGTCTTCCAATGCAGGGATTATGGGTTCAAATCCTGGTCAGGGAGCTAAGATCCCATGTGCCTTTCAGGCAAAAAATCAATACATAAAACACAACAATATTGCATTAATGACAAATTCAGTAAAGATGTTTTTGCCTTTATTGAACTGTCCACATCAACAAAGTTAAAAAAAAAAAAAAAGGATTTGTGGTGTTTAGTCACAAAGTTGCTTTCAAATCTTGCAACAGCATGGGCTGTAGCCCATCAGGCTCCTCTGTTCATGAAATTTCCCCCGCAAGAATACTTGGGTGGGTTGCTATTTCCTACTCTAGTTGATCTTCCCGACCCAGAAATGGAACCTGAGTCTCCTGCATCGCAGGTGGATTCTTTACCTACTGAGACACCAGGGAAACCCAAAACAAGAATTAAAAAACGTTTACATAGAGTAAAAATGGAGAAAAATGAGCATCTCAAATTAGTTTACTAATCAGTCAGTTTATGCTTAATGATTTCATTGACGCATAACTCTGACTTGCTGTAAGATTGTGCTCAGTTCCCTAAAGTATCAGTATGAAAGTGTGTTTTTTTCAATGGAAAGATATTTATTAAAAGGTCTCTCTCTCACACACACAAGGTAACTGCTGTCTCCACATGAACATGCAATAGATCAGCATGAGTATCTCATGTGTTTCCTGTGAAACTGGTTGTTGGTTGGCGTTTCAAAATACATTGCATTTCATGTTGCTTTATGGTGAGGAGAGTAATACTGTCTACATAGAAATACTCTCCACACTCGCCAAAATAAATACATTTTAAAATTCAAAAGATGAGGGTGACATATTTTTCATTTTTGCCTTCAGGTTTGATGGAAATTAAAAGCAGACTTTAGAAGCAGCTATTACGATTTCATAACAGGGGCAAAAGCATTTACAGTGAAAAGAACCCTTGGAGACCTTCTTGCACTTTGTGAAACAATGGTTAGGGTGGAATTTGTCTTTCTGCACGTCAAATGTTTAAAAACAGCTGTTTTTCGTTTTGGGCTTTATTCCTGAAAGAAACTAGTCCTTAATGGCTTTTACCCATGCCATTTGGGAAATGCAATTACGATTTCCCAATTTATTCATTTATTACACATTTCATAAAATAAGTGAGAAATACGTGTCCATCATTAATGCTGCCTAATAGAAAGATCTGACTTTCACATCCCTAGCATAGGGAACAATACCCTAAAAATATTCCTTTTTATTATTGTCCAAAATGCACAGAAAATGTTTAGAATAATTTCCCTTTAGATGAATAAGAGGAAAACCTTTAATTTGAAACTTAACCGTTTCTAAGGTAGCGTGTCTAGACAGGTAGTAGGTGAGGCCCTTTGAGGTAAAGTCTTTTTCTTCTTTCTTGTGGCTTTGAGTATTTCCTCTGCAGTTGGAGCTAATATTCATTAGAAGACTTTTAAGAAACCAGATGTCACAATATCTGTTCATGGGTCTAAACATTTCAAGAGTTTCCTTCTGTAGTCCTTTGCTTCGGACCCTTAAAAATACAAACCTTTTTGAAACTAGATGTGGTTCCTAAGAGACATGCAGTAAAACAACAACAAAGCCCACTCCTACCAGTGAGATTTGTGAGTGATGATATTTCAAAAGGTCAAAGATCTCAGCTTATAAAACCAGGTAACTTACATACACATTGTTGTATGGAAAGAATCTTTCATCTAATTAAGCAAATGAAAGAGAAATTGACCGAAGTTGGCTGTTTGGTTTCAGTTAAGTTGTTGCTGTGTAGCAAATTCTCTCAATAATTGTCATCCAATCCCACCTCTTTATTTAGCTCCCAATGGTGTGAGCTGAAGACTGCCAGGGAAATCCCTGGCATATTTCTGTCATATTTCAATTTCTGTCATATTTTAGATTCCACATATAAGTGACATCATGTAATATTTGTCTTCTCCTTCTGACTAACTTCACTTAATATTATAATCTCTAGGTCTGTCCATGTAAGTTGTAAATGGTATTATTTCATTAGTTTTTACGGCTGAAAAATATTCCTTTATATATAATATATGCTATTGTTTGTCGTTCAGTCATGAAGTCGTCTCCAACCTTTGCGACCCCATGGACTGCAACATGCCAGTCTCCTCTGTCCTTCACTGTCTCCTAGAGTTGACTTAAACTCATGTTCACTGAGTCCATGATGCTATCTAACCCTATCATCCTCTGCCACCCTCTTCTCCCTTTGCCTTCAATCTTTCTCAGCCTCAGGGTCTTTTCTGATGAGTCAGCTCTTTGCTCAAGCGGCCCAAGGATACATGTATATTACATCTCTATTATCCATGTATCTATCAATGTATGCTGTGAACAGTGCTGATACAAACATAGGGGTGTATATACCATTTTGAATTATAGTTTTGTCCAGATACATGCCCAGAAATGAGATTGCTGGCTCAAATGGTAACTTTAGCTTCAGTTTTCTGAGGTATCTCCATACTGTTTTCCATAGTGGGTGCCCTTTTTTTTATTGGACACAGAAAAGGACTTTTCCTGACAGTCTGGATGGTAGGCTGAGAGAAAGGGGAGTCTGGGATGACTCCCAGGTTGTTAGTCTGAGCAACTGGAAGGCCGATACAATCATAAACAGACTTGGGCAGGACCGTGGTAATGTGGCTTTTAGGGAAGTGCAGAAATTCAGTTTTAAATACTTTAAATTTGAGATATCTTTGAGGCATTCACATGGAGATGTTAAGTAAGCACTTGAAGCTGTAAGTCTGGGGCTGAGGAAAGCAGTACAGGCTGATTTTATCTGGGCGTCATCAGCATATAGACGCTGTGCTTGTACATGCGTGCTTAGACATGTCCAACTCTGAAATTCCATTGACTACAGCCTGCCAGGCGCCTCGATCTATGGAATCTTCCAGTCAAGAGTATTGGGATAGTATGAAAATACTTTGGAGTCAGACAGAGGGGATGGCTGCATAACAGCGTGGATGTGCTCAATGACGCTGAATTGTACACTTTAACAGGTTGGCTTTATGTTATGTGAATGTCTTAAACGCTGTAGGCCAGTGGATCTGTAAATAAGCTCATCCACCATCACAATTGTGCAATTAGCGACTTAGTGACTGAACGACAAACAATAGTATTCCAGTTCCACCTTTTTCAGAGGATCTTTCCCACTCGGGGCAAACCTGTTATATTTGCTATTGTTTGTCGTTCAGTCATGAAGTCGTCTCCAACCTTTGCGACCCCATGGACTGCAACATGCCAGTCTCCTCTGTCCTTCACTGTCTCCTAGAGTTGACTTAAACTCATGTTCACTGAGTCCATGATGCTATCTAACCCTATCATCCTCTGCCACCCTCTTCTCCCTTTGCCTTCAATCTTTCTCAGCCTCAGGGTCTTTTCTGATGAGTCAGCTCTTTGCTCAGGCGGCCCAAGGATACATGTATATTACATCTCTATTATCCATGTATCTATCAATGTATGCTGTGAACAGTGCTGATACAAACATAGGGGTGTATATACCATTTTGAATTATAGTTTTGTCCAGATACATGCCCAGAAATGAGATTGCTGGCTCAAATGGTAACTTTAGCTTCAGTTTTCTGAGGTATCTCCATACTGTTTTCCATAGTGGGTGCCCTTTTTTTTATTGGACACAGAAAAGGACTTTTCCTGACAGTCTGGATGGTAGGCTGAGAGAAAGGGGAGTCTGGGATGACTCCCAGGTTGTTAGTCTGAGCAACTGGAAGGCCGATACAATCATAAACAGACTTGGGCAGGACCGTGGTAATGTGGCTTTTAGGGAAGTGCAGAAATTCAGTTTTAAATACTTTAAATTTGAGATATCTTTGAGGCATTCACATGGAGATGTTAAGTAAGCACTTGAAGCTGTAAGTCTGGGGCTGAGGAAAGCAGTACAGGCTGATTTTATCTGGGCGTCATCAGCATATAGACGCTGTGCTTGTACATGCGTGCTTAGACATGTCCAACTCTGAAATTCCATTGACTACAGCCTGCCAGGCGCCTCGATCTATGGAATCTTCCAGTCAAGAGTATTGGGATAGTATGAAAATACTTTGGAGTCAGACAGAGGGGATGGCTGCATAACAGCGTGGATGTGCTCAATGACGCTGAATTGTACACTTTAACAGGTTGGCTTTATGTTATGTGAATGTCTTAAACGCTGTAGGCCAGTGGATCTGTAAATAAGCTCATCCACCATCACAATTGTGCAATTAGCGACTTAGTGACTGAACGACAAACAATAGTATTCCAGTTCCACTCCTTTTCCAGAGGATCTTTCCCACTCGGGGGCAAACCTGCTTCTCTTGTGTCTCCTGCATTGGTGCTCCTGCTTTACCACTGTCCCACCTGGGAAGCCCAGTATAGATGGTATTTAAGGTCGTAAAACTGGATGCCATCACCGAGTGAGTGATATAGGAAGAGTATAAAGATTAAAAAAAGAATGAGGGCTTCCCCTGGTGGTCCAGTGGATAAGGACACCACCTTGCAGTGCAAGGGGCGCCGGTTCGAGCCCTGGCCTGGGAAGATCCCACGTGCCGCGGAGCGGCTGGACTGATGTGTCCAATCACCGAGCCAGAGCTCTGGAGCGCATGCGCCCAGAGCCGGTGCTCTGCAACGACAGACGCCACTGCGATGGGAGGCCCACAGGAGCCAAAGAACGAAGACGAATGAAAATAGAGAAATGAAAGACCAATAGAAGTGGCCCGCCCACTCCCCTCCCCCCCAAAGTAAATAAATAAATAAATCTTTAAAAAAAAAAAAAAAAGAATGAAACTAGCTATGGAGGCTGAGCAAGGAGGAAAATGAAGAGAGTAAGTGTTTGCTCAAGCTCATGTCCATTGAGTTGGTGATGCCATCCAACCATCTCATCCTCTGTCACCCCCTTCTCCTCTTGTTCTCCATCTTTCCCAGCATCAGGCTCAAACATTTTGAGGACTTTTATTGTAATGAAAATAGAAGTGGGGTGGTGGCTTGTAGGATGGGTGGACTAGATACTCTGGTAAAATGGCTGGTAGGGAGAAAATGGATGAATAGGAAAAGAAGAATCAAAGAAGTATGTCCATGACCAATGAGAGAAAGTGGGTGGGCTCTTGGGACCAAGGGGAGATGCTGGCATTTAATAAGGGCATGGAGAGTTCATCTAATAAAAAGCTAGAGCATCTTCCACTAGAGCTGTGGAAGGACCACAGCTGTTTCTGAGTCACCTGGGTTCAGGAAGCCCAGAGGAGCAGGTGAAATTGAAGGTCTAAGTTATTTGCCCTTCGGCCTCACTGACCATGTTGGGAAGTAGAAGCCAGCATATGCGTGGAAAAGAGGTATTGGGAAATGACAGGACAGAGATTTGAGGGGTCCTTTTCAATGAGGCAGATAAAAGCTGAGAAGGGCAAGCTTGAGACCCACACTGCCTGAGTGGGAACTTCATGAGTGACTCTGCTGAAATCACTTGTGAAATTCCTGCTCTTCTAAACTGCTTTTCTAAACTTCTGATTGCCCACCCGTAGGACGCTGATGCTGATGGCATCTCCTCCCAGGTTAATTTGAAGATTCAATAAGATAATCCATGTGGAGAGTCTCACAGACTATGGTAAGCGCACAGTATCGGCGAATTCCACAATTGTGATGGTGGATGAGCTTATTTACAGATCCACTGGCCTACAGTTTAAGATGACATTCACATAACATAAAGCCAACCTGCTAAAGTGTACAGTTACTAAGCATCAACTCTGGAGCGCATGCGCCCAGAGCCGGTGCTCTGCAACGACAGACGCCACTGCGATGGGAGGCCCACAGGAGCCAAAGAACGAAGACGAATGAAAATAGAGAAATGAAAGACCAATAGAAGTGGCCCGCCCACTCCCCTCCCCCCCAAAGTAAATAAATAAATAAATCTTTAAAAAAAAAAAAAAAAGAATGAAACTAGCTATGGAGGCTGAGCAAGGAGGAAAATGAAGAGAGTAAGTGTTTGCTCAAGCTCATGTCCATTGAGTTGGTGATGCCATCCAACCATCTCATCCTCTGTCATCCCCTTCTCCTCTTGTTCTCCATCTTTCCCAGCATCAGGCTCAAACATTTTGAGGACTTTTATTGTAATGAAAATAGAAGTGGGGTGGTGGCTTGTAGGATGGGTGGACTAGATACTCTGGTAAAATGGCTGGTAGGGAGAAAAATGGATGAATAGGAAAAGAAGAATCAAAGAAGTATGTCCATGACCAATGAGAGAAAGTGGGTGGGCTCTTGGGACCAAGGGGAGATGCTGGCATTTAATAAGGGCATGGAGAGTTCATCTAATAAAAAGCTAGAGCATCTTCCACTAGAGCTGTGGAAGGACCACAGCTGTTTCTGAGTCACCTGGGTTCAGGAAGCCCAGAGGAGCAGGTGAAATTGAAGGTCTAAGTTATTTGCCCTTCGGCCTCACTGACCATGTTGGGAAGTAGAAGCCAGCATATGCGTGGAAAAGAGGTATTGGGAAATGACAGGACAGAGATTTGAGGGATCCTTTTCAATGAGGCAGATAAAAGCTGAGAAGGGCAAGCTTGAGACCCACACTGCCTGAGTGGGAACTTCATGAGTGACTCTGCTGAAATCACTTGTGAAATTCCTGCTCTTCTAAACTGCTTTTCTAAACTTCTGATTGCCCACCCGTAGGACGCTGATGCTGATGGCATCTCCCTCCCCAGGTTAATTTGAAGATTCAATAAGATAATCCATGTGGAGAGTCTCACAGACTATGGTAAGCGCACAGTATCGGCGAATTCCACAATTGTGATGGTGGATGAGCTTATTTACAGATCCACTGGCCTACAGTTTTTAAGATGACATTCACATAACATAAAGCCAACCTGCTAAAGTGTACAGTTCAGCGTCATTTAGCATATCCACACTGTTTATCAACCATCCCCTCTGTCTGACTCCAAAGTATTTTTATCATCCCAGAAGAGGAGCCTATTCCCACTAAGCAGTCACCCTCCACCCTTCTTCGCAGCCTATGGCAACCACCCATCTGCTTTATGTCTCCAGAAACCAACCTATTCTGGATATGTGAGATGTGACCTTTTTCATTTTCTTTCTTTCACTTAGCGTAATGGTTTTAAGAAAATATTCATATCATTCAGTTCAGTTCAGTCACTCAGTCATGTCCAATCCCTTGCAACCCCATGGACTACAGCATACCAGGCTTCCTTATTCTTCACCATCTCCCAGAGTTTGCTCAAATTGATGTCCCTTGGCTCAGTGACGCCATCAACCATTTTGTCCTCTGTCACCCCTCCTCCTTCTGCCTTCTATTTTTCTCAGCATCAGGTTTTTTTCCAATGAGTCTTCTCTTTACATCAGGTGGCCAAAAGTATTGGAACTTCAGATTCAGCATCAGTCTTTGCAGTGAAATATTCAGGGTTGATTTCCTTTCGGATTGACTGGTTTGATCTCCTTCAAGTCCAAGGGACTCTCAAGAACCTTCTCCAACGCCACAGTCCAAAGGCATCAATTCTTTGGCACTTCCCTGGTGGTTCAGATGGCGAAGAATCTCCCTGCAATGCAGGAAACCTGGGTTCGATCCCTGGGTCAGGAATATCCCATGGAAAAGGAAATGGCCATCCTCTCCAGTTCTTGCCTGGAGAATTCCATGGACAGAGGAGCCTGGCAGCCCACAGTGCATGAGGTCGCAAAGAGTCGGACATGACTGAGCAACTAACACACATAGACATCCATATCGTAATTTGTATCAGAACTATTTTTTAATGGTTGAACAACACTCCATTGTATGTATATGGCACATTTTGTTGACCATTCATCTGTTAATGGACTAAGCTGTTTACACCTTTCAGCTACTATGGATAGTATTGATATGAACTCTCATGTGCAGATCTATTTGTTGGAGTACCTGTTTTCAGTTTTTTGGCATATGTACCTGGGAGTGTAATTGCTGGTTCATAATCCTATAATTCTGACAGCAGAAGATAAGACTTTAGAAGACATGATTCCCACTAGTTCATTCACTGCCATCTTCAAAGGCCAGGTGACACTTTTCTTTACATCCTTGGCACCCAACCCAGTGCCTGGTACCTAACAAGAGCTCAATAAACATTTAACTCAACAGAACTGTCATCTTGAAAATAAATTATTGTGCGATGTACTAATTAATATATGAGAGAAGAAGGACTTTGCTGGTGGTCCAGTGTTAGACTTTGTGCGCCCAATACAGGGGGCTTGGGTTCAACCCCTGGTCAGGGCACTGTATTCCACATGCCGTCACTAAGAATTTGCATGCTGAAACTAAAGATTTCACATGCCACAACTGGGACCCAGTGCAGCCAAATATATAAGTAAATATATATATATATTTTAAAGATTTATTTATTTACTTATTTTGGGCGGGGGTCGGGTTGGGGAGGGAGGGGAGCGGATGGGCCACTTCTATTGGTCTTTCATTTCTCTGTTTTCATCCGTCTTTTGTTCTTTGGCTCCTGTGGGCCTCCCATAGCGGTGGCGTCTGTTGTCACAGAGCGCCAGCTCTGGGCGCATGCGCTCCAGAGCTCGGGCTCAGTAATTGGACACATGGGTCCAGCCGCTCCGCGGCACGTGGGATCTTCCCAGGCCAGGGATTGAACCAGCGCCCCTTGCCCTGCAAGGCGGTGTCCTTATCCACTGGACCACCAGGGGAAGCCCTAAGTAAATATATTTTTTAAAGAAATGAGAGAAGTGATCATAACAACATCTCATTGTATCTTAAGATGCAATGGTCCATTTTAGGCTTCTTTTTTTTTTTGATTATAAGGTTCTGTAATCCATAGTATGAACAGCACATGCTTATGTGTCCTGCATTATAATATGGAAAGACATACACACACAGAGTGTGTGTCTGTGTGTGTGTGTGTGTGTGTATCATAGGAAAGTACTTTATTAGATTTGTATGAACATACTGTGATCATACTGTGAACATACTGTGACTTTAATCCTCCTGTATGTGAATTTCCACTTCTGGACATATTCATTTCTTATCAGGAATGAGGCAGGACTTTCCTCCTTGCACAACTTCATATGCTTTTTCTCTACTTTTGCCACATGCTGTCATCACTTTAAAGAGCAAGAGAACTAAAGTCACAACTGTAAGTGTTGTTTTCTACCTAGCACTTTTAAAAAATATTTATTTGTATTTATTATTTATTTGGCTGTACCAGATTTTACTTGCTGCATGTGAGATCTTTAGTTGCAGCATGGAAGATCTAGTCCCCTGACCAGGGATGAAACCTGGGCCCCTGTATTAGGAGCTTGGAGTCTTAACCACTGGACCATCTTTTTTCAAACATTCAAAAAAAAACCCAAACATAAAAGCCATTCTTTTCCCACAGATGGTACAAAGAAAAAAAGAAGGCCAGACTTGACCCATGCAGTAGTTGCCAAATGCTCACACGTATCCTACCATACCACACGGTGCTATACTTTTAAGTGTTACAGTTTTAAAATGAACTAGAATTACATTTTAGTGGAAGGGCTAAAGCTATACATTCTCATAAACAGAAAATACACCTTGGAAATGCATCTCAGGACTGTATGTGTTTGGATTACAAAACAGAAGTTCATGTTGACAGCATGCTATCAAGTCACCTCTGGATTCTAAGTCGTAGAAATAGAAACAGTAAAAGAAAAAACGAAGATATGGAACTCAGAGAATTCAGAAGATGGAGGAAGGAGACAGGCGACTTTGAGAGGAGACAAGAGGGTCCATCTCAGGAGGACAGAAAGTAAGTAAACAGAATAGAAATAGGGATAAACACTCAGGAGCAGATTTAACCGGAAGTCCGGCCTTATGATGGAGCTGGGGAGCCGGCGGCCAGGAGAAATGGCTTTGGCCACAGATAAACTTGCAGATATCAGCAAGAAAATACCAGTCTGCGCTGAAAACAAGAAAATTGGTTTTACATTCTTTGCTTAGAGTGAAAGCCAAAAAACGGCAGACCTCCTGGCCTGGCAGAGATTTTCGAAAGAGCATCTTAGTGGCTTGCTTTTGATTTTGCTTTTCTTCAAATCTCGGGAGGCCAGCTCCAGTTCTGTCTTGGCAGCTCGGCAAGACCTGGCCACTGTGACTTCTGATCACAGTCATGGATGTGAAATCGCTCCTCTTTAACTTGAGTCCACGTCCACTAATCTCGTACCTGGCCACCCCGTGAATCTGAAAGTAGTTGTTTTCAAGAGAACTAAAGTCACAACTGTAAGTGTTGTTTTCTACCTAGCACTTTTAAAAAATATTTATTTGTATTTATTATTTATTTGGCTGTACCAGATTTTACTTGCTGCATGTGAGATCTTTAGTTGCAGCATGGAAGATCTAGTCCCCTGACCAGGGATGAAACCTGGGCCCCTGTATTAGGAGCTTGGAGTCTTAACCACTGGACCATCTTTTTTCAAACATTCAAAAAAAAACCCAAACATAAAAGCCATTCTTTTCCCACAGATGGTACAAAGAAAAAAAGAAGGCCAGACTTGACCCATGCAGTAGTTGCCAAATGCTCACACGTATCCTACCATACCACACGGTGCTATACTTTTAAGTGTTACAGTTTTAAAATGAACTAGAATTACATTTTAGTGGAAGGGCTAAAGCTATACATTCTCATAAACAGAAAATACACCTTGGAAATGCATCTCAGGACTGTATGTGTTTGGATTACAAAACAGAAGTTCATGTTGACAGCATGCTATCAAGTCACCTCTGGATTCTAAGTCGTAGAAATAGAAACAGTAAAAGAAAAAACGAAGATATGGAACTCAGAGAATTCAGAAGATGGAGGAAGGAGACAGGCGACTTTGAGAGGAGACAAGAGGGTCCATCTCAGGAGGACAGAAAGTAAGTAAACAGAATAGAAATAGGGATAAACACTCAGGAGCAGATTTAACCGGAAGTCCGGCCTTATGATGGAGCTGGGGAGCCGGCCAGGAGAAATGGCTTTGGCCACAGATAAACTTGCAGATATCAGCAAGAAAATACCAGTCTGCGCTGAAAACAAGAAAATTGGTTTTACATTCTTTGCTTAGAGTGAAAGCCAAAAAACGGCAGACCTCCTGGCCTGGCAGAGATTTTCGAAAGAGCATCTTAGTGGCTTGCTTTTGATTTTGCTTTTCTTCAAATCTCGGGAGGCCAGCTCCAGTTCTGTCTTGGCAGCTCGGCAAGACCTGGCCACTGTGACTTCTGATCACAGTCATGGATGTGAAATCGCTCCTCTTTAACTTGAGTCCACGTCCACTAATCTCGTCCTACGTGAAACTGACAAAAAGCTGGCACTCATTCCCCACGTTAAAACCTTTCATTTTTCTAAATATTGTCATTAAGCTTTCCTCCGCCACCTTTTCTCCAGGCCCAACAACCCCAAACCCTGGACCTCTCCTCACAGAACTAATGGCAACATTTTTGTGTCTCTGTTTTTTTCACATCCTCCTGTCACAGCAGAAACACGCAAACAAACAAACAACAAAAGTGTTTTCAAGCGACATTTGAACTAAGGTGAAAGTCTTAAAAGAAGAAGACACAAGAAAAAAATAGGCTACTCTAAACCATTTCTGTCTTACTTCTGGCATCTCAGCATCATGAGCTACCACACTTCTGAGGAATTTGTTGTTCTGATGCCCAGTCGTGTCCGACTTTTTGCATCCCCATGGTCTGCAGCACACCAGGCTCTCCTGCCCTTCACTCTCTCCCAGAGTTTGCTCAAATGCATGTTCATTGAGTCAGCGATGCCATTCAACCACCTCATCCTCTGTCTCATTTAGCAAACCAAGTCCACTCCACACAGGCTCTTTTGCCACTAAACGTGTCTCTTGGATAATCTCAACAACAGCAGTCGTGCTAGTATTGTCTGACTTTGTCACCCTATGCTAAGGGTTCATCACCACCCTGAGTAGTTAGGTCAGTCCTTACGCACACTTGACAACAAAGCACATGGGCTGGGGAGGGTCTGGAATTTCACTGAGATGATCGTTCTCCCGAGAGGGAAAGCCTGCAGCTGGATCTCTGGGTTCCCCCATCTTGACATGTTTCCAGTGAATTTGGCCTGTAATTAACATTATCTCTTTTCATAGCTTTTTTGAAAGCCAAAAACGGCAGACCTCCTGGCCTGGCAGAGATTTTCGAAGAGCATCTTAGTGGCTTGCTTTTGATTTTGCTTTTCTTCAAATCTCGGGAGGCCAGCTCCAGTTCTGTCTTGGCAGCTCGGCAAGACCTGGCCACTGTGACTTCTGATCACAGTCATGGATGTGAAATCGCTCCTCTTTAACTTGAGTCCACGTCCACTAATCTCGTCCTACGTGAAACTGACAAAAAGCTGGCACTCATTCCCCACGTTAAAACCTTTCATTTTTCTAAATATTGTCATTAAGCTTTCCTCCGCCACCTTTTCTCCAGGCCCAACAACCCCAAACCCTGGACCTCTCCTCACAGAACTAATGGCAACATTTTTGTGTCTCTGTTTTTTTCACATCCTCCTGTCACAGCAGAAACACGCAAACAAACAAACAACAAAAGTGTTTTCAAGCGACATTTGAACTAAGGTGAAAGTCTTAAAAGAAGAAGACACAAGAAAAAAATAGGCTACTCTAAACCATTTCTGTCTTACTTCTGGCATCTCAGCATCATGAGCTACCACACTTCTGAGGAATTTGTTGTTCTGATGCCCAGTCGTGTCCGACTTTTTGCATCCCCATGGTCTGCAGCACACCAGGCTCTCCTGCCCTTCACTCTCTCCCAGAGTTTGCTCAAATGCATGTTCATTGAGTCAGCGATGCCATTCAACCACCTCATCCTCTGTCTCATTTAGCAAACCAAGTCCACTCCACACAGGCTCTTTTGCCACTAAACGTGTCTCTTGGATAATCTCAACAACAGCAGTCGTGCTAGTATTGTCTGACTTTGTCACCCTATGCTAAGGGTTCATCACCACCCTGAGTAGTTAGGTCAGTCCTTACGCACACTTGACAACAAAGCACATGGGCTGGGGAGGGTCTGGAATTTCACTGAGATGATCGTTCTCCCGAGAGGGAAAGCCTGCAGCTGGATCTCTGGGTTCCCCCATCTTGACATGTTTCCAGTGCTATATTCCCTACACTGGGTCTATCAGTAGATTGTAATTAACATTATCTCTTTTCATAGCTATTTACTAAATTTGTATTCCTCAGCAAATATTTCCTTCTGCAACACTCCAGATTTATCAAAGGCATTTCCAAATTTATGCCAGCTCTCAGTCGAGAGAATTAGCAACTCTTTCGAAGTAAGTAACATCTGTAGCTTGGAATATTTTCATTATCTCCATTCTTTTTTTTAGATGTCTTTTTTTTTTTTTTTTTGGCCTCTTTTACTGCTTTTTACTTATTTATTTATTTTAATCCATCTTTTATTCTTTGGCCTGTGTGGGCCTTCCATCACAGTGGCCTCTCCTGTAGCAGGAGCTGAACCTGCATCTCCCGTGGCTCCTGCATTGGCCTAGGGCATACCTAATTCTTAGGAAATAACCGATCCTAAAGGTACACTTTAGGAATGGGGACAATGGCAAGAATGAACGCTCTATACCCTTGGCCCATGTATGAGACCTAAAACACATCAATAAGTGATTGTTTTCTTTTTTAATTTAACATTATTTCTTTTTAATTGGAGGATAATTGCTTTACAATATCATTTTGATTTCCACCATATATCAACATGAATCAGTCATAGATACGTGTAGGTCCTCTCCTTCGTGAGCCTCCCTCACAAGTAAATGATATTTTATTTCATGCTATGATAAGAGAGTAAGAATTTAAACTCAAAGCCCAAGAGGTATTCTATCAAAATGAGGCTCCCATAATGAGCCCTCAAAGAGGCTAAGTATTAAGTAAATGAATGTCACCTTCAGCTGAAGAAACTGAGTCGGTTCTCCGTAAATGGGAACTATTAGGTTATTTTCAATTTCTTTCATCAGTATTTTGTAATTTAGCAAAATCCTACATAGGAATGTTCATAGCAGCTCTATTCATAACAGCCAAAACCCAGAAATAAGCCAAATGTCCTTCACTGGGCGGTTAAACAAAGTGAGGTATAGACACAGCATGGAATACAACACAGCAGTGAAAAATAATGAACTGAGGTAGATAACAATTTGGATAGATCTCAATGGAAATGTGTTGAGTGAAATTAGTTCATCTTCAAAAGATGACACATTGTATGATTCCATTTACTCATTGTCAAAATCACAAAATTATGGAGCTAGAGAACAGGTTAGTGGTTGCCACAGGGAAGGGGTTAGTGAAAGAGAACTTGGTTGGGTGTGGGTACAAGGAACAACGTGAGGAAGTCAGGTGCTAATGGCACAGCTCTGTATTTCGGATCACAATTATGGCTACACAAGCACACACATACACATGATAAAATTGCACTGAACTTTATAAACACATATATATGTGTGTGCTTAGTCACTCAGTCATGTCCAATTCTTTGCAACCCCGTCAGCTTCAGCCAAGTCTCCCTCTGGCCATGGGGATTGTCTAGGCAAGAATGCTGGAGTGGGTTGCTATGCCCTCCTCCAGGGGATCTTTGCATCCCAGGGATCGAACCCAGGTCTCCCGCATTGCAGGAGGATTCTTTACCCTGTGAGCCACCAGGGAAGCCCCTCTACACCTACACAAATGAATGTTTGTAAAGCAGGTGAAAACTGAATAAAACCTATGGATCATCCCAACATCAGTTTCCTGGTTTTGCTAGTGTCCTCGGGTTGTACAGAAGCTAGGTGATGAGTTCGTGGAATCTCTCTGTTTATTTTGTTTTCAGTTTTCTATGAACCTATAATTATTTCATTTTTTAAAAAAATAGTACATGCTGGTATTAGTTTTAAAAAGGTACTTCCCTAGTGGTCCAGTGGCTAAGATTCTGTGCTTCCACTCTTGGGGGCCTGGGTTTGATCCCTGGTCAGGAAGCCAGATCCTACATGCTACAAAAAGTGTTCAAATGAGGCTCCCATAATGAGCCCTCAAAGAGGCTAAGTATTAAGTAAATGAATGTCACCTTCAGCTGAAGAAACTGAGTCGGTTCTCCGTAAATGGGAACTATTAGGTTATTTTCAATTTCTTTCATCAGTATTTTGTAATTTAGCAAAATCCTACATAGGAATGTTCATAGCAGCTCTATTCATAACAGCCAAAACCCAGAAATAAGCCAAATGTCCTTCACTGGGCGGTTAAACAAAGTGAGGTATAGACACAGCATGGAATACAACACAGCAGTGAAAAATAATGAACTGAGGTAGATAACAATTTGGATAGATCTCAATGGAAATGTGTTGAGTGAAATTAGTTCATCTTCAAAAGATGACACATTGTATGATTCCATTTACTCATTGTCAAAATCACAAAATTATGGAGCTAGAGAACAGGTTAGTGGTTGCCACAGGGAAGGGGTTAGTGAAAGAGAACTTGGTTGGGTGTGGGTACAAGGAACAACGTGAGGAAGTCAGGTGCTAATGGCACAGCTCTGTATTTCGGATCACAATTATGGCTACACAAGCACACACATACACATGATAAAATTGCACTGAACTTTATAAACACATATATATGTGTGTGCTTAGTCACTCAGTCATGTCCAATTCTTTGCAACCCCGTCAGCTTCAGCCAAGTCTCCCTCTGGCCATGGGGATTGTCTAGGCAAGAATGCTGGAGTGGGTTGCTATGCCCTCCTCCAGGGGATCTTTGCATCCCAGGGATCGAACCCAGGTCTCCCGCATTGCAGGAGGATTCTTTACCCTGTGAGCCACCAGGGAAGCCCCTCTACACCTACACAAATGAATGTTTGTAAAGCAGGTGAAAACTGAATAAAACCTATGGATCATCCCAACATCAGTTTCCTGGTTTTGCTAGTGTCCTCGGGTTGTACAGAAGCTAGGTGATGAGTTCGTGGAATCTCTCTGTTTATTTTGTTTTCAGTTTTCTATGAACCTATAATTATTTCATTTTTTAAAAAAATAGTACATGCTGGTATTAGTTTTAAAAAGGTACTTCCCTAGTGGTCCAGTGGCTAAGATTCTGTGCTTCCACTCTTGGGGGCCTGGGTTTGATCCCTGGTCAGGAAGCCAGATCCTACATGCTACAAAAAAGTGTTCACATGCTCCAACTAAAGGTCCCGAATACCACAGCTAAAAGATTTCACATGTTGCAACAAAGACAGAAGATTCAGCATGTAGGAACTAAGACCTGGCACAGCCAAATAAGTACATACATAAAAATAATGATTTTTTTTTTTTTTAAGCTACATACAGGAAGAAAAGAGCTTTAGGAAAAGCAAGAGTCGCTTGGCAAAGTCAAGTTCCAGAGACAGCAGCTCCAGTGCCAGCCCAAGAAGGACCCTCACAGAAGCCCAGTGAAAAGGACACACCCCAGACATCCATTTCTTAAATCCAGAAATCAACAAAGGGGCACAAGAAGAGAAATGACCGGTTTTGTGGAAACCCAAACATTTCTGATCCCAGACCCTTGTGCCCTAGTTAGAGGAGTTTATTGCCTTCCAAATCCACAAAGTATGTTTTAAGACCCGAAGGAGCCAAGTTGTATGTTGCCCATCATAGGATGATGCAACATCTAATTTTAAAAACCCACAATAAAATCACGGCCGGGAAAGGCAGTTACAAAACCCATACAATGGGATGGTTTTTCTGCTTTCATTAAAAAGCAAATTACAGTTAATCTCTTTCTTTTGAGACCCTCTATTCTTTCCAAGTGTATGTTAAAACATTGCTTTTTTATATTTGTTATCCTTTTCCTAATGGTAAAACATTCGTGACTTAAGGCTCAAACGTGTCTAGCGATCAGGTCTCCCGCATTGCAGGAGGATTCTTTACCCTGTGAGCCACCAGGGAGGCCCCACTACACCTACACAAATGAATGTTTGTAAAGCAGGTGAAAACTGAATAAAACCTATGGATCATCCCAACATCAGTTTCCTGGTTTTGCTAGTGTCCTCGGGTTGTACAGAAGCTAGGTGATGAGTTCGTGGAATCTCTCTGTTTATTTTGTTTTCAGTTTTCTATGAACCTATAATTATTTCATTTTTTAAAAAAATAGTACATGCTGGTATTAGTTTTAAAAAGGTACTTCCCTAGTGGTCCAGTGGCTAAGATTCTGTGCTTCCACTCTTGGGGGCCTGGGTTTGATCCCTGGTCAGGAAGCCAGATCCTACATGCTACAAAAAAGTGTTCACATGCTCCAACTAAAGGTCCCGAATACCACAGCTAAAAGATTTCACATGTTGCAACAAAGACAGAAGATTCAGCATGTAGGAACTAAGACCTGGCACAGCCAAATAAGTACATACATAAAAATAATGATTTTTTTTTTTTTTAAGCTACATACAGGAAGAAAAGAGCTTTAGGAAAAGCAAGAGTCGCTTGGCAAAGTCAAGTTCCAGAGACAGCAGCTCCAGTGCCAGCCCAAGAAGGACCCTCACAGAAGCCCAGTGAAAAGGACACACCCCAGACATCCATTTCTTAAATCCAGAAATCAACAAAGGGGCACAAGAAGAGAAATGACCGGTTTTGTGGAAACCCAAACATTTCTGATCCCAGACCCTTGTGCCCTAGTTAGAGGAGTTTATTGCCTTCCAAATCCACAAAGTATGTTTTAAGACCCGAAGGAGCCAAGTTGTATGTTGCCCATCATAGGATGATGCAACATCTAATTTTAAAAACCCACAATAAAATCACGGCCGGGAAAGGCAGTTACAAAACCCATACAATGGGATGGTTTTTCTGCTTTCATTAAAAAGCAAATTACAGTTAATCTCTTTCTTTTGAGACCCTCTATTCTTTCCAAGTGTATGTTAAAACATTGCTTTTTTATATTTGTTATCCTTTTCCTAATGGTAAAACATTCGTGACTTAAGGCTCAAACGTGTCTAGTTAAAACTAACCCCTGACATTTTGCACAAGGAATGCAGTTTGCATCATTTCAGCTGTGCACTTTCTAACCACCAGAGGGCTCCCTTTATTCCCAGTAGTAGAAACAAGCCCAGTAGTCTGCAATTTACATCTTGGTGTTGTTTAGTCTCTAAGTTATTTCTGACTCCCTGAGAACTGTAGCCCACCAGGTTCTTCTGTCCTTGAGAGTTCCCAGGCAAGAACACCGGAGTGGGCAGCCAATCCCTTCTTCAGGGGCTCTTCCTGTCCCGGGGATCAAACCCATGACTCCTGCTTCGCAGGCAGATTCTTTACCACTGTGAGTCATCAAGGAAGCCCACGAATAGCTTATAAGGGAAAAAAGAAGTGAACACCCAGCACTCCATCCAAATAGCAAGACTTGAGTGACAATACAGTTTTGGAAAATATGGAATTTATGGAAGAACCACTGTGATGTATGACATCAAAGCTCATTTTCCTATTTTTAAGTTTGGCATTCTACCTGGTGGAAAGAAGCCAGCCATTTATACGGCATGTTCATGCTTTCATTTCCCAGTCAGTGAATGAAGTAGCGCCAGGCATCGTCTTTACTTTTGTTTGCTTTATTATGAACATACCGAGCTCAGCATACTGTCATGTTTCAATAAGAGCGCTACACTCAATGGCCCCTTATTCATTATTTAAAATAATTCTGTCTTGCTAGAAAATGAATTTTCTTAAGTATATCCTCTAGGCACACACTCACTTCTGGTTATAGATTTCAGTCCATTTGACTGCAAAGCCATTGTTTGGGAAGAAAGGCTCCTGAGCTGTAACCCAGAGTTTCAGAGGAAAGTTCAGAGTTCAGGTTCCTAGAAAGCTGGAAGAGGACACTTTTAAGGTGTGTGTAGACTTAGAAGCATTCTTGTGTTCAGGATTTGCCTGGTTCATCCTCAACTCTGCCTGGTGTTTCTCTCTCTGCAGAGGTGCCTCTCCTAAAATAGAGGTCCCGTTCCTGTTATTAGGCTACTGATGTCAGCTAATAAGAGCTCAAACAGAATACCCCTACGAAACTAGAAGCTGCCATTATTTATCGATTCATTGCTCGGTTTATAGAGCTTGCCACATTCTAAAGTTTTGCAAAGCATGTGCATGAAACAGAGTGCCTGTTTCTTACTAGCCATCAGTCCCAGAATTTTCTAATGAACCAAAGTGAAAGGTTCTCCCATCAATTGTTTTGTTTTTTTCCCCTTAACTTGAAAATAAAATTGAGAACTAAGTCCATGAATATTCTCCACCTGTAGCTTTTTTTAGGATGGAGCTAGGATTAACTATTCCTGCCTCCCATATGCACCTTCTTTGTGAGAAAATTATGGCACCTGGCACCTTATCCGTGTCCCGGCTTTGCTCTGCCTTCAGAGCCAAGAGGGAGGAGAGGAGGACACGAGGTGGGGCGGGACAGAGGCCGGGACAGAGCCTTACCTGGAGGGGAGCAGAGAGAAGCCAGGTCACTTTCAACGCTACTTTCATCTTACGGGCTGTGAGTTCAGGCAGACAGAGGGGATTCTGGGAAATATGGCCAAGCTCTGCCTTGGGAATTTGGGAGTGGATAATGCTGAGAGTCTCACAGCAATGTGTGTGTACTTAGTGCCACTGCACCGTAGAGTTAAATATGGTTAAAATAGTGCGCTCTATGTGACTTTTACCACAATGAAAACATTTTAAAAATAAAAAAGACTTGCTTTGGGGAAGCATGGTCAGATTTTAAAACGTACAATTGCTCAAAGCAAAATCTGTGGCCTGAATGGTTAAAACTCAGCGCTTGCACTGCCATGGCCTGTGTTCAATTTCTGGTTGGGGAAGTAAGGTCCCAAAAACAAACAGATGGCCAAAAAAAGGAAAAGAAAAAGAAAAGAATCTGTCGCCTGTGCAAAGGTCACCCAACTCAACCCTGAGTTCTAGGCATAAGGCCCTTGTCTGCCATCAAATCTCTGACTTTCCTCTTTGCCGTACACCAGTCCCTTGCTATTGAAATAAAGCAAACTCATTAAATTATCGAGGCTATATAATTCCTATAGTTCATCTTCAGTACTAACTTCCATCTAATACTCAGCTTGTAATAAGCACAATTCAACTATTACTGAGTATTCCTGGAAAAGCAAAGCCTTTAAGCCAAATTCTCTTCCGGGGCAATTCAAAATGGTTTGCCCCCAAAATCAGCTAGAATCTACAGGATGCATAAGTTTTGCAAACAGAGGTGCCTGTTTCTTACCAGCCATCAGTTCCAGAATTTTCTAATGAACCAAAGTGAAAGGTTCTCCCATCAATTGTTTTGTTTTTTTCCCCTTAACTTGAAAATAAAATTGAGAACTAAGTCCATGAATATTCTCCACCTGTAGCTTTTTTTAGGATGGAGCTAGGATTAACTATTCCTGCCTCCCATATGCACCTTCTTTGTGAGAAAATTATGGCACCTGGCACCTTATCCGTGTCCCGGCTTTGCTCTGCCTTCAGAGCCAAGAGGGAGGAGAGGAGGACACGAGGTGGGGCGGGACAGAGGCCGGGACAGAGCCTTACCTGGAGGGGAGCAGAGAGAAGCCAGGTCACTTTCAACGCTACTTTCATCTTACGGGCTGTGAGTTCAGGCAGACAGAGGGGATTCTGGGAAATATGGCCAAGCTCTGCCTTGGGAATTTGGGAGTGGATAATGCTGAGAGTCTCACAGCAATGTGTGTGTACTTAGTGCCACTGCACCGTAGAGTTAAATATGGTTAAAATAGTGCGCTCTATGTGACTTTTACCACAATGAAAACATTTTAAAAATAAAAAAGACTTGCTTTGGGGAAGCATGGTCAGATTTTAAAACGTACAATTGCTCAAAGCAAAATCTGTGGCCTGAATGGTTAAAACTCAGCGCTTGCACTGCCATGGCCTGTGTTCAATTTCTGGTTGGGGAAGTAAGGTCCCAAAAACAAACAGATGGCCAAAAAAAGGAAAAGAAAAAGAAAAGAATCTGTCGCCTGTGCAAAGGTCACCCAACTCAACCCTGAGTTCTAGGCATAAGGCCCTTGTCTGCCATCAAATCTCTGACTTTCCTCTTTGCCGTACACCAGTCCCTTGCTATTGAAATAAAGCAAACTCATTAAATTATCGAGGCTATATAATTCCTATAGTTCATCTTCAGTACTAACTTCCATCTAATACTCAGCTTGTAATAAGCACAATTCAACTATTACTGAGTATTCCTGGAAAAGCAAAGCCTTTAAGCCAAATTCTCTTCCGGGGCAATTCAAAGGAATGGTTTGACCTAAATACCCATCTGAGAAACTCAGCTAGAATCTACAGGATGTGACTTGAAAAAAAAAAAAAGCATAAGCATATGACTAATGTAAATCCACTAGCACCCTCACCTTACCTCCCCTCCCTTCCAAAAGTACATAGTATGAGAGATGAGCCCAGAAATAACAGATTGTGGGGTCTGATATTTCCAAGTTCACGGTCATGTTTCCCAGTCAAGCTCAGTCCCTATCAGTGAGAGAGATAAGAGTTTGTCTTCCAGTATGACCTTGAAAGTGTTCTACCTTAATCTGAGACTTAAACCCAGGGCCCAGACATAATCAAACCTCTTTGGGACTTGAAACCTCATGGCCGGGACTCAAACCCAGCCAAAACCCTGGTAATTAAAATCACTCACCCAATGTCTGGATCCACTGAGGTTCAGGTTCTTCATGTTTCTTTGCAGAGAAGAATTCAGTGAGAGACAGTGATAGGTAAGAGATGGATTTATTCAGATTCACAGAAAACACACTCCACAGACAGAGCGTGGGCCATCACAGAGCAAATCCAGTGGCCCTGAAAACATGGCATTCTTAGCTTTTATAGGCTGGATAATTCCATATGCTAATGAGTGGGAGGATTATTCCAGCTCTTTTAGGGAAGGGGTGGGACTGTTATGGTGCCTCTGGGTGTGTCATTTAGCTTGCTGACTGAGGATCAAGGTCTGGTCTGCCATCTCGGACCCATTTGATTCTAATGGGTTTCTGCTGTGTCCTTGGGCTGTCGTTCTTTTCAAAAATTGTGCCCTGCCCCTTTCCCTCGTAAGCCTTACAACCTGACTCTCCTGGGGTTTGATGAGTGTGTTTGTGTTGTGTGTTTCTGTGTGGAGTGTGTGGCTTCTTAGAGGCTATCGAGTTCACTGTGAAATTAAAAGTACCAGCCATGGACGCACCCACTACAGGAATGGTGACCACTGTGGAAGCCACATTCTTTATGCAGAAATTAGCTCTCTGTAGGCCAGAGCTACAGCCCAGATATGGCAGCAGGGAGGGCTGCGCACATGCTGGGGACCATCTCCCTCCCGTGGCTTTCTCCTCGGGCCAATGCTCCCTGGCCAGGGCCTCCACGGTGGGAAGAGGGGACAGCGGGCATATCAATCACTCTGTTCTGGACAGCTTGCTTTTCTTCCATAAAGTTTGCGAAACCTTTTGTGTTGGGGGGCCATCTGTGCCCCTGGTTGCCTAGTCGATCCTCTGAAGAGCTGTTGCCAAGGTTGGAATCTATGGGGAGGAAGGGGGACAAAACTGGGCACGAGACAAGGAGAGGCTGCCGAGGGGACAAGGCAGAGAGATGAACACATCACTGTCCAAGCAGCAGACGCCCCTTTCGGCCCCTTCAAATCACAGACTCTCAGTATTGGAGCATTCTCAAGGCCACCTGAGGGACCACATGAGGATCTGAGGCAGGACCTCAAAATTTTCCTAAGGTGTTGAGACCAAAAAAGTAATCCTTATTTCTTCAGAGGCATCTCAAGGTTGCAAGAGAAACAGACATTTTTGTCTTGAGAAGTTCTTTAATGGACAGGACAGTGAAAGGATTTGCCAAAGATGACAGAAATTCTACTAGAAATCCAAGTGTTTCACTTTTCACATATCTTCTTTCTTTCTTTTTCTTTTTCTTTTTTTTTTAAGTTATCTGGTTTCTTTGCCATAGGCTGTCTGTCATGTTCATGAGATTCATTTTCTTATTGGACCAAGAGTTTGCTGGGGATGGAGAAAAAAGTCTTACAGAATTTTTTAAACTCTATTTAAGCAACCGGCGTTATTATTTCTCATGAAGAAAAATATTTATTTAAAGAATTGATTCACTATATTATAACCTTGTGAAAAAACATACCAAAGGCCTCAGAATGAGAAGGAAGTACAGAGAATTAGTAATGAATAGGGTCGGAAGGAGGAGGGGCCAGCTGTCATTAAGCACCCAGTGTAGCTGGAAATGATCTCATTGTGTCCTAACTACAAGCAACTGCTGTTTCCCCATTTTATAGATGCGGAAACTGAGGCAGGATGATGGTTAAGTAAACTGCTTTGAGTCATGCAGATAGTAATACGACAGATCAAAGATCAGAACTCAGGTTGGATCAAGAAAAAGCCTTCCTGCTCCACACACTATGATGGAAAGAAAACTACTTCAGATAAAGGGTGGGTTAAGGGAGCTGTTCTGAGTTTCAAACCCAGTTCCCTATGGTTGATTGTATGAGTTTAGGGAAAATGGTTTCATTCATCTGGGCCTCTGCTTCCGGGGAGATTAAGGTCCTTAACATGAGGCAAGGTGCAAATCTTCCACTTTTTTGGTTAAGTGATATCTATTCTGTCCACGTTGAAAATGTAAACCAGCCTAAGATGTTTTAGCGGGTTCTAGGAACTCCCGACCAACACAGACACACCCCTGCGGCGTGTCAGTGTAGAAGAGGGGGCCACGGGACATGAGGATCCGGTCAGCAACAAATTAGGACGTAACAGGAGCACATGTCCTTTGAAATCATCCTGTAAACATTACCAATCTCAAGTCTTTTCCACTAATACATGAATTGAAGTGTAATTTAAAGATCATGAAAATCACAAACTTTCAAGGTTCAATGGGGTCTGACCATCACATATACTCACATGTAAACCACCACCCCAATCAAGTTTTAAAAACTTTACAACACCCCAGAAATTCCCTCATGCTCCTTTCTAGTTAATTCAACCCCTCCTTCTCCAAGAAGGCAACCACTGTTCTGATTTCTGTTGCCCTTGGCTCATTTGGTTTTCATTTTTCCACAATGTTCATGAGATTCATTTTCTTCTTAGACCAATACTTTCCTGCGGATGGAGAAAAAAATCTTACAGAATTTTTTAAACTCTATTTAAGCAAGCGGCGTTATTATTTCTCATGAAGAAAAATATTTATTTAAAGAATTGATTCACTATATTATAACCTTGTGAAAAAACATACCAAAGGCCTCAGAATGAGAAGGAAGTACAGAGAATTAGTAATGAATAGGGTCGGAAGGAGGAGGGGCCAGCTGTCATTAAGCACCCAGTGTAGCTGGAAATGATCTCATTGTGTCCTAACTACAAGCAACTGCTGTTTCCCCATTTTATAGATGCGGAAACTGAGGCAGGATGATGGTTAAGTAAACTGCTTTGAGTCATGCAGATAGTAATACGACAGATCAAAGATCAGAACTCAGGTTGGATCAAGAAAAAGCCTTCCTGCTCCACACACTATGATGGAAAGAAAACTACTTCAGATAAAGGGTGGGTTAAGGGAGCTGTTCTGAGTTTCAAACCCAGTTCCCTATGGTTGATTGTATGAGTTTAGGAAAATGGTTTCATTCATCTGGGCCTCTGCTTCCGGGGAGATTAAGGTCCTTAACATGAGGCAAGGTGCAAATCTTCCACTTTTTTGGTTAAGTGATATCTATTCTGTCCACGTTGAAAATGTAAACCAGCCTAAGATGTTTTAGCGGGTTCTAGGAACTCCCGACCAACACAGACACACCCCTGCGGCGTGTCAGTGTAGAAGAGGGGGCCACGGGACATGAGGATCCGGTCAGCAACAAATTAGGACGTAACAGGAGCACATGTCCTTTGAAATCATCCTGTAAACATTACCAATCTCAAGTCTTTTCCACTAATACATGAATTGAAGTGTAATTTAAAGATCATGAAAATCACAAACTTTCAAGGTTCAATGGGGTCTGACCATCACATATACTCACATGTAAACCACCACCCCAATCAAGTTTTAAAAACTTTACAACACCCCAGAAATTCCCTCATGCTCCTTTCTAGTTAATTCAACCCCTCCTTCTCCAAGAAGGCAACCACTGTTCTGATTTCTGTTGCCCTTGGCTCATTTGGTCTTTTTTAGAATTTCATATATGTGGGATATTTTCTGTGAATCCACATTCAATGCTGGAGGAATATCCAAGGCTCCAGGA
Source organism: Tragulus kanchil (assembly GCA_022376925.1). Taxonomy (NCBI): domain Eukaryota; kingdom Metazoa; phylum Chordata; class Mammalia; order Artiodactyla; family Tragulidae; genus Tragulus; species Tragulus kanchil. The sequence goes on from JAIOJX010000004.1 coordinate 150,964,479, forward strand.
GCAGATGCTGAGTCAGGGGTGCAAGTTCACAAGCTGAGAGAGTGAAGGTCGGAGAGGATGTTGATGCTTGTTTCTTCTTTCCAAGGAGCTTATAAATTCTTTGAAAACAGGGTCTGGCTCTTTTATAGGGTCGAAAACAACACAGGGCACAAAGTACTTTCTCAGTGAATGTATTATTTAAGTAGATGATGCTTGTGCATCTTCCATGTTCATACATTCATTTACACATTCATTCATTTAACAAAAAAATGTATTCTTGCCCAACTATGTGAGCATGAGAGTATCTAGACAGCAGGATCAGTCATAAATAAGATGTAAAGAGGACATTCCCTGGCTGCCCCTGGTTAGGAATCCATGCTTTCACGGTCAACAGCACAGGTTCAATCCCTGGTCAGGGAACTAAGATCCCACAAGTCAAAAAAAAAAAAAAAGATGTATAGAGTTTATGCTGACTGGGGCTCACATTCTAGTAGGGGAGACAAGCAATAAATACCCTATGATGCTATATATGAAATCATTTATGAAGGCAGTACATATCATGAAAATATGAACCAAGGTCATGGGGGAAAAGGCAGCTGGCTTCACACAGTGTTGGTTTAGGAGTTAATTTCGTGTTGCACTTAACCTGCTGCTGGTTGCAAGATGCAAAAACTGCTATGTTGGCTGGAGCAGGAACTAGAATTCGAGCCTCGAGGCCACATTTGTTACTCATCACTTTATTTATTCATGGCCCAATGTGCCAAGCACAGTTCGATACTGTGACAATACAAAAATAAATGAGGTGTGGATGCTTGCCTCAAGTCGATCTCTGGCAAGTCCCTGTTTTTAAAAATAATCTGCAATTGCTTTCTCCAGTGTCATCCTGCATTGGGGGAAAAAAACAAATGAGTGCATCTCATGCACATGTCGATACATTTTCTTGAGGCAGGCCTCAAGCTGGTTTGCATGGGGCTCACTGGTCAGCTTTTAGAGATGCACAAGGAACCCGCTCTGCTGGACAAAAGGAAAAAGACTTTTCATTCCTGCATGTTTCAGGCACCTCCTGGGTCTCTTGGTCAGTCCCCTGTCAGCAGAGGCTTAAGAAAATAAACTGTGTGCTAGAAGGCACACTTTGGGGATTTTGACAGTTCCTCAAAAAACACCGCACAAAGTGTCCCAAGCTAGTAAAATCAACAACCACCTCCCCCAACCCTCTCTCCTTCTCACCCCCTCTCTCTTCCTCCCTCTCTTTTTCGCTCTCTGTCAAGGTTAACCACTAGCTACTAGGCGACAAAAGCTTTCAGCTGCATTGCACAGATGAATGTGTGATATCATGGGACAGGACAGACCAGAACAATCGACCGCTCTTTGGCCAAAACTTTCCCATTAGTGTGTATCAGAAACACGCGGGCTCCAATTGCAGCAGAAGTAAACAGCACATAATGGGTTTTCAATAAACACTGCCGACCAGACTCCAAGTCTATGTGGAGAGGTTTATTTGACACGCAGAACCAGTCAGGGGAATTGAGGACAGAAAGGTGAAAAGAGTTGAAGTTCACCATCGAGGAGGGGTGGGCTGTGAGTGCACATGCGTACTCAGAGAGGTGAGACTGCTTATCCGCGTGACCCAAGGATCCAGAACAATACCTTCATCCAAAATAACCCGGGTTCATCGTCAGAATAATTAGCATGAGAGAGGGAGAAGGGATTTAAAGAGGCTTTGGACACTTTTTTTTTCTGTTTTCTTGGTTTTTTCTGTTTGTTTGTTTTTTTAGGGCTTTCCGGGGGGCGCTAGTAGTAAATAAAGAACCTGTCTGCCAATGCAGGAGACACAAGAGACCGGGGTTCGATTCCTGGGTCGGGAAGATCCCCTGGAGGAGGAAATGGCAACCCATTCCAGTATTTTTGTCTGGGAAATTTCATGGAGCCTGACGGGATGCAGTCCATGGGGTCACAGAGAATCAGACACGACTAGACACTAAAGAGTAACACCACCAACATATACACAGACAGACAATAAAATCACAGAGTAAAGACAAGCATTTGGTGTCAAGAAATTTTTAAAAAAATATTTGGGGACTTTCCTGGTGATTCGGTGGCTGAGAGCCCCAATACAGGCAGCCTGGGTTCAATCCCCGGTTAGGGAGCAAGATCCCACATGCTGGAACCAAGAGTGCATTTGCCACAACTGAAAAATTCCACGTTCTGCCTGCTGCATCTAAGACCTGGCACAGCCAAATAATAACATAAATAAAAATAAATTTTTAAAAAAAAAGAAAAATTTAAATATGTTTACATTCTAATCAACTGAAATTGGTTTTAATCATTTTTTAAACCAGAAACTAATTTACCTATACATTAAAACAATTTTCCTTACACTTCCTTAAGAGGTGGAAAGCTGTGCAACTAAGAAAAAGAGAGAGACTCTAGTCATAGATGTAACTGGGGGATTCCCCTCCTCCAAAGTCTGGACGAGCTCCAGAACGAACAGACCTTGGGAGTCCTTGGTCAGTCTGTTTCCTGGGCATTAGCTCTCCTGTAACAAGTTAATAAAATAATCCACAAAGGGCTGACACACATTTGGAACACAACGCAACATTTTTTCCCTAGCACTTGGGTGTCCTGGGTGACATCCCCGAGAAGCCAAGCCTGAGACCAGGGTCCCAGTACGTGTGGCTTATTCAGAGAATGCTCTTTAGGAAAAACAGGTGAGGGAGTGTATTCATTTCCTAGAGCCGCTATAACAAAGCACCGCAGGCTGGCTGGCTGAAACAATAGATGTTTATTTTCTCACATTTCTGGAGGCTGGAAGTCCAAGATCAAGGGGCTGGGTCAGATGAAGACAAATATCATAGGATATCACTCCTAAGTGGATTAAAGAATGATATATGTGAACTTACAAAATAGAAACAGATGCATGGACTTAGAAAACAAGTGTATGGTTCCCAAAGGGGAAACATGGGGCTGGGATAGGTTCGGAGTTTGGGATGAACACGTACACACGGCTATATCTAAAATAGACGACCAACAAGGACCCGCACAAGTACAGCACAAGGAATTCAACTCGATATTCTTTAATAACCTGTGTGAGAAAAGAATCTAAAAAAGAATGAATATGTGTATAACTGAATCACTTTTCTGTATACCTGAAACTAACACAACACTGTAAATCGACTATACTCCAACAAAATTTAAGGGAAAAAAATGATGTCGGCAAGCTTGGCTTCTCCTGAGGCCTCTCCGCTCGGTTTGCCGATGGTCGTCCCTCTGTGCCCGCATGTCCCTGGTGTGTCCCGTGTGTGTCCAGTCTCCTTCGCTTATAATGACACTGGGCCTGCCTGCTCAGCCGCTCAGTCATGCTCAACTCTTTGAGACCCCATGGAGTTCAGCCCACTGGATTCCCTATCCGTGGGTTACAGGAGTGGGTTGCCATTTCCACCTCCAGGGGATCTTCCTGATCCAGGGATCAAACCTGGTGTTCCTTGCATCTCCTGCCTTGCAGCCAGAATTTTTACAACTGCGCCACCTGCAGCCCCCATAAGGACAGCAGTCAGGCTGAATTAGGCCCACTCCAATGAGTCATTCTAACATCACTAACTCCTTGAAAGCCTATCTTCAGATATAGTCCCTCTCGGAGGGGATTAGGGTTTCAACCTATGAATTTTAAGAAGATACAATAAAGTCCATCACAGGGAAAGGAAAGGGGGATGAGGAAGAGGGAGGAGGGCAGACGGCCAAGCCTGAGCAATTTCACTTCCTCTCTTACCCGCTGTGACGGGCGCCTTTCACTATGACGTCCACTCTTAAAGGGGGCTCCAGGGCCTTCCTCCACGCAGCTGCTGCCTGTTGCCTCCAACCACAACCGCGACCCGTTCTTAACTTCCCAACTCCTCGCACATCCAGCTTCTTTTCGTCCTCAGACTTGTAACATCGGTTCTCAGCAGGCTGTTCACCCTGTCCTCTGAAGGCCTCCCCCGCCACCAGCCCAAGCCGCCAGGGATGCCCCTGTGGCACTTCATCTGGGCGCCCTTGCCCGACCCCCATAGTTGGTTCACGGCCTCTGCTCTGTGTTGATGTGCTCAGGCAACAGCACTTCATTGCAACTGAGTGTCTAGTGGGCCAGGCCCTCATCAGATGCCAGCATTCAGGAGGCAGGGTGTGACTGCCTCATTAGTCATTCCACAGCCTGTGCTCCTGCTCTCTTACTCACCATATGTAATCTGGGGCAACCTTAACTTTTCTTCTTTATTATTGAAGTATAGTTAATATACTAATATATATATATATATATATGTACACATGTATATAATTTCATAGCTGAATAAATTTCATATATGTATTCTTCAGATTATTTTTCATTACAGATTCTCACAAGATACCAAGTATGGTTCCCTACCCTATACAGTAGGTCCTTGGGGTTTGTCTATTTTCCAAATGTGTGTGTTCTCAGTCCCTCAGCTGTGTCCAGCATTCTGGGAACCCCGTGGACTGTAGCCCACCCGGCTCCTCTGTCCAGGGGATTTTCCGGGTAAGAATACTGGAATGGGTCGCCATTTCCTTCTCTAGGGGCCCTCCCCAACCCAGGAAAGAAACCCCATCTCCTGCTTTGGCAGGAGGATTCTTTACCACTGAACCACTGGGGAAGCCCCTATTCTATGAATACATATAATAGTATGTGGGCTTTCCTGGTGGCTCGGTGATGAAGAATCCACCTGCCATGAGGGAGCCGCAAGGAGACATGGGTTCAAACTGGGTCAGGAAGATGCTGGGGAGGAGGGCGTGGCAGCCCACTCCAGTGTTCTTGCCTGGAGAATCCCATGAACAGAGGACCCTTGAGGGCTGTCGTCCGTGGGGTCACAGAGAACTGGACATGACTGAAGCAGCTCAGCATAGCAGTATATATCTGTTCGTCTCAAATTCATAACTCGCCCTCTCCCCAATTTTAATTTTTCTGTGCCTCAGTTTCTTGATTTGTAAAATGTGAAAATAGAACCCCCCTCGCACATCCAGTTTTTGCCCTGCTCGGTCCCCTTTACCCTGTCCTCTGAAGGCCTCCCCAGCCCAAGCCGCCAGGGATGCCCCTGTGGCACTTCATCTGGGCGCCCTTGCCCGACCCCCATAGTTGGTTCACGGCCTCTGCTCTGTGTTGATGTGCTCAGGCAACAGCACTTCATTGCAACTGAGTGTCTAGTGGGCCAGGCCCTCATCAGATGCCAGCATTCAGGAGGCAGGGTGTGACTGCCTCATTAGTCATTCCACAGCCTGTGCTCCTGCTCTCTTACTCACCATATGTAATCTGGGGCAACCTTAACTTTTCTTCTTTATTATTGAAGTATAGTTAATATACTAATATATATATATATATATATGTACACATGTATATAATTTCATAGCTGAATAAATTTCATATATGTATTCTTCAGATTATTTTTCATTACAGATTCTCACAAGATACCAAGTATGGTTCCCTACCCTATACAGTAGGTCCTTGGGGTTTGTCTATTTTCCAAATGTGTGTGTTCTCAGTCCCTCAGCTGTGTCCAGCATTCTGGGAACCCCGTGGACTGTAGCCCACCCGGCTCCTCTGTCCAGGGGATTTTCCGGGTAAGAATACTGGAATGGGTCGCCATTTCCTTCTCTAGGGGCCCTCCCCAACCCAGGAAAGAAACCCCATCTCCTGCTTTGGCAGGAGGATTCTTTACCACTGAACCACTGGGGAAGCCCCTATTCTATGAATACATATAATAGTATGTGGGCTTTCCTGGTGGCTCGGTGATGAAGAATCCACCTGCCATGAGGGAGCCGCAAGGAGACATGGGTTCAAACTGGGTCAGGAAGATGCTGGGGAGGAGGGCGTGGCAGCCCACTCCAGTGTTCTTGCCTGGAGAATCCCATGAACAGAGGACCCTTGAGGGCTGTCGTCCGTGGGGTCACAGAGAACTGGACATGACTGAAGCAGCTCAGCATAGCAGTATATATCTGTTCGTCTCAAATTCATAACTCGCCCCTCTCCCCAATTTTAATTTTTCTGTGCCTCAGTTTCTTGATTTGTAAAATGTGAAAATAGAACCACACTCCTCACAGTTTGGAGGATAAATGACTGACTGTGTGTGTCCCAGGGGGTCCTTCACACCGTGGCTGTTAGCAGGCAGCAGGACCATGCTTTTATTGTTTCTATTGCTTCAGACGCAGCAGTGGACATGGCATCCGCAGTCCCACGCAGAGGACTGCCTCATCCTCGACAGGTAAGATAAGAAAGCACGAAGGTGCTGCAAGTGGCCAGGCAGCCAGTTCAGAGTCAGATCACCTTTATCATTTCACAGATGGTGATTCTCAGGGCACCTTCTTATCTCTGACTTCACTGGCCTGGAAGGCAAATATTTAATTAGTTTACGGCTGACACTAGCTGCTTCCGTTAATAGTGATAAGGGCAAGAAAACAAAGGTTTTCACCTCATCGGAAGAGGTGATCAGGTTACAATGAACAATGATTCCACCTGAAATTTATCATTTTATGGGGGTAAAAATACAATACGGGACTGTTGGCTAATTCTGACAAAAGCCTTACTCATCTAGCTGATGTGTTATGTAAAGCTGACGGAAGGGGAGCCGTATTACCTGCCTTTTTCCTGTGGCCCCGGAAGCTCATCCATCACCTTGTCACTTCCTACTCTCTGTGACCTCTCGTCTCCAACAGCCCGTCCACGTGGCCTAGAGCTGGACGTTGCTGACTCACCAGGCTGCTGGTTTCCCTCGAGGGGGCCTGCCAGCGAAGTTACCCCGTCCTCCTCTGGGCCTCTCTCTTTCCTCTCTCCTCCTCGCGCCTCCTCCACGAAGCCCACCCTACTGCACAGAGCCTACTGAGCCAGCCCTGGCCAAGGTGCCAGCAACAGTCAGCAGATGATTAAGACATCCTGCACACAGGGCGTGTCTGGGCCCACAGGTCTAACAGCTGGAGCATTTTACGATTCCACACCAAACCGTCTCCTTTCCATTCTCAGAAAGGTAGGAATAACCCACATGAGGGTAATGTTAAACATGCAATTCTTTACCTTTCACCTTTTTTCTTAAGGTTGTTTCTAGGCATCTCATTTCTTTCACTGTCTTCAATCACCCTTTTTTCACCTCTGGGATTTTTTTTTTTTTTTTTTTTTTGGTGGTGTTTTTTCTTTCTTTCTTTCTCTGTTTCTTTTTCTGCCCCCAGTCTGGTCTATAGGAATTCCTTTCCCATTTCCTATTTCCTCATGAAGGGTATGATGCTATGTGAACACCAAGCAGAATTTGGCAGAAAGGCATAAAGAAGCAGAAGAAGTCAGACCCGCTAAGTGAGGCTCCCCACTCTGAGAAGGCTGATCTGACGAGTTCTGCCCGCCCTTCACCCACTGCTCACAGACATAGGAACATGAGTCACCAGTGAGACACTGTTACCACCCGCCTTCCTCCGCCCCAAACAAAAAGGAAGTGGCCTCTGACATAGGGATCATGAAACCCAAGCACAAAACATGAGAACTTTGGCCACAGACTTCCGCTGGAGTGATAAGGGCAAGAAAACAAAGGTTTTCACCTCATCGGAAGAGGTGATCAGGTTACAATGAACAATGATTCCACCTGAAATTTATCATTTTATGGGGGTAAAAATACAATACGGGACTGTTGGCTAATTCTGACAAAAGCCTTACTCATCTAGCTGATGTGTTATGTAAAGCTGACGGAAGGGGAGCCGTATTACCTGCCTTTTTCCTGTGGCCCCGGAAGCTCATCCATCACCTTGTCACTTCCTACTCTCTGTGACCTCTCGTCTCCAACAGCCCGTCCACGTGGCCTAGAGCTGGACGTTGCTGACTCACCAGGCTGCTGGTTTCCCTCGAGGGGGCCTGCCAGCGAAGTTACCCCGTCCTCCTCTGGGCCTCTCTCTTTCCTCTCTCCTCCTCGCGCCTCCTCCACGAAGCCCACCCTACTGCACAGAGCCTACTGAGCCAGCCCTGGCCAAGGTGCCAGCAACAGTCAGCAGATGATTAAGACATCCTGCACACAGGGCGTGTCTGGGCCCACAGGTCTAACAGCTGGAGCATTTTACGATTCCACACCAAACCGTCTCCTTTCCATTCTCAGAAAGGTAGGAATAACCCACATGAGGGTAATGTTAAACATGCAATTCTTTACCTTTCACCTTTTTTCTTAAGGTTGTTTCTAGGCATCTCATTTCTTTCACTGTCTTCAATCACCCTTTTTTCACCTCTGGGATTTTTTTTTTTTTTTTTTTTTTTTGGTGGTGTTTTTTCTTTCTTTCTTTCTCTGTTTCTTTTTCTGCCCCCAGTCTGGTCTATAGGAATTCCTTTCCCATTTCCTATTTCCTCATGAAGGGTATGATGCTATGTGAACACCAAGCAGAATTTGGCAGAAAGGCATAAAGAAGCAGAAGAAGTCAGACCCGCTAAGTGAGGCTCCCCACTCTGAGAAGGCTGATCTGACGAGTTCTGCCCGCCCTTCACCCACTGCTCACAGACATAGGAACATGAGTCACCAGTGAGACACTGTTACCACCCGCCTTCCTCCGCTAAGCCCCCCTAAAAACAAAAAAAGGAAGTGGCCTCTGACATAGGGATCATGAACAAGAGCTCCCCACATGGCACAAAACATGAGAACTTTGGCCACAGACTTCCGCGCTGGTTAGGGGATGTTGGGCTCATGTTTGGTTTTCAAACCTCAAATCTGAAGAAAAATGTCACTCGACGTATGATTTGTAGGGAGCAATAGAAAGGCTGATTCAGAAGGAAAAACAAAATCCAAATAGTACTACTAGTATATGATTTATAAATAATTATAATTTTAAAGGAATATTGGGCAATTAAAAGAAAATGAAAAGAGCTATAATTGCCTTTACAACATAAAAAGCAATATGAGGGAAGGAAAAAAAGATCAATTAGCCACATGGGTCAATAAAATTTGATTGAGATATAATTAAGGTTTTTCAAAGAAAAGTTTGATTAAAGATTACTAAAGGCTCTCTAATTATGAGGAAAGGAGAGACAATTCTAAGCCCAGTCTAACAAAGGAGGTTACAAGCTTGTGAATGCTGCAGATTGAAATGAGAAACCCAACAATTAGAATTGGTTAGGACAAAACAGCCTCATTCCTAAAATGGATAATTATGCTCCATTCTCTCGTTAAAGGGATGTAGACCAGCTTTAAACTCTTTACCATGTCCTTGCCAGATAGTTCAGAACTAAGTGAGTGAAAATACATGACAACACCAGCCCCCAACTCACTTTTCACTGTGAGTGCAAGACATCAAGGAAAAAGGAGCCTGCAGGGATATTTCTCCCAATTTGGATTCCCTAGAACACCAAGTAAGATACCCTAATGATCTCTTCAACATCCATGACACCATCTAGGGAAAAAGACGATTTTAGGCAAAGGATTGGAAATGATTAGAGAGTTAGTCTATAACTGTAAAATCCATCTATGGTTAAAAACCATATGACTGTTTTCTTTGAGTCTGCCAGCCGTCTAGAAGGAATTCATCTTTATTTTCATTGTTTAGTTAGAAACTGTTAGCATTTAGAATTGACACATGTAATCCCATTGGTGTTTTCTTGTCTTTTCTGTTAGAGGGAGTGGATGCCTTCAAATCTTGGGCTGATGTTCATCACCTCCCAGTCAAAAACTTTTCCCCTCAACCATCTCCTCCTCCCGAATCCTTCCATTCCCACCTTCTTCCTGGCTAAAGAGAAACAGACTTTGCTAGAATTGGTGGTCGACTGATATTTTTCTCTACTGTACCTTAAAGAAAAAGAAAACCTGTTTCAGAGAACAAGGCATGGATTCTCCCAAAACAAACTCTTTAGGGTAAGCAGTGTGTGTACCTTGGTTCTAAGCCACAAGCAATGAAAGGGCCTATCTATGCAAAAATTGGCAGTCCTCTGGATCTTGTAATTCTCACCAGAGAGGCAGGCTCAACAAACCAATTAACTAATTCAACCAATTAACCAAATGTGTAATTAGCCTTGCTCACAGAGGTGTCAACAGAAGCCCAACAAAGAAATTACCCTTCTTCTGCAATTGCCTGGTGGCCTTAAGCCTTTTTGTTTTCTGTCTTAAAGGCGTATCCATAAAGGGAAACTATTCTCTGGGCAAAGAATTAGTGGGTAAGCAATAATATCATAGAGATGGAATGGAATCAAGCCAAAAGCAGTGTTTCCCACGCCAGTTAGAGTTCATTATCTGTCAGTAAATATACAGAAGTTTTGGAGGTCGTTGTCCATGAAATATTGGCCATGAATTCATGACCATTTCTTTTAAAAACACACATGTCAGGCTTTCCTGGTGGTCCAGTGGGTAAGGACACCGTCTTGCAGTGCAAGGGGCGCCGGTTCAATCCCTGGCCTGGGAAGATTCCGCGTGCCGCGGAGCGGCTGGACCGATGTGTCCAATTACCAAGCCAGAGCTCTGGAGCGCATGCGCCCAGAGCCGGTGCTCTTTGACAACAGAGGCCACTGCGATGGGAGGCCCACATGGGCCAAAGAACAAAGATGGATGAAAATGAATAAATGAAAGACCAATAGAAGTGGCCTGCCCGCCCGCCCCATCCCCCCCCCAAAATAATTTACAAAATGAAAGGAAAAAAAAGAACAAAACACATGTCCATTATGAAGTACCAGGGAATAGCTAAGACATTTTCAAACTAGCCACTACAAGAGGATGGTCAAGCACCTGGTAATTCAAACAATTGGTCCTAGGAAAAAAGGAACCGTGAAAGAGATGACAAACTTGGAGAGTTTTGATCTGTGCAAAGAAATCCCCAGAAGGATGAACTTGTGCAATTGTAGGAATACTTGGCTCCATGCATCACTTTGGAAACTCATCTTTGCCAAAACAATAAATTCATGCCTTTTCATAATCACTTTTAAGTAGCTCACCCTATAAAATTTGGTTTTTTTAGTGGCGTCAGCAGTATTATCAGGCATTAATGATATAAAAGACACTAAGCTAAGCTTGTTTTCTTTTGGTAACTTTTTTAGCTTATATTTTGGAGTGAAACACAGAAAAAAAGGTAACCAAGAAAAAATTGTAGGTTAAGTACCAAATAAATAATACAAACTATACTCAAATACTCAAATGACTGAGACAAACTGAGACTTAAAACATACTTATTCCATTTCAGAGAAACCAAAATCATGGTGGAGAGGTACACACAATCAAATCATTAACAGGGCAGGGAAAGCTACAGGATTAGGAAATGCAAAGCTTATCAAGAGAATAAATATATATGTGAAACCTCATAGACATTGATCCTGTTTCCAGTTAGAGTTCATTATCTGTCAGTAAATATACAGAAGTTTTGGAGGTCGTTGTCCATGAAATATTGGCCATGAATTCATGACCATTTCTTTTAAAACACACATGTCAGGCTTTCCTGGTGGTCCAGTGGGTAAGGACACCGTCTTGCAGTGCAAGGCGCGGTTCAATCCCTGGCCTGGGAAGATTCCGCGTGCCGCGGAGCGGCTGGACCGATGTGTCCAATTACCAAGCCAGAGCTCTGGAGCGCATGCGCCCAGAGCCGGTGCTCTTTGACAACAGAGGCCACTGCGATGGGAGGCCCACATGGGCCAAAGAACAAAGATGGATGAAAATGAATAAATGAAAGACCAATAGAAGTGGCCTGCCCGCTCCCCACCCACCCCCAAAATAATTTACAAAATGAAAGGAAAAAAAAGAACAAAACACATGTCCATTATGAAGTACCAGGGAATAGCTAAGACATTTTCAAACTAGCCACTACAAGAGGATGGTCAAGCACCTGGTAATTCAAACAATTGGTCCTAGGAAAAAAGGAACCGTGAAAGAGATGACAAACTTGGAGAGTTTTGATCTGTGCAAAGAAATCCCCAGAAGGATGAACTTGTGCAATTGTAGGAATACTTGGCTCCATGCATCACTTTGGAAACTCATCTTTGCCAAAACAATAAATTCATGCCTTTTCATAATCACTTTTAAGTAGCTCACCCTATAAAATTTGGTTTTTTTAGTGGCGTCAGCAGTATTATCAGGCATTAATGATATAAAAGACACTAAGCTAAGCTTGTTTTCTTTTGGTAACTTTTTTAGCTTATATTTTGGAGTGAAACACAGAAAAAAAGGTAACCAAGAAAAAATTGTAGGTTAAGTACCAAATAAATAATACAAACTATACTCAAATACTCAAATGACTGAGACAAACTGAGACTTAAAACATACTTATTCCATTTCAGAGAAACCAAAATCATGGTGGAGAGGTACACACAATCAAATCATTAACAGGGGCAGGGAAAGCTACAGGATTAGGAAATGCAAAGCTTATCAAGAGAATAAATATATATGTGAAACCTCATACTGGATTTTCCTGTTCCTGTTTCATAAAAGACTCAGTTTTGACATTGACCTTGGGCAAGATCAAAGCTCACCTGGGCTAAGTCAGCACACACTCTCTAATCCTTAAGTAAAAAGATACACTTGTGAACAGTAACACTTAGCCAAGCTCACAGACTCCACACACAATCAGAGACTTAAACAGTAATTTATAACAGCGAAGATCTTCAAGGAACCATGTTTCATTCACTAAACCAGATCCCATTCCTGCTCCAAGTGCAAAACAAGCACTTGGTATGACCGGTTAACCTCTCTGGGTATCTCTTTCCCCATCTGAAAAAAATGAAAGGGTTTTGGAATAAAACAACCTATGAGACTTTGCATGATCTGAATTGATTGTTTTATTTTCCACTAATAAAGGACCAGACTCTGACAGCAAACACGTCTGCTCCTAATAGTTTGGATCAGCCAGAACCCTGAAAACTTGGTCCAAAAAGCTTTTCTTAAGATAAAGTGATAGCATTTCCCTGAGAATAATTACTAGTTTCGTTGAAACTTTAGCCAGGGAACTTATCAAATAAAGAAACCACGTAGTTCCAGACTATGGGTAGAGTCCAGGAAAGTCAAAGCCACGAACTCATGGGAATTTAGAATTACACAGTTGTTGGTCAGGTTGAGAGTAAAGAATGTGTGATTGTTTATCTGAGATTCTCCAAGACCATGTGAGCTGGGGCTCATTGTTTTAAAATCGTATAATTGAAGAAAGGAAACTTCTAGAAAGAGATGTGCATCATCATCTCCTCACGGCTGTACACTGCCAAGGGATGGATTGATCCCCACTCAGTGTGTTCTCGTTCATCTCTGCCTCAGCCCCAAAGCAAGATGGCGTTCACACAGACTGAGTCTTGGGGATGCGTGGATGGTGGTGTGGTAATAAGAGGCCGAATTCCAATTCTAAGTAAGGTGCTTCATAAACAGAATTTGTTCTGTCCATTTCTATGCAAATAAAGTGTATTAGTACTGATATGGAATGGATTTGTTAATAATTATAATGTTTGATGGACTATTAATATTAAATGTAAGATGTTAAAGGGTTTTATTTCCATTGAATAAAATCTGACCCAGTCAAAAAAAAAAGATTAAAAGTAAGTCCAAGATAAATATCATTAAGTGTATAAAAACATGCATTAGTCTGTTTAGTAGATTGGATAGCCTATAAACAACAGAAACTTTTTTTCACAGTTCTAGCTTCTAACTGAGAAGTCCCAGATCAAGGTTCCGGTGGATCTGATATCTGTTTCAGAGATGGCCATGTTTCTGCTGTGTTCTCACATGGCAAAAGAGGAGAAGGAGCTCTTGAGGTCTCTTTTATCCCATAGTCAAAACTATAGCTTTTCCAGTAATCATGTTACAGATGTGAGAGTTGGACCATAAAGAAGGCTGAGTGCTGAAGAACTGATGCTTTTGAACTATGCTGGAGAAGACTCCTGACAGTCCCTTGCACAGCAAGGAGATCAAACCAGTCAATCCTAAAGTAATAAACCCTGACTATTCATTGGAAGGACTGATGCTGTAGCTGAAGCTCTAATCGGCCACCTGATGCGAAGAACAAACTCACTGGGAAAGACTCTAATACTGGGAAAGACTCTAATGCTGGAAAAGACTGAGGGCAGGAGGAGAAGGGGGCAACAGAGGATGAGATGGTTGAATGGTATCACTGACTCAATGAACATGAATTTCAGCAAGCTCTGGGAGAAGGTGAAGGACAGGGAAGCCTGGTGTGCTGCAGTCCACAGGGTCACAAAGAGTCAGACACAGCTTAGCAACTGAACAACAGTCCAATTCATGAGGGCTCCCCTATTATGACCTAATCACCTCCCAAAGGTCTCATTTTTAAAAATTAATATTTCAACATACGAATTTTTCGGGGGGGAAACTTTCAGTCTATAAGAAACATGTGCACTTCAATGCTCTTTCTTTCAGACATGTTAAATCCCTAAACAATGACTTATTGAACATATGATAAGTGCCTGCATAGGTCTGGAAATACAGTTAGAATAGGGGATAAATAAGTCAGACATAATTCATATGCTCAGGGACATTGTAAACTATTACTATATAAAGATATATATTGCAGTAATTAATATCAGTATTTAATGTCACAACAACTTCAGCTTTTTATACTCCAGGGCCTGTTTTGTATGTTATTTCTTCTAAATGAAGAATGACAGGAAATACAGATAAATTTAATAGTATACCATAAGATACACCATTTTTGAAAATCACTTATAAGTCAAATGACAAATTAATTTTCAGAATACCAAGCATTCTAGACAAGACAGCATATTAGGATCAATATTAAATGTTTGCATCTAGAAAAGAAAATGATAGTAATACTTTTAAAGATAGTATGCAGCTCTAATATGCTTGAATTTTACAGACTTCAGAAAATACTGAAAGGTTTGTTCATGAAGGTCCCCACCTGGGTACATTTTTTTTTTTTTTTTGGCCACTTCTATTGATCTTTCATTCAATTATCTTTTTGTCGTTGTTTTCTTTGGCCTGTGTGGGCCTCCTGGCTCTGGGCGCATGCGCTCCAGAGCTCTGGCTTGGTAGTTGGATACATCGGTCCAGCTGTTCCGCGGCACGTGGGATCTTCCCAGGCCAGGGATCAAACTGGCGCCCCTTGCACTGCAAGGCGGTGTCCTTATCCACTGGACCACCAGGGAAGGCCCCCACCTGGGTACTTTTTGACAGAGGGACTACAGAGACAAAAACTAGACAGGAAACATTTCAGAGTCCCTTTGCGGACGTAGGGAGCCACTAGACTGGAATCTTATTTCCAAAACTGGCCGGACACACAATGCTCAGACTTTCTCAGCGCAGCCCAGAAGCTTGAGAAAATTCCCAGAATTCCTGAACCATAAAACCGAGATTCCCAGAGGAGCAGCCCGCTGCTCCCCTGCTTCCTGCCCCTCTGCCTTCCTCCCCAGCGCCCACCGCTGGGCTCTGCTTCCTAATGTGGGATTTAACTTTACCCTCCATGTACGTAAACTAAAATAAACATCTTACACCTAAATGTGAAAATGTTGAAAGTTGCAGAATAAGGTGAATTTCCCTCTTCCTGTCAAAATGCTTACAGATTTAATGGGCTTTACGCATGATGACGTCATACCACGTAGTTCTCAGTCCTGTTAGACTCTTTTTGACCAGAACGGTTTTACTCATCTTCCTCCCCTCGATGCATAATTTGAATGTATGGCCTGTTAGAAACAGAGGTGACCAAAGTTCCCTGTAGACTCTGGAGACTGAGTTTAGAAATAAAACTAAAAGAGTGTGTTAGGAATTCATCATCACCAGGATACGACAGCGGCAATGAATAAAAAGCATGATGCGCGGGGACCACTGTGGTTTAGATTTTCAAGCTAGATTAACTTTATGAAAGCAAAGGTCAGTTTTCTCCTAAATGATATGCATTCCTTTCTCTGGAGCTGGATCAGTGTAGTTCTTGCCACATTTAGACTCTACCTCTATTGTCACGGAAAATTCTAGCGAAAGTCTGCCTGCAGTGCCATTGTGTATCTGAGCATTCACTACAATACTATTTCTTTTATGGTAAGACACACACACACACAGTCAGAGTGTCTCAGAACTTAAGCTTGTATTACTAAAGAGAAATAAATTTCTGAAAATGTCTTTCACTTCTACACAAGATGCTTTGTATATAGTTGGATACATCGGTCCAGCTGTTCCGCGGCACGTGGGATCTTCCCAGGCCAGGGATCAAACTGGCGCCTTGCACTGCAAGGCGGTGTCTTATCCACTGGACCACCAGGAAGGCCCCCACCTGGGTACTTTTGACAGAGGGACTACAGAGACAAAAACTAGACAGGAAACATTTCAGAGTCCCTTTGCGGACGTGGGGGCCACTAGACTGGAATCTTATTTCCAAAACTGGCCGGACACACAATGCTCAGACTTTCTCAGCGCAGCCCAGAAGCTTGAGAAAATTCCCAGAATTCCTGAACCATAAAACCGAGATTCCCAGAGGAGCAGCCCGCTGCTCCCCTGCTTCCTGCCCCTCTGCCTTCCTCCCCAGCGCCCACCGCTGGGCTCTGCTTCCTAATGTGGGATTTAACTTTACCCTCCATGTACGTAAACTAAAATAAACATCTTACACCTAAATGTGAAAATGTTGAAAGTTGCAGAATAAGGTGAATTTCCCTCTTCCTGTCAAAATGCTTACAGATTTAATGGGCTTTACGCATGATGACGTCATACCACGTAGTTCTCAGTCCTGTTAGACTCTTTTTGACCAGAACGGTTTTACTCATCTTCCTCCCCTCGATGCATAATTTGAATGTATGGCCTGTTAGAAACAGAGGTGACCAAAGTTCCCTGTAGACTCTGGAGACTGAGTTTAGAAATAAAACTAAAAGAGTGTGTTAGGAATTCATCATCACCAGGATACGACAGCGGCAATGAATAAAAAGCATGATGCGCGGGGACCACTGTGGTTTAGATTTTCAAGCTAGATTAACTTTATGAAAGCAAAGGTCAGTTTTCTCCTAAATGATATGCATTCCTTTCTCTGGAGCTGGATCAGTGTAGTTCTTGCCACATTTAGACTCTACCTCTATTGTCACGGAAAATTCTAGCGAAAGTCTGCCTGCAGTGCCATTGTGTATCTGAGCATTCACTACAATACTATTTCTTTTATGGTAAGACACACACACACACAGTCAGAGTGTCTCAGAACTTAAGCTTGTATTACTAAAGAGAAATAAATTTCTGAAAATGTCTTTCACTTCTACACAAGATGCTTTGTATATAGTGACTGGTTAAGTAGTTTCCTTAAAAATAACCCACTTTATTAACAGGATTTGAGAAGCAGTATAAGTAACATCCCTGGCAAACAAATCTTAAATGAAGTTTTCCTGCATACTATCTCTTTTAAATGGACCATCTGAGCTTGAATAATCATAATGCAAACTCCATTCAGGAACGAGCATATGTAAATGACTGGAAGCAATTGGAGGTATCTTTACGGTGTATTAACTCTGATGCATGACTTGCTCATAGAAACAACTATACTCTGCCCACAGCTCTGCTCCACAGGTGCTCTTAAACTCACCCAGCTTAGCTTACTCAGTGGGGCTTATGGATCTACAACTCAACACAAGGCACAGTAAAACACGATCTTGAAGTAACGTGGTACCTTGACTGAAGGGAGGGAGAATAAACACCAGGAGCTGTGGGGCCACAGTCACTTCCACCAGAAGATCTAAGTTTAGGGAAATGCTGGCTGGCTTGCATTTTGCTTCTTCTTTAATTAAAAAATCTACAACAAACCTATCAGTTTACAGACCAAGGGAAGATTTTTGTAGCCAAAATACATATTTCCCAGAGAGGTTAATGGTGATTGCAGCCATGAAATTAAAAGACACTTGCTCCTTGGAAGAAAAGCTATGACAAATCTAGACAGATTATGAAAAAAGCAGAGATGTCACTTTGCCAACAAAGGTCCATATAATCAAAGCTATGGTTTTTCCAGTAGTCATGTCTGGATGTGAGAGTTGTACCTTAAAGAAGACCGAGTGCCAAAGAATTCATGGTGTCAAACAGTGGTGCTGGAGAAGACTCTTGACAGTCCCTTGGACAGCAAGGAGATCTAACCAGATCAATCCTAAAGGAAATCAACTCTGAATACTCACTGAAAGAAAGCTCCAATCCTTTGGTTATCTAATGCAAAGAGACAACTCATTGGAAAAGACCCTGATGCTGAGAAAGATTGAGGCAGAAGGAGAAGAGGGCAGAAGAGGATGAGATGGTTGGATGGCGTCACTGACTCCATGGACATGAGTTTGAACAAAGTCCGGGAGATGGTGAAGGACAGAGGGGTCTGCCCTGCTGCAGTCCATGGGGTCATAGAGTCAGACACAACTGAGTGCCTGAAAAACAGCAACAACATAGGGTCTAAAGACTCTCTCCTATTTAAGTCAATAAGCATAATAGCTCTTTTCAATAGACTTAGCATTAGTATGTCTTTAAACATACTCTATGGTTATTTAGCACAGATTAACATTATTTCTCTATAGAGAAGTTATTAAAATGAAGTTGAAAAACTTTAGAAATAGTTTTAGAAAATTAAAATTAATAAGCAAAAATTACTGACTGGTACTATTAAAATACTGACTCCAAATAAGTAAGATACACTGGAAATTATTTGAATTGCTGAAGATTTTAAGATGCTTAAAATTCTTTACAGTCCTCGCTCCTATAATCCTTCATGCATCTAGCTGTTGTTGCTAATTCAACTGAAAATATGAAGAAAAGTTTGCCCAAAATGTAACCAAAGTGCAGGGAAGGAGTGATTTTCTTGTTCTTTTTCTAATATCTTTTTAAAGTATCTTTCTTTTTTAAAAAAAGATGGGGAAAGACGTATTTTTATTTTAAGTAATATTTCAAAATATCTGTGAAAGTGCTTATAAACCAGCAAAAATCGACAGTTAGAAGTGGGAAGAAAAGGAAAGAAAAGGAATTCACAGTGACCTAACAGGGAAAACCCTCTTGAAAGAGTTTAAATACATATACTACCTTTAAGAAAAAATACTGGGCAAATGACTGAAACGCTGAGTGTACTAGAAGGGAAAACATGAACACAGAGTCAATTATAAATATCAGTGAGTTAATATCAGATCCTTGGTAATCAACAGGGGTAGAGAGAGTCATGTCTGGGGCTAGAATGGAAACCATATAAGACCGTATATAGTGCTTGCTGCATCTGAACTTGTTGGTTTCTGTTCAGAATTAAATGAAGGCACGTGTGATAGTCTTCTAGACATGAAGTTCAAGAATTAAATAGTCACTCATTGGAAAAGACCCTGATGCTGAGAAAGATTGAGGCAGAAGGAGAAGAGGGCAGAAGAGGATGAGATGGTTGGATGGCGTCACTGACTCCATGGACATGAGTTTGAACAAAGTCCGGGAGATGGTGAAGGACAGAGGGGTCTGCCCTGCTGCAGTCCATGGGGTCATAGAGTCAGACACAACTGAGTGCCTGAAAAACAGCAACAACATAGGGTCTAAAGACTCTCTCCTATTTAAGTCAATAAGCATAATAGCTCTTTTCAATAGACTTAGCATTAGTATGTCTTTAAACATACTCTATGGTTATTTAGCACAGATTAACATTATTTCTCTATAGAGAAGTTATTAAAATGAAGTTGAAAAACTTTAGAAATAGTTTTAGAAAATTAAAATTAATAAGCAAAAATTACTGACTGGTACTATTAAAATACTGACTCCAAATAAGTAAGATACACTGGAAATTATTTGAATTGCTGAAGATTTTAAGATGCTTAAAATTCTTTACAGTCCTCGCTCCTATAATCCTTCATGCATCTAGCTGTTGTTGCTAATTCAACTGAAAATATGAAGAAAAGTTTGCCCAAAATGTAACCAAAGTGCAGGGAAGGAGTGATTTTCTTGTTCTTTTTCTAATATCTTTTTAAAGTATCTTTCTTTTTTAAAAAAAGATGGGGAAAGACGTATTTTTATTTTAAGTAATATTTCAAAATATCTGTGAAAGTGCTTATAAACCAGCAAAAATCGACAGTTAGAAGTGGGAAGAAAAGGAAAGAAAAGGAATTCACAGTGACCTAACAGGGAAAACCCTCTTGAAAGAGTTTAAATACATATACTACCTTTAAGAAAAAATACTGGGCAAATGACTGAAACGCTGAGTGTACTAGAAGGGAAAACATGAACACAGAGTCAATTATAAATATCAGTGAGTTAATATCAGATCCTTGGTAATCAACAGGGGTAGAGAGAGTCATGTCTGGGGCTAGAATGGAAACCATATAAGACCGTATATAGTGCTTGCTGCATCTGAACTTGTTGGTTTCTGTTCAGAATTAAATGAAGGCACGTGTGATAGTCTTCTAGACATGAAGTTCTAAATTACCTGCCAAGTTCACCCCTGCAGTCGCTGTCTTCAGCTTCAGGGCAGAGGGATGGTCTTGCTAACCCACAATTCTCAATGACAGCGTTGGCTGTGGATTCTGAACATCCTTCCTCCATTTTCTCTAACGACCCCAAAGATCATCTCCCAGCTGGTGCAGCCCACACAGGTTGACAGAGAACCCAGGTACCTGTGATGGGGTTTATTCCACTATCCCATCTTTGAGAGGCACTGTGCACCTCACTGCCTTCACCTACAGTGGTTTCCATCACTAGTCTGTTCCTAAGCTCCAAAGCATGGGTGGACTGAACTGTGTAGTCAGAATGAAAAAACAAAGAGACATCTTTCCACTTCCATTTTTTTCTTTCTCCAGCTAGTTTATTAATAAGTGATCATCTACAGGACATTTACCACTAGAATGTCAGCCGTTTTTATGAATGGCAAGATTATGAAAACAACATAGACTTAAAACCCGATGGCGAATCACAAGGCTTCTCTGCTAGTGTGTAGCAAGCGTGCCTTTCAGTAAAAGCTACCAGCTTGTAAAAATAGGTCAACAGGAAACGTTCACTTTGAAATTGTGATGTCTGATTGTCAACACCAGATGAACCATTTCACAGAAAACCATGGACTCTCTCTACTTTGATTATCATGCACTTATATATTTGTCATAACCTCTGATCCCTTGAATAAATGTAAATTGTACACTTGGGGTATTATTGAGCACACTATGTAAAAGAATATTTGGGGAAATTCTTTGGCAATAAAAAAGTTTATGGTCAAAGCATGTCCTTCTAGTGTCTGCTTTATAAGTCTATTGTTTCACTTTACTAAGTTTGCTAAAAACAGAGCTTGCATTTGGCAATAAGGATTTTCTCACATCAACCTAATAACCTTGTTATTTATAACCTGTGCTGAAAATGAGCAGACCTCACGGTGATATAAAATTGTGCCAACATCTATTAAAGGGAAATCAATTAATAATAAACTTAGCCATCGGGCAATTCCTTCTGTGAGACATTGGCAAGTTACACTTATAGACATGTGTTATGGGATGACTATAGTGCTTGCTGCATCTGAACTTGTTGGTTTCTGTTCAGAATTAAATGAAGGCACGTGTGATAGTCTTCTAGACATGAAGTTCTAAATTACCTGCCAAGTTCACCCCTGCAGTCGCTGTCTTCAGCTTCAGGGCAGAGGGATGGTCTTGCTAACCCACAATTCTCAATGACAGCGTTGGCTGTGGATTCTGAACATCCTTCCTCCATTTTCTCTAACGACCCCAAAGATCATCTCCCAGCTGGTGCAGCCCACACAGGTTGACAGAGAACCCAGGTACCTGTGATGGGGTTTATTCCACTATCCCATCTTTGAGAGGCACTGTGCACCTCACTGCCTTCACCTACAGTGGTTTCCATCACTAGTCTGTTCCTAAGCTCCAAAGCATGGGTGGACTGAACTGTGTAGTCAGAATGAAAAAACAAAGAGACATCTTTCCACTTCCATTTTTTTCTTTCTCCAGCTAGTTTATTAATAAGTGATCATCTACAGGACATTTACCACTAGAATGTCAGCCGTTTTTATGAATGGCAAGATTATGAAAACAACATAGACTTAAAACCCGATGGCGAATCACAAGGCTTCTCTGCTAGTGTGTAGCAAGCGTGCCTTTCAGTAAAAGCTACCAGCTTGTAAAAATAGGTCAACAGGAAACGTTCACTTTGAAATTGTGATGTCTGATTGTCAACACCAGATGAACCATTTCACAGAAAACCATGGACTCTCTCTACTTTGATTATCATGCACTTATATATTTGTCATAACCTCTGATCCCTTGAATAAATGTAAATTGTACACTTGGGGTATTATTGAGCACACTATGTAAAAGAATATTTGGGGAAATTCTTTGGCAATAAAAAAGTTTATGGTCAAAGCATGTCCTTCTAGTGTCTGCTTTATAAGTCTATTGTTTCACTTTACTAAGTTTGCTAAAAACAGAGCTTGCATTTGGCAATAAGGATTTTCTCACATCAACCTAATAACCTTGTTATTTATAACCTGTGCTGAAAATGAGCAGACCTCACGGTGATATAAAATTGTGCCAACATCTATTAAAGGGAAATCAATTAATAATAAACTTAGCCATCGGGCAATTCCTTCTGTGAGACATTGGCAAGTTACACTTATAGACATGTGTTATCATGTCCATGTACAAACAGGAGTCTGATTATCCAGCATTGAATCCCAGTTCTTATGAAAGTTTCTAAGTTTCAGATCCTAGTTCTAAAATATGTTGTTGTTGTTGTTTAGTCATTCAGTCGTGTCCAACTTTGTGCAACCCCATGGACTCCAGCAAGCTAGGCTTCCCTGTCCTTCACCATTTCCCAGAGTTTGCTCAGATTCATGCCCATTGAGTCAGAGATGCCATCCAGCCATCTCATCCTCTGCTGCCCTCTTCTCCTCCTGCCCTCAATCTTTCCCAGCATTAGGTTTGTTTCCAGTGAGTCAGCTTTTCACATCAGAGTTGGTCAAAGAATTGGACCTTCAGTTTCAGCATCAGTCCTTGCAATGGATATTCAGAGTTCTTTTAGAATTGGTTTGGTTTGATCTTCTTACTGTCCAAGAAACTCTCAAGTCTTCCTCCACACCACAGTTTGAAAGCATCAATTCTTCAGTGCTCCACCTTCTTTGTGGCTCAACTCATCAGTTCAGTTCAGTAGTTCACTTGTGTCTGACTCTTTGTAATCCCATGGACTGCAGCACGCCATCACCTTCTCCCAGAGCTTGCTCAAACTCATGTCCATTGACTCGGTGATGCCATCCAACTATCTCATCTTCTGTCAGCCCCTTCTCCTTCTGCCTTCTATTTTTCACAACATCAGAGTCTTTCCATGAGTCGTCTCTTCACATTAGGTGGCCAAAATATTGGAGCTTCAACTTCAGCATCAGTTCTTCCAATGAATATTCAGGGTTGATCTCCTTTAGGATTGACTGTTTTGGTCTCATTGCAGTCCAAGGGACTCTCAAGAGCCTTCTCCCACACCACAGTTCGAAGGCATCAATTTTTTGGCGCTCAGCCTTCTTTAGGATTCAGCTCTCCCATCCATACATGACTACTGGGAACACCATAGCTTTGACTATACAGATTTTTGTTGGCAAAGTGATGTCTCTGCTTTTGAATACTGTCTATGTTTGTCATAACTTTTCTTCCAAGGGGCAAGTGTCTTTTAACTTCATGACTGCAGTCACCATCCACAGTGATTTTGGAGCCCAAGAAAATAATTTGTCACTATCTCCATTGTTTGCCTATCTATTTGCCATGAAGTGATGGGACCAGATGCAATGATCTTCATTTTTTCAATGTTGAGTTTTAGGCCAGTTTTCCCACTCTCCTCTTTAACCTTTATCAAGAGTCTCTTTAGTTCCTCTATTGTCCAACTCATAGATGATAATAATAGCACCTTTCACATTGAGCTGTTGTGAAGATTAAGAAGGCAACAAATATGGTAAGTTAGCACACTATCTGGCACATGATAAATGCTACATAAGTGCTAGCTAGAATGACGGGAAAAGATCCACCAGTTTAAAAAGGAGCTGGCAAAGGTTCAGTAATGGCTCCAATGGGACATCAGAGGCTTACATAACATTTATAATGAAGGCCTCAACATCTTCCTTTTAAGTCCTACCCACTTGTTAGCCACAGAAAAGAGCTGAGCTGAATCAGGAGTTTCCTCTGGCTTTTTCTGAGCAAAGCTTGGCAACAATCACAGGACCTCCATCCGTCCCATCCTCATTGGCTTCCATCCACATTGTGCCAAGCAGCACATCAACAGGACGTGGAGTCATCTTCCGTGGTCCCAGCTGGCTCTGATTGTGCTGTGAAAACTTGGCTATTGCAGATGCTAGAATGAAAGCTTGTCTCAACTCACCTCTTGAATATGGTGTTGTTTATATTTGCCCAAAATTTCCGCCTCCCCATGGGTCACTTAAATATCATGCCAAGGGTCTTGTTTCTTTTATCTGAATAAAGTTTTCTATTAAAATATTTGAGAATAGTTATTCTTATTGATACTTTGCAGATTTGGAAGAGAGTTTTCATAGCTACATAGTCTTTCCCTCCCCCAAAGTCTGGCTCCACATAGAGCTAAAGCATTCCTTCTAAAAATCTATGCCAGATCATACCACTCCTCTGTTTTAAAGTCAGAGTCCTTAGATGGCTTACAAAGAAGCACACAACATCCGCCTAGCCTTACCTCCTCTTCCTCTGCTCTCTTTGGACCTTTCTTGCTTGTCTTCAAATATTTCCAGGTGCACTCCTACCTTAGAGCCTTTGAACCTGTTGCCCCTACCGCCTGGAATGCACTTTGCCACAGATATTTGTGTAATTCTGTTCCTTACTTCCTTCTGATCTCAACTTAAATGTCACCTTATCAGGAAGGATTTCATCTATTATTCTATATCAGATAAAACTCTTCCTCTCACCCTCTTTATTTCCTTTCTCTGCATGCATCACCACCTTACATATTCCATATTTGTTGATTTGGGGCTGGCTTAGTTTTAGTTCCTCTATTGTCCAACTCATAGATGATAATAATAGCACCTTTCACATTGAGCTGTTGTGAAGATTAAGAAGGCAACAAATATGGTAAGTTAGCACACTATCTGGCACATGATAAATGCTACATAAGTGCTAGCTAGAATGACGGGAAAAGATCCACCAGTTTAAAAAGGAGCTGGCAAAGGTTCAGTAATGGCTCCAATGGGACATCAGAGGCTTACATAACATTTATAATGAAGGCCTCAACATCTTCCTTTTAAGTCCTACCCACTTGTTAGCCACAGAAAAGAGCTGAGCTGAATCAGGAGTTTCCTCTGGCTTTTTCTGAGCAAAGCTTGGCAACAATCACAGGACCTCCATCCGTCCCATCCTCATTGGCTTCCATCCACATTGTGCCAAGCAGCACATCAACAGGACGTGGAGTCATCTTCCGTGGTCCCAGCTGGCTCTGATTGTGCTGTGAAAACTTGGCTATTGCAGATGCTAGAATGAAAGCTTGTCTCAACTCACCTCTTGAATATGGTGTTGTTTATATTTGCCCAAAATTTCCGCCTCCCCATGGGTCACTTAAATATCATGCCAAGGGTCTTGTTTCTTTTATCTGAATAAAGTTTTCTATTAAAATATTTGAGAATAGTTATTCTTATTGATACTTTGCAGATTTGGAAGAGAGTTTTCATAGCTACATAGTCTTTCCCTCCCCCAAAGTCTGGCTCCACATAGAGCTAAAGCATTCCTTCTAAAAATCTATGCCAGATCATACCACTCCTCTGTTTTAAAGTCAGAGTCCTTAGATGGCTTACAAAGAAGCACACAACATCCGCCTAGCCTTACCTCCTCTTCCTCTGCTCTCTTTGGACCTTTCTTGCTTGTCTTCAAATATTTCCAGGTGCACTCCTACCTTAGAGCCTTTGAACCTGTTGCCCCTACCGCCTGGAATGCACTTTGCCACAGATATTTGTGTAATTCTGTTCCTTACTTCCTTCTGATCTCAACTTAAATGTCACCTTATCAGGAAGGATTTCATCTATTATTCTATATCAGATAAAACTCTTCCTCTCACCCCTCTTTATTTCCTTTCTCTGCATGCATCACCACCTTACATATTCCATATTTGTTGATTTGGGGGGTGGCTTATACACTGTGAAGCTAATAGCTAAATGACTGCTTTATTTGCCTACTGTATCACCAGCACCTAGATCCCAAAGGCATTCAGTAGGTGCTCAGTACATGGTTATTAAATGTTAAAAGAACTACTCCCTAGGGGGCTCAGGAGCAATCAGATTTCTCATGCCTATGTATTCATCAAATGGGCACATTGCTAACAGTCTAGTTATTGTTCTTAGCTTGTATTTTTTGCACATTGCTAATAATTTTCTTATCAGTCTAGTTACCATACTTACGTTTCTTGTATTTTTTTTAAGTCCCTTCTCTGCTTCCCACACATGATTCCACATTTCTTTTTCATCAACATTCTGGGGTACAGTATATCACTCACTACTCCCTGATTCATTTTTTTTACAATGATCTGTAGAACATTGTTTAACAAATTGTTTAAGAACAATATGGAAACCCGTGATCTTGCTTTATAAATGCCTTTATCATAAAGCTTCAGTCTCAACACACTCATAACAGTGGACATACTGCTTTACATTTTGTATAGCTTTGATGTACACAGGTAATAGCTCTTCTTTGGGGTTTTACCTCAGCATATTTTGAGTGCTCTGCAGCTCTGTGGTCAAATGTGCTTCTAGCAAGAGGCATTATCTACGGATATATGGCAGGTCATGTGGGTATAAAGCCAAGAGCTTGTATGGTTGAATTCTTAAAAATCTATGCCAGATCATACCACTCCTCTGTTTTAAAGTCAGAGTCCTTAGATGGCTTACAAAGAAGCACACAACATCCGCCTAGCCTTACCTCCTCTTCCTCTGCTCTCTTTGGACCTTTCTTGCTTGTCTTCAAATATTTCCAGGTGCACTCCTACCTTAGAGCCTTTGAACCTGTTGCCCCTACCGCCTGGAATGCACTTTGCCACAGATATTTGTGTAATTCTGTTCCTTACTTCCTTCTGATCTCAACTTAAATGTCACCTTATCAGGAAGGATTTCATCTATTATTCTATATCAGATAAAACTCTTCCTCTCACCCCTCTTTATTTCCTTTCTCTGCATGCATCACCACCTTACATATTCCATATTTGTTGATTTGGGGGCTGGCTTATACACTGTGAAGCTAATAGCTAAATGACTGCTTTATTTGCCTACTGTATCACCAGCACCTAGATCCCAAAGGCATTCAGTAGGTGCTCAGTACATGGTTATTAAATGTTAAAAGAACTACTCCCTAGGGGGCTCAGGAGCAATCAGATTTCTCATGCCTATGTATTCATCAAATGGGCACATTGCTAACAGTCTAGTTATTGTTCTTAGCTTGTATTTTTTGCACATTGCTAATAATTTTCTTATCAGTCTAGTTACCATACTTACGTTTCTTGTATTTTTTTTAAGTCCCTTCTCTGCTTCCCACACATGATTCCACATTTCTTTTTCATCAACATTCTGGGGTACAGTATATCACTCACTACTCCCTGATTCATTTTTTTTACAATGATCTGTAGAACATTGTTTAACAAATTGTTTAAGAACAATATGGAAACCCGTGATCTTGCTTTATAAATGCCTTTATCATAAAGCTTCAGTCTCAACACACTCATAACAGTGGACATACTGCTTTACATTTTGTATAGCTTTGATGTACACAGGTAATAGCTCTTCTTTGGGGTTTTACCTCAGCATATTTTGAGTGCTCTGCAGCTCTGTGGTCAAATGTGCTTCTAGCAAGAGGCATTATCTACGGATATATGGCAGGTCATGTGGGTATAAAGCCAAGAGCTTGTATGTTTGAATTGAATTTTATCTCACTTTCCTTTTCTTTCTTCAAAGCATTAACAAGGCATAAGGCCAGTGGCTATTGTGGAATTCAAATTTCTATGAGAAGATAACCAGGGAATAGGACAGAAAAAGCTAACAGGGTCCCATTGTTGAAGGAAAGACAGAGAGGGGGAGAGAGATTTGTTTTATTTCTTCACCATAACTTTCAAATAATAAGAGAAACTTAACAGGAAGAGTGGTAACAAAGAGAAGAGGGAAGTCTGGAAGAAATAAAAATAATAGAATTCATTTTGGTTTGTGGTTTTTATTTGTAAACATGCTAGAAAATTCTGGATCTAACCTATACTGGACTCATCCCATTTCTGCTGTTCTTTCTATTGGCAAGATTGCCTTACTCTCTAGAACTGCCCAGCCTTAGGGAGGAGAGAAAGAAGAGAGAAGATCTGAATTCTCTCAGGCCCTCCAGGGATTCCTTATCCGGCTTGGAAATCCCTGTCTGCTACTAGTTGTGCATCCTCGGGTAAGTTACTCAGTTTCTCTCTGCCTAATGGGGTAATAATAGTATTTGCTCATATGTCAGATAGGAATCATAGTAAGGAGTATTTGCTTCTTAGGAGTATGGGAAGGATGGCATGAGTTAACTCAGAGTACTAGAATAAAACTTGGCACGTTGAAAGTAACCAGTACCTGATAGCTAATACTCCAAGCCGCTGAGAAATTTTATTGCTTCTTGTTCATGAATTTATGGTCAAGGATTTGGTATCTGTATTGACTAAAGCAGCAAAAGTACTCTCTCTTTCTAACTTCAATTATGAAGCCAGCAGAACCACCCAACCACTCTCTAGATTGGGGGTGTTTAATTGAGTGAGTGAAAGTCGTTCATTCATGTTTGACTCTTTGTGACTCCATGGGTGAGCCATGGAATTCTCCAGACAAGAATACTGCAGTGGGGCAGCCTTTCTTCTCCAGGGGATCTTCCCAAACCAGGGATCAAACCCAGGTCTCCCACATTGCTGGCAGATTCTTTACCAGCTGAGCCACCAGGGAAGCCAGACTGGGGATAGCTCTGCTCAAATATCAACTATTTCCAGCACCACCGATTGCAGGGGAAATGAGTCTTACTCTGGGCCATGCATATGTCAAAAGTGGCACGCTATTTAGAATCCTTATCATGAGACAGTGGTGAACACGTTTAAACTTGGGGTTTTTTCTGGAATTCACCTAATCGATTCATTTCTCTCTGGTCCTAACCATCAGTGTAATTAAGATTCAGTCATAAAGGCTTAATACAGGTGTTTCTCAATACATAGACCCTTAGCCATAGATGCTGGGAAGAAACTGGAGGTTCAGTTTTCCCCATCCTATGGAAGAAATAAAAATAATAGAATTCATTTTGGTTTGTGGTTTTTATTTGTAAACATGCTAGAAAATTCTGGATCTAACCTATACTGGACTCATCCCATTTCTGCTGTTCTTTCTATTGGCAAGATTGCCTTACTCTCTAGAACTGCCCAGCCTTAGGGAGGAGAGAAAGAAGAGAGAAGATCTGAATTCTCTCAGGCCCTCCAGGGATTCCTTATCCGGCTTGGAAATCCCTGTCTGCTACTAGTTGTGCATCCTCGGGTAAGTTACTCAGTTTCTCTCTGCCTAATGGGGTAATAATAGTATTTGCTCATATGTCAGATAGGAATCATAGTAAGGAGTATTTGCTTCTTAGGAGTATGGGAAGGATGGCATGAGTTAACTCAGAGTACTAGAATAAAACTTGGCACGTTGAAAGTAACCAGTACCTGATAGCTAATACTCCAAGCCGCTGAGAAATTTTATTGCTTCTTGTTCATGAATTTATGGTCAAGGATTTGGTATCTGTATTGACTAAAGCAGCAAAAGTACTCTCTCTTTCTAACTTCAATTATGAAGCCAGCAGAACCACCCAACCACTCTCTAGATTGGGGGTGTTTAATTGAGTGAGTGAAAGTCGTTCATTCATGTTTGACTCTTTGTGACTCCATGGGTGAGCCATGGAATTCTCCAGACAAGAATACTGCAGTGGGGCAGCCTTTCTTCTCCAGGGGATCTTCCCAAACCAGGGATCAAACCCAGGTCTCCCACATTGCTGGCAGATTCTTTACCAGCTGAGCCACCAGGGAAGCCAGACTGGGGATAGCTCTGCTCAAATATCAACTATTTCCAGCACCACCGATTGCAGGGGAAATGAGTCTTACTCTGGGCCATGCATATGTCAAAAGTGGCACGCTATTTAGAATCCTTATCATGAGACAGTGGTGAACACGTTTAAACTTGGGGTTTTTTCTGGAATTCACCTAATCGATTCATTTTCTCTCTGGTCCTAACCATCAGTGTAATTAAGATTCAGTCATAAAGGCTTAATACAGGTGTTTCTCAATACATAGACCCTTAGCCATAAAAAATATACATAGATGCTGGGAAGAAACTGGAGGGGAAGATCTTAGCTCGGTTCTTCCACCATATGTTCTTCCCACAACCCAGCTGGCCCCAAATGGAATGAATGAGATGTGTGGGCACAGCTTGCGGCAAACAAATGGATGTGCTTATACAACTTGTTAAACACAGTTCCATGAATTATTGTGTTTTTTAAGGGTCAAGGAGTGACTCATTACTATAATAATAATAATAATGATAATAATAATCATCGAAGGAAATCAACCCTGAACATTCATTGAAGGACTGATGCAAGCTGAAGCTCCTATACTTTGGCAATCTGATGTGAAAAGACGACTCATTGGAAAAGACCCTGATGGTGGGAAAAATAGAAGGCAAAAGGAGAAAGGGATGACAGAGGACAAGACGGTTGGATGGCATGCCTGAGTCAATGGACATGAGTTTGAAAAATTCCAGGAGATGGTGAAGGACAGGGAAGCCTGGCATGCCACAGTCTGTGGGGCGGCAAAGAGTTGGACATGACTGAGTGACGGAACTGAATTGAAGATCCATTTTCAGACTTGTGTCTTCCAGAACTGTAAGATAATAAATGCCTGTGCTTCAAGCCACTATGTTTGTGATCCTTTGTAACAATAGTCCATAAGAAACAAATACATCTGACTAGTAGTTTTAATTTGCATCGGGAGTGTCCAAAATTTTTCCATAAAAGGCCAAGTAGTACATGTTTTAGGATTTGTGGGCCAAGAGACCGCATTATCTGCTATTGTAGTTCTCAGGAGCCTCAGACACTGCACACAGGACTGAGCAGGGCTGAGCTGATGGCAGTTTACCAGCTGAGCCACCAGGAAGCCAGATTAGCCCAATCAATTGCACCACCGATTGCAGGGAAATGAGTCTTACTCTGGGCCATGCATATGTCCAAAGTGGCACGCTATTTAGAATCCTTATCATGAGACAGTGGTGAACACGTTTAAACTTGGGGTTTTTTCTGGAATTCACCTAATCGATTCATTTTCTCTCTGGTCCTAACCATCAGTGTAATTAAGATTCAGTCATAAAGGCTTAATACAGGTGTTTCTCAATACATAGACCCTTAGCCATAAAAAATATACATAGATGCTGGGAAGAAACTGGAGGGGAAGATCTTAGCTCGGTTCTTCCACCATATGTTCTTCCCACAACCCAGCTGGCCCCAAATGGAATGAATGAGATGTGTGGGCACAGCTTGCGGCAAACAAATGGATGTGCTTATACAACTTGTTAAACACAGTTCCATGAATTATTGTGTTTTTTAAGGGTCAAGGAGTGACTCATTACTATAATAATAATAATAATGATAATAATAATCATCGAAGGAAATCAACCCTGAACATTCATTGGAAGGACTGATGCCGAAGCTGAAGCTCCTATACTTTGGCAATCTGATGTGAAAAGACGACTCATTGGAAAAGACCCTGATGGTGGGAAAAATAGAAGGCAAAAGGAGAAAGGGATGACAGAGGACAAGACGGTTGGATGGCATGCCTGAGTCAATGGACATGAGTTTGAAAAATTCCAGGAGATGGTGAAGGACAGGGAAGCCTGGCATGCCACAGTCTGTGGGGCGGCAAAGAGTTGGACATGACTGAGTGACGGAACTGAATTGAAGATCCATTTTCAGACTTGTGTCTTCCAGAACTGTAAGATAATAAATGCCTGTGCTTCAAGCCACTATGTTTGTGATCCTTTGTAACAATAGTCCATAAGAAACAAATACATCTGACTAGTAGTTTTAATTTGCATCGGGAGTGTCCAAAATTTTTCCATAAAAGGCCAAGTAGTACATGTTTTAGGATTTGTGGGCCAAGAGACCGCATTATCTGCTATTGTAGTTCTCAGGAGCCTCAGACACTGCACACAGGACTGAGCAGGGCTGAGCTGATGGCAGTTTCACCCGGCTGAATAGGGGCTCCTCTTGCAGCCCTGAGGGAGGACACACAATAGCAGGGAGCCTTTAGAAATCTGACCTCTTGAAATTAAGTAGCCCTTTTAACGGCATTATCACACTGTCTTACAAATGTATATTGTTCATGCAAGCCATATCCTTCTGGAGTTCACCTCCAAGGAGGCAATGTGATATGATTTTTAAAAAGCACTTGGGGTCAGGAGGCCTGCGTCCAAGCCTCATTTTTCTAGTACTTGTGTGACCTTGGGTAGGTCATTTTTAACCTTTGTTGTTCAGTTGCTCCTTTGGACCAACTCTTTGTCACCCCATGTCGGCAGCGCACCAGGCTCTACTGTCCTTCCCCATCTTCCAGACTTTGTTCAAACTCACGTCCACTGAGTCAATGATGCCATCCAACCATCTCATCCTCTGTCATCCCCTTCTCCTCTTGCTTTCCGTCTTTCCCAGCATCAGGATCTTTTTCAGTGAGTCATCCCTTCACATCTGATGGCTGAAGTTATAGAGCTTCAGCTTCAGCATCAGTCTTTGTAATGAATAGTAGTCTTCACTCTACTACAAAGCAAGTCATCAAGACAGTATGGTACTGGCACAAAAACAAAAATATCGGTCAATGGAACAAGATCAAGAACTCAGAGATAAACCCACGCACCTATGGGTACCTTATTTTTGACAAAGGAGGAGAACATATAAAATGGGACAAAGACAGCCTCTTCAACAAATGGTGCTGGGAAAATTGGACAGCTACATGCAAAAAAATGAAGTTAGAACATTCCCTGACACCATGCACAAAGATCAACTCAAAATGGATTAAAGACCTAAATGTAAGACCAGAAACCATCAGACTCTTAGAGGAGAATATAGGCAAAACCTTCAAGGACATAAATCAAAGCAAGATCTTCTCTGACCCACCTACTAGAATAGTGGAACTAAAAAGACAAATTAACATTTGGGACCTAATGAAACTTAAAAGCTTTTGTACAGCAAAAGAAATCACAAAAAAACTGAACAGACAGGCCAAGAGACCGCATTATCTGCTATTGTAGTTCTCAGGAGCCTCAGACACTGCACACAGGACTGAGCAGGGCTGAGCTGATGGCAGTTTCACCCGGCTGAATAGGGGCTCCTCTTGCAGCCCTGAGGGAGGACACACAATAGCAGGGAGCCTTTAGAAATCTGACCTCTTGAAATTAAGTAGCCCTTTTAACGGCATTATCACACTGTCTTACAAATGTATATTGTTCATGCAAGCCATATCCTTCTGGAGTTCACCTCCAAGGAGGCAATGTGATATGATTTTTAAAAAGCACTTGGGGTCAGGAGGCCTGCGTCCAAGCCTCATTTTTCTAGTACTTGTGTGACCTTGGGTAGGTCATTTTTAACCTTTGTTGTTCAGTTGCTCCTTTGGACCAACTCTTTGTCACCCCATGTCGGCAGCGCACCAGGCTCTACTGTCCTTCCCCATCTTCCAGACTTTGTTCAAACTCACGTCCACTGAGTCAATGATGCCATCCAACCATCTCATCCTCTGTCATCCCCTTCTCCTCTTGCTTTCCGTCTTTCCCAGCATCAGGATCTTTTTCAGTGAGTCATCCCTTCACATCTGATGGCTGAAGTTATAGAGCTTCAGCTTCAGCATCAGTCTTTGTAATGAATAGTAGTCTTCACTCTACTACAAAGCAAGTCATCAAGACAGTATGGTACTGGCACAAAAACAAAAATATCGGTCAATGGAACAAGATCAAGAACTCAGAGATAAACCCACGCACCTATGGGTACCTTATTTTTGACAAAGGAGGAGAACATATAAAATGGGACAAAGACAGCCTCTTCAACAAATGGTGCTGGGAAAATTGGACAGCTACATGCAAAAAAATGAAGTTAGAACATTCCCTGACACCATGCACAAAGATCAACTCAAAATGGATTAAAGACCTAAATGTAAGACCAGAAACCATCAGACTCTTAGAGGAGAATATAGGCAAAACCTTCAAGGACATAAATCAAAGCAAGATCTTCTCTGACCCACCTACTAGAATAGTGGAACTAAAAAGACAAATTAACATTTGGGACCTAATGAAACTTAAAAGCTTTTGTACAGCAAAAGAAATCACAAAAAAACTGAACAGACAGCCCAGAGTGGAAGAAAATCATAGCAAATGAAACAACAGACAAAGAATTAATCTCCAAAATCTACAAGCAACTCAGACAACTCAGCACAGGAAAAATGAACAAACCAATCAAGAAATGGGAAAAGGACCTAAATAGACACCTCTCCAAAGACGACATACAGATGGCCCAAAAGCACATGAAACGATGCTCAACTTCACTTATAATTAGAGAAATGCAAATCAAAACTACAATGAGATATCACCTCACACCCGTCAGAATGGCCATCATCCACAAATCGACAGATAATAAATGCTGGAGAGGGTGCAGAGAAAAGGGAAAGCTCCTGCATTGCTGGTGGGAATGTAAATTGATAGTCTCTATGGAAGACAGTATGGAAATTTGTTAAAAAACTAAAACTAGAAGCACCATACGACCCAGCAATCCTACTCTAAGGCTTATACCCTGATGAAATCAAAACTGAAAGAAGCATCTGTACCCCAATGTTCATTGCAGCTCTCTATACAATAGCTAGAACATGGAAGCAACCTAGATGCCCATCGACGAACGAATGGATCCAAAAGCACTGGTACATATATACAATGGAATACTACACAGCTGTAAAAAGAAATGCAGAAGAATCAGCCCTAGTGAGGTGGCTGGATCTAGAACGTATCATAAAAAGTGAAGTCAGTCAGAAAGAGAAGGACAAATCAGTATATTAACACATATATATGGAATATAGTAGGATGGTGATGATGGCACACGCAGTGAAGCAACGGAAAGACATGGACAGTGGACATATGGACGTTGTGGGGAAGGAACAGAGGGTGGGAGGCGTAAAGGAAATAGCATGAAGGCCTGTACTATAATAAGTGAAGAAAACAGCTCTAGTCATTGCTCTGTGAGAAAAGAGGATCCTGCCGGGTGCTGTGTGATGGTCGGGAGGGTGGGAAGGGGGATATACATATGACTAATCTGGGAACATACATATCTGTTTTAAAAAAAAGTAGGAAATCCTGCCGGGGTGCTGTGTGATGAGATCGGGAGGGGTGGAACTAAAAAGACAAATTAACATTTGGGACCTAATGAAACTTAAAAGCTTTTGTACAGCAAAAGAAATCACAAAAAAACTGAACAGACAGCCCAGAGTGGAAGAAAATCATAGCAAATGAAACAACAGACAAAGAATTAATCTCCAAAATCTACAAGCAACTCAGACAACTCAGCACAGGAAAAATGAACAAACCAATCAAGAAATGGGAAAAGGACCTAAATAGACACCTCTCCAAAGACGACATACAGATGGCCCAAAAGCACATGAAACGATGCTCAACTTCACTTATAATTAGAGAAATGCAAATCAAAACTACAATGAGATATCACCTCACACCCGTCAGAATGGCCATCATCCACAAATCGACAGATAATAAATGCTGGAGAGGGTGCAGAGAAAAGGGAAAGCTCCTGCATTGCTGGTGGGAATGTAAATTGATAGTCTCTATGGAAGACAGTATGGAAATTTGTTAAAAAACTAAAACTAGAAGCACCATACGACCCAGCAATCCTACTCTAAGGCTTATACCCTGATGAAATCAAAACTGAAAGAAGCATCTGTACCCCAATGTTCATTGCAGCTCTCTATACAATAGCTAGAACATGGAAGCAACCTAGATGCCCATCGACGAACGAATGGATCCAAAAGCACTGGTACATATATACAATGGAATACTACACAGCTGTAAAAAGAAATGCAGAAGAATCAGCCCTAGTGAGGTGGCTGGATCTAGAACGTATCATAAAAAGTGAAGTCAGTCAGAAAGAGAAGGACAAATCAGTATATTAACACATATATATGGAATATAGTAGGATGGTGATGATGGCACACGCAGTGAAGCAACGGAAAGACATGGACAGTGGACATATGGACGTTGTGGGGAAGGAACAGAGGGTGGGAGGCGTAAAGGAAATAGCATGAAGGCCTGTACTATAATAAGTGAAGAAAACAGCTCTAGTCATTGCTCTGTGAGAAAAGAGGATCCTGCCGGGGTGCTGTGTGATGGTCGGGAGGGGTGGGAAGGGGGGGATATACATATGACTAATCTGGGAACATACATATCTGTAAACAACAAAACTCTGTAAAAGTTAAAAGTAAAATAAAGGTTTAAAAATAATAATAATAGGGGCTTCCCTGGTGGTCCAGTGGGTAAGGACACTGCCTTGCAGTGCAAGGGGCGCCGGTTTGATCCCTGGCCTGGGAAGATCCCACGTGCCGCAGAGCGGCTGGACCGATGTGTCCAGTTACCGAGCCGGAGCTCTGGCGCTCGTGTGCCCAGAGCTGGCGCTATGCGACGACAGAGGCCACCACTATGGGAGGCCCACACGGGCCAAAGAACAAAGATGGATGCAAATGGACAAATGAAAGACCAATAGAAGTGGCCTGCCTGCCCCCTTCCCTCCCCACCCCGACCCCACCAAAATAAATAAATAAATAAATCTTTAAAAGAAAATAATAATAATAATAATATAAAAAACCTTCAAAAAAAATTAGTAGTCTTTAGGTCTCAGTTTTCTCAACGATGAAATGAAGCATTGAGCCTCCAAAGTGATGAACAGAGCCTCCTGCTGGTTTCTTTCCTTCATGATTTGTAAGTGTTCCTCCCAAGAGCCGCTGAAGCCAGGCATGCTGTGTGGCGTCAGGGTGATTCCATCTCTCCTTGCAGGTGATATCTGTGGGGATGCTCATCAATGCCCTGGACAGAACAGGAATGCACCTGAAGCTGAGAGCTCCTTCAGACTGTATGAACACAGCTACATGATAGACTCTGGGGAGCAGGAGAGGGCCAACCAGTGGGAGAAACCTGCAAAACCAAAGCAACTGGCTAAAACAAACAACAGGAGGAAGCCGGAGCCTGGAGAATTACAATCTCAGAAAATAAGCTTAGCTGTGTTCTCAGAAATAAATCCCCTGGGCAGACAGGAGAACAGCCCAGCACGCAGCTTCTCAGGGGATTAAACTGGGTTCACGTGGCCACAGAGGGAACATTTGCAGGTAGATGGTAGAGCTGGACCCGCTTTGCACTGGACTTTCTAACAGGATCCAAGAATAAGCTGGTGACAAACAAGGAAGGTGAGAAAGAACACTAGTGCTTTTAGGGCAGTTTTTCTTCCACCAAGAGAGAAGTGGAGCATGTCAGGAAGGAGAAAAGGGAAAGCAACCCTTCTGAGAGCTGTGGAGCACGTCACATCAAAACTCACCTTTGACTTGTGCTGCCCATATGGTACCTCATGCTGGCTTTCAGATTTCAATCTGAATTCATTAAAAGCAAATGAGGGACTTCCCTGGTGGTCCAGTGGTTAAGACATTCATGCTTCCAATGCAGGGGTTGCAGGTTTGATCCCTGGTCAAGGAACTAAGGTCCCATATGCTGTGGGGTGTGGTCAAGGAAAAAGGCAAATGAAACTAAAAATGCAGGTATAGTAGCCACATTTCAGGTGTTTGATGGTCACATAATGGCCAGTGGCTACCACATGGGACAAGAGGAGGTGGCAGCATTTCTGTCATTGTACCACCCTGCCCTAGACCTGAGAGAGCCGCCCCTAACCATAGGTGC
This sequence comes from Tragulus kanchil, assembly GCA_022376925.1. Lineage (NCBI taxonomy): Eukaryota > Metazoa > Chordata > Mammalia > Artiodactyla > Tragulidae > Tragulus > Tragulus kanchil. The sequence continues at coordinate 151,002,312 of JAIOJX010000004.1, forward strand.
CTATTTCAATGTAAGTTCATTAAAGCCAGAATTCTCTTCCCCCATCACAGTAGTCACATTTCAGGCTCTCAGGAGCCACGTGACTGGTCACCACTGTTGGAACAGGACAGATATAGGACATTCCCATCATCACAGAAGTTCCATTGGAACAGCTACTTTTTGGCTATTTTTCTGGATCTTCTTCCAGATGATCTGAACGACTTTCAGAATCAAACACCAGGACTGTCTCAGAAAAGAGACGTCGTCAGATGTAGCTGGGCAGTCAGGACCCCTGCTCCATGGTTTACAGCTCCTTCACACCAGGGTTTTCTTTTTCCATTGTTTTTCTCATCCTCGGGGTTCTAACAGTTAACTCTCCTCGGACCAATACCTCCTGGCTCAGGTTTCAGATGCAGTTTCCAAGTGAAAGAGGAGCAGAGGCCAGGCCCAGACTCTCCGCCACCCCACCCCCGCCCAGATCCTGCCCTTTTATCCACCTTGAAACTCTGCATCAAAGGAGTTTTTCTGGAAGGGAGTTGGGGAGGATCTGGAATCTAAAGAGAGATGGAAAGACCTGGTGGTGATTAATTATGGCCCCTGGACACCCTGCCTATCATGCATGAGTGTCCTATTCAGTGATGGAAGAAAAATTCTCCAAATTCTCTTCTGACAGTGGAGGAGGGGCCAAACAGCAGGGATCGCCCTGATCTTCTGTGGGAGAAAAGAACACTAGTGCTTTTAGGGCAGTTTCTTCCACCAAGAGAGAAGTGGAGCATGTCAGGAAGGAGAAAAGGGAAAGCAACCCTTCTGAGAGCTGTGGAGCACGTCACATCAAAACTCACCTTTGACTTGTGCTGCCCATATGGTACCTCATGCTGGCTTTCAGATTTCAATCTGAATTCATTAAAAGCAAATGAGGGACTTCCCTGGTGGTCCAGTGGTTAAGACATTCATGCTTCCAATGCAGGGGTTGCAGGTTTGATCCCTGGTCAAGGAACTAAGGTCCCATATGCTGTGGGGTGTGGTCAAGGAAAAAGGCAAATGAAACTAAAAATGCAGGTATAGTAGCCACATTTCAGGTGTTTGATGGTCACATAATGGCCAGTGGCTACCACATGGGACAAGAGGAGGTGGCAGCATTTCTGTCATTGTACCACCCTGCCCTAGACCTGAGAGAGCCGCCCCTAACCATAGGTGCCTATTTCAATGTAAGTTCATTAAAGCCAGAATTCTCTTCCCCCATCACAGTAGTCACATTTCAGGCTCTCAGGAGCCACGTGACTGGTCACCACTGTTGGAACAGGACAGATATAGGACATTCCCATCATCACAGAAGTTCCATTGGAACAGCTACTTTTTGGCTATTTTTCTGGATCTTCTTCCAGATGATCTGAACGACTTTCAGAATCAAACACCAGGACTGTCTCAGAAAAGAGACGTCGTCAGATGTAGCTGGGCAGTCAGGACCCCTGCTCCATGGTTTACAGCTCCTTCACACCAGGGTTTTCTTTTTCCATTGTTTTTCTCATCCTCGGGGTTCTAACAGTTAACTCTCCTCGGACCAATACCTCCTGGCTCAGGTTTCAGATGCAGTTTCCAAGTGAAAGAGGAGCAGAGGCCAGGCCCAGACTCTCCGCCACCCCACCCCCGCCCAGATCCTGCCCTTTTATCCACCTTGAAACTCTGCATCAAAGGAGTTTTTCTGGAAGGGAGTTGGGGAGGATCTGGAATCTAAAGAGAGATGGAAAGACCTGGTGGTGATTAATTATGGCCCCTGGACACCCTGCCTATCATGCATGAGTGTCCTATTCAGTGATGGAAGAAAAATTCTCCAAATTCTCTTCTGACAGTGGAGGGGGAGGGGCCAAACAGCAGGGATCGCCCTGATCTTCTGTGCACACCACACGTGGACACCAGAGCCTTGTGTCTGTGCATACAGACAGAAGGAGACAGGACTGCTACTGTGTGACAGACAGACTTTTTCACATTATAAACACATGCTTTTTTTTTTTTTATTACAAAAGTACCTTTATTCAAGAGCCCAGCTTGGTGCTCTGTGATGACCTAGAGTGCTAGGATGAGGGGAGGGGTGGGAGTGGATATATGTATAAATTATGGCAGATTCACATGGCTATACAGCTAAAACCAACACAACACTGTGAAAAATAAATTAAAACTTGAGGCTTCCCTGGTGGTCCAGTGGGTAAGGACACCGCCTTGAAGTGCAAGGGGCGCTGGTTTGATCCCTGGCCTGGGAAGATCCCACGTGCCGCGGAGCGGCTGGACCGATGTGTCCAATTACTGAGCCGGAGCTCTGGAGCGCATGCGGCCAGAGCCGGTGCTCTGCGACAACAGAGGCCACTGCGATGGGAGGCCCACAAGGGCCAAAGAACAAAGACGGATGAAAATGGACAAATGAAAGACCAATAGAAGTGGCCTGCCCGCTCCCCTCCCTCCCCACCCCTCCCCTACCAAAATAAATAAATAAATAAATAAATCTTTAAAAATAAATTAAAACTTAAAGAAAGAAAACACTGATTAAAAGAACTCCCTTTGAAAACTGGTGGAACACTCAAATAATTTTAACGATTTTTCAAATTTTCCTTTTTATGATTGTACTTTATGGAATTCATTGGTACTTGTTATACGATTTGGAGGAAGCACATGACTTTTTAAAGTCTTCTGATTCTCTATCAACATCACTGTCTGTGGCCGTGAAGATCACACAACACCTCGCATTCTAAAATGATTTTCCTCTAGGAGCTAAGAGACATGCGTTATCTCTCTCTTTCTCTAGATTGTCCTCTTCTCCTTCTTGAGAAACTCTTCCTTAACATCATGAGTTTAAACCACCAAGATGGGTAGACAGTTTCCTTAAAAACATCATGAGTTTAACTCACCCTCAAGGAAAGACCTGGTGGTGATTAATTATGGCCCCTGGACACCCTGCCTATCATGCATGAGTGTCCTATTCAGTGATGGAAGAAAAATTCTCCAAATTCTCTTCTGACAGTGGAGGAGGGGCCAAACAGCAGGGATCGCCCTGATCTTCTGTGCACACCACACGTGGACACCAGAGCCTTGTGTCTGTGCATACAGACAGAAGGAGACAGGACTGCTACTGTGTGACAGACAGACTTTTTCACATTATAAACACATGCTTTTTTTTTTTTTATTACAAAAGTACCTTTATTCAAGAGCCCAGCTTGGTGCTCTGTGATGACCTAGAGTGCTAGGATGAGGGGAGGGGTGGGAGTGGATATATGTATAAATTATGGCAGATTCACATGGCTATACAGCTAAAACCAACACAACACTGTGAAAAATAAATTAAAACTTGAGGTTTCCCCTGGTGGTCCAGTGGGTAAGGACACTGCCTTGCAGTGCAAGGGGCGCTGGTTTGATCCCTGGCCTGGGAAGATCCCACGTGCCGCGGAGCGGCTGGACCGATGTGTCCAATTACTGAGCCGGAGCTCTGGAGCGCATGCGGCCAGAGCCGGTGCTCTGCGACAACAGAGGCCACTGCGATGGGAGGCCCACAAGGGCCAAAGAACAAAGACGGATGAAAATGGACAAATGAAAGACCAATAGAAGTGGCCTGCCCGCTCCCCTCCCTCCCCACCCCTCCCCTACCAAAATAAATAAATAAATAAATAAATCTTTAAAAATAAATTAAAACTTAAAGAAAGAAAACACTGATTAAAAGAACTCCCTTTGAAAACTGGTGGAACACTCAAATAATTTTAACGATTTTTCAAATTTTCCTTTTTATGATTGTACTTTATGGAATTCATTGGTACTTGTTATACGATTTGGAGGAAGCACATGACTTTTTAAAGTCTTCTGATTCTCTATCAACATCACTGTCTGTGGCCGTGAAGATCACACAACACCTCGCATTCTAAAATGATTTTCCTCTAGGAGCTAAGAGACATGCGTTATCTCTCTCTTTCTCTAGATTGTCCTCTTCTCCTTCTTGAGAAACTCTTCCTTAACATCATGAGTTTAAACCACCAAGATGGGTAGACAGTTTCCAGATGGGTAATAATATTCTATTGGAGAAAGCAAGAGAATTCTATGTTTCACTTCAATGGCTTTCACATTAGCTCAGATTCATTTGGGCTTCCCCAGTGACTCAGTAGTAAAGAATCCTCCTGCAATGCAGGAGATACGAGAAATTTAGGTTCCATTCCTGGGTTGAGAAGACCCCCTGGAGGAGGAAATGGCAATCCATTCCAGCATTCTTGCCTGGAGAATTCCATGGTCAGAGGCATGTGGCGGGCTACAGTCCACGGGTTTGCAACAAATCAGACACAGTTGAGTATTCTCACACACAGATTTCTTCATCACCGTTATGTAGAACTTATTTGGGTTTAAGGAAGTACATGAGTTTGGGCTGACAGATGGCAGGATTGTATTTCAACCTAGAGCAGAAGAAAGACCCTGGGTGGAATTCATAAATGCTTAAGATGAGCAACATTATCTAGTCCAAATTCCCATCAGATACAGAAATCTCCGCACGGTTCCCAAACCTAATTCTCCAAATCCTATCTGAACACTTTTAGAGATTCTTTCTATTTTGTTCATTCAAACCAGCATGGATCAGAACAGACATGCCCCCTCATTCTTTTTCCCTAAATTCAAGTGTGCTGTGCATCTGGGTGAAAGTACAGGCTTCTATGCTCAGTTCAGTTCAGTCATTCAGTCATGACCAGCTCTTTGCAACCCCCTGGACTGCAGCACACCAGGCTTCCCTGTCTTTCACCATCTCCCGGAGCCTGCTCAAACTCATGTCCATTGACGCAGAAATTCCATCCAACCATCTCATCCTCTGTCTTCCCCCTTTTCCTTTTTCTTCTATTTTTCCCAGCATCCAGGTCTTTTCCAGTAAGTCATCTCTTCACACCAGATAGTCAAATTATTGGAGCTTCAGTTTCAGCATCGGTCCTTCCAATGAGTGCTCAGGGTTGATCTCCTTTAGGATTGACTGGTTTGATCTCTTTCTATGTACATATCTCTTAATCCCTAACAGTCAATCGGGTGCAGACTCTTCTTTGGTTGGATATATGTAGTTTTGACACTTTTTCAGCCTTTACCTCCCTCTCCTATAAGATAAACCTCCTCTTCATCTATTGCATTATGACAGAGAATGAGTGCAGTTTCCAGATGGGTAATAATATTCTATTGGAGAAAGCAAGAGAATTCATTTATTCATTTGAGGCTTCCCCAGTGACTCAGTAGTAAAGAATCCTCCTGCAATGCAGGAGATACGAGAAATTTAGGTTCCATTCCTGGGTTGAGAAGACCCCCTGGAGGAGGAAATGGCAATCCATTCCAGCATTCTTGCCTGGAGAATTCCATGGTCAGAGGCATGTGGCGGGCTACAGTCCACGGGTTTGCAACAAATCAGACACAGTTGAGTATTCTCACACACAGATTTCTTCATCACCGTTATGTAGAACTTATTTGGGTTTAAGGAAGTACATGAGTTTGGGCTGACAGATGGCAGGATTGTATTTCAACCTAGAGCAGAAGAAAGACCCTGGGTGGAATTCATAAATGCTTAAGATGAGCAACATTATCTAGTCCAAATTCCCATCAGATACAGAAATCTCCGCACGGTTCCCAAACCTAATTCTCCAAATCCTATCTGAACACTTTTAGAGATTCTTTCTATTTTGTTCATTCAAACCAGCATGGATCAGAACAGACATGCCCCCTCATTCTTTTTCCCTAAATTCAAGTGTGCTGTGCATCTGGGTGAAAGTACAGGCTTCTATGCTCAGTTCAGTTCAGTCATTCAGTCATGACCAGCTCTTTGCAACCCCCTGGACTGCAGCACACCAGGCTTCCCTGTCTTTCACCATCTCCCGGAGCCTGCTCAAACTCATGTCCATTGACGCAGAAATTCCATCCAACCATCTCATCCTCTGTCTTCCCCTTCTCCTTTTTTCTTCTATTTTTCCCAGCATCCAGGTCTTTTCCAGTAAGTCATCTCTTCACACCAGATAGTCAAATTATTGGAGCTTCAGTTTCAGCATCGGTCCTTCCAATGAGTGCTCAGGGTTGATCTCCTTTAGGATTGACTGGTTTGATCTCTTTCTATGTACATATCTCTTAATCCCTAACAGTCAATCGGGTGCAGACTCTTCTTTGGTTGGATATATGTAGTTTTGACACTTTTTCAGCCTTTACCTCCCTCTCCTATAAGATAAACCTCCTCTTCATCTATTGCATTATGACAGAGAATGGCTCAAATTTCTCTCTGCTGCCAATTTTCAGAAGTGTGGGCGGTAAAAGTAAATAAAAGCAGCATTTCTATAGCGGCGATGACTATAATTTTTCACATGAGAAGCCAACTCTTGTTATTTGATACAGCCTTGAGGGGCCAAGCCCTGAGAGAAGGAAAGCTGATGAAGGCAAGTCCATGGCCCCAGTACTGCCTTTTTCATGGACTGGAATAGGATGTTTGTGTCTCCTCCCAAGTCTGCTAAACTTGTACCAGCTGGTTCAGAGCCTCCTTACAACTCCGGGGATGACGTGCATTTCAAATATATCCTAATGTTGAAAGTATGCTGCTTTCCTTGGAAAAACAATGAAGAAACAATGAACTAGAATGCCCCCACCTTCAAAGGAAGCACATAATACACAGAATGTCAACAATGTGAATTTTTTTAAGGAAGAAAATGAAAGAATTCAGGATGTATCAAAACTATTGCTAAAGTCAAAATTAGAAATCATTCCATCTCCAAGAATTATATACTTTTAAAAATTTCTAAATCAAATAACAATAGGAACTCACTGAAAGTCAAAATAGACGCTGGAACCTAATATTTTTAAAGGTTTACCATTCAAAATAAGGAGGTATCATATATTTACTGAGAGTTACTCTTAAGAGAAATAAGGAACAGCCCAGTGATTGCCCTAGGTTTCAAATGGCAAATAGTTAAGGAAAAATTTCAGAACTGCTTCAGACTTAAGGTCCCATGGTTCTTTTCTTCATAAACCTTGTCGTCATATGATTCTGCTTTCATACTTTGAATGTGGAAATTTTTAACATCCAAGCTCTTAGGTAAAGGATAGATCCAACACTAGATTTTCTTGACTTTTTTAATTTGGAGTTTGGGGTTATTTTTCCTTTCCTGATGTTTATGGCAACAGTCTCCTCATCATTCTAAATCCTTTCTAAGCATCCTGCTTCCTTCTATCCCTCGTTCATTCCTCTCTCCCTATCTGGCTCTCCTCTCACAATTAAGCACCTTAGCTACAGTCCAGGACCTGTAAAATTCACAGATGCACAATTCCATAAAAGGATTTGGGGCCCCCTTTGGAAGCCAGTCAGTGCGTGAAACAGACAGACCTAAGCCACATCCCACAGCATCCGCGACAAACTCACCTGAATGAGCACAGTGAGTGTTCCAATTTCCATCACCCAGAAAACGCACCTGCTTTTCCACCTACTACTCACAGACCTTAGCTCTGTCCTTTACACCGTTTCCACCAAAGTGATTTAAATACAAATCTCCTAACTTTGTTCTTCTGTGAAAAGAGGACAAAAACCAGTTTCATATCCCAGAGGCACTCTCTATCCGCAGATTTGTTTCCATTTTTAAAACCAGCCTGAAATGCTAAACAGTTGAGCCAATAAACCAGGGGTAGGGAGACTAAGGATCTGGTCCTAAGGGGTCGGTTTTCAGGCCGCACATTATGCCTCATCCTAGAAAACAGGAGATGCTGTGCTAAAGCATTCACTCTTGGAGATGGGAGGACAGAAGACAAATTCTCCCTCATAAATTCAGTCGGGATTTAGTCACCAGCTCCTGTGTCTCTGGATGGAGCGACATCATTTAACCATACCAAGGAGAGACACACAGGCACACCTGGAGAGCCCCCACACCTGAGCCCTCACTCTGGTTGCTTATGTCCCTCAGATGACTGCAGCGACAGTGTTCACCTTGACACTTGACATCTGCACCGTGCACGACAGTCTTCAAAGGGTTCTCACATGCGTAATCTCACTTGGCTTTTACAAGGTCCCATGGCCTGAACAGCAGAGAGTGGGAGTCACAAGGTAGAGTTGGCCTGGGGGCCAGACCATGAGCTCCAGGGGCAGACCAGCAAGAATCCAATAGTGAGCTCAGCCCTTTACTTGCTTTGTGCGTGTGTACTTGCTAAATCACTTTAGTTGTGTCCAACTCTGTGCAACCCTGCGGGCTGCAGTCCACCAGGCTCCTCAGGTCTTGGGATTCTCCAGGCAAGGATACAAGAATGGGGTACCATGTCCTCCTCCAGAGGAACGTCCCCACCCATAAATCAAACCCACATCTCTGGCTCTCCTCTCACAATTAAGCACCTTAGCTACAGTCCAGGACCTGTAAAATTCACAGATGCACAATTCCATAAAAGGATTTGGGGCCCCCTTTGGAAGCCAGTCAGTGCGTGAAACAGACAGACCTAAGCCACATCCCACAGCATCCGCGACAAACTCACCTGAATGAGCACAGTGAGTGTTCCAATTTCCATCACCCAGAAAACGCACCTGCTTTTCCACCTACTACTCACAGACCTTAGCTCTGTCCTTTACACCGTTTCCACCAAAGTGATTTAAATACAAATCTCCTAACTTTGTTCTTCTGTGAAAAGAGGACAAAAACCAGTTTCATATCCCAGAGGCACTCTCTATCCGCAGATTTGTTTCCATTTTTAAAACCAGCCTGAAATGCTAAACAGTTGAGCCAATAAACCAGGGGTAGGGAGACTAAGGATCTGGTCCTAAGGGGTCGGTTTTCAGGCCGCACATTATGCCTCATCCTAGAAAACAGGAGATGCTGTGCTAAAGCATTCACTCTTGGAGATGGGAGGACAGAAGACAAATTCTCCCTCATAAATTCAGTCGGGATTTAGTCACCAGCTCCTGTGTCTCTGGATGGAGCGACATCATTTAACCATACCAAGGAGAGACACACAGGCACACCTGGAGAGCCCCCACACCTGAGCCCTCACTCTGGTTGCTTATGTCCCTCAGATGACTGCAGCGACAGTGTTCACCTTGACACTTGACATCTGCACCGTGCACGACAGTCTTCAAAGGGTTCTCACATGCGTAATCTCACTTGGCTTTTACAAGGTCCCATGGCCTGACAGCAGCAGAGAGTGGGAGTCACAAGGTAGAGTTGGCCTGGGGGCCAGACCATGAGCTCCAGGGGCAGACCAGCAAGAATCCAATAGTGAGCTCAGCCCTTTACTTGCTTTGTGCGTGTGTACTTGCTAAATCACTTTAGTTGTGTCCAACTCTGTGCAACCCTGCGGGCTGCAGTCCACCAGGCTCCTCAGGTCTTGGGATTCTCCAGGCAAGGATACAAGAATGGGGTACCATGTCCTCCTCCAGAGGAACGTCCCCACCCATAAATCAAACCCACATCTCTTGCTTCTTCCTGCATTGGCAGGTGGATCTTTACCACCTGGGAGGACCTGTTTGCTTTGTAGCCCTGGATAAATTATTTTATGTCTCTGAGCTCCAGCTTCCTTATCTTTCAGCCTGGGATAATAAGAGCATCCATTTTGTAGAGTTGTACCAGGATTGAAGGCAATGGAGAAGCCATCTGAAGCCTTTAACATAATTGCTGGCACAGGAAAAATGTTCAGAAAATGTCACCCTTTGCAGTTGCCCCTTGAACAACTGGTTAAGAATTCGCCTGCAATGCAGGACACCACAGTTTGATTCCTGGATTGGAAAGATCCCCTGGAGAAGGGAATGGCTACCCACTTCAGTGTTCTTGCCTGGAGAATTCCATGGCTCATCCATCAGTCACAAATAGTTGGACATGACTGAGCAACTTGACTTGAACAAAGAGGGCATTAGGCTATATATAGCTTAGAGTTCTGCTCTGTATTTCTAGTTCTTCCTAATCTGTGAATTCAGCCAGCCTGGACTGTGTACACTTTAATATCTGCTACTGAAAAATATCTGCATAACTGGACCTGGACAGCGCAAACTCAGTTTCTCAAGGGTAAATTGTATTATTAATAAATATGCTGAGCTCACAGAGCTATGTACAGAAGAGTCTGTAACATTAGACATTCATCTTATCTATCTACTGACTAATAGGGACAAAATCCTGAGTTCGCAGTGGGTTCCGAAGGTGCAGATCTTAGCATTTGAAGGTAATTTGTGAGCAATAGCACTTAGCACTGTGGATGGGTTTTATCTGTTAATCTACTGATAAAAATTATGGTTATTATTTGTGGGCCATTATTTAGAAATGGTTGCAGTGTGACTATTTCAGTATTAGCTCTGCATTGTTCACAAATACAGGTCATGTGACAGTGACTGTTCGGTGGAGTTGATTATGCTCTGGCTTTCTGGACAATTAGCTGTTTTGACAACAATAGCTTGATTTGCATGGCAGCTCGTTCTGCTTTTCTAAATTTCCTTGTGTAGAACTCTGGGCAATCTATGGTAAGTTTTACCTCTTTTCTAAAATGAACTAACTTCATAGATAAAATAAGGAATGTGAGAATACACTTTTTAAAGTTTATTCATGGAGCTTCCCTGGTGGTGCAGTCGTTCCTCTGTCCATGGGATTCTCCAGGTAAGAATACCGGAGTGGGTTGCCATGCCCTCCTCCAGGGGAATCCTCACAACCCAAGAAGGAAAGCTGTGTCTCCTGCATTACAGACGGATCCTTTATTGATGAGCAGACCATGCAGCCAAGCTTGCCGTCCATGTGGTGGAAGCAAATCCACCTACAGGAAAGAGCACTGCAAGCTATGTGGCAGAAGAAGGTGTACACATTCCTCCCACAGAGGGCACCCAGTGAGAACACAGCCCTGCCATAGCTTGAGTTGTGATGGACTTCGAATGACATGCCTCTCTGCAGTCTCTCCTGAAGGTCTTAGGGTCATTCTCAAGATCTAGAGAGTGGGGTGGAGTGGATATAAGGTGGTCCTAGTGATAAAGCCTCTGCCTGCCAGTGCAGGAGACAGAGGAGACTCAGGGGTGATTTCTGGGTCGAGAAGATTCCCCTGGAGTAAGAAATGGCAACCCATTCCCGTTTTCTTTTCTTTTTTTTTTTTTAAACATTTATTTTATTTATTTATCTTTTGGGAGGTGGGGTGGGGAGGGAGAGGGACGGGCTGTCCACTTCTATTGGTCTTTCATTTCTCTATTTTCATCCGTCTTTGTTCTTTGGCTCCTGTGGGCCTCCCATCGCAGTGGCTTCTGTTGTCGCAGAGCACCAGCTCTGGGCGCATGCGCTCCCAAGCTCCGGCTCAGTAATTGGACACGTCAGTCCAGCCGCTCCGCGGCACGTGGGATCTTCCCAGGCCAGGGATCAAACCGGCGCCCCTTGCACTGCAAGGCGGTGCCCTTACCCACTGGACCACCAGGGAAGCCCCCACTCCCATTTTTGTATGAACCTTTATCACATGCCTAGCCCTCTCTCTTTTTTTTTTTTCCTTTTGCCACATTTCAAAGTAAATGACACACATCCATATACCTCCCCCTAAATAGCTCAGGATCACATTTTGCTTTTTATAAGATTTTTTGAATCGTTCTTAAGTTCAGTCAGGTTTGAAAACCATTGGGAATCTTAGAAAACTGTATTTCATCCTAGATCTTAGTTTCCTGGCTTTTGGTACTCAAAGGGTTTAAGAAATTTCTTTCTCCACTTGCTCCTGAGAAATCCTCTTATAAAGCCTAGTAGGTACAAACTACTACTATGGCATCAGTGACTCAATGAACATGAATTTGAGCAGGCTCTGGGAGAGAGTGAAGGACAGGGAAGCCTGGCGTGCTGCAGGCCATGGTCGCAAAGAGTTGGACACCACTGAGGGACTGAATAAGATACAAACTATTAGGTATAAAACAGACTAGAAAGATGTATTGTGCAACACAGGGAATATATAGCCAATATTTTGTAATAACTATATAGCATGTATAGCCTTTAAAAATTGTGAATCACTATATTGTACATGTATAACTTATATAATATTGTACAGATCAATACTTCAATAAAAAATAAATTAGCATTTTTTTTAATTAAGAAGGCTTTTTAAAGAATAAGACAAGCAAGAAGGAGTCTAAGTTTAACATGAAGTAAGTACAAGCCCAGAGGATCAATAGGATGTGAAACTCCAGAGAGAAAAGAGAATGAAAATGGAAACAATGTCATCTACACTGCTGAGACTGGGAGTCAGTTAAAGGGAAGGAAATAATCACATGACTTCAAGTCACTATGTCTTCCAACTGATGAGGGTTTTTTTTTAATTTTGTTTTGTTTTGTTTTTATTTTGTTTTGTATTTTGATTTTTTTACATTTTTTACATTTTTTTTACATTTTTACAGAGTTTTGTTGTTTACAGACACATATAATCCCAGATTAGTCATATGCATATCCCTGGCCCCCTCTCTCCTCCACTCCCCTCCCAGTCCCCGCCATCCCACACCTCCAGGTCATCGCACCGTGCTCCTGCAGGATCTCCTATTCCTGCAGCACAATGACAATAGCTACCTTTTTCACATATGATAGTATAGGTTTCCCCTATACATGTTACTCCCTGCATGCCTCCCACCCACTGTTCATTCCCCGCAGTGTCCATATGTTTGTTCTCTGTCTGTTTTTCCATCAATTCACTGCGTGTGTTATCATTACCATCTTACTGGATTCCATATATATGTGTTAGTATACTGTACTTGTCTTTCTCTTTTTGACTTACTTCACTTTTTATAATAGGTTCTAGATCCTCAACTGATAAGCTTTTTTCTTGATATATTGGCAATAAGAGAAGTTCACTTCCGTGGTGGTCCAGTGCTTAAGATTCTGTATTTCCACTGCAGGGAGTGAGGTTTCAATCCCTGGTCTGGGAAGTTTGCAATGCTGTGCAGTGTGGCCCAGAGAGAGAAAGAGAGAGAGAGAGAAAGGTTCTTTTTGAAGCACTTTGATTTAATTGACTTACTGTGGTATAAAGGAATTCTAACGTAATCTCTGCAGCGGTCTTTTAGCAGTCAGCTGTCACCCCCAGGTCCAATCCAACTTCCCTCTGGTCCTAACATTTACCTAAATCATAAGGATTTAGCGAAAGTCAATAAAATAATATGAGCCCCACGCTCGACTCCAAGATGGCTAAGTGCATATTCCCAATTACCTGTGAGGAGTGAATTGATTTAGTGATCCCGGCCCTAAAGAAAAACATGAGTTTGGATGAGCTAGCAGCATTGTAACATGTTTGTTCTTGTCACGGGGTGTATCCAAACTTACTGCTGAATAAAATTGCCACAGGACTTCCTGCATACCTCTTGTTAATGAATTGATTCTAAAAGCTCAGTCTTCTAATAGGCAAAAAGAGAACACACAGGAGAGATAGGAAATTGCGTGTTTCCTAGATTCTACCAGCATCAGTGTTCTGAGAAGGCATGTACCTCATCTGTGAACAGTCAGTGTGATTTGGCTGGAAGTTTTCACCATAGCCTCAGGTTTATTAAAAAATATTCCAGAATAATGAGAGAATGCTGTCATGTAGAAGACCACTCCCCAGTCCCCGCCATCCCACACCTCCAGGTCATCGCTGCTCCTGCAGGATCTCCTATTCCTGCAGCACAATGACAATAGCTACCTTTTTCACATATGATAGTATAGGTTTCCCCTATACATGTTACTCCCTGCATGCCTCCCACCCACTGTTCATTCCCCGCAGTGTCCATATGTTTGTTCTCTGTCTGTTTTTCCATCAATTCACTGCGTGTGTTATCATTACCATCTTACTGGATTCCATATATATGTGTTAGTATACTGTACTTGTCTTTCTCTTTTTGACTTACTTCACTTTTTATAATAGGTTCTAGATCCTCAACTGATAAGCTTTTTTCTTGATATATTGGCAATAAGAGAAGTTCACTTCCGTGGTGGTCCAGTGCTTAAGATTCTGTATTTCCACTGCAGGGAGTGAGGTTTCAATCCCTGGTCTGGGAAGTTTGCAATGCTGTGCAGTGTGGCCCAGAGAGAGAAAGAGAGAGAGAGAGAAAGGTTCTTTTTGAAGCACTTTGATTTAATTGACTTACTGTGGTCTAAAGGAATTCTCCCGTAATCTCTGCAGCGGTCTTTTAGCAGTCAGCTGTCACCCCCAGGTCCAATCCAACTTCCCTCTGGTCCTAACATTTACCTAAATCATAAGGATTTAGCGAAAGTCAATAAAATAATATGAGCCCCACGCTCGACTCCAAGATGGCTAAGTGCATATTCCCAATTACCTGTGAGGAGTGAATTGATTTAGTGATCCCGGCCCTAAAGAAAAACATGAGTTTGGATGAGCTAGCAGCATTGTAACATGTTTGTTCTTGTCACGGGGTGTATCCAAACTTACTGCTGAATAAAATTGCCACAGGACTTCCTGCATACCTCTTGTTAATGAATTGATTCTAAAAGCTCAGTCTTCTAATAGGCAAAAAGAGAACACACAGGAGAGATAGGAAATTGCGTGTTTCCTAGATTCTACCAGCATCAGTGTTCTGAGAAGGCATGTACCTCATCTGTGAACAGTCAGTGTGATTTGGCTGGAAGTTTTCACCATAGCCTCAGGTTTATTAAAAAATATTCCAGAATAATGAGAGAATGCTGTCATGTAGAAGACCACATCAAATAAGCGCTTTTATGTTTCCTTTCTTTTCAAGAACTATTTGTTCTAAATTTTGTGAGATTTTCCAAGAAAGAAAATAATGTATTTGAATAGTCTATGTGTGCTAAATATTCACATTTCTGCTCTTCTGGATCTAAGAACAACTTCCTTTTGAGAAGTTCAAAACATGTCACATGTATGCACACGTGTCACTTAATCATCACACATTAAATATTGCTTAAGATTTATTCTAAGTGAGCACTAAGGGGGAAAATTAACTCCTATGTTATGGACATATTTTTATTCTCTAGCAAGCAGCTCTAGAGACTGCCAAAACCGTGTTCTTCCCAATAAACGTGTTAATGGGCCACGTTCCCTTCCGTGGTAAAGGAAAGTGAAAGTGTCATTGCCACTTGCTGTGGCTTCACACTGCACAAAGAATGGTACATTGAAGATGGTGACAGAGTTGGAGTACTCTTTCTTCTGATGTGTCTCCTGGGTGTTTTGATCTTCCGAACAACAGCGCCGGGCCGGCAAGTGGTGGATGAAGAGTAGACTCCATGGGCCATGCGTGGAGTCCTGAGTGACTCCATCCCCCTTCCATAGGCTCCTAGCTCCCCACTTTCCAAAAGAACTGCGCTCCAAAGAAAAGGAGACCCTGTAGGGGGAGGGGAAGCTCTGAAAGGGGAAGATATAAAGAGACAGAAAAGGAGGAGTCAGCCGAGAACGTTGGAGGGCTTCATAAGGTAGTAATTATTACTCTGGGCTTCCTGATTTAATAGAATGCGCTGGCTCTGTCAACACCACTGTTGCAAGAGAATTCCATGTGTTGAAACCTGCAAGATGCAAGCAAGAGTTTGCAGGCCTGTGGATTTCATTTATTTTCACCCCTCTGAGGTAAACTTTCTACTGTAGAATGAAGCTGAAATTCTCCCTGGTCAATACAGAGCATGTTAGGACAAGTCTTGTGTAACATGGAATCTTCTAGAAGCATGGGTCTTTACAAGCGGATGACTCACTTTCAGCCATCGCCAGCTCACGTTCATTTTCTTAACTGATCCTATTTTGTAAATGGGGATTTGAAATCTGGAAAGAGTTGAGATGACTTGTTTACACACCCGAGTCAAAAAGAGAAGCTGTCTTCCAGCCGTCTGTACCCCTCTCACATTTTCCGAGGTTTATCGAATGGGTAAAATAAAATCTTCTTACTGTCACAGGCAGGCGTTAACCCAGTGAATTCTTTTGATCTAAAATTTTAAAAGGTTTCTTTCAATCAAAGACAACTCAGCTCCATCCCAACCCAACCCACATTGGTTACCTCACAAAATATGCTTTTGAATTAAATGTATATACGTATGAGCTTCTGAGGTGGTTCAGTGGTAGAGAATCTGCCTGTCAATGCAGGAGACACAGGCTTGATCCCTGCATTCGGATCCAGGACTGCCCACTTTTTACTTTTCTCTAGCAAGCAGCTCTAGAGACTGCCAAAACCGTGTTCTTCCCAATAAACGTGTTAATGGGCCACGTTCCCTTCCGTGGTAAAGGAAAGTGAAAGTGTCATTGCCACTTGCTGTGGCTTCACACTGCACAAAGAATGGTACATTGAAGATGGTGACAGAGTTGGAGTACTCTTTCTTCTGATGTGTCTCCTGGGTGTTTTGATCTTCCGAACAACAGCGCCGGGCCGGCAAGTGGTGGATGAAGAGTAGACTCCATGGGCCATGCGTGGAGTCCTGAGTGACTCCATCCCCCTTCCATAGGCTCCTAGCTCCCCACTTTCCAAAAGAACTGCGCTCCAAAGAAAAGGAGACCCTGTAGGGGGAGGGGAAGCTCTGAAAGGGGAAGATATAAAGAGACAGAAAAGGAGGAGTCAGCCGAGAACGTTGGAGGGCTTCATAAGGTAGTAATTATTACTCTGGGCTTCCTGATTTAATAGAATGCGCTGGCTCTGTCAACACCACTGTTGCAAGAGAATTCCATGTGTTGAAACCTGCAAGATGCAAGCAAGAGTTTGCAGGCCTGTGGATTTCATTTATTTTCACCCCTCTGAGGTAAACTTTCTACTGTAGAATGAAGCTGAAATTCTCCCTGGTCAATACAGAGCATGTTAGGACAAGTCTTGTGTAACATGGAATCTTCTAGAAGCATGGGTCTTTACAAGCGGATGACTCACTTTCAGCCATCGCCAGCTCACGTTCATTTTCTTAACTGATCCTATTTTGTAAATGGGGATTTGAAATCTGGAAAGAGTTGAGATGACTTGTTTACACACCCGAGTCAAAAAGAGAAGCTGTCTTCCAGCCGTCTGTACCCCTCTCACATTTTCCGAGGTTTATCGAATGGGTAAAATAAAATCTTCTTACTGTCACAGGCAGGCGTTAACCCAGTGAATTCTTTTGATCTAAAATTTTAAAAGGTTTCTTTCAATCAAAGACAACTCAGCTCCATCCCAACCCAACCCACATTGGTTACCTCACAAAATATGCTTTTGAATTAAATGTATATACGTATGAGCTTCTGAGGTGGTTCAGTGGTAGAGAATCTGCCTGTCAATGCAGGAGACACAGGCTTGATCCCTGCATTCGGAAGATCCCCTGGAGAATGGAATAGCTAGCCACTCAAGTAGTCTTGCCTCGAGAATTCCACAGACAGAGGAGACTGGCAGGCTACAGTCTATGCATGGAGGTCACAACAACTATACATAGCTGTTGTTTTAGTTGCTAAATTATGTCCAACTTTTTGTGACCTCCCCCTGCATATGTATGTGTATGTACATATATATATACATACATATATGCACATATATATACATATATGCACATATATATACATATATGTACGTGTGTGTGTGTGTGTGTGTGTGTGTGTGTGTGTGTGTGTGTGTGTGTGTGCAGGTCATATATATAGTCATGATAGTGACCGAACAGGCTGTTAAGCATAGCTTCATTAAGCTTTATGAAACCAGGGAGAATTTCTTTTAAGGGATCACACATTAAAATTAGAACACTGTCCTTTGTTTAGTCTAACACTGAGGGGAATTCCTCAAAAAGTGGACCCTGAGCTGATAGCATTCAGAGATTTCTATAAAAGGTGGCTTTGCACCCTACAGAGGCCAGGATGATCTGGGAAGGAAGCCTTGGTTTCCTCTTTCTGCTGATTAAGAGTCTAGTGCTTCAGAGTTCAGCTCCAGACACGGAAGGGAGATCTTATCATGGCCCTTGGAAAAGCTTCATTGTTACAGTGGTCCTCATTTCCTTAATGCCGGAAAGAAAAGAAATAACATTTGAAGTTCATTCTGGCTTGTCAGTTGTTAGGATCCTACAGTTAATCCCTTACAAAGATTTTCTGATTTAAGGAAATATTTCTAAAGATGGAAGCCTAGTCTAGATATTCTAATCAACCTGAAATCCCCAATAAGATCCCAGACTCATTTTTTCTTAATTTTTGTAGGACTCTCTTTCCAGTTCTCACTGTAAAGGTAAAATCTTCTTACTGTCACAGGCAGGCGTTAACCCAGTGAATTCTTTTGATCTAAAATTTTAAAAGGTTTCTTTCAATCAAAGACAACTCAGCTCCATCCCAACCCAACCCACATTGGTTACCTCACAAAATATGCTTTTGAATTAAATGTATATACGTATGAGCTTCTGAGGTGGTTCAGTGGTAGAGAATCTGCCTGTCAATGCAGGAGACACAGGCTTGATCCCTGCATTCGGAAGATCCCCTGGAGAATGGAATAGCTAGCCACTCAAGTAGTCTTGCCTCGAGAATTCCACAGACAGAGGAGACTGGCAGGCTACAGTCTATGCATGGAGGTCACAACAACTATACATAGCTGTTGTTTTAGTTGCTAAATTATGTCCAACTTTTTGTGACCTCCCCCTGCATATGTATGTGTATGTACATATATATATACATACATATATGCACATATATATACATATATGCACATATATATACATATATGTACGTGTGTGTGTGTGTGTGTGTGTGTGTGTGTGTGTGTGTGTGTGTGTGTGTGTGCAGGTCATATATATAGTCATGATAGTGACCGAACAGGCTGTTAAGCATAGCTTCATTAAGCTTTATGAAACCAGGGAGAATTTCTTTTAAGGGATCACACATTAAAATTAGAACACTGTCCTTTGTTTAGTCTAACACTGAGGGGAATTCCTCAAAAAGTGGACCCTGAGCTGATAGCATTCAGAGATTTCTATAAAAGGTGGCTTTGCACCCTACAGAGGCCAGGATGATCTGGGAAGGAAGCCTTGGTTTCCTCTTTCTGCTGATTAAGAGTCTAGTGCTTCAGAGTTCAGCTCCAGACACGGAAGGGAGATCTTATCATGGCCCTTGGAAAAGCTTCATTGTTACAGTGGTCCTCATTTCCTTAATGCCGGAAAGAAAAGAAATAACATTTGAAGTTCATTCTGGCTTGTCAGTTGTTAGGATCCTACAGTTAATCCCTTACAAAGATTTTCTGATTTAAGGAAATATTTCTAAAGATGGAAGCCTAGTCTAGATATTCTAATCAACCTGAAATCCCCCAATAAGATCCCAGACTCTTACTTATCTGGGACCATTGGTTGTACTTCTATTCACAAGTTCTCAATTTAATGTAGGACCTCTATACCATTTGTTATCGCCTGATGATAAAAACAGTACATTAAATAGGTTCCTCCAAGATTTAAGTGACTTAGCACAGATGCACCTAGGTTATACAAAGCTTTCTTTAATTCTATAGGTACATTACTAATTTTCAATTGTATTGAAATATGATCAAAGTTTACTCTAAAACTTATACATTTTGCAGTCTATTCATGTTTTCTTTGCAGCCAGTTACACGACTGAGGTGTGTGAGTCTCCATAGTTACAACATGAATGCTCCATTGTTCAGTTGTGTTGAACTCTGCAAGGTATGGACTGTAGCCCACCAGGTTCCTCTATCCATGGAGTTTCCAAGGCAAGAATACTGGAGCAGGTTGCCAGTTCCTCCTTCAGGGGAATCTTCTGGATCAAGGGATCAAACCCAGGTCTCCTACATCTCCTGCACTGGCAGGTGGATTCTTTACCACTGAGCCACCTGAGAAGTTCCCACACTCATAAAGGAACATGTATTTTCTGTAGGATATAAAGGCCTCTATATATCTCTATTATGTTGATGGTGTTTGTTATACTTTTCAATCTCTGTTCTTCCTTATTTGTATCTGTTTGGTCTATGAAACTCTGTAAGAGACAGTAAAATCTCTCAGGGCAATTATTTAAAGTTTTCTTTATACATCTATGGACTTTTGCTTTATAGTCAGTTTTATGGACCCCGTTTTCTTAATATTTTCATTGTGCTTGCATAAAGCTAATAAAATTCTTCTGATATATTTTTCATTAAATATTATTTCTCTTTGCCCCGTTTAATATGTACATGCAGGTGTGTTATAGTCTATCATGAAGATCTGGGAAGGAAGCCTTGGTTTCCTCTTTCTGCTGATTAAGAGTCTAGTGCTTCAGAGTTCAGCTCCAGACACGGAAGGGAGATCTTATCATGGCCCTTGGAAAAGCTTCATTGTTACAGTGGTCCTCATTTCCTTAATGCCGGAAAGAAAAGAAATAACATTTGAAGTTCATTCTGGCTTGTCAGTTGTTAGGATCCTACAGTTAATCCCTTACAAAGATTTTCTGATTTAAGGAAATATTTCTAAAGATGGAAGCCTAGTCTAGATATTCTAATCAACCTGAAATCCCCCAATAAGATCCCAGACTCTTACTTATCTGGGACCATTGGTTGTACTTCTATTCACAAGTTCTCAATTTAATGTAGGACCTCTATACCATTTGTTATCGCCTGATGATAAAAACAGTACATTAAATAGGTTCCTCCAAGATTTAAGTGACTTAGCACAGATGCACCTAGGTTATACAAAGCTTTCTTTAATTCTATAGGTACATTACTAATTTTCAATTGTATTGAAATATGATCAAAGTTTACTCTAAAACTTATACATTTTGCAGTCTATTCATGTTTTCTTTGCAGCCAGTTACACGACTGAGGTGTGTGAGTCTCCATAGTTACAACATGAATGCTCCATTGTTCAGTTGTGTTGAACTCTGCAAGGTATGGACTGTAGCCCACCAGGTTCCTCTATCCATGGAGTTTCCAAGGCAAGAATACTGGAGCAGGTTGCCAGTTCCTCCTTCAGGGGAATCTTCTGGATCAAGGGATCAAACCCAGGTCTCCTACATCTCCTGCACTGGCAGGTGGATTCTTTACCACTGAGCCACCTGAGAAGTTCCCACACTCATAAAGGAACATGTATTTTCTGTAGGATATAAAGGCCTCTATATATCTCTATTATGTTGATGGTGTTTGTTATACTTTTCAATCTCTGTTCTTCCTTATTTGTATCTGTTTGGTCTATGAAACTCTGTAAGAGACAGTAAAATCTCTCAGGGCAATTATTTAAAGTTTTCTTTATACATCTATGGACTTTTGCTTTATAGTCAGTTTTATATGTTGCTTTGGCATAAAGGCTCATAACTAATAAAATTCTTCTGATATATTTTTTCATTAAATATTATTTCTCTTTGCCCCGTTTAATATGTACATGCAGGTGTGTGTATATCCAGTCACTCAGTCATGTCCGACTCTTTGTGACCCCATGTGTACAGATATATGTTTTCATTAAAGCTCTATAGTTTCATATCTCATTTTAAAACCTTTGATTAAAATGACATGAGACTTTAAAAATAACTCTATTTTCCCTGAATGATAATGGGACAAAGATTAGGGAAAATGTGGGAAAATTGAGAGTCATTATGCTAAGGAAGTAGTTAGGAATTAACTATGCTTTAAATCCACTTCTATTCATTCTAATTGAGTGATCAACTAAAATAATTTTCAAATTAATTGAGCAATGTTCTGGTTCCTAGTCGATGTTTCTAGAGAAAAGATAAAAGCAATTGTCCCTGAAGAGAAAACTTAACCCACTGCCACCTTCTCCTTCCCTTCCATCTGTTCCACAACAAATAATATAATTCTGAAAATAAAGTAGGCATGTCTGACCACTGCCTCCAGGCAGTAATTAATTTTGTTCAGAATGACCCACATCTAGTCATCTGTATTGTTTTCCAGAAGGTGTGGAATCATCAAAATTCTAAACGAGTTGGAGGAAGAAGCCACACATGCCATTCTTTGGTCACTTCTCAATGACCTCTTTCCTGTTTGAGGAAAACCATGATTTAGGCGTAGAAAGGTTGGACAGACATACTTTTTTGTCAGTGTTAGAAATAGGAAGTTGAGAAAGACCTTATAGACAGGAAGTTGCAAGGTATTCTTTCAGTCCATTCTGTTAAATCCTCGGTGCTTTGCCTTGATTTTCTGAGAAACTTAATAATCTCCACTGCTGTCCTAAACAACAGAAAGATTTTGTCAGAACACAGCCATGGCCTCTCCCATCCTTTAGGCAAAGAACCTAGTTGGGTGAATATAAGATTTCCAATGTTCCATTGCCCTTGAAAAGGCAATAAATGCAATTCGACTCATTGTATACACAGGCGGGGGTTTTCAAAGCAATTCTGTCTACAAAAGACCCTTCATCAATTTTGATGACAGCTGGAAGGAAGTCTTTAGAAACTTCTCTTAGAGGGTGTAGCAGGATGTCAGAGGAATTGAAACTTTTTAGCAGGAACTCCAGTGTGCCAAGTTCACACGTGGCTGAAAGATGTTTAATCCCTAATCAAGCAAATAGGAACAAGATGCTCAGAGAGTCTGCCCAGCGTACCCTTCCTGTTACTTCACACTAATCTCTCTACATTTCTCCAAAACGTAGAGAAGCCACTTTTCATTGTTATTTTTTTAACTGCATACCAAATGGAATGTTCTAGACCCAGATCACCTAAGGAGGCAAAACACAAGAAAGAACAGAATGCTCAAGCAACAGTAATGTAATTTTGTGTGTTTGTTCTCTTACACAAACCTTTAGCAAGCGAAAGACTGCCGTAAACCCTCCGTACATCAAGAGGTTTTATTGGATTATATGAAACTTTCATTTTCAGAAGCAAATGTTTTTTTCAGTTAAGGAAAGATCATTACCTATTCTATTCCACCCATTTCTCTATCTTATACCTTATATGTTTCCCAAAGAGAAAATAGTAAAACAAAGCAATCCAGGGTGTTTGCTGATTGTGGAAAAGGAAGGAAATCTCAGTGCAGTGATGAGAGTACAATCTACGATGATCGATGCCATGGAGAGAAATCAGCTTCTCGTCAAGCAGACCTGCCTCAGAGTTGGGGGAGCCAGTGAAGAGCCTGTGATATGTGTGTGCCTTTCATTTAAATTAAACTCTGCCTTCCTGGGTCAAGCCAGGATCCAACATGTTCAGAGAAAGTCGAACTTCATGTGATATTTTGAGTCCAAACAGAAACAGGAAATTCCATTGACCTCTGGAAAGAGAGTGAGCTCCCTGGAGAAGTTCTCACTTAGTTTTCCATATTGAATGAGTTCTGGATGGTTCAAATGACATCCTGAAACACATGTGAACAATCTCAACATATCCTTAGTGTTGAGTAAGTTCAAGAAGCCTGGAGCTATTGGAAGACTTGGCATATGTTGGTACTGCAGACGGGCAAAGTTTACTTCTAAAATCAAAGAAAAGATGAAAGTGATTTTTCATATTATTTATGAGATCCTGCCTACCAGAAAAATTCAACCATTGAAATCATTTTATTAAGCATAATGTTTTGAAGTCCCTTATTAAATACACTGGAAGTCACACGAGGTGGCCTATGTTACCACCCAGAACTCTAAATGATCTGACCAGGTTAATTACATATCGCTTAATAGTATGGAAATGAGGCAAGAAGAGAACTAATATTTATTTAACTCTTTTTATGTGCCTGTCTTCAGCTAAGTCCTTTCTATAACTCTTTTCATTGACTCCTTGTAACATTTTGATTAAATGAATATTATTATTTTGTAATTTTTACAGTCAAGGGGAATTAGACTTAGAGATATTAAGGAAGTTGCTCACAGCCTTACATCTAAGAAGAATCTGGTTTGAATCCAGGTCAGTCTGATTCTAAGCACTGACAGGTTAATATTCATCTAATGTTTCAAGGAGGGAAGGAAAATGAAAGAAACAGAGCAAGACTGCCCAATAGAAATAGAATATGGAGCACATACGTAACTAAGTATTCTTGAGTCATGTGGGAAAAGCAAAAAGAAGCAGGTGAAACTAATTTTAGTCATATATTTTATTTACTCCAGTGTATCTAACATATGAACATTTCAACCTATAATCAGTATGAAATTATTAATGAGATAATTTACATTCTTTTTGTTATACTAAGACTTTAAAGTCCAGTATATAGTTTATATTTATAGGTCATCTTAATTCAGACTAACCACATTTCAAATGCTCCACAGTCCCATGTGGTCAGTGACTTCCATATTGATTATCCCCACCCTAATGTAATGAATAATTCCTTGCAGATTTATGCCATTCACAAATTTGGTCATTATAAATTTTGTCTTCACCTAAATCACTCATGACAATTTTGACCAAGACAAGTTCCTCAAAGGATATGATCCAGAGAACTCACTCTTTAGGTTTAGACATCCTGAAACACATGTGAACAATCTCAACATATCCTTAGTGTTGAGTAAGTTCAAGAAGCCTGGAGCTATTGGAAGACTTGGCATATGTTGGTACTGCAGCGGGCAAAGTTTACTTCTAAAATCAAAGAAAAGATGAAAGTGATTTTTCATATTATTTATGAGATCCTGCCTACCAGAAAAATTCAACCATTGAAATCATTTTATTAAGCATAATGTTTTGAAGTCCCTTATTAAATACACTGGAAGTCACACGAGGTGGCCTATGTTACCACCCAGAACTCTAAATGATCTGACCAGGTTAATTACATATCGCTTAATAGTATGGAAATGAGGCAAGAAGAGAACTAATATTTATTTATTTATGTGCCTGTCTTCAGCTAAGTCCTTTCTATAACTCTTTTCATTGACTCCTTGTAACATTTTGATTAAATGAATATTATTATTTTGTAATTTTTACAGTCAAGGGGAATTAGACTTAGAGATATTAAGGAAGTTGCTCACAGCCTTACATCTAAGAAGAATCTGGTTTGAATCCAGGTCAGTCTGATTCTAAGCACTGACAGGTTAATATTCATCTAATGTTTCAAGGAGGGAAGGAAAATGAAAGAAACAGAGCAAGACTGCCCAATAGAAATAGAATATGGAGCACATACGTAACTAAGTATTCTTGAGTCATGTGGGAAAAGCAAAAAGAAGCAGGTGAAACTAATTTTAGTCATATATTTTATTTACTCCAGTGTATCTAACATATGAACATTTCAACCTATAATCAGTATGAAATTATTAATGAGATAATTTACATTCTTTTTGTTATACTAAGACTTTAAAGTCCAGTATATAGTTTATATTTATAGGTCATCTTAATTCAGACTAACCACATTTCAAATGCTCCACAGTCCCATGTGGTCAGTGACTTCCATATTGATTATCCCCACCCTAATGTAATGAATAATTCCTTGCAGATTTATGCCATTCACAAATTTGGTCATTATAAATTTTGTCTTCACCTAAATCACTCATGACAATTTTGACCAAGACAAGTTCCTCAAAGGATATGATCCAGAGAACTCACTCTTTAGGTTTAGACCCAAGAAAAATGAAATAAAACAAAAACATTTCAGAAAGAAAGAAAGACATACTTCTACATAAAAACTTGTACACAGATGGTCACACTAGCCTTATTCAAAGCAGCGAAAAAGTTAAAAAAAAAAAAAAAAACCCAGGACTTCCCCTGGTGGTCCAGTGGGTAAGGACACCGCCTTGCAGTGCAAGGGATGCTGGTTCGATCCCTGGCCTGGGAAGATCCCACGTGCCACGGAGCAGCTGGACTGATGTGTCCGGTTACCGAGCCGGAGCTCTGGCGCGCATGCGCCCAGAGCCGGTGCTCTGTGACAAAAGAGGCCACCGCGATGGGAGGCCCACAGGAGCCGAAGAACAAAGACGGATGAAAATAGAGAAATGAAAGACCAATAGAAGTGGCCCGCCCATCCCCCTCCCCCCCCCCCCCACCCCCCCCAAAAGAAAAAAAAAAAAAAACAACCACCCAACTATTCAACTGATATATGGGTAAGTAAAATGCAGTATATTCATAGAATAGAATATTTTAAAAAGTACTGCTATGGGGGCTTCCCTGGTAGTCCAGTGGGTAAGGACACCGCCTTGCAGTGCAAGTGGCACTGGTTTAATCCCTGGCCAGGAAGATCCCACGTGCCACGGAGCGGCTCGACCTGTGTGTCCAATTAGGAGTCAGCACTCAACAGTGCATGAACCCAGAGCCAGTGCTTTGCAACAGGAGAAGCCACTGCAGTAGGAGGTCCACACATGCCAAAGTATAAAAGATGGATGAAAATAAATATAAAAATAAACAGTGCTTTGCAACAGGAGAAGCCACTTTGAGATAATTTACATTCTTTTGTTATACTAAGACTTTAAAGTCCAGTATATAGTTTATATTTATAGGTCATCTTAATTCAGACTAACCACATTTCAAATGCTCCACAGTCCCATGTGGTCAGTGACTTCCATATTGATTATCCCCACCCTAATGTAATGAATAATTCCTTGCAGATTTATGCCATTCACAAATTTGGTCATTATAAATTTTGTCTTCACCTAAATCACTCATGACAATTTTGACCAAGACAAGTTCCTCAAAGGATATGATCCAGAGAACTCACTCTTTAGGTTTAGACCCAAGAAAAATGAAATAAAACAAAAACATTTCAGAAAGAAAGAAAGACATACTTCTACATAAAAACTTGTACACAGATGGTCACACTAGCCTTATTCAAAGCAGCGAAAAAGTTAAAAAAAAAAAAAAAACCCAGGACTTCCCCTGGTGGTCCAGTGGGTAAGGACACCGCCTTGCAGTGCAAGGGATGCTGGTTCGATCCCTGGCCTGGGAAGATCCCACGTGCCACGGAGCAGCTGGACTGATGTGTCCGGTTACCGAGCCGGAGCTCTGGCGCGCATGCGCCCAGAGCCGGTGCTCTGTGACAAAAGAGGCCACCGCGATGGGAGGCCCACAGGAGCCGAAGAACAAAGACGGATGAAAATAGAGAAATGAAAGACCAATAGAAGTGGCCCGCCCATCCACCTCCCTCCCCACCCCACCCCCCAAAAAAGAAAAAAAGAAAAAAAAAAAAACAACCACCCAACTATTCAACTGATATATGGGTAAGTAAAATGCAGTATATTCATAGAATAGAATATTTTAAAAAGTACTGCTATGGGGGCTTCCCTGGTAGTCCAGTGGGTAAGGACACCGCCTTGCAGTGCAAGTGGCACTGGTTTAATCCCTGGCCAGGAAGATCCCACGTGCCACGGAGCGGCTCGACCTGTGTGTCCAATTAGGAGTCAGCACTCAACAGTGCATGAACCCAGAGCCAGTGCTTTGCAACAGGAGAAGCCACTGCAGTAGGAGGTCCACACATGCCAAAGTATAAAAGATGGATGAAAATAAATATAAAAATAAAAAAGAGGCATGATGGGGAGAAAAAAAGAGTAAAAGAAAAAAGTACTACTATGTGCTACCACATGAATAAACCTTAGAAATAAACCAGTCACAAAAGAACACATACTGTATGATTCCATTTATATGAAATATCCAGAACAGTCAAATTTATAGAGACTGAAAGTGGGTTAGTGGTTGCCTGGGACTGGGGAAGTTGGGAGTTTATGGAGACAGATTGCTAAGGGGTTTAGGGTTTATCTTGCAGTGATGAAAATGTTCTAAGATTGATGGTGGTGACGGTCACACATTCAAAAAACCACTGCCTTGTACAATTTAACTGGGTAAACTGTGATACATATACTGTGTCTAAATGAAGTTGTCCTATGAATAAACAAACTTATCTAAGCTCTTAAAAAATGAGAACAAGGCAAAGTCTCAAATGAAAGTTTCTAACTAGATATGCATACGCTAATCAATTACTGTTAGGTATGATGTTCCTAAAACTACTAGTCTTCCTGCCAGTACCACTTAAATCCTGTGTTCCTGATCCTGTCTTCAAGGAAAGAATTCATCAGAAAACCCCTAAGAAGGACCCATTGGGAGTCAAGCATTTTGTTAGATGATCAAGATAGGAACCCTGTCCACTAGAGTTTCTGATCAAGAGAAGTTGAATAAAGTAATGAATAAATACAAGCCACATTGAACAGTCCTATGATGGAGAATCTATACAAAGCCTCAGAATTCTCACCAGAGAATAAGGTAAATAAATGGGGCATTTCCTGAACTTATCAGTGCAGTGACCCTACTAAAGGGATTGACTAAAGTTGTCATAGCTTCTTTTTAGCAACACGACCTTAAGTCACAGGCATCTCATTTTCTTTCTAAGCACTCATAAAAACAAATCACATCTGTTTTTTTTTAATTTTGCCAAGACTCCGCATCATGCTCATTGTTTCAACATATTCCCTATTCCAACTCTTTCCACTTCTCCCACGTGCCACGGAGCGGCTCGACCTGTGTGTCCAATTAGGAGTCAGCACTCAACAGTGCATGAACCCAGAGCCAGTGCTTTGCAACAGGAGAAGCCACTGCAGTAGGAGGTCCACACATGCCAAAGTATAAAAGATGGATGAAAATAAATATAAAAATAAAAAAGAGGCATGATGGGGAGAAAAAAAGAGTAAAAGAAAAAAGTACTACTATGTGCTACCACATGAATAAACCTTAGAAATAAACCAGTCACAAAAGAACACATACTGTATGATTCCATTTATATGAAATATCCAGAACAGTCAAATTTATAGAGACTGAAAGTGGGTTAGTGGTTGCCTGGGACTGGGGAAGTTGGGAGTTTATGGAGACAGATTGCTAAGGGGTTTAGGGTTTATCTTGCAGTGATGAAAATGTTCTAAGATTGATGGTGGTGACGGTCACACATTCAAAAAACCACTGCCTTGTACAATTTAACTGGGTAAACTGTGATACATATACTGTGTCTAAATGAAGTTGTCCTATGAATAAACAAACTTATCTAAGCTCTTAAAAAATGAGAACAAGGCAAAGTCTCAAATGAAAGTTTCTAACTAGATATGCATACGCTAATCAATTACTGTTAGGTATGATGTTCCTAAAACTACTAGTCTTCCTGCCAGTACCACTTAAATCCTGTGTTCCTGATCCTGTCTTCAAGGAAAGAATTCATCAGAAAACCCTAAGAAGGACCCATTGGGAGTCAAGCATTTTGTTAGATGATCAAGATAGGAACCCTGTCCACTAGAGTTTCTGATCAAGAGAAGTTGAATAAAGTAATGAATAAATACAAGCCACATTGAACAGTCCTATGATGGAGAATCTATACAAAGCCTCAGAATTCTCACCAGAGAATAAGGTAAATAAATGGGGCATTTCCTGAACTTATCAGTGCAGTGACCCTACTAAAGGGATTGACTAAAGTTGTCATAGCTTCTTTTTAGCAACACGACCTTAAGTCACAGGCATCTCATTTTCTTTCTAAGCACTCATAAAAACAAATCACATCTGTTTTTTTTTAATTTTGCCAAGACTCCGCATCATGCTCATTGTTTCAACATATTCCCTATTCCAACTCTTTCCACTTCTTAAAAAGAGGGAGAATATTTGCCAGCAACAACCTTAAGCATTTTTCTCACTGCCTAATGATTTCTCAATCAAAAGGAGTTTGGTAAACAAAGAGCTGTCAAAAATCCAAGTTGTATCAAGTGCACCAGGGACCATGTTCAGGAATTTTCTTTTTATATTTATTTATTTTATTTTGGGGAGTGGGGTTTGGGGAGGGAGTGGGGCGGGTGGGCCACTTCTATTGGTCTTTCATTTGTTCATTTTCATCCATATTTGTTCTTTGGCCCATGTGGGCCTCCCATCGCATTGGCCTCTGTTGTCGCAGAGCACTGGCTCTGGGCCCATGCGCTCCAGAGCTCCGGCTCGGTAATTGGACACATCAGTCCAGCCGCTCTGCGGCACGTGGGATCTTCCCAGGCCAGGGATCGAACTGGCGCCCCTTGCACTGCAAGGTGGTGTCCTTACCCACTGGACCACCAGGGAAGCCCTCAGGAATGTTTTTAGCAGTGTTTTTCATAAAAGGAACAATACAAGTATCTATCAACAGTAGAATGATTATCATTGTTCTCCATACCACGGACTATTGCACAGCAGCGAAAATGATCAGTTTTCATGTGTCTGTGTGACTGAATTTCAAAAGATAACATTGAGCCAGAGAAATAAATAATGAAGTATCATTTTATATAAATACAAAAAAGCAGGCAAAACCATAAAAAGGAATGAATTTGATCAAGATAGGAACCCTGTCCACTAGAGTTTCTGATCAAGAGAAGTTGAATAAAGTAATGAATAAATACAAGCCACATTGAACAGTCCTATGATGGAGAATCTATACAAAGCCTCAGAATTCTCACCAGAGAATAAGGTAAATAAATGGGGCATTTCCTGAACTTATCAGTGCAGTGACCCTACTAAAGGGATTGACTAAAGTTGTCATAGCTTCTTTTTAGCAACACGACCTTAAGTCACAGGCATCTCATTTTCTTTCTAAGCACTCATAAAAACAAATCACATCTGTTTTTTTTTAATTTTGCCAAGACTCCGCATCATGCTCATTGTTTCAACATATTCCCTATTCCAACTCTTTCCACTTCTTAAAAAGAGGGAGAATATTTGCCAGCAACAACCTTAAGCATTTTTCTCACTGCCTAATGATTTCTCAATCAAAAGGAGTTTGGTAAACAAAGAGCTGTCAAAAATCCAAGTTGTATCAAGTGCACCAGGGACCATGTTCAGGAATTTTCTTTTTATATTTATTTATTTTATTTTGGGGAGTGGGGTTTGGGGAGGAGTGGGCGGGTGGGCCACTTCTATTGGTCTTTCATTTGTTCATTTTCATCCATATTTGTTCTTTGGCCCATGTGGGCCTCCCATCGCATTGGCCTCTGTTGTCGCAGAGCACTGGCTCTGGGCCCATGCGCTCCAGAGCTCCGGCTCGGTAATTGGACACATCAGTCCAGCCGCTCTGCGGCACGTGGGATCTTCCCAGGCCAGGGATCGAACTGGCGCCCCTTGCACTGCAAGGTGGTGTCCTTACCCACTGGACCACCAGGGAAGCCCTCAGGAATGTTTTTAGCAGTGTTTTTCATAAAAGGAACAATACAAGTATCTATCAACAGTAGAATGATTATCATTGTTCTCCATACCACGGACTATTGCACAGCAGCGAAAATGATCAGTTTTCATGTGTCTGTGTGACTGAATTTCAAAAGATAACATTGAGCCAGAGAAATAAATAATGAAGTATCATTTTATATAAATACAAAAAAGCAGGCAAAACCATAAAAAGGAATGAATTTGAGACAGTTTTAGTGAGATGGATGAACCTAGAGCGTGTTACACAGAGCGAAGTAAGTCAGAGAGAGAAAAATCTAGAGTGGGAAAGGGTGGGGAGTGGGAGAAGTTTCAAGACAGAGGGACTTATGCATGTCTATGGCTGATTCATGTCGAAGTATGGCAGAAAAGAAAGAAAATGAAAGTGTTAGTCCCTTATTCATATCAGACTCTGCCACCCAATGGGCTGTAGCTCTCCAGGCTCCTCTGTCAGTGGAATTCTCCAGGTAAGAATACTGGAGTTGGTTGCCATTTCCTTCTCCAGGGGATCCTCTGGACCCAGAGATTGAACTCAGGTCTCCCGCATTGCAGGCAGATTCCTTACCATCTGAGCCACCAGAGAAGCCATTCTTCAGTTAAAAGTAAATTACGAAAAAAATTCTGTTCGGTATACGGGTTTTTTTTAATGTTTTTAAAAGTAGGCAAAGCAGAATACACTATTCCCTGATACACTAACATACACACACACACACAATTAAAAAAAAAAAAAAACGGTGTGACTAGCACAAAATGGTTGTACTAGTGGACTAGGACAGTGGCTGAGGGCAAGGTGAGGGTGGCGACGAGCAGATGCAGTCTGACTGCCTCACATAGGGAGCTTGGAGGGTACCAGCCATATTCCATTTCTTGGCATAGATAAAAGGTGTTCCGGGCTTCCCGTGGTGGTCCAGTGGGTAGGGACACCGCCTTGCAGTGCAAGAGGCGCCGGTTTGATCCCTGGCCTGGGAAGATCCCACGTGCCGCGGAGCGGCTGGACCGATGTGTCCAATTACCGAGCTGGAGCTCTGGAGCGCATGCGCCCAGAGCCGGGGCTCTGCAGCGACAGACGCCACCGCGATGGGAGGCCCACAGGAGCCAAGGAACAAAGACGGATGAAAATAGAGAAATGAAAGACCAATAGAAGTGGCCCGCCCACTCCCATCCCTCCCCAACCCAACCCCCGCCCAAAAATAATAAAATAAATAAATCTTTAAAAAAAAAAAAGGTGTTCCTTGATTTTGTTGTTTAAACTACGCATATACAATTTCACATACTGCTTGTATATTTTACAATGTTTTTTAAGTCACAAAAACAAACAAGCAAGCTAAAAAAGAGCATCAACGTTGTACCAAAAAAGGAAAACAACGGATCTTTGTAATGGCTGATGAAGGAGGTTTCCATAGGCATCTTCCATTTGTGTACATTTTATTCTGGCTTATTGGCCTCTAATAGATTCTGCATTAACTGGATTCTGAAATTCAACACTGTTTACAATATATAGATTCCTTTGTCCTCAAGGAGCTCTAGAGTCTGCCAAGAGATTTGAGATGGAAGATTCCCGGCACCTCCGGAGGGCTGCCAGTGCGCGGGCGCACTCCTCCTGCCCCGTCCCTGGTCAGGTTTGTGGCATGCTCACACCGCCCTCAGTGAAAGTGAGCTCACAGAAGAAAGCAGAAGATGTGCCCCGAAGCCTGGTCACTTCATGTATTAAATCTGTATCCTTGGACATCAAACACTCCCGAAGATGGGGAGTGGAGGTCGCAGTCATCCCTTGGGCGGACAATAATGGAAGAAGTTCAGCCTGCCCACTCATCACGCTCATAGGTCACCCTTGCAGACACCTGCCTGGATGGAGGCCCAGAGGAGACTTTGGCTCAGGACTTGCCTTCACATTTAATGAGCCGGTGTACCTGACCAGCACTAACAGCTACGGGATCGAAAGAAATGGACAGTAGCTGCTGACCCCAAGACTCCATCTCTCCTGGCAAAACGGCCAAACAGTTTCTAAGTGCAGATTTCAGCCAGTTCTGAACCTGGCAGTCACCATATCCGTTTATGTCACCAGCAATATTCAGGTATCTATTCTGCAAGAAGTAATATGTTTACCCATTGGATCTCCACCCAAGAAGAAAGAGCAAGGAAAGATTTTAAACGATGCCACAGTCACGCACTCCCCCAAAAGGACACGTTAGAAAAGATAGGTAAAGAAAAGATCTCAAACACTTTAGATTTTTTTTTTAAATATAATTAAGATATCTTTCCAAAACGCAAGTTTGCACAGGCACCCAGACCAGCAGACTCCAAGGGTCAGCCCTCCTGACTGACTGTCCCTGAATGAATTCACAACTCAGCAGTCTTGCAGACCACGCACAGGACACTCTGCCCTTTCTGCTGAGTCCGCCTGAATTTGCTCAGCCAGCCCTCCGTTTCTACTAAAATGTGGGACTGGTACCAAGGCCAGAATGGGGGTTGCAAAGGAGAAGTGGAAACATTTGTGCTTGAACCTCTATATTTTTCTCCTCCCCTTAGCCAGAGCAGACTCATGATTCAGCCCTGGGGTCCGTTGGCTCTGGATCCCAGTCCAAGTTCTAATTTTGATCCACCATGACCTTGGGTCCACTACCTACTTTTCATCTGTAAAACTGGAACCTTGATGGTTACTATCTCCTAGCTTCTAGTGAGAATCTGATAAAAAGCACTTGAAGAGATAAGAAAGCCTTAGGCACATAGTAAATGTTCAGTTAATAGCAGCTTATTCAATCAACTACTGCTGCCCTCCCATCCCAGCCTGCGCTCACTTCAGAATCCAGGACGGTGCATGAGAGGATGTCAAAATGAAGAGTCAATTGACGTGTAGGACCAATGTTCTTAGTCGGTTAGAGAATGGACTTCTACTGTTTTATTTATTGATACTACTGAACCAGCGTTTACTGAGAACTAGGTACCTCTTTGACTCTATTCCTTTTTTTTTTTTTTTTAAGATTTAGTTATTTATTTATTTTGGGGAGGTGAGGCGGGGAGGGAAGGGAGCAGGCGGGCTACTTCTATTGGTCTTTCATTTCTCTATTTTCATCCATCTTCGTTCTTTGGCCTGTGTGGGCCTCCCACTAACAGCTACGGACAAATGCTGACCCCAAGACTCCATCTCTCCTGGCAAAACGGCCAAACAGTTTCTAAGTGCAGATTTCAGCCAGTTCTGAACCTGGCAGTCACCATATCCGTTTATGTCACCAGCAATATTCAGGTATCTATTCTGCAAGAAGTAATATGTTTACCCATTGGATCTCCACCCAAGAAGAAAGAGCAAGGAAAGATTTTAAACGATGCCACAGTCACGCACTCCCCCAAAAGGACACGTTAGAAAAGATAGGTAAAGAAAAGATCTCAAACACTTTAGATTTTTTTTTTAAATATAATTAAGATATCTTTCCAAAACGCAAGTTTGCACAGGCACCCAGACCAGCAGACTCCAAGGGTCAGCCCTCCTGACTGACTGTCCCTGAATGAATTCACAACTCAGCAGTCTTGCAGACCACGCACAGGACACTCTGCCCTTTCTGCTGAGTCCGCCTGAATTTGCTCAGCCAGCCCTCCGTTTCTACTAAAATGTGGGACTGGTACCAAGGCCAGAATGGGGGTTGCAAAGGAGAAGTGGAAACATTTGTGCTTGAACCTCTATATTTTTCTCCTCCCCTTAGCCAGAGCAGACTCATGATTCAGCCCTGGGGTCCGTTGGCTCTGGATCCCAGTCCAAGTTCTAATTTTGATCCACCATGACCTTGGGTCCACTACCTACTTTTCATCTGTAAAACTGGAACCTTGATGGTTACTATCTCCTAGCTTCTAGTGAGAATCTGATAAAAAGCACTTGAAGAGATAAGAAAGCCTTAGGCACATAGTAAATGTTCAGTTAATAGCAGCTTATTCAATCAACTACTGCTGCCCTCCCATCCCAGCCTGCGCTCACTTCAGAATCCAGGACGGTGCATGAGAGGATGTCAAAATGAAGAGTCAATTGACGTGTAGGACCAATGTTCTTAGTCGGTTAGAGAATGGACTTCTACTGTTTTATTTATTGATACTACTGAACCAGCGTTTACTGAGAACTAGGTACCTCTTTGACTCTATTCCTTTTTTTTTTTTTTTTAAGATTTAGTTATTTATTTATTTTGGGGAGGTGAGGCGGGGAGGGAAGGGAGCAGGCGGGCTACTTCTATTGGTCTTTCATTTCTCTATTTTCATCCATCTTCGTTCTTTGGCCTGTGTGGGCCTCCCATCGCAGTGGCCTCTGTTGTCGCAGAGCACCGGCTCTGGGCGCATGCGCTCCAGAGCTCCGGCTCAGTAATTGGACACATCGGCCCAGCCGCTACGTGGCACGTGGGATCTTCCCAGGCCAGGGATCGAACCGGCGCCCCTTGCACTGCAAGGTGGCATCCTTACCCACTGGACCACCAGGAAAGCCCTCTTTGGCTCTATTCTAAGGGCATCATTGTGATGCTGATCTTATCATAGCGTCTTAGGTCACTGGGGCTTCTGTAACAATTTTACCGTAGCCAGGCAGCTTAAACAACAAACAGGTAATTCTCACCGTTTAAGAAGTTGGGAAGTCCCAGATCTAGGTGCCTGCAGATTCAGTGTCTAATGGGATCCCATTGCCTCATAGACGCCATCTTCTCTCACACGTGGCGCTTGTGGACAAGGGAGCCCTCCGGGGTTTATAAGGACACTGCCCCATTCATGCAGCCTTACTCTCATGACCTGCTTGCTAATACCATCACAAGGGTCTTAGGGTCTCAACAGATGATTTGGGGCACCACAAAATTCAGTCCACAACACATAGCCCTGTTACAGGTAAAGAAGTGAGGCTGGTTGTGGAGCCCAAGTACTGACGTTGGAATCTGGACCCAGCTCTTCCAACTCCAAGGCTGTATCTTTTCCTTGGTGAGCACATCTGATCTCCTGTTTTTAAATGTGAATACGCTTGTGTGTTCCAAACAGATATCTCCAGTTCAGACTTCTCTGAACTTTCAACTCACCCATCCAACTGTGGTTTTGATCCTTCTCATGGGATATCAAATAATTGTCCCAAACTTAATGAAGCTCTTGATAACTCTCCAACCTGCTCCAACCAACCAATTCCTCTCAGAGTCTTCATCA
The DNA here is from genome assembly GCA_022376925.1 of Tragulus kanchil. Lineage (NCBI taxonomy): Eukaryota > Metazoa > Chordata > Mammalia > Artiodactyla > Tragulidae > Tragulus > Tragulus kanchil. The sequence goes on from JAIOJX010000004.1 coordinate 151,038,312, forward strand.
ATCTTCGTAAACGGTGAAGAATAGCAGAGTATGCCACTTCAAAATAAGACTGTAGGAATTAACGAAGAAAAACAAACAAACAAAAACCAAAATAAGACAGTAGGAATTAAAGACATGTCCACCCCAAATACGCTGCTTTAGATTATTTTCAGCTGGAGCCACTTGAAGAAGAGACTGCAGGGAGAGGCTTCCTCTGAACTCCCCTTATCTGCTTAAAGACAGATCCTCCAGGAGAAACTCAGTGTCATTGATGCCTTCCTGGAAAGTTTCACCAGAGAAGATTGACTCTTATCACTGGAGGAGACCAGAAGTCCACACCACACCCAAACAGACTCAGTCACAATCTATCATATCTCCTGTCTGAGCTTCTAAGATCCCCTTTATCTTTTCTAATCATTAATCACTCTTATCTAACAGGTCAACATCCTTCATCTCCCTTTTCTTTTTTTCTTTTAAAAATATTTTTGCATTTCCAGAAGTTAGACTTTTTTTAAAAATTTACTTATTTATTTATTTTTGGCTCTTCTGGGTTTTCAGTGCTGCTGCAGGCTCTTCTCTAGTTGCAGGGAGTGGGGGCTACTCTCTAATTGAGGTGAGCAGGCTTCTTGCTGCGGTGACTTCTCTTGTTGTGGAACTCAGGCTCCAGGACACTGAGCTCAGTAGTTGCGGCTCCGAGGCTCTAGAGCACAGGCTGAATATTTGTGGCTCACAGGCTCAGCGGCTCCGCAGCATGTGGGATCTTCCCGGCTCAGGGATCGAACCTGTGTCTCCTGCATTGGTAGGTGACCTCTTTACCACTGAGCTACCAGGGAAGCCCTCCCTTTTCTTATTAAGATGGTATTTAAGCCTGAATTCCAAAGTCACCATTTTGAGTTATTCACTTTCCTGCGGTTTCTCCTGCATATGCTTGAGTACACGTGTTAATAAACCTGTTTTCTCTTGTTTATCTGTCTTTTATTACAGGGGATCTCAACCTAAAACTCAGAAGAATAACTGGAAGATGAGTTTTCCTCCCTTACCATGGTAACTTCATCCTCGCAGGTGTTCACGCAAAACCTCACAAGTTATCTTTGATTCCTCCCACACCCCACACCTTGTATTTCGAGTTACGCTGTCACCTCTCCTAAGAAACAGACACAGAATCTGACCACCACCCACCTCCTGCATTGCCACCTCCCTGGTCCAAGCCCCTACCATCCCTTCCCTGTATAATGCTCCAGTCTCCTTACTGGGTTCGGGCTCCTACCCCTGTCACCCAGCAATATATATATATTTTTTTTTTCTTTTAACATTTTTTTTCCAGCAATATATTTTTAACACATAATTTAGAGTGATCATGTTAAAATATCAGCACCAAGATGAATATGAGAAGCAAACCGTATTGCGTAAGGCTGTCTAAGGGCACTCCTGTCAATGGTATGTGTCAGTCTGGGTGGAAGGGGAGTTTAGGGGAGAATGGATACATGCATATGGATGGCTGAGGCCTTTCGCTGTTCACCTGAAGCTATCACAACATTGTTGGCTATACTCCAATACAAAATAAAAAGTTTAAAAATAGGGCTTTGCTGGTGATCCAATGGGTAGAGAGTCCACCTTGCAGTGCAAGGGGTACCGGTTCAATCCCTGGCCCAGGAAGACCCCGTGTGCCACGGAGCGGCTGGACCGGTGTGTCCAATGCCAAGCCAGCGCTCTGGAGCGCATGTGCTCAGGGCCTGTGCCCTACAGCGAGAGAACCCACTGCAATGGGAGGCCCACACAGGCCAGAGAGTGAAGATGGATGAAAATAAATAAATAAAAAACCAATAAAAGAGGCCAAAAAATATGTTTTTAATTCTATTAAAAAAGTTTTAAAATAAATAAGTCTGTCTACCATAAGCTTCCCCCTTAGACTTCTTAAACTTCCATTTTCTCACAATTCATTGGCCTTAGAAACCCCCACCCCCTTTCCTTTATGTAGTCATGTCTCCATAATGTGTCACCCTTTGTGGAAACAGGATATAAGTTCAACCCTTCTCTCTCTTTCTTTTTTTTACTGCCTGTCTGAAGACCCTGTGCATGTAAAATATAAAATATTAATAAAACTTGGATACCTTTTCTCCTGCTAATCTATCTTCATTCAGTTTAATTCCTAGATCCTACCTATTCAACTTACAGGGAAATGTTTTTTCTCCTCTGCAACCACTTCTAACGTCCCATGTATTTGTATTTGTCTGTCTTGTCTGTGGTGTGTCTCCACATGCTGGAATGTAAGTGCTAGAAAGACATAGATCTTTGCCTTCTTTTTTTTGGCTATACTGGGCCTTTGTTGCTTCCAGGTGGGCTTTCTCTAGTTGTGGCGAGCAGTGGCTTTCTCTTGTTGCAGAATAATGGCTCTAGGCAAACAGGCTTCAGTAGCTGTCGTGCATGGGCTCAGTAGTTAAGGCTTACTGGCTTGTTGCTCCATGGCATGTGGAATCTTCCCAGACCTGGGGTTGAACCTGTGTCCACTGCACTGGCAAGTGGATTCCTATCCATTGTGTCACGAGGGAAGTCTTTCTTTGCCTGTTTTGAACACTACTGTGATTACTCCTTAGCACCAAGAAAATTGCCCAGCACACAATATATGTTAAATAAGTATCAGTTGTTGAATGAATAAATGCATGAATGGAGTACTTTCCCTTACCAATAGTGCCTAGGACAGCTGCCATGTGAAAACTCTAAAACACTGATGTGAAACATTTTATGGTCATAAAAATATTCTTAATCACTGATGCAAATAGCCAAGAAGGCAAAAATATGGGAAATAATTCAGAGCACTGGTGGCGAAACCAGAAGGGATATTTCTATTCTTGGTACCATGCCACTGGCTAGAGCCTCAAGCTTCTTAGGAAATGGGGGTAATAACTGTAAGAATCCATAAGTATAGACACGAGGCATTAAAGAAATAGGTTCTAAAGAAGTTTTTAGAGAGAAATTTGGTCACGTAGCTGAACTCAAAGGATAAGATGAAAAAAATTGAAATGATTCTTGGTCTAGAACAAAGTTCAAGATGTATTTAGGTCACACTCTCAGCCTACTACTAGGGAAATCCCATAAATTGTCAAAGTTCGGGCTCTAGCCAGTAAGGGATTAACTGCAGAAGAGTGTTCCATGGGTGCGTTCCAACCACACCCACTACTAGGCAGCGCCTCCATAAACCCAAATTGCCATCTTTATCCATGCCAGTTTTGTATTTTTGAAAAGGCTTGGATACCTTTTCTCCTGCTAATCTATCTTCATTCAGTTTAATTCCTAGATCCTACCTATTCAACTTACAGGGAAATGTTTTTTCTCCTCTGCAACCACTTCTAACGTCCCATGTATTTGTATTTGTCTGTCTTGTCTGTGGTGTGTCTCCACATGCTGGAATGTAAGTGCTAGAAAGACATAGATCTTTGCCTTCTTTTTGGCTATACTGGGCCTTTGTTGCTTCCAGGTGGGCTTTCTCTAGTTGTGGCGAGCAGTGGCTTTCTCTTGTTGCAGAATAATGGCTCTAGGCAAACAGGCTTCAGTAGCTGTCGTGCATGGGCTCAGTAGTTAAGGCTTACTGGCTTGTTGCTCCATGGCATGTGGAATCTTCCCAGACCTGGGGTTGAACCTGTGTCCACTGCACTGGCAAGTGGATTCCTATCCATTGTGTCACGAGGGAAGTCTTTCTTTGCCTGTTTTGAACACTACTGTGATTACTCCTTAGCACCAAGAAAATTGCCCAGCACACAATATATGTTAAATAAGTATCAGTTGTTGAATGAATAAATGCATGAATGGAGTACTTTCCCTTACCAATAGTGCCTAGGACAGCTGCCATGTGAAAACTCTAAAACACTGATGTGAAACATTTTATGGTCATAAAAATATTCTTAATCACTGATGCAAATAGCCAAGAAGGCAAAAATATGGGAAATAATTCAGAGCACTGGTGGCGAAACCAGAAGGGATATTTCTATTCTTGGTACCATGCCACTGGCTAGAGCCTCAAGCTTCTTAGGAAATGGGGGTAATAACTGTAAGAATCCATAAGTATAGACACGAGGCATTAAAGAAATAGGTTCTAAAGAAGTTTTTAGAGAGAAATTTGGTCACGTAGCTGAACTCAAAGGATAAGATGAAAAAAATTGAAATGATTCTTGGTCTAGAACAAAGTTCAAGATGTATTTAGGTCACACTCTCAGCCTACTACTAGGGAAATCCCCATAAATTGTCAAAGTTCGGGCTCTAGCCAGTAAGGGATTAACTGCAGAAGAGTGTTCCATGGGTGCGTTCCAACCACACCCACTACTAGGCAGCGCCCTCCATAAACCCAAATTGCCATCTTTATCCATGCCAGTTTTTGTATTTTTGAAAAAGGCTTTCGCAATCCAGTTTCAAAAGGAGAGAAAACCAGTGTTAGGGAAGCTCTCTCTTCTGCCTACTTTCTCTGGGACTATAAATTCCCAGTACCTGGCTGGACTCTCAGGCAGCGACTGCAGGATTGTTCTGTTTCAAAGCAAAGAAAACTTAGCTTCCAGTCATTGGCAAATCCCTCTCATATCACTTATAAATGAAAAGTCCCGTGTACTGGGTCTTGGTACTGTCTTCAATTTATATTCTTCCTCGTGTAGAAGAAATTAATCTGCAATATGGAATTGTATGTATTTGCACTTTCCCTACTTGGGAAGTTGTCTGGCATCCCACCCCATTTGGATTTCCTGAGTCATTTAGCTTTGTATTTAGTTTCCTTTGGGATTTCCCGCAGGTGGAAAGGTAAGAAGCAGAGCCTCTCTTTTCACGTTTGTTCCTTCCTCTCAGAGTGGAGTCTCATTCCAATCAAAGTGCCCTGGGACACCAGTTTAGCAAGATTGCTTTTCCTCTGGGGATTCCTGGATGCCTTGTGAAGCTGAACTATTAATAGTGGTAGCCCAGATTAGTGACTGCAGGTGAACACTTAGTGAATAAACCTAGAAGACACAGCATAACAGGCAAGCATGTCTGGAGATGGGCAGAATTCACTGGTGATATGCTGTGTGCGCTCAGTTGCCTCAGATATTTCTATTCTTGGTACCATGCCACTGGCTAGAGCCTCAAGCTTCTTAGGAAATGGGGGTAATAACTGTAAGAATCCATAAGTATAGACACGAGGCATTAAAGAAATAGGTTCTAAAGAAGTTTTTAGAGAGAAATTTGGTCACGTAGCTGAACTCAAAGGATAAGATGAAAAAAATTGAAATGATTCTTGGTCTAGAACAAAGTTCAAGATGTATTTAGGTCACACTCTCAGCCTACTACTAGGGAAATCCCCATAAATTGTCAAAGTTCGGGCTCTAGCCAGTAAGGGATTAACTGCAGAAGAGTGTTCCATGGGTGCGTTCCAACCACACCCACTACTAGGCAGCGCCCTCCATAAACCCAAATTGCCATCTTTATCCATGCCAGTTTTTGTATTTTTGAAAAAGGCTTTCGCAATCCAGTTTCAAAAGGAGAGAAAACCAGTGTTAGGGAAGCTCTCTCTTCTGCCTACTTTCTCTGGGACTATAAATTCCCAGTACCTGGCTGGACTCTCAGGCAGCGACTGCAGGATTGTTCTGTTTCAAAGCAAAGAAAACTTAGCTTCCAGTCATTGGCAAATCCCTCTCATATCACTTATAAATGAAAAGTCCCGTGTACTGGGTCTTGGTACTGTCTTCAATTTATATTCTTCCTCGTGTAGAAGAAATTAATCTGCAATATGGAATTGTATGTATTTGCACTTTCCCTACTTGGGAAGTTGTCTGGCATCCCACCCCATTTGGATTTCCTGAGTCATTTAGCTTTGTATTTAGTTTCCTTTGGGATTTCCCGCAGGTGGAAAGGTAAGAAGCAGAGCCTCTCTTTTCACGTTTGTTCCTTCCTCTCAGAGTGGAGTCTCATTCCAATCAAAGTGACCTGGGAAACCAGTTTAGCAAGATTGCTTTTCCCTCTGGGGATTCCTGGATGCCTTGTGAAGCTGAACTATTAATAGTGGTAGCCCAGATTAGTGACTGCAGGTGAACACTTAGTGAATAAACCTAGAAGACACAGCATAACAGGCAAGCATGTCTGGAGATGGGCAGAATTCACTGGTGATATGCTGTGTGCGCTCAGTTGCCTCAGATTCTTTGCAACCCCATGGACTGCAGCCTGCCAGGCTCCTCTGTCCGTGGAATTTCCCAGGCAAGAATACTGGAGAGGGGTGCCATTTCCTTCTCCAGGGGATCTGCCCAACCCAGGGACTGAACCCACATCTCCTGCACTGGCAGTTGGAGTCTTTAGCGCTGGGCCACCTGGGAGCCCCAAATTCACTGGGTCACCCTCCAGTTCTCCAATACACCTGCTACGTGTCTCCTTTCATTAGAGCAGTCTTCTCCCACTCAGGATGATGCCAGCCTGTTTGCCAAGTAAAGATGACAAAATTCATCACCTCGTGACCAAGACTTAGGTGAATACGAAAATTTTTACTACTTCTCCTACTAGGTTGAAGCAGGAGGTTCCCACTAAATTTAACTGAACTGAACGAAACCCATACGGTGGCTATTATCATCCAAACTATCCAGGAAAATGGCATCATGTTAATCTAGCAAAATGATCAGTTTTTCTGGTGTCTTCTGCTCACCATTTTACTTAATTACTTCAAAATTACAGCTATTAGGAAGAGGCTTCCTTTTCAGTTACATTTTCCTATTTCTTGGGGTTGTTGCCAATCCTGACTGCTAGATCACTGAATATTTCAATATTTCATCTTAAGTTTCATCTTAATCTGCTCAAGATGCATGATTTTCTTTTATCTTAGTATTTAAAGAGACCCACTCTGAAATGTTTTCGTAGTATCAACATTCGTTTTCTCAATCGTATTGCTAACATTATCAACATCAGCCATCTTTTTAAATATACCCAGCATGTAATGTGCACATGCTCATTTGCTCAGTCACTTCTGACTGCGATCCCGTGGACTGCAGCCCACGAGGCTCCTCTGTCTGTGGGAGTTTTCAGGCAAGGATACTTGAGTGGATTGAACTGACCCAGGAATTGAACCTTCATCTCCTGCATTTCCTGCATTGGCAGGCAGATTCTTTTTTAAAAAAAAAAAAACACAAAAATATGGAATGCTTCATGAATTTGTGTGTCATCCTTGCACAGGGGCCATGCTAATCTTCTCTGTATCGTTCCAATTTTAGCATACGTGCTGCCAAAGCGAGCACATCAGGTAGATTCTTTGCCATTAAACCACCTGGGAAGCCTTCCAGCATATATAGGGACTTCTAATTTAATGACCGTAGGTTCCTGATCAATATTGACGGAAAGCTAGAATTCTAGAACCACAAAGATAAACTCTGGTATTCTATGTAAAGAGCAGAGAGGTGGGGACGGGATCTCAGAAGGACGACACCAGGAATGGCTTGGGTCTTCAGTGGAACTGAAGAGAGTGAGTGTTTTTTACCGTCATGTTCCTGACATCAGGAAATTCCAGAGTTCTCTCAGAGTCAGAACAGCACCAACATGGGAGATAGATGCCATTTCCTGCTTGCACTCCACCTGCCACAAAGTGAGTGCTGGCCAAAGAGACTTGAACAAGCAGCAGTTGCTCCTAAGATGCGGCATGCCTGCTTGCCTTGTGTGCAGAAGAGTAAGCTCTTCCCCCAGTTAATACAGAAGCTGAAGCAGCAGGAAGTCTAGGACCGACACCTGGGAGCACTCAAGACATCCTTCCAAACATTTCAGTGGAGCTCTTCGGAGGGTTTATTTTCTACAAGCCTAATGCAAACTCGGCTGTAGTTCCAAGGTGTTTGCATAGATTAACCCAGGCAACATTTTATCTGTTTAAATATATAGAAAACTTCCTCAGTCAAATCCGTTGGTAAAACATTCAGATCTGCCTCTGCCAAACAAAAAAAGAGAAAATATACCAAAGCAATTCTCAAGGGAAATAAGAGAGAACAACTGAGCTAAGATTCCTCCAAAACAAATATTTAGATTGCTTACATGAAACTTTTCTATCTTTGAATAATCACGCGTGCATACTCAGTTGCTTCAATCACGTCCGACGCTTTTAGACCCTATGGGCTGTGATCACAAAGTGCTCATAGAAGGGGTTGGTACAAGAATGGCTGAAGCTGCCATCTAATTTTTTCCCCATTGCATGACTTGTGGGATCTTAGTTGCCTGACCAAGGATTGAAGCTGGGTGCTTGGCAGTGAAAGCACGGAGTCCTAATGACCGGACTGGCAGGGAATTCCTCCGGTATCTGATTCTTAAGCTATCCCTCCACCATTAACCTTGTGTTCTTGTTTTGACTTCATCCATATTCATTTGGTGCCAAGTCAAGCTCCATGGTGTTCTGCAAAAGTCTGTGACAAGGTCCCATCAGACAGAAGGCAACAGCAACGAATCTAACATTTATAGAGCCATTAACTGTGAGCCAAGTTCTGCCAGACTCAAAGTGTTTTGCCTGTGGAACTGCAGTTAATCTTCCTTTTGATCCAAGGAGGGGCACACTGATCATGCGCCCCCACCAAAGCTTCCCAATTGCAGCCCGGTCTTCAGTGGAACTGAAGAGAGTCCAGGAAATTCCAGAGTTCTCTCAGAGTCAGAACAGCACCAACATGGGAGATAGATGCCATTTCCTGCTTGCACTACACCTGCCACAAAGTGAGTGCTGGCCAAAGAGACTTGAACAAGCAGCAGTTGCTCCTAAGATGCGGCATGCCTGCTTGCCTTGTGTGCAGAAGAGTAAGCTCTTCCCCCAGTTAATACAGAAGCTGAAGCAGCAGGAAGTCTAGGACCGACACCTGGGAGCACTCAAGACATCCTTCCAAACATTTCAGTGGAGCTCTTCGGAGGGTTTATTTTCTACAAGCCTAATGCAAACTCGGCTGTAGTTCCAAGGTGTTTGCATAGATTAACCCAGGCAACATTTTATCTGTTTAAATATATAGAAAACTTCCTCAGTCAAATCCGTTGGTAAAACATTCAGATCTGCCTCTGCCAAACAAAAAAAGAGAAAATATACCAAAGCAATTCTCAAGGGAAATAAGAGAGAACAACTGAGCTAAGATTCCTCCAAAACAAATATTTAGATTGCTTACATGAAACTTTTCTATCTTTGAATAATCACGCGTGCATACTCAGTTGCTTCAATCACGTCCGACGCTTTTAGACCCTATGGGCTGTGATCACAAAGTGCTCATAGAAGGGGTTGGTACAAGAATGGCTGAAGCTGCCATCTAATTTTTTCCCCATTGCATGACTTGTGGGATCTTAGTTGCCTGACCAAGGATTGAAGCTGGGTGCTTGGCAGTGAAAGCACGGAGTCCTAATGACCGGACTGGCAGGGAATTCCTCCGGTATCTGATTCTTAAGCTATCCCTCCACCATTAACCTTGTGTTCTTGTTTTGACTTCATCCATATTCATTTGGTGCCAAGTCAAGCTCCATGGTGTTCTGCAAAAGTCTGTGACAAGGTCCCATCAGACAGAAGGCAACAGCAACGAATCTAACATTTATAGAGCCATTAACTGTGAGCCAAGTTCTGCCAGACTCAAAGTGTTTTGCCTGTGGAACTGCAGTTAATCTTCCTTTTGATCCAAGGAGGGGCACACTGATCATGCGCACCCACTCCACAGCCAACTGAGACAAATGGAGGTGAAACCCAAATGCTCAGGATGTACATGTCACAGCCACACCAGCACACAAGCAGCCTCTGAGCCATCCCGTGACATGGCCTTTCACTCGGGGAGCATGCTGAAGAAAGCACAATTGGAAAGAAAATGTCTTCACATTTAATCTTCAAACTTTTCAGAGAGTCTATGTATTCAATCTTAAATTTATGAAAATGTATTAAATCATTACATTCTCTGGGTTACCCCAGTGAGCAATTTCTCATTCTTCTTCACCTAAAGATGTTTCATTTGGGGGAAAAAAATACTGCATTAATTTCCATTCATTGTCTATCCTAGTTAAAGACACCATTCATGACCTAGCAATCCCACGACTGGGAATATGCCTTGGGAAAAACAAATTCAAAAAGACACACGTACCCCAATGTTCATTGCAGAATTGTTTACAATAGCCAACCTAAATGCCCATCAGCAGAGGAATGGATACAGAAGATGTGGTATATACAGCCAATGGATTATTACTTGCCCATAAAAAGGAATAAACTTGGATGATGTGTAGCAATGTGGATGAACCTACAATTAGTCATACACAATGAAGTAAGTCAGAAAGAGAAAAACAAATGGCATATATGAATGCATATATATCGAATCTAGAAAAATGTTTCTGATGAACCTATTTGCAGAGCAGAAATAGAGACACAGACATAGAGGACAGACATGGGGACATGGAGTGGGGGCAGGGGAGGGTGGGATGAACTGGGATAGTAGGATTAACATTTATACACTACCATGTGTAAAATAGACTGCTAGTGGGAAACAGCTGTGTAGCACAGGGAATCCAGCTCAATGCTCTGTGTCGGCCTAGACGGGTGGGATGGGGAGAAGCCCATGAGAAAGGGGCTATATATAGGTATCACTGATTCACTTTTGTACAGCAGAAACTAACAACAACATTGTAAATCAATTATGCTCCAATTTAAAAATAAATAACAGAAAGAAAGACACCATTCAGCTCCGCACTTTGCTTTAGAAGCTCAGCATAGGAGTATAAAACATCTATTCCAACCCAAAGAAGAAATCATTCATTCAGAGTTAATGAAATTCCAGACATTGAAAGTTAATCAACATAAATTGCTCAACTCCCTGATGTATTTAAGGAAAAATATATAAGTTGTTTCTACTGTTGAGAAATAATCAGCTTGTTAATAAACACAACATTACATAGTGACGCTTGATCAACATCATACAGATATTCTGAGGAAAGACATAAATAATTTTATCATCCTTCACTTTATCTTCAGATGAAAAACTGCAACTTTTTTTGTAAGCAATAGTCTAACTTTTTGCTTCCTGATGGTAATTCTGACAGCAGTGTTATTGTCAAACATTAAGTGGTAACAGAACTTTTTCATGTCATAGGGGAAAAAAGCCAGCATTTTCTACATTGAAAGCGTTTTCTATTTCACACAAATGTATGAAATTTAATGTTCTCGTGTCCACAGGCCAGTAACCAGTAAACGTGAAACAGAATTCTCATCCCTGGCATTACAGATCTGATCAACGGTGTGAGGCTTTCCCACACCATCAGAGATGACTTGGTTCCAGTAGTATTGTTGTACAAGTCTCAACAAGAACACAAAAGCTTTGAAACAAAACTTGGCATCCGTATCGATAAATGAGCCTGCATTGTAAGGTCATGCTATTGTGGACCATGATGTTTACTTCAGCAAGTAGGAATTATATTCTGCATTGTTCTTCTAGTGTCAACAAAACATATAATGAGAATTTTTAGAATTTCATTGAATTATTCAAATCAACTAAGCTATTTAGACCCATCCATGGATTTGTAAGTTCCTTGAGGGCAAGAGCCATTTTTGCTCTGCCATTGATCTTTGTATCCTTCATGAGCTTAGTCATAGACACTCATTAAAAATGAATGTACACACACACTCATAACCTGTATATACAAGTATTTATAATTGAAGCCATCAGAGTGTGCTTTAAATAAATCCCTTGAGCAATAATGCAATGGGAGGGAGAGCACAAATGGAGGAGAGAAAGCACTTGCAAGATCAGGGTGCCACCGCAGGAAAGTCCTATAGGAGAAGCAATAAAAATTGTAAATCAATTATGCTCCAATTTAAAAATAAATAACAGAAAGAAAGACACCATTCAGCTCCGCACTTTGCTTTAGAAGCTCAGCATAGGAGTATAAAACATCTATTCCAACCCAAAGAAGAAATCATTCATTCAGAGTTAATGAAATTCCAGACATTGAAAGTTAATCAACATAAATTGCTCAACTCCCTGATGTATTTAAGGAAAAATATATAAGTTGTTTCTACTGTTGAGAAATAATCAGCTTGTTAATAAACACAACATTACATAGTGACGCTTGATCAACATCATACAGATATTCTGAGGAAAGACATAAATAATTTTATCATCCTTCACTTTATCTTCAGATGAAAAACTGCAACTTTTTTTGTAAGCAATAGTCTAACTTTTTGCTTCCTGATGGTAATTCTGACAGCAGTGTTATTGTCAAACATTAAGTGGTAACAGAACTTTTTCATGTCATAGGGGAAAAAAGCCAGCATTTTCTACATTGAAAGCGTTTTCTATTTCACACAAATGTATGAAATTTAATGTTCTCGTGTCCACAGGCCAGTAACCAGTAAACGTGAAACAGAATTCTCATCCCTGGCATTACAGATCTGATCAACGGTGTGAGGCTTTCCCACACCATCAGAGATGACTTGGTTCCAGTAGTATTGTTGTACAAGTCTCAACAAGAACACAAAAGCTTTGAAACAAAACTTGGCATCCGTATCGATAAATGAGCCTGCATTGTAAGGTCATGCTATTGTGGACCATGATGTTTACTTCAGCAAGTAGGAATTATATTCTGCATTGTTCTTCTAGTGTCAACAAAACATATAATGAGAATTTTTAGAATTTCATTGAATTATTCAAATCAACTAAGCTATTTAGACCCATCCATGGATTTGTAAGTTCCTTGAGGGCAAGAGCCATTTTTGCTCTGCCATTGATCTTTGTATCCTTCATGAGCTTAGTCATAGACACTCATTAAAAATGAATGTACACACACACTCATAACCTGTATATACAAGTATTTATAATTGAAGCCATCAGAGTGTGCTTTAAATAAATCCCTTGAGCAATAATGCAATGGGAGGGAGAGCACAAATGGAGGAGAGAAAGCACTTGCAAGATCAGGGTGCCACCGCAGGAAAGTCCTATAGGAGCCACGCATTATGAAAATAGTTGTGGATTTGAACCAGAGGCTTCAGATCCAGAATCATTTTGCTATCCTGTCTTACCTTGGGCAACGTACCTAGAAGATTACAATTAATATTGCATTTAATTTTCAGACCTTTCAGATATGCCATATATTCAATTTAAGCTTGGATGGAAGTCTATTAAGCCCCATGTTCTTCTACGCATCTCAATGAGTAATTTATCATCCCATTTCAGCTAAGGTTTTTGATTTAGAAGAATAAACAAAAAACAATTATTCACTACGTTAGTAGCCTATCCCAATTAAACTGTCCAAGGGAGTACAGATGACCTTGAACAACTGATGGGTTAGGGGTGCTGACCATCTGCGTAGTCCAATATCCAAGTATAGCTGACGCCTCTGTATCTGGTTCTTCCCTATCAGTGGCTCCTCCATATCTGGGGTTCTGCATCTGAGGATTCAACCAACTGTGGACTATGTAGTACTGTAGTATTTACTATAGGAAAAAATCTACATGCAAAGGAACCCATATATTTCAAACCCATGTTGTTCAAGGGTCAACTGTATTTAGAATGTAGAATGGATGGAATGAGGGTTTGATTGGAGGAGGGATTTAAGAGAGAGAGAGAGAGAAGATGACAATACCACCTTTTCTATTTCGAAAAACTAGGTAGATGGCGGTGCCATTTACCAAGTCAGGGAAAACTGGAGGAGATCATGCCCACGACGGTTGTTTACAAGAAGCTGCTTTCAGTCTCCTATAACGTTTGTCATGAGTGGTATGGTTAACTCTTCAGTTGATGCCATTGGCATAATATTTAATTACTGCTGTTATTTTGCTCCAGGATTTCTGAAATGCTCCAAACAGTCCTGATCAAGTCCAAAAGTACAGAGTGTTACATGGAGAACTGAGATGTGTCCCAACAGCTCAGACTATCTCTTGTCTACCATTGCTAATTGAAATTGTGGATGATCTGCCATGCTAAAGGCTGGTGCTTCTTCAAAATTCTAATTTTAATCCTAACATATTTGAATTTGAAATGATAAACTACCCTCCATATATAAATTGGTCCTCAATTTGAGTGTTCCAAGAATGTAGATTTCACATGAAGTTGCAGAGTTGGCTAATCAATGAACTGAGTTCAGATGAAGCAGCATCCTGATTTTCAACAGAACTTATCTACCTATTAGCACATTCTGTCCAAGAATTCCTCTCATTTCAGAGATGCCAGCACATATAAAAATATTTATTGATCACTATCTTGAGAAGCTCACATTTTACATTCCACATCTTCACAAAACAGGGGGGAAAAGCCATCCCTTTTCCCATTCATGTTTCTTAAAACATTCCTTTCTCTCTGTAGTCAAAGCAAATTCTAGTTTCAAAGGAAAACCTGTCCCTCTCTGGGTTGTCTGTGCCCCTATTTAGTCATCCAGGGGCATCAAATGCTTCTCTTGGGCCTGCTCTGGGTCTCGGTGAACACCTGCATCGTGTGTACACTGGAAATCTGTGTGCACAGAGCATTATGAAAGGTGCCTGCATACAGGACAGGATGCTACACCCGTATCTTCTCCATCATTCCTTTAGACTTCACTTAACAAAACACAAGTTCAAAGACAAGATTATTTAAGAAGTTCAAAATGATCATTGCAGAGTGCTAAACCAAGCGTTGGCCCTTCTGAGCATGGGGCCAGGTGTGACAGCACAGATCACAGGCTCATGAAGCTGGCTCCAGTGACCATACAGGTATGTAAGTAGGAGAATATACAGAAGACTCACTCTAGAGATGTAATGGTATCTAGAAGACAATTGTCCGTGCTTCCTCTTGCCCAAGCTGACATTCTCATTAGTCTACCAAAAGCCAGAATTCAGTTTTATTTGGTATGGTTAACTCTTCAGTTGATGCCATTGGCATAATATTTAATTACTGCTGTTATTTTGCTCCAGGATTTCTGAAATGCTCCAAACAGTCCTGATCAAGTCCAAAAGTACAGAGTGTTACATGGAGAACTGAGATGTGTCCCAACAGCTCAGACTATCTCTTGTCTACCATTGCTAATTGAAATTGTGGATGATCTGCCATGCTAAAGGCTGGTGCTTCTTCAAAATTCTAATTTTAATCCTAACATATTTGAATTTGAAATGATAAACTACCCTCCATATATAAATTGGTCCTCAATTTGAGTGTTCCAAGAATGTAGATTTCACATGAAGTTGCAGAGTTGGCTAATCAATGAACTGAGTTCAGATGAAGCAGCATCCTGATTTTCAACAGAACTTATCTACCTATTAGCACATTCTGTCCAAGAATTCCTCTCATTTCAGAGATGCCAGCACATATAAAAATATTTATTGATCACTATCTTGAGAAGCTCACATTTTACATTCCACATCTTCACAAAACAGGGGGGAAAAGCCATCCCTTTTCCCATTCATGTTTCTTAAAACATTCCTTTCTCTCTGTAGTCAAAGCAAATTCTAGTTTCAAAGGAAAACCTGTCCCTCTCTGGGTTGTCTGTGCCCCTATTTAGTCATCCAGGGGCATCAAATGCTTCTCTTGGGCCTGCTCTGGGTCTCGGTGAACACCTGCATCGTGTGTACACTGGAAATCTGTGTGCACAGAGCATTATGAAAGGTGCCTGCATACAGGACAGGATGCTACACCCGTATCTTCTCCATCATTCCTTTAGACTTCACTTAACAAAACACAAGTTCAAAGACAAGATTATTTAAGAAGTTCAAAATGATCATTGCAGAGTGCTAAACCAAGCGTTGGCCCTTCTGAGCATGGGGCCAGGTGTGACAGCACAGATCACAGGCTCATGAAGCTGGCTCCAGTGACCATACAGGTATGTAAGTAGGAGAATATACAGAAGACTCACTCTAGAGATGTAATGGTATCTAGAAGACAATTGTCCGTGCTTCCTCTTGCCCAAGCTGACATTCTCATTAGTCTACCAAAACATCATCCAGTTTCCAGAATATGGTACTAACTGAGGGAGGAGTGGTAAGAAATGACATATGAACCAAAGGCCCAGTTCTAGTTATCTGTTGTAATGTAACATGCTACTTAACTGAGTGCCTGAAAACCACTGTATTGGTCCCTGAGTCACCACATGGTAGAAGAAGGCCACTCAACAGGAAAAGACTCCCTTCTTGATCCAAAATCAAATCCTATTGTGTTTGAGCCATTATCATATAGGCTTGGCTGGAACTTGACTTGGTGCTTCAGTTCCTGATGGCACCGACTAGCCTGGGTGGAAGGCAGCTACAGCAGAATTATATTGGAGTGTCTGGGATGGCATCACTCAGATGTCTGGGTCTTTCTATCTGGTGGCCCCAGCAGAGCAGCCAGGCTTCTTCCTTGGCGGTGGCTCAGGGTTCCACGAACAAATGTTCCAAGAGCCAAGAAGTGGAAGCTGCGACAGTCCCAGGAGAAATGACAGTCAATTGGACCGAGAGAGCAGGAACAGGAGCGGGGTAAGAAGTAGCTGGGTTTTCAATTTACCTTGAAAACCAAGACTGTAGGACCTCCTATCAGGTTGACTTTATCATGTGCAAGTGTCATCAAGGATGGTATAATAAGCAAAATAATGGTCCGCCAAAGATGCCTACATCCTAATTCCTACTCCCTGGCCTTGTGAGTTGGGTTACATAGCATAAGGAAATGAAGTAAAGTCCTCAGTGGAATTAAGGTAACTAATCAGATGATCTTAAAATAAAGAAAATTTCCTGGATTATCCAGGTAGGCCCAATATAATCACAGAAGTACTTAAAAGAAGAAAAGGGACACAGCAGAAAAAGAACCAGAGAGATATTGCAGCTTGAGAAAGACTTGGTCCAAACAAAGTTGGTGAATTTGAAGATGAAGAAATGGGGCCATGTGGAAGAAATTCAGACAACCTCTAGAAGTTGGAAGAAGCAAGGACAGGTTCTCTTCTAGAGCCCCAAGAGGAGCACAATCATGCCAACACCTAGATGATAGCCTGGTGAGACCCAGGCTTTAATACAAAAAATGTAAGATAAATTCATTTGTGGTGGGTTTTATTGCATTTTTGTTTTTAATTTTTATACAACTTTTAAAGGCTACTTCCATTTACAGTTATTACAAAATGCTGGCTATATTCTCCCTGTTGTACAGTACCTCCTTGAGCTTACCTTATATCCTGGAGTATAAGGTAACTGGAGTACAAGTATACCCTCCCAAACCCCACCCCTATAATGCCCCTCCACCTTACCTCTTCTGACTGGTAACAACTAGTTAGTTTGTTCTCTAATCAGTGCGTTCACTCCTATGTTCACTACAGTAGCTTGTTGTATTTTTTAGCTTTAAAGCCAGATGCAGAGACAAACACCTTGCAGCATTTAGGTGATTATGCTGTCCCCGGAGAAGTAACATTTCTGTACACGACTTAGCCCACCTTTATCCTGAGACTACCATGTGCATAATGTATTCTTCCAGCCTGACGGGGACATTCACTGCCCACGAGGGAATTACTGTAAAGGGTCTATAGGTCAGCCTGTCTGCAGACTACTGATGGAACTTGGCCCCCCTCCTCTATTTTTAGCCCTCCTGTCTTTGAGGGAAAGAGAGCATATTTAAGGCACCACTGGGAAAACGATTTACGAGGCTATCAAGTGAAAGAGTGATTGTGATGTGGGCTCCAGTTGTAGAAATTATACCTGAAACTTGAACTTAGGTAAGTCCCCCCTACATGGGAACCTTCAAGCTGCAAACTTGCAAAGAGACGAATGTCTGCTCATGTCCAATCATATGAGCTCGCTTACGTGTCTGGTGTGCATTCTCACGTGTGTGCATCCTCTACACGTGGTTACGCTTTGCTGTACAGTACTGTAGAGAGGACAGTAGTGCAGTGTCTTTATCTCAAGCCTGACATGTCTGGAAACAAGTGTAAAGGCAGCAGTGATGTAGGGGTGCTTCACTTTTCAAGGTTTTGTACTATAAGATTAAAAATGTTTTAATTTTTGTGTTTATTTTTCATGTATTATTTGTGTGAAAAGTAGTATAAGCCTATTAAAATAGAGTACTATATAGCTGATTGTGTTAGGTGGGTACCTAGGCTAGTTGTGTTGGACGTATGAACAAATTGGACTTACAAATGTGCTCTTGGAATGGAACTCGTTCGTATGTAGGGGACTCACGGTACCTAGAAGAAAAGCCTGTCGAGTCTTTCACCAAGTTTTAGATAGACTAAAAGCTTGTTAGAATGGGATCGATTGAAACGTTGAAATTATAGAAGAAGCCATTGTTGCAGTGACAGTCCCTTTGGTATATCCTGGAGTATAAGGTAACTGGAGTACAAGTATACCCTCCCAAACCCCACCCCTATAATGCCCCTCCACCTTACCTCTTCTGACTGGTAACAACTAGTTAGTTTGTTCTCTAATCAGTGCGTTCACTCCTATGTTCGCTACTGTAGCTTGTTGTTTTTTTTAGCTTTAAAGCCAGATGCAGAGACAAACACCTTGCAGCATTTAGGTGATTATGCTGTCCCCGGAGAAGTAACATTTCTGTACACGACTTAGCCCACCTTTATCCTGAGACTACCATGTGCATAATGTATTCTTCCAGCCTGACGGGGACATTCACTGCCCACGAGGGAATTACTGTAAAGGGTCTATAGGTCAGCCTGTCTGCAGACTACTGATGGAACTTGGCCCCCCTCCTCTATTTTTAGCCCTCCTGTCTTTGAGGGAAAGAGAGCATATTTAAGGCACCACTGGGAAAACGATTTACGAGGCTATCAAGTGAAAGAGTGATTGTGATGTGGGCTCCAGTTGTAGAAATTATACCTGAAACTTGAACTTAGGTAAGTCCCCCCTACATGGGAACCTTCAAGCTGCAAACTTGCAAAGAGACGAATGTCTGCTCATGTCCAATCATATGAGCTCGCTTACGTGTCTGGTGTGCATTCTCACGTGTGTGCATCCTCTACACGTGGTTACGCTTTGCTGTACAGTACTGTAGAGAGGACAGTAGTGCAGTGTCTTTATCTCAAGCCTGACATGTCTGGAAACAAGTGTAAAGGCAGCAGTGATGTAGGGGTGCTTCACTTTTCAAGGTTTTGTACTATAAGATTAAAAATGTTTTAATTTTTGTGTTTATTTTTCATGTATTATTTGTGTGAAAAGTAGTATAAGCCTATTAAAATAGAGTACTATATAGCTGATTGTGTTAGGTGGGTACCTAGGCTAGTTGTGTTGGACGTATGAACAAATTGGACTTACAAATGTGCTCTTGGAATGGAACTCGTTCGTATGTAGGGGACTCACGGTACCTAGAAGAAAAGCCTGTCGCAGTCTTTCACCAAGTTTTAGATAGACTAAAAGCTTGTTAGAATGGGATCGATTGAAACGTTGAAATTATGAGAAGCATGCATCAGAATTCCCAGTATGGCAATTTAAAATGCAGATTTTTGGACCTTAACCCTTGAGTTTCTGTTTCACTGATCTGGCACCTCAGGATGTGCACTTCAGGTAAGTTCTCTGGGCTGCTGCTGGCTAGGGATCACATTCAGACATACGTGACACCTTAGAACAAGGATTCCTCCTGAACTATCCAGTATTGGGGGCTTCCTTGGTGGATCCTTGCTAAAGGATCCACCTGCCACTGAAGGAGATATGGTTCAATCTCTGGGTCGGGAAGACCCTCTGGAGAAGGGAATTGGCTACCCACTCCAGTATTCTTGCCTGGGAAATCCCATGGACAGAGGACCTGGCAGACTGTAGTCCATGGGGTGAAAAGAGTCGGATAAAACTTAGTGACTAAATAATAACAGCCAGTATTTTAAAATGAATCACACACCATCCTTCTAAAGGGAACGCAAGCTCGCTCTAACACCATGAAAGTCTTCGAATCTATGCTTGGACTGAAACGAGACCTCTGGAGGACTGATAATATCAGCATGAAGTTTTAAATGAAATTTCTTTTAGGGGTTTCAAGATGACA
This sequence comes from Tragulus kanchil, assembly GCA_022376925.1. Lineage (NCBI taxonomy): Eukaryota > Metazoa > Chordata > Mammalia > Artiodactyla > Tragulidae > Tragulus > Tragulus kanchil. The sequence goes on from JAIOJX010000004.1 coordinate 151,058,171, forward strand.
TGTGCTCCTTTAAAGAACCTTGAGGTTCTTCTGCTCCTCGCTAATAGTAATTGTTCTATCGTCAGCCTCAGAACCCAGAGGGTGACAGAGTTTGCCTGAGGCTGCACAGCAGAGAGGGGGCGCACTGTGCCCTTCCTGCGGCTCTCCAGCACCCAGGAACAAGAGACGCCCCTGGACTTGGGACATTGTGGAAGGGAGGGAGAGACGCGTAGTCCCAGTAGGAGAATCTTCAAGGTTGTCAACGGAAGGCACTCCTACTTCTGTATTTTTTAGCCACACTCTGAAATTCCCAACCTCCCTTTTCTTTGGATGAAGCTGTTCCATGTACAAAGGTGGTTGGTTTCAGCGCCTATGCCCAGGAGAGACTAAAACAAAAAGCCCCGAATGCTAATTTTAACAGTCGGTGTAAGCAGGATATGGAGGTCATTGTTTTAAAATCACGTCTCCCAGCAGAGAAAAATAATATTGATTGAAGTGGTTTGTGTTGGTGTTTCTGTCTTCCAATATTCTCACCTCCTTTTGTAACTGGCTTGGAAATTGTTATTTTATTCTTAGTATTTCTGGGAGGTATTATTTTTTGGAAATAAACCTTGCATTGAATTCAGATCCACCACGTCCTTTTTAATTTTACCCATATTAGGCATGAGGGTCAAGTGGGGTTTCCCTGTCAGTTTTCAAGATTATTTGGCTATTGCCACCCAGCCATCCCTCATTCCCTGTCCGACCTCAGCAGGGACCTCTCAGCGAGCGGGAGCCCGTCTGTTCATGGCGCCCAGGGAGCCGCCTGTAAATGTTACAAATGACATTCATTTCAGCCTTTATCCTACACGCGACCCAGTTGGCACAGGTTTGGATTTTTTTGATGTGGTTGTATTGTTCTTATTTTTCCCCTGCTGGCCTGATGGCTTTTAGAGCTGGTGATCAACAGGCACGTCAGAAGTGAGGTGTGCTCAGCCGTATGAGGGGCGAATAATCCATCCGAGGGGACCAGGCGCAGCAGCTTCGTCCGTGGTGCGTCACTGGCCGATAGACCTCAGGGTGCAGGGTCCCTGAGGGCCGCACAGAGCAGGAAGGGATGTCAGGTCTTCATTTGATCTTCTGGGTAGTGAAAAGCAGTTCCTCTTTGTCAAAAAACTGAGTTATTTCTAGACCTTGGGATTTTACCTAATAGCTGGTATTGCTGAAAACTGCTATTTATCCAGCGTCCCCGGTCTGCCCGTCAGTGTGCCGAGCATCTGGCTGCAGCCCCGGGAGGCAGGTGCTACACTGTGTCGCTTTATGTAAAGGAAACTGCAACTCAGAGAAGCTGATAACTGGAGAGAAGATGAAGCTGTGGCCAGCTCTGTTCGTCCCCAGATCGTGGCGGAATGCCTATTGTCTTGGTCAGCGAGGGCTGCTCTAACTAAATGCCACAGTCGTGTTTCTTCTGGAGACCGGAAGCCCAGGATCCCAAGGCGGCCCCCCGGCCCCGTGTTTCATGCCCAGGAGAGACTAAAACAAAAAGCCCCGAATGCTAATTTTAACAGTCGGTGTAAGCAGGATATGGAGGTCATTGTTTTAAAATCACGTCTCCCAGCAGAGAAAAATAATATTGATTGAAGTGGTTTGTGTTGGTGTTTCTGTCTTCCAATATTCTCACCTCCTTTTGTAACTGGCTTGGAAATTGTTATTTTATTCTTAGTATTTCTGGGAGGTATTATTTTTTGGAAATAAACCTTGCATTGAATTCAGATCCACCACGTCCTTTTTAATTTTACCCATATTAGGCATGAGGGTCAAGTGGGGTTTCCCTGTCAGTTTTCAAGATTATTTGGCTATTGCCACCCAGCCATCCCTCATTCCCTGTCCGACCTCAGCAGGGACCTCTCAGCGAGCGGGAGCCCGTCTGTTCATGGCGCCCAGGGAGCCGCCTGTAAATGTTACAAATGACATTCATTTCAGCCTTTATCCTACACGCGACCCAGTTGGCACAGGTTTGGATTTTTTTGATGTGGTTGTATTGTTCTTATTTTTCCCCTGCTGGCCTGATGGCTTTTAGAGCTGGTGATCAACAGGCACGTCAGAAGTGAGGTGTGCTCAGCCGTATGAGGGGCGAATAATCCATCCGAGGGGACCAGGCGCAGCAGCTTCGTCCGTGGTGCGTCACTGGCCGATAGACCTCAGGGTGCAGGGTCCCTGAGGGCCGCACAGAGCAGGAAGGGATGTCAGGTCTTCATTTGATCTTCTGGGTAGTGAAAAGCAGTTCCTCTTTGTCAAAAAACTGAGTTATTTCTAGACCTTGGGATTTTACCTAATAGCTGGTATTGCTGAAAACTGCTATTTATCCAGCGTCCCCGGTCTGCCCGTCAGTGTGCCGAGCATCTGGCTGCAGCCCCGGGAGGCAGGTGCTACACTGTGTCGCTTTATGTAAAGGAAACTGCAACTCAGAGAAGCTGATAACTGGAGAGAAGATGAAGCTGTGGCCAGCTCTGTTCGTCCCCAGATCGTGGCGACGAATGCCTATTGTCTTGGTCAGCGAGGGCTGCTCTAACTAAATGCCACAGTCGCGTGTTTCTTCTGGAGACCGGGAAGCCCAGGATCAAGGCGCCGGTGACTCAGTGTCTGATGTGCTCCCTCTTCCAGGTTCAGAGACTCTCACTTCCCACCGTGTCCTTACATAATAGAGAGGGAAAACCCCACCAACCAACCAGCCCCAATCTTCCGTCTCTCTTCCTCTTTTCATAAGAACACTAAGCCCATCACAGGGACCCCAGTCATGAGCTCATCTAAATCTGTTTACTTCCCAAACGTCGCATCCCTAAAGCCACCATACTGGGGATTAAGGCTTGTATGAATTTAGGGGGACACAAACATTTAGGCCATAACATTTATTGAGTTCTTTAATCTTTCTATTTCCATTACTTCTTTGATTCTCACAACAGCCCTAGGAAGAGAACATTACTGTCATCTCCACTGTACAGGTGATAGATGAAAGTTCAGAGAGGTTAAGCAAGTTGCTCCAGGTCACACAGTGAGGTGAAGGCAGAGCTGGGACACAGAACTGGGACTCAGGCCAACCCAATAACTTGGCCGCAGTGCCCTCATTATATATCGAATATACCTTTAGATCTGCTTCTCTTCTGTTATCATCACAACTCCTCCCCCTAAATCCAGGGTTAAAGGAAAACTTGTGTCATGGCTCAGATGGTAAAGAACCTCCCTGACAACGCAGGAGATAGCAGTTCAGTCCCTGGCTCGGGAAGATCCCCTGGAGAAGGGCATGGCAACGCACTCCAGTTTTCTCGCCTGGAGAATCCCGTGGGCAGAGAAGCCTGGCGGGCTATAGTCCATGTGGCTGCAAAGAGTAAGACATGACTGAGCGAGTAAGCACACACGAGAAAGACACAGTGACTGGGAGGTGTAAACGTGGCTTCCAGTCCTAACACTTTCTCTCCTGTGTGACTTGGGTTCTAGTGGTGTGTAAAATGAAGAAGTTACGAGGGAAGTTCAGGAGGGAGGGAACACATGCATCCCTGTGGCCAATTCATGTTAATGTTAGACAGTAAAATAACTGGAAGAAGATGAAGCTGTGGCCAGCTCTGTTCGTCCCCAGATCGTGGCGACGAATGCCTATTGTCTTGGTCAGCGAGGGCTGCTCTAACTAAATGCCACAGTCGCGTGTTTCTTCTGGAGACCGGGAAGCCCAGGATCAAGGCGCCGGTGACTCAGTGTCTGATGTGCTCCCTCTTCCAGGTTCAGAGACTCTCACTTCCCACCGTGTCCTTACATAATAGAGAGGGAAAACCCCACCAACCAACCAGCCCCAATCTTCCGTCTCTCTTCCTCTTTTCATAAGAACACTAAGCCCATCACAGGGACCCCAGTCATGAGCTCATCTAAATCTGTTTACTTCCCAAACGTCGCATCCCTAAAGCCACCATACTGGGGATTAAGGCTTGTATGAATTTAGGGGGACACAAACATTTAGGCCATAACATTTATTGAGTTCTTTAATCTTTCTATTTCCATTACTTCTTTGATTCTCACAACAGCCCTAGGAAGAGAACATTACTGTCATCTCCACTGTACAGGTGATAGATGAAAGTTCAGAGAGGTTAAGCAAGTTGCTCCAGGTCACACAGTGAGGTGAAGGCAGAGCTGGGACACAGAACTGGGACTCAGGCCAACCCAATAACTTGGCCGCAGTGCCCTCATTATATATCGAATATACCTTTAGATCTGCTTCTCTTCTGTTATCATCACAACTCCTCCCCCTAAATCCAGGGTTAAAGGAAAACTTGTGTCATGGCTCAGATGGTAAAGAACCTCCCTGACAACGCAGGAGATAGCAGTTCAGTCCCTGGCTCGGGAAGATCCCCTGGAGAAGGGCATGGCAACGCACTCCAGTTTTCTCGCCTGGAGAATCCCGTGGGCAGAGAAGCCTGGCGGGCTATAGTCCATGTGGCTGCAAAGAGTAAGACATGACTGAGCGAGTAAGCACACACGAGAAAGACACAGTGACTGGGAGGTGTAAACGTGGCTTCCAGTCCTAACACTTTCTCTCCCTGTGTGACTTGGGTTCTAGTGGTCTGTAAAATGAAGAAGTTACGAGGGAAGTTCAGGAGGGAGGGAACACATGCATCCCTGTGGCCAATTCATGTTAATGTTAGACAGTAAACAACACAACTCTATAAAGCTATCACCCTTCAATTAAGAAATAAAATGAGGAAAGTAGGACTATCGTTAGGCTGGGTCTCCGTTTCCACAGATGCTCCTCTGAGTACGTCTTTCCAGCCTGCAGCCTCCCTCAAGTGTGGACAGCATCACTCATTAATGCTCACAGCAAGATAAGGATCCGGCTAAAATCTCAGGGCTTGCCAAGTGCTGAGCTGTCTCTTGATAAAGGCTCTCAGGAGCCTCCCCCAGCCTCAGCACCTGGATCCTCGCCCCTCAGTAGAAACACACGGCCCTAGTTCCTCCTGAAGACAAAGGAAACCCCTTCCCAGCGCACACACACTCACAAGGGCCCTGGCTGATGCTCTGCTGTCCCTGTGTCGACTTCTTGGCGATTTTTGAATACGGGGATGTAACTTTTCATCTTGCCCTGGGCCCTCCCATTTCTGGAGTGGCCTTACCCTCCCCAAGCCCTCCGTCGATGGCACTTGCCCTCCACGTTCCCAAGTTCAGGTCTCTCTAAATGGGGATTGCCCATGAAATCCTACTTTATCAAGAAAGTAGAACCCTTCTGGGGCTATGGGGTGTGTCCATGTCACTTAAGCAGATACAGAAAGTACTAGAACAAAAAGCCAGTTTCCAGCTCCTAGTCCACTTGTGTCTTTCTTGTCCTTGACACAAATTTTTTCCCCTGACGCCAGAGTTCTGGGCAGGAGCCTTAATGGTATCAGTAGAAGTAGGCCTTAACACGAGGGCACGGGGGTCAGGGCACTGGAGCTGGCAGCCTGGACTTGTGTCCCGGCTCTGCACTTCCCCCAGCTGTGTGGCCTACAGCAGCTTGCTTAACCTCTCTGTGCTTCTGTCTCATCTTCTGTACAAGGGAAATGAAGACAGTAATTTCCTCCTAGGGCTCTTGTGAGGGTCGTTTTGGTGAAACAGGACGTTTTGATCAACCATTCTAATTTCCTGGGTACTTAGAAGAAAAAAGAAATGTAGTTGATTGTTTCTCCATTTTTTTTTTCTCTGTTCTAAAACAAACAAACAAACAAAAAGTCGGTGGGAGGGTTGCCATAGGACTGAATGTTCTGGCTTTCCTCAGAACAAAGGTGATGAGATTTCAGGTCATTAGGATTAGTGAGGGAACAGGTAGAATACTAACTAAAGAAATGAGGGTAAGTAGCTAATTAAATCTTGAAGATGCTAAATAGAGATGAGGTCACAAGGCAAGTTCCAGTTCTCAGTACCCTCAAGGGTCCGAAATCCTCTGGGAACACTATCAGGAAAAGATGGTCCAGAAGAATTCTAACCTTAAAGAAGGAAGGAAAAAGATCACATTAAATGAAAGAGATTAACCAAAGTTAGGACTGATGTGAGCTACGGCATTAATACTTGGGCAATTGTATGAATGGTGACTTTAACATAATGACTGATGCACACATGTGTCCCTTTCTGAGTGGTGAGATACAGACTTCTAAAAATAACTTTTAAGGGATTTCCCTGGTGGTCCAACGGCTGAGACTCTGTGCTCCCAGTGCAGGGGGCCCATGGTTCAATCCCCACTCAGGGAATTAGGTTCCACATGCTCCATCTAAGAGCTCACATGACGCAACTAAAAGATCCCACACGCCGCAGGAGGTCCCGGTCCAGTCAAATAAGTAAATAAATATGTTTTTTAAAAGAAGTATCTCTTAAAACCCAAGTAAAGGACAGTGGTGATGGTTACACAGCATTGAACACATCAAACATGGCTAATAGCTCAGCTGATTCAGAATCCATCTGCAATGCAGGAGACCCCGGTTCGATTCCTGAATTGAGAAGATGCCCGGGGAAGGGCATGGCAACCCACTCGAGTATTTTTGCCTGGAGAATCTCCATGGACAGCGGAGCCACGGGGTTACAAAGAGTTGGGCACAACTGAGCAACTAAGTACAGCACAGCGCAGCAACATGGCTAAAAAGGTTAAAAAGTTCAAGGCTGCCCTCATCCATTTAGGGATAGTTGTTCAAGGGGATCCGCCCTGACAGAACAAACTCCCCCATTCAAACCTCCGCAGGCCCCCACAGGTTGCTCTCACACATTCTACTCAAGGTCTCATGGTTAGTGAGGCAATCATGAGTGAAGGAAAATCGAATCAAGAAGATATTCGTAGTGATTCAGACTTGCAACATTTCCTGCTACTCCTCTTGCAAATTTCTGGATCAAGAGTTCATGGAGAGCATCCTGAGACTGCAGGATGAAGTGCTTCTAAAATGGCTACAGTGTGCTATTATTTGGTCAGTTCAGTCAGGATTTTTCTGGAATCTGTGCACACAACACAAAGGAAGAAGCAGATGACTGAGACTGACAACAGCAAGTGACATCTGAGAGTTCGGGTTTGCATTTGTGTGGATCGGAATTGCCTCATTTTATTATTCATGTTTATGTTTATAGTTGGCAGAAGCCTGAAACATTGACATGTGTTTGTGCTAATAAAATGCCATTTTAATTATTTTTTAAAAATCAAAAGGGGACAATTAGAGTGTAGTTAATTGTCTCTTATTTGTTATTCTGTCACTCAATTGTATTTGAATCTTCCAAGACGCCATGAACTGTAGCCCACCAGGCTCCTCTGTCTAAGGACTTCACCAGGCAAGAATACTGGAGTGGGTTGCCATTTCCTTCTCCAGGGGTTCTTCCCAACCCAGGGACTGAACCTACTTCTTCTGCATTATCAGGCAGATTTTTTTTTACCAATAAGCCACCAGGGAAGCCCTTACTCATTAAATATGTTTATAGATAAAGAAGAATTATGTGCACTGGAAACCTGTTTTTCACCTTTCAGAATGATCATATTCCCCCATACCTGAGATGTAGTTGATCCCCTAAAACTGCAGGAAAAATGATCAGGGGTAATAACCAACCTCCCTGCAGAGGTTGATGCAGAAAAGCACAAGAGCTTTGAACCAGCAGTCCTGGGACTCTCTTGCCCAAACTCCATTGACTAATTTGTAAAACGGGGATAATAGTCTTGCAAATTTAATGACAAATAGAGAAGGGGGGGTGGATTTAGCTTCCATATGAAAAAAAAAAAAAAAAGAAATTTCTTTCTCTTTCTTTCCTTCCTTCCTTCTCCTGATTTCAAAATTTTCCATGACAACAAGATGAAAATACCTTTACTTTGGAGTCTTTGGTTTCTCTGGGAGAATAAGAGATATACTGCATAAAGGGAGATAATTCATATGGCTCCATTTTTTTCATCGCCAGTGCTCTGTGATTCAGAGTTATTCTGTAGGCCAATGTCAGGAAGATCCCCTGGAGGAGGAAGTAACAGCCCACTCCCATGTTCTTGCCTGGAGAATCCCACGGACAGAGGATCCTGGCGGCTACAGTCCATGGGGTCACAAGAGTCAAACACAACTTAGAGACTAAACCACCATCACCAATGTCTGTCATTTAGTTGTGCCTAGTTGTTTGATTGGATGAATTAAATAAAAGTAATTTAACATGGGAATTTGGTGTTGGGGGTTAATTTTTTTTCTTTTTCCTTTTAATTGAAGTATAGTTGATTTGTAATGTGGTATTAATTATTGCTGTATAGCAAAGAGATTCCATTTTTTAAATATACATACATACATATATATATATATATATATATATATATATACACACACACACACATACATTCCTTTTTAAATGTTATTTTTCTATTATGGTTTCTTATAGAGGGCTAATTTTTCATCTAGAATCAAGGATGGCCTTACAAAGAACTCAGTACCCTGCCTTACTCTATTTCAGATGCTTCTGAGAGAAGCATCAAAGGGGCATTTTTTAAAGGTCCTGGGAGACGGGGGGCATGGAACCCCGAATTTCCTTGTTTCAGGAGGAAGCCCCAGGGCAGGGAAAGGGTGGCAGGCGGACGGGGCTCCTGTGAACCCTGGGCCTTACTTACAGGATGCTGCATGTGTTTCATTCTCCTCCATCCCCCAGAGAGGTGGCATCACAGTCCTAACCACATAAAGCCTACTGAGCTATACAGAAAAAGAACAAAAAACAAGAGGAGCCTACCCTACAGGTGAAGAAATTCAAGGCCCCTTCCCTATCCTGAACCCTCTCCTCAGTACTTTTTGAAAGAAAACCCTTAAGTGTACAGGTACTATGAATAAAACAGATCATTCCTAATAACTACTTTGGCCAAAGGTGTGTTTGGGGTACAGTATAATTTTCCTGGATTTGCACTGTCAGAGCGCCGAGGCTCTAACTTAGGTTCATTGACTTTTCAGGAGTTGGTTTCTAATCTCTGCCCTCTAGACGCTCAGTGCTGCCCTGGCCAGGGCAGCTCATGATGACCGAGGGCCTCGGGCTGTAGAGAATCAAGCCCGTCAGGCTGAATGCGGGCACTGTCTGGAGCTCCAGCACTGACTTTTCTCAGGCTATTGACGTTACTAAGGGCGTCTCCATTTCAGAACCGTGGGAAGAACGAGGTTAACATAGTGATCTTTTGCTTTCCTTTTAGTGTCAAAACTTAACAATTACAGGAATTGGGATGAGACTTCTAGATTTCCTATTTCATTTTTAGTTTTTGGTAGTTTTTTCATGCAGGTTTAGTGATTGTAAAATTTTTAAAGCATCTTACTGTTGTTCTCACAGGAAGTAAGATAATTTAAGCTGTGCTCTTTCCTACGCTGAGCAGTTATTTTGAAATTTTGCCATGTAGTAGTTGACCAGTTTAGTCCGTATAGGCACAATGAAAAATATAGATATAAAAAAATCATTTCTTGAACTAGAAATTGATCCAGTTCACTATCAACATTAATAAAAATAGTCCAGCACCTTACCAGCAAGCTATTGATAAAAATACCAGCTAACCAGAGAAAATTTTTTTTTTCCACTTCTCTACTGTATCTGTATGAGATGATGGATGTTCACTAAATGTATTCTGGAAATCATTACACAATGTATGTAAGTCAAATTGTACGGGTTAGGAGGGAAAGGGGCAGGGCACAATTTTTGAAAAGAATGACAGCCCAAGGACACAGCAGAAACCCATTAGAATCAAATGGGTCCAAGATGGCAGACCAGACCTTGACCCTCAGTCAGCAAGCTAAATGACACACCCAGAGGCACCATGACAGTGCCACCCCTTCCCTAAAAGAGCTGGAATAATCCTCCCACTTATTAGCATATGAAATTACCCAGCCCACAAAAGCTAAGAACGCTATGTTTTGGGGGCCACTGGATTTGCTCTGTCATGGCCTACACTCTGTCTGTGGAGTGTGCTTTCTCTGAATCTGAATAAATCCCTCTCTTACCTATCACTTTGTCTCTTGTTGAATTCTTCTCTGCAAAGAGACATGAAGAACCTGAACCTCAGTGGATCCAGACATTGAGTGAGTGATGTTAATTACCAGGGTTTGGCTGGGTTCGAGTCCCGGCCACGTGGGTTCAAGTCCCAAACAGGTGTGATTAAGTCTGGGCCCTGGATTTAAGTCTCAAATTAAGGTTGGACACTTTCAAAATCATTGTGCTGTACCTCTTAAACTTGATAGTCCTATATGTCAATTATATCTCAATAAAATTGCAAGGAAAAAACTAGAGTGTAATGTCAAACCTTAAGTCCGTATTCTATTCTTTTTAGCTATCTTACTGTTATTGGTTTCATGCAGGTAAAATTAAAAAGGAAATTTGGGTAAGTTTTAATTTTTAAGCAGGGTTGGGCATCTTACTGTTGTTCTCACAGGAAGTAAGATAATTTAAGCTGTGCTCTTTCCTCGCTGAGCAGTTATTTTGAAATTTTGCCATGTAGTAGTTGACCAGTTTAGTCCGTATAGGCACAATGAAAAATATAGATATAAAAAAATCATTTCTTGAACTAGAAATTGATCCAGTTCACTATCAACATTAATAAAAATAGTCCAGCACCTTACCAGCAAGCTATTGATAAAAATACCAGCTAACCAGAGAAAATTTTTTTTTTCCACTTCTCTACTGTATCTGTATGAGATGATGGATGTTCACTAAATGTATTCTGGAAATCATTACACAATGTATGTAAGTCAAATTGTATCGGGTTAGGAGGGAAAGGGGCAGGGCACAATTTTTGAAAAGAATGACAGCCCAAGGACACAGCAGAAACCCATTAGAATCAAATGGGTCCAAGATGGCAGACCAGACCTTGACCCTCAGTCAGCAAGCTAAATGACACACCCAGAGGCACCATGACAGTGCCACCCCTTCCCTAAAAGAGCTGGAATAATCCTCCCACTTATTAGCATATGAAATTACCCAGCCCACAAAAGCTAAGAACGCTATGTTTTGGGGGCCACTGGATTTGCTCTGTCATGGCCTACACTCTGTCTGTGGAGTGTGCTTTCTCTGAATCTGAATAAATCCCTCTCTTACCTATCACTTTGTCTCTTGTTGAATTCTTCTCTGCAAAGAGACATGAAGAACCTGAACCTCAGTGGATCCAGACATTGAGTGAGTGATGTTAATTACCAGGGTTTGGCTGGGTTCGAGTCCCGGCCACGTGGGTTCAAGTCCCAAACAGGTGTGATTAAGTCTGGGCCCTGGATTTAAGTCTCAAATTAAGGTTGGACACTTTCAAAATCATTGTGCTGTACCTCTTAAACTTGATAGTCCTATATGTCAATTATATCTCAATAAAATTGCAAGGAAAAAAAACTAGAGTGTAAGCTTAAGTAATGTCAAAAACCCATTAAGTCTCCGTTTGTGAAAAATGTTAGTTGTTTAGTCATGTCTGACTCTTTGTGACCCTAGAAACTGTAGCTCACTGGCTCCTCTGTCCATGGAATTCTCCAGGTAAAAATACTGGAGTGGGTTGCCATTTCCTTCTCCAGGGGATCTTCCCAACCCAGGGATCAAAACCAGGTCTCTGCATTGCAGGCGGATTCTTTACTGTCTGAGCCATCAGGGAGTTTATCCATCCACTGCATAGATGCTAACTCACTTCAGTCGTGTCCAACTCTTTGCAACCCCATGGACCCCATGTCAAGCTCCTTTGTCCATAGGATTTTTTAGGCAAGAATATTGGAGTGGGTTAGAATTTCCTTCTCCAATCCACCCATTAAATGATGACAATAATTTAATTAGCATAAAACAACTTGATTCAATAATTGATTACAGCCTGGATATTATGATTATCATCAGCCTAATCATTGCTAAATACCTACAGCTGCAAGGGCACAGCCCAAACCAGGAATTTGGTCGTTATTCATGCTATAACATAGGATGAACTTGCAGCTGTCTGAAGTTTTCAACTAAATAAACCACTGTTCATTATTAAATCCCCAAAGCTCAAGCTGATCACAGTCTATTGTGAGGAAATATTTTAATTTAACTGACTGTGCAATACTTTGCAAAAGGCATGGATATTTGTAGGACGGGTGGGTGTAGGATTCCAAGAACAGCTCATCAACACTTAGGATGTGAAAATAGACCCCAGATCCGTGCTTTTTCCAATGTAATTTTAGTTCCCTGGATTTGCTCTGTCATGGCCTACACTCTGTCTGTGGAGTGTGCTTTCTCTGAATCTGAATAAATCCCTCTCTTACCTATCACTTTGTCTCTTGTTGAATTCTTCTCTGCAAAGAGACATGAAGAACCTGAACCTCAGTGGATCCAGACATTGAGTGAGTGATGTTAATTACCAGGGTTTGGCTGGGTTCGAGTCCCGGCCACGTGGGTTCAAGTCCCAAACAGGTGTGATTAAGTCTGGGCCCTGGATTTAAGTCTCAAATTAAGGTTGGACACTTTCAAAATCATTGTGCTGTACCTCTTAAACTTGATAGTCCTATATGTCAATTATATCTCAATAAAATTGCAAGGAAAAAAAACTAGAGTGTAAGCTTAAGTAATGTCAAAAACCCATTAAGTCTCCGTTTGTGAAAAATGTTAGTTGTTTAGTCATGTCTGACTCTTTGTGACCCTAGAAACTGTAGCTCACTGGCTCCTCTGTCCATGGAATTCTCCAGGTAAAAATACTGGAGTGGGTTGCCATTTCCTTCTCCAGGGGATCTTCCCAACCCAGGGATCAAAACCAGGTCTCTGCATTGCAGGCGGATTCTTTACTGTCTGAGCCATCAGGGAGTTTATCCATCCACTGCATAGATGCTAACTCACTTCAGTCGTGTCCAACTCTTTGCAACCCCATGGACCCCATGTCAAGCTCCTTTGTCCATAGGATTTTTTAGGCAAGAATATTGGAGTGGGTTAGAATTTCCTTCTCCAATCCACCCATTAAATGATGACAATAATTTAATTAGCATAAAACAACTTGATTCAATAATTGATTACAGCCTGGATATTATGATTATCATCAGCCTAATCATTGCTAAATACCTACAGCTGCAAGGGCACAGCCCAAACCAGGAATTTGGTCGTTATTCATGCTATAACATAGGATGAACTTGCAGCTGTCTGAAGTTTTCAACTAAATAAACCACTGTTCATTATTAAATCCCCAAAGCTCAAGCTGATCACAGTCTATTGTGAGGAAATATTTTAATTTAACTGACTGTGCAATACTTTGCAAAAAGGCATGGATATTTGTAGGACGGGGTGGGTGTAGGATTCCAAGAACAGCTCATCAACACTTAGGATGTGAAAATAGACCCCCAGAGTGTCCGTGCTTTATTCCAATGTAATTTTAGTTCTACAAATTTAGTGCTACAAATATCAACCAGATGCTACAGATTGACAGTAAGCCCCAAAGATCACATTTTCACAAAACATTTTTGAATTCTCAACGGAAGTCATGGTCACTTGAGGCATCTTCATTGACCTGCATGGTTTGGGTTGACAGCAGCTAACAGGCATTTTATGGACTTCCTGTGCAAATGGGGCTGAGTACATCTAGGCTGGAGACAGCTGTTCCATGCTTTAAGTTCTACCAGGAAAATAAAAACAAAGATTTCACTTTGCGCCTTTGGACCCCTGGGATAGCTAATTTAACGTGTCAATTTGACTGGGCCATGGGGTACCATTCCCAGAAATTTTTGTTCTGAGTATTTCCGTGTGGGCGTTTTTTAGATAAGTGTAACATGTAAATATGTACATGGACTGAAGGAGATGGCCCTCCTTCATGTGGCTGAGCCTCCTCCAATCGATTGAAAGCCCAAATGGAGTGAAAGTGATCCTGAATAGATCACTTCCTGAATAAGAAGGAATTTCTCCTGCATAATAGCCTTCAAGCTGGGGCATCAGTTTTTTCCTGCCTTTAGAAGGGAACTGAAGGACTGGTTCCTGAGGCTGCTAGCATTTGGACTGGACCTACAGCTCAGCTCTCGTCGTTTTCAGGTCTTCAGACTTAAACTGGAACTACACCATTCGTTTTCCTGACTCTCTTACTTACTAAGGGTCCTGAAATGTCTAAGCTTCCATAATGGCATGAGTCAATTCCTTATAAAATATAAAAGGGACATAGGATATAAGATCATAAAATACCTTGTAAGATAATAGCTAAAACATGGAAACAAACTAAATGTTCATCAACACATGAATGAATAAGGAGTATGTGATCCATATATACAATGGAATACTACTCAGTCATAAGAAAAGAAGGAAATAACGTGGTCTGTAGCACACAGAGATAGACATAGAGATTATCATACCAAGTGATGTGAGTCAGAAAGAGAAATACTACATGATATCATTTATAGGTGGAATCTAAAACATGACAGAAATGAACTTATCTATGAAACAGGAACAGATCCACAGGCACAGACAAGACTAGTGAGTGTCAAGGCAGGTGGTTGTGAAGAAAGGATTGAGAGTTTGGGACTAGCAAATGCAAACTATTGTGTATAGAGTGAATTTTTGAAGAAAGATTTTTCTACAAATTTAGTGCTACAAATATCAACCAGATGCTACAGATTGACAGTAAGCCCCAAAGATCACATTTTCACAAAACATTTTGAATTCTCAACGGAAGTCATGGTCACTTGAGGCATCTTCATTGACCTGCATGGTTTGGGTTGACAGCAGCTAACAGGCATTTTATGGACTTCCTGTGCAAATGGGGCTGAGTACATCTAGGCTGGAGACAGCTGTTCCATGCTTTAAGTTCTACCAGGAAAATAAAAACAAAGATTTCACTTTGCGCCTTTGGACCCCTGGGATAGCTAATTTAACGTGTCAATTTGACTGGGCCATGGGGTACCATTCCCAGAAATTTTTGTTCTGAGTATTTCCGTGTGGGCGTTTTTTAGATAAGTGTAACATGTAAATATGTACATGGACTGAAGGAGATGGCCCTCCTTCATGTGGCTGAGCCTCCTCCAATCGATTGAAAGCCCAAATGGAGTGAAAGTGATCCTGAATAGATCACTTCCTGAATAAGAAGGAATTTCTCCTGCATAATAGCCTTCAAGCTGGGGCATCAGTTTTTTCCTGCCTTTAGAAGGGAACTGAAGGACTGGTTCCTGAGGCTGCTAGCATTTGGACTGGACCTACAGCTCAGCTCTCGTCGTTTTCAGGTCTTCAGACTTAAACTGGAACTACACCATTCGTTTTCCTGACTCTCTTACTTACTAAGGGTCCTGAAATGTCTAAGCTTCCATAATGGCATGAGTCAATTCCTTATAAAATATAAAAGGGACATAGGATATAAGATCATAAAATACCTTGTAAGATAATAGCTAAAACATGGAAACAAACTAAATGTTCATCAACACATGAATGAATAAGGAGTATGTGATCCATATATACAATGGAATACTACTCAGTCATAAGAAAAGAAGGAAATAACGTGGTCTGTAGCACACAGAGATAGACATAGAGATTATCATACCAAGTGATGTGAGTCAGAAAGAGAAATACTACATGATATCATTTATAGGTGGAATCTAAAACATGACAGAAATGAACTTATCTATGAAACAGGAACAGATCCACAGGCACAGACAAGACTAGTGAGTGTCAAGGCAGGTGGTTGTGAAGAAAGGATTGAGAGTTTGGGACTAGCAAATGCAAACTATTGTGTATAGAGTGAATTAACAAAGTCCTAAATTATCACCACATTGTTAATCAACCACACTTCAATAAAATAAGTTTTTTAAAAAGATAGCCTATTAAGATTGATACCTTTCTCCTGATATATGCATAAGATATATATATATATATATATATATATATATATATATATATATATATATATCCTACTGGCTCTGTTTGTTTCTCTGAAGAATCCTACCTAGTACAATTTCATGCTCTGTTGTCATTGCTGTTACTTAGTCATTAAGTCATATCTGACTCTTTTGTGACCCCGTAGACTGTAGCCCACCAGCTTCCTCTGTCCATGGAATTCTCCAGGCAAGGACACTGGAGTGAGTTGCCATTCCCTTCTCCAGGGGATCTTGCCAATCCAGGGGTCAAACCCACATCTCCTGCATTGCAAGCAAATTCCTTACCATTTGAACCACCAGGGAAGCCCAAAACAAACAGGTAAGTTATCCTAAGTTTTCCTAACACTAAGGTGTAGTCATTCTTCTTCACACCATCTAGCATCAGGATTCGTGTGACAGCTTTGCTTACTTTTTTCACTCTTTCCTTTGAAGATCCACACCTTAGGGATTGGGGTTCAGGATTCGTTAACAGGTTTGTGCACATTGGAGAATTTATGTTAGAAAATAAATAACATTGGGGACATTTCTAGCTGCCAAATGACATTAACTTCTTATGTTTTCTTTTGAGCTAAGCTCTCTCCTTCTTCATCAAATTTTATAGTTGAATGAGGAATGCTATTTACTTAATATAAAAGAAAATGACTTCTGGTTTCTATTGCAATGAATATATGTTATTTTTGGTAAGAGTTAATGGAATAGTAATAAAATTGACTAGTTTTTTTTTTTTTTTTTTTCATTTATTTTTGGCTGCTCTAAGCAGCAGACTTGTGGGATCTTGGTTTCCTGACCAGGGGTTGAACCTGCTTCCCCTGCATTAGAAGCACAGAGTCTTAAACACTAGACTGCCAGAGAAGTTTCTTGACATTTATTCTATATGTTCCCAATGTTCTGCTTATGTCCCACAATTGGCTGCCTTAACTAGGGAAAAGTTCACAAATCCAGTGACCTCATTTGTAGGTTATCAGAAACTTGCATAAAGTGTTTTAGGTTTGCAGGGTCAAAGGGCAATATGAAGCAATAGAAAGTGTACATAATGCTTAAAACTGTGAGAAAAATGCAAGTGTGTGAATAACCGCCACATGAAAATTGCCTTTTAAAGATGTAAAGATGATGTTTTTCATTTTCTTTATGAGGGGCAACCTGTGTTCCTGGCAGTTGGTAACAAGATTATTGGAGCTTTGGTTTTGAGTGAGAAATGTCTATATCTCCTTTCTTCATCTCTTTCTACAACAGAAGGAAATGTTGTAGAAAGGGAGGAGGGATGCTTTATTGAGGTGACCCCAAGTCCAGAGTCCTCTCCCCAGTCCTATCTCCATGCTGAGGGTACATATAGTTCAGAGCCACAGGCCTGTTGCCTTTCTGGAAACAGACCTGCAGGTCTACGCCCATAGCTCACTCTCCTGTGTACAACACATGAGGCAGTCATTGCCCACTATGGAATCAGCATTGGCTCCAAATGGGTCTGACTCTAGACTCAAGGGGGCTGTGTTTAGGGTAGCAATAGTGAGGCTCACTGAATAATGTCCTGAGTCAAGGTGAATCTAGCTTACTTGCACCAACAGAGTGTATCAGAAGTCCTGTACATGGAGGTAGAAGGTCTCTGATTCTCATCTAAGTCCTTGTCTGATCAGGATCCCAAGCGCAAAGAAGGACAGAGGATAAAACATAGACCCTGATCTGAATGTTTAGCCTAGAGCAGATACAGATACAAAAATCTGTATAAAATAAATTCTTATATTAGCATGTGTGTGTTGTATGGGTTAGATATGATAATAGCATACGTCATAATTGCTATAGAAACGAAGAAAAAAGAGAATGGATGAGATAAAACTCCTTTGCCCAAGGATAAGTGGGAAAGAGCAAAGAAGAAAAGATCAACAAAGATTTCCAAGATGAGTAATGCCTGTGCTGAATCTTGAGAACATGAAAAAGTTACTCAACAAGAAAAGCAAGGAGGCTTATCTGTGTATGCAAAATATGGAACCAAGAGGAAACAGAGCACTTTCAGGAATTTTAATTAGTTTGGATATGGCAAGGATATTGAACAAGGAGTGATAAATATATATAAATATTAATATATATAAATAGAAATAAATAAATATAAATATATATATAAAGTGTTTTAGGTTTGCAGGGTCAAAGGGCAATATGTTTTCAAGTGTGTGAATAACCGCCACATGAAAATTGCCTTTTAAAGATGTAAAGATGATGTTTTTCATTTTCTTTATGAGGGGCAACCTGTGTTCCTGGCAGTTGGTAACAAGATTATTGGAGCTTTGGTTTTGAGTGAGAAATGTCTATATCTCCTTTCTTCATCTCTTTCTACAACAGAAGGAAATGTTGTAGAAAGGGAGGGGGGATGCTTTATTGAGGTGACCCCAAGTCCAGAGTCCTCTCCCCAGTCCTATCTCCATGCTGAGGGTACATATAGTTCAGAGCCACAGGCCTGTTGCCTTTCTGGAAACAGACCTGCAGGTCTACGCCCATAGCTCACTCTCCTGTGTACAACACATGAGGCAGTCATTGCCCACTATGGAATCAGCATTGGCTCCAAATGGGTCTGACTCTAGACTCAAGGGGGCTGTGTTTAGGGTAGCAATAGTGAGGCTCACTGAATAATGTCCTGAGTCAAGGTGAATCTAGCTTACTTGCACCAACAGAGTGTATCAGAAGTCCTGTACATGGAGGTAGAAGGTCTCTGATTCTCATCTAAGTCCTTGTCTGATCAGGATCCCAAGCGCAAAGAAGGACAGAGGATAAAACATAGACCCTGATCTGAATGTTTAGCCTAGAGCAGATACAGATACAAAAATCTGTATAAAATAAATTCTTATATTAGCATGTGTGTGTTGTATGGGTTAGATATGATAATAGCATACGTCATAATTGCTATAGAAACGAAGAAAAAAGAGAATGGATGAGATAAAACTCCTTTGCCCAAGGATAAGTGGGAAAGAGCAAAGAAGAAAAGATCAACAAAGATTTCCAAGATGAGTAATGCCTGTGCTGAATCTTGAGAACATGAAAAAGTTACTCAACAAGAAAAGCAAGGAGGCTTATCTGTGTATGCAAAATATGGAACCAAGAGGAAACAGAGCACTTTCAGGAATTTTAATTAGTTTGGATATGGCAAGGATATTGAACAAGGAGTGATAAATATATATAAATATTAATATATATAAATAGAAATAAATAAATATAAATATATATATAAATATTTCATATATATATATGAAAAGACAGAGGCCACGTCACTCAGTTTTTCAAGCTTTGGTCTTGAATGACTACTGCACGCGAAATCAGTTTTTCATGACCTTTCTAAAATAGACAGCATTAGATATTTTTGCACTTAGTAAATTTAAATATTTTTTCATGACGCTTGGGTGGGGAGATGGCACCTGTAAGTATTCACTAGCTTATTGTATACAATGTTTTTGTTACGATCAAGTTTCTGGTCTCTTCTGGGGGAATCCCCAGTGAAAATGCTGACTTTTCACCTTGAAAATACCGACTGCAGTCCAGAAGGCCTGCTTTAAGACACACAGCTGCTAATCAGCTTGTTTGGTGCCTCACTCTGTATCTACCTAGCTGCCAATTTAGTATATAAAAGTAGTAATCATTATAACCTCCAGGGTACTTTACATTTTAAAGACAAGCTTCTGTCCCTAAGTCTGACTTTTAACTCGGGGAATATATTTTAGTCACCAAGAGATGAACATTTCATCGACAGTAATATTGCTTTTCATGATTACAACCAACCAATCAGTAGGCTAGCACAGGAAATTATTTAAGGTTTTATTTAGGCACTTTAATAATTTCAAATCATTGTGCTTCATAATTGGATGTACTTAAATTGCCAAAGATCATCAAATTTCTGAAGAAAGTTTCTAAGACAAAAAGATAAAGGCCAATATCAACAAACAAACTGAAGAAGAAACAGACAATCCTGGGAACAGAATGAATTCCATCAACTGCAATGAATATCCTTGAGAAGAAGAGGGAAGCTATTGTTACAGAGAAGAACAAACATGACTCCATACTGGATCTCTAACCCTTGCACCTTGTTGCCTGCACTTAGCCATTCTTTTACTAAAGAATGTTGCCTATGGCCTAAAGTATACAGGATTGTTCGTTTTCAAGGCTCTGGTCTTTAAAAGTATAACACTTTCCCATTCACATAGAAATAAAAATTTCTAGAACAGAGAATAACATCTGTCTTGTTGGAGGTTTATAGAAATATTGTGAGGAGACCTAGGTGAACAGTTGCAGGAATAAAGGATCTGGTACTAATTAAGTCTGCAACAGTCAGTCACGCCCCCTCCCCTTTGAGTATAAAAAAGCCTGAATTAGAGCTTGAGTGAGATGGCTCTTTGGGACACCAGTCTATCGTCTTTTTGGTCAGCTCATCTTTGCCCCGACACCTCATCTCTCGCAAGTTACTGTTCGTATGCAGCAAGCACTCTAAGCTTGGACTGTCTAACAACAACAATCCATTTTTAAAGCAGGATCATTAGAGAAAGAAAAATGAATACTGGAAATAAAAAAGATGATGGGGGAAAACTACTCCAAAGACAGGTTAAAAGATACAGTTGGAAAATATCCTGGGAATTGATTCCCTAGTGGCCCAGTGATTAGGACTCCATGTTCTCATTGCCAAGGGCCAGAGTTCAGTCCATGGCTGGGGAAGTAAAATCCCACAGGCCACGTGACGTGGCCAGAAAAGAAGAAAAGTATCCCCAAATCAAATGAACAATCCTGAAACCACTGCACACGTATAACTGGAATTCAACAGCTAAATAAGCAGGCGCCAGATGGCAGGAGTAAGGTTTCTCTCCGTTGGAGTGGGAGGTTGAAAGCAGAGAAGGGAAGGAAGCTAGAATGATCCATGAAGTATTGGAGTAGAACTGGGGGCATCCCTATGAACTCAGGCTTATCTTAATATAAAGATGTATATGTACACAAATACTTACAGATGTATGTACACACAAGGGTTCAAATATGCACACAGGTTTCCTTGTTCTGCTGACTGAGAGGACCACCTAGAAGTAGTAACAACCCTGTAGAACAAATACACCTCACACCCAAATCTCAGTTTCTAGTACAAAAGTAAAAAAACAATTCTTCAGTTTTTAAAACCATGTCCCTTAGAGAAATAGCTGATTCTAGGGCTAGTGCTGGGAATGTGCAAAATGAAATTGGATCTTACAGTGCTAGAAAACAGACACTGTCTTACAAAGTAATGAAAGGGACAGTAGCCAACTAAAAGAGACCTCAGTGGCCAAAGCTGGAACCATTTAAACAGCAAAATAAAGTAGAATTGGTTTATAAATCAAATTAGTAAATAAATATCCATGAGTACATGCTGTTATACACAGATGATAGAGAGAGAGAGAGAGAGAAGGAGACAAACCTTTCAAGCAAAATTCCCAAAACTCCACCCTTCCGTAAGTGGAGAAGTGTCACTACCCTAATGTTTGAGTGGCAAATAAGAGCTTCCTTCCAGAGTGTAATAGCAAGCACTCTAAGCTTGGATTTTGTCTTAAGTTACTGTTCGTATGCAGCAAGCACTCTAAGCTGCTCTAACAACAACAATCCATTTTTAAAGCAGGATCATTAGAGAAAGAAAAATGAATACTGGAAATAAAAAAGATGATGGGGGAAAACTACTCCAAAGACAGGTTAAAAGATACAGTTGGAAAATATCCTGGGAATTGATTCCCTAGTGGCCCAGTGATTAGGACTCCATGTTCTCATTGCCAAGGGCCAGAGTTCAGTCCATGGCTGGGGAAGTAAAATCCCACAGGCCACGTGACGTGGCCAGAAAAGAAGAAAAGTATCCCCAAATCAAATGAACAATCCTGAAACCACTGCACACGTATAACTGGAATTCAACAGCTAAATAAGCAGGCGCCAGATGGCAGGAGTAAGGTTTCTCTCCGTTGGAGTGGGAGGTTGAAAGCAGAGAAGGGAAGGAAGCTAGAATGATCCATGAAGTATTGGAGTAGAACTGGGGCATCCCTATGAACTCAGGCTTATCTTAATATAAAGATGTATATGTACACAAATACTTACAGATGTATGTACACACAAGGGTTCAAATATGCACACAGGTTTCCTTGTTCTGCTGACTGAGAGGACCACCTAGAAGTAGTAACAACCCTGTAGAACAAATACACCTCACACCCAAATCTCAGTTTCTAGTACAAAATTAAAAAACAATTCTTCAGTTTTAAAACCATGTCCCTTAGAGAAATAGCTGATTCTAGGGCTAGTGCTGGGAATGTGCAAAATGAAATTGGATCTTACAGTGCTAGAAAACAGACACTGTCTTACAAAGTAATGAAAGGGACAGTAGCCAACTAAAAGAGACCTCAGTGGCCAAAGCTGGAACCATTTAAACAGCAAAATAAAGTAGAATTGGTTTATAAATCAAATTAGTAAATAAATATCCATGAGTACATGCTGTTATACACAGATGATAGAGAGAGAGAGAGAGAGAAGGAGACAAACCTTTCAAGCAAAATTCCCAAAACTCCACCCTTCCGTAAGTGGAGAAGTGTCACTACCCCTAATGTTTGAGTGGCAAATAAGAGCTTCCTTCCAGAGTGTAATAGGAAAGGAAATATTTTTGTGTGGAGAAATCACACATAAAAATCCCTCTGTTTTTCCTGTCTTGTCATCCATGGGTTTCCAGAACATTCTGTCCTACTTTTAATCTGACAAACACTACCTCAACAAGGTAATTAAGATTAATATCGAAAGTGATGTCATGTCCCTTCCAAGAACTCCCAACTCCAATAAAATCATAAGAAAAGCATCAGACGGATCCCAGTTGAGGGACATTCTACAAGACACTTGACCAGTACTCCTTGAGGCTGTCAAGAACATCAAAACAAAATAAGAAAAGTCTGAGAAACTGTCACAGCCAAGAGGAGTCTGAGGGGTCATGACTCAATGTAATGTGGTATCACTGATGGGACAGAAAAGTAGTATTAGATAAAAAGCTAAGAAAAAGTGCATAAAGTATGAACTGTGGTTAAGAATAATGATCAGTATTGGTTAATTCATTTTGACAAATCTACCATATTGATGTAAGATATTACTGATTAAGAAAACTGAGCAGAAAGTATTTGTAAACTCACAGTACTATCTTCAAAACTTATATGTAAATCTAGAACCATCCTAACATTTAAAGTTTCTTTTTAATAAATCCTAAAATGGAGCATATGCACAGAATGAAAATAGAGGAAAGCAATGAGAGAAAATATTTAATGTTATTTTAAAATTTAAAATACAGTGAATTAAACAAAAGGAAAGACCTGTTGTTGGATGTCTTACTCAATGCTAATATACAATTTAACATTTCCAATGTAATAAAATTTAGGGTTTTTTTTCTATAAAATCTTTCAGATGGAAAACAGACACTGTCTTACAAAGTAATGAAAGGGACAGTAGCCAACTAAAAGAGACCTCAGTGGCCAAAGCTGGAACCATTTAAACAGCAAAATAAAGTAGAATTGGTTTATAAATCAAATTAGTAAATAAATATCCATGAGTACATGCTGTTATACACAGATGATAGAGAGAGAGAGAGAGAGAAGGAGACAAACCTTTCAAGCAAAATTCCCAAAACTCCACCCTTCCGTAAGTGGAGAAGTGTCACTACCCCTAATGTTTGAGTGGCAAATAAGAGCTTCCTTCCAGAGTGTAATAGGAAAGGAAATATTTTGTGTGGAGAAATCACACATAAAAATCCCTCTGTTTTTCCTGTCTTGTCATCCATGGGTTTCCAGAACATTCTGTCCTACTTTTAATCTGACAAACACTACCTCAACAAGGTAATTAAGATTAATATCGAAAGTGATGTCATGTCCCTTCCAAGAACTCCCAACTCCAATAAAATCATAAGAAAAGCATCAGACGGATCCCAGTTGAGGGACATTCTACAAGACACTTGACCAGTACTCCTTGAGGCTGTCAAGAACATCAAAACAAAATAAGAAAAGTCTGAGAAACTGTCACAGCCAAGAGGAGTCTGAGGGGTCATGACTCAATGTAATGTGGTATCACTGATGGGACAGAAAAGTAGTATTAGATAAAAAGCTAAGAAAAAGTGCATAAAGTATGAACTGTGGTTAAGAATAATGATCAGTATTGGTTAATTCATTTTGACAAATCTACCATATTGATGTAAGATATTACTGATTAAGAAAACTGAGCAGAAAGTATTTGTAAACTCACAGTACTATCTTCAAAACTTATATGTAAATCTAGAACCATCCTAACATTTAAAGTTTCTTTTTAATAAATCCTAAAATGGAGCATATGCACAGAATGAAAATAGAGGAAAGCAATGAGAGAAAATATTTAATGTTATTTTAAAATTTAAAATACAGTGAATTAAACAAAAGGAAAGACCTGTTGTTGGATGTCTTACTCAATGCTAATATACAATTTAACATTTCCAATGTAATAAAATTTAGGGTCTTTATTTTAACATTCATATAAAAATTCTGTAATATAATCAGACTTAGAAGATTCTGGGGAAGCAATATATAAAATTTATGAGTATTCTTTTTAATCTAGCATTCTTTTGAGAAAGCATTATAATTGAAAGTCTAGGAAAATATAACCAAACCTTCTGATCTCAATTAGGTGAGGCGCAATAGACAAGGTTCAGGGCTTGGATTTGAGTTTGTGTGATTTCAGCTAACATTCTACACCCTTATAGGTCTTGAGTTTCTCCAAATAAATATTTTTTTTTTTTTAAGTCACTCAGTCATGTCCGATTCTTTGAGACCCATAGACAAGCCATAGAATTCTCCAGGGAAGAATACTGGAGTGGGTAGTCTTTTCCTTCTCCAGAGGATGTTCCCATCCCAGGGATCCCAGGTTTCCCGCATTGCAGGCAGATTCTTTACTGTCTGAGCCACCAGGGAAGCCCAAGAGTACTGGAGTGGGTAGCCTATCCCTTCTCCAGGGGATCTTGCTGTCCCAGGAATCCAACCAGGGTCTCTTGTATTGAAGGTGATTCTTTACCAGCTGAGCTACATAAAATTATCCTAAATAATCCTTAATGTCCTTTGGCTTTCTGATGGCTCATCCCTCTGTCAAGCATAATGGGAGAACCAAGATTTACCTTGACTCATGGTGCAAAGCATTTAGGTTAGAAAATGGAAAGTAATCTACCAACAGTAAGGGCTGATTTGATTGAATGCAACAATTTTTAAATGTCTTTGGTGATCGTCTAAACACTTTAAGACTTTGTATCCAAATATTTTATCAGAAAGAGAGGTTTGACTGACTGCATACACTGTTTTGCCCCTAAAATCCTCAACTGGAAATACAGAGCAGAATTTTAGAAGGTTTCCAAATGCCTCCAAGCCTGCACATCTCAAGCAGCATTTGGTATTAATCTAAAATACTTACTATTTTCTTACAGCGCCTTCAGTCTTCTCTTTACCCTAAAGAGACAGGTAATATGGTGTCTGACCCCATGTTGATACCCTCTTGTAGGCCTCCTAGAGATGCCCCTTCTGCATTTTATCTTACCAATTTAACATTTCCAATGTAATAAAATTTAGGGTCTTTATTTTAACATTCATATAAAAATTCTGTAATATAATCAGACTTAGAAGATTCTGGGGAAGCAATATATAAAATTTATGAGTATTCTTTTTAATCTAGCATTCTTTTGAGAAAGCATTATAATTGAAAGTCTAGGAAAATATAACCAAACCTTCTGATCTCAATTAGGTGAGGCGCAATAGACAAGGTTCAGGGCTTGGATTTGAGTTTGTGTGATTTCAGCTAACATTCTACACCCTTATAGGTCTTGAGTTTCTCCAAATAAATATTTTTTTCTTTTTAAGTCACTCAGTCATGTCCGATTCTTTGAGACCCATAGACAAGCCATAGAATTCTCCAGGGAAGAATACTGGAGTGGGTAGTCTTTTCCTTCTCCAGAGGATGTTCCCATCCCAGGGATCCCAGGTTTCCCGCATTGCAGGCAGATTCTTTACTGTCTGAGCCACCAGGGAAGCCCAAGAGTACTGGAGTGGGTAGCCTATCCCTTCTCCAGGGGATCTTGCTGTCCCAGGAATCCAACCAGGGTCTCTTGTATTGAAGGTGATTCTTTACCAGCTGAGCTACATAAAATTATCCTAAATAATCCTTAATGTCCTTTGGCTTTCTGATGGCTCATCCCTCTGTCAAGCATAATGGGAGAACCAAGATTTACCTTGACTCATGGTGCAAAGCATTTAGGTTAGAAAATGGAAAGTAATCTACCAACAGTAAGGGCTGATTTGATTGAATGCAACAATTTTTAAATGTCTTTGGTGATCGTCTAAACACTTTAAGACTTTGTATCCAAATATTTTATCAGAAAGAGAGGTTTGACTGACTGCATACACTGTTTTGCCCCTAAAATCCTCAACTGGAAATACAGAGCAGAATTTTAGAAGGTTTCCAAATGCCTCCAAGCCTGCACATCTCAAGCAGCATTTGGTATTAATCTAAAATACTTACTATTTTCTTACAGCGCCTTCAGTCTTCTCTTTACCCTAAAGAGACAGGTAATATGGTGTCTGACCCCATGTTGATATCTGACCCCTGATGGCTCTCAGGTGCCATCTCCCCCCCGTTTTGTTTCTGCCCCCTTCCTATCTTGGCCAGATGCTCCCCTCTCTGGCACCAGTGGGAGTTCAAACCACACAAGCTCAGGGCTGCTTGGGGAAATTTTCACTTCTTTGTTGTTGCTCATTCATCAAGTTACGTCCAGCTTTTTGCGACCCCGTGGACTACAGCACACCAGGCCTCCCTGTCCTTCTCTGTCTCCTGGAGTTTGCTGAAGTACATGTGCATTGAGTCCGTGATGCTATCCAACCATCTCATCCTCTGCCACGCCTTGGCCTTTTGCCTTCAGTCTTTCCCAGCATCGGGGTCTTTCTCACCTCTGGTTACCTCCTAATACAGTAAAATACCAAGTTGGTCTCCTTTCCCTTTCTCTAAAGTCCATCTTGGACCTGTCTGGGAGCCTTCCCTGCCCCCGCCCCGCAAGAAAGCCTCATTGTTCGAAGGATACAGTTTTTCATTTCCTCTTGGTGCTTGCATGGTATCATTAGCCTTGACATTCCAATTGAACCTGAGGTGGGATTCCTTCATGCTTCCACAGGATGACCACAAGACAGGGGGGCTTTTGGACTTTCCTCATGGTCCATGATTAACAATCTGCCTCCAGTGGAGGGGACACAGATTCGATCCCTGGTCCAGGAAGATATCACATGTCAAAGGGCAGCTAAGCCTGTGCATCACAGCCACAGAGCTTGCACTCTACAGGCCTTGCTCTACCATAAGAGAAACCATGGCAATGAGAAGCCCACACACCACAGCTAGACAGTATCCCCCGCTCTCTGCAACTAGAGCAAGCCCAGGCAGCAACAAAGACAGCGCAGTCTCCCCTCACACACACAAAAAAAGAACAAAAAGGAAGAGGGGGACTTTTTTGTTTGCATGAAATGAACAAGAAAAACTCATTTTCCAGGTGATTCCTACTTACAAGGACCGTGCCATCTCACAAATCATCCTGACAGGACTGTGCCCAGAGCGAAAATCCAGTCATTACCTCATGTCTTTAGAAAGATGAGAACTATCCGTTTTAAGCACCCGTTTGGGTTTTGACACAGGTTTATTTAGATAGAACAAAAGTAAAACCCCAAATCCATTTCTACCTGTTAATAAACAAACACTAGAAGACTGGACGAGGCTGATGGACTGCCTGTTCATACAGTAAGCTAGATTCAATATAACCCATCCATCCTGAGTGAAAACATGTCCAACGGTCTGATCATTTGACAAAAACTCAGACAGAGAAAGGATTAGATTAGACGTTAACCCTTGGGATTTTTAAAATAGAAAAGATCACAGCTGCCTTATAGATGATCAGAGAGTGTACATTATTTAGCAACTCCTTTTATAACCGTTTGCGCTACAGGTGCAATAAGAGAACGTTAATTTTATCTGCCAGGGCGTTTCCATTTTGTATATGTGCGTGTCATATGATGCTTTCTTAAAAGCCTCACTTGACAGCTTCAGTGAAGACATTTTCTGTAGAGGTAAAACTGGGGCACAATACTTTTATTCTGGCCCATCATGTGTGGGGTACTCTAAGCTAGAAAGCAGAGAATTTTCTCATTAATATTTCTAAGCTCTGTAATGCTTCCATTTTCAGCTGGATTAAAAATAAAAGACATCCTAACAGCCCCAACAAAGTATTTTTATCAGGGTAAGAGTAGTAAGTGGCTGAGGTGACACCGACTGGGATTATCATATTACATTCATGGAAAACCACCAAGGCAGCCCAGGCGACATTCAAGTTTGCCGTTAAAAGTAATATATGGTTGTCTTGCGCTGAGGTCAGACTAATCTGGATAAGAAAGAAAAATGCTCTAAAAAAATAAAAGAAAGAATGAAAAGAAAGACAATATGTCCCTTGTTGGCTTGGTCCTCAAACTGCGGCCCTTCCAGCATGCACACCCCACTGCTTCCTGCTGGCATGGCAGGAATCAATCCATTCTTTGTGAATATTAAGAAGTTGTGGAAGCATTAAAAAGGGAAACACTGAATAGATCTAATGTAGCTGGAGACAAAGGATTTAAGTGATTCGGAAGGAGAGGGCAAGAGGAAAATTGGTCAGGATCTGGGGTGACTGGTCTCCCTACTGGAAGAAGTCAGGGACTTTGAGGTCACAAGGGGCTACCCAGAAGCTCAGAGGATACTCCTGTTTCTGCTACTGTTAGTGTTTTATGTCGCCAATTGACTGCAAACAGCTGATTTCACTTGTGACTAAATTTAAAAGGAATTTTTACGAGGCCCCTAAAATGCAATGCTTCTTAAATGTTTCATTTAAAAATAATAATGTATTTATTTATTTGACTGTGCCAGGTCTTAATTGTGGCATGTCAGATCTACTTCCCTGACCAAGGATCAAACCTATGCTCCCTACATTAGGAGCACAGAATCTTAGCCACTGGACCACCAGGGAAGTGCCATTAGCCTTTGTGTGTGTGTGTGTGTGTGTGTGCGTGCATGTAATTGGCTCATCCTGCACGCAGTGATGAAAATATATTTTTGCTTTACCTTTTAGGAAACACAAGCTCTGTATACGTCAGTGCTAAGGTGCACATCTATTTTAGGTCTGAGGTACAAAACTGTCTGAATGATGGCTTAACCTCAAGTCAGTCTTGACTGTTTAAATGTTTCGTTCCATACTAGGGAATAAAACAGTGGAGTTTTTTTCTCTTTAAGTGAATGACCAAAGCATTATTTTGCTAAGGCAATAAACCTCCATTCTAAATCATGCCACATGGTAAGTAGGTCACTGAAAACTAAAATGATATCAGATGTAGTCTAGGATTTCAGTTCAGCAAGATTATCTTTTTTGTAATTGCTGTGAAAAAAAAATATTTTTGCTAAAAGCTTTGAGGGGAAGTTAAAGTGTTTTTAAAGCTATGTTGTAAGCAGAAAGTTCTTCTGATGCCAAGTAATTATAAAGCCCCATAAGTTTACCTTCCTGCTTTGGTAAAGTTGTATGCTGAATAGAATTCTACTGACATTAAAGGCTGTAGACCTTGTGATAATCAAGGTCTGCTGTTAATAAGGATATTTTTCAACAAAGCACTCCCCTTGCCTCTCCTAAACCAACTATATATACCAGTGAGTAAGCAAATAATAAATGAGGGGAAATTACTCTCTCTAGGATTCCAGCCAAAGAAGAAAGAATTAGAATAGGACCACGTTACAACCTTTCTGAAGGAAGGGCCCTACCTGTTAACCACCAGGGGCTGCAAACATCTCAAAGAGAGAGACCATCATCTGGTATATGCCTCCTGAAGGAAATTCCCCTACACTCTGAAGTAATCTCAGCCTATCCACTTCTCCCCCCAAAAACTGAACCTGAATCTGAACAAGCCTTTACATCTAGCACAATCTTTACAGGAAGTACAAGGAAGAGTAGAACATGTAATATGATGCCATGAAAATGCAGTTAGCAAAATCCATCCATGGAACACTCTGCAAGATAAACAACTCAGTTTCTTCAACAAATAAATTACAGAGAATAAAAAAGAGAAATAGACTCATTACAAGGTATACCCTTACTTGCATCCTGATTCATTCAAACCAACTAAAAAATAATGTTACATGTATAGGATTATTGATAATCAACCAAGTATTTTATTATAGTTAAGCGACCATTATTACTTCTTGTAGAGGTACTAATACTATTTTGTTTATAAGAGACAGAATTCTTATCTTTTAGAGACACGAGCTGAAATATTTACTGATTTTTTATTAAAATCTAGCTTCATTTGACCAAACACATATTGGAGGAGATTACTTCCAGGAATTTTCCCTGAGTGTTCCTCCCCACCCTCTCCCCCCTGAGGCTCCTTCTATCACATCTCGGTGATACCTTGTGCATATCTCTATCATTGCCCCTAGGATTGCATAGTAACCTCTTCATGGATCTTTGCCACCAGTCCAAGCACGCAATAAATCACATTGTAATTGACTCAGTATTCCTAGTGCCTAGCATGTGGTGAATCAACAAATGACTGAATGAAGGAATGGTTCACTAAAACCATTATTACTGGAACAGATTCCCTGGTGGCTCAGCAGTAAAGCAGTCAGTTGCCAATGCAGGAGATGAAGATTCGATCTCTGGGTCGGGAAAACCCTTGGAGAAGGAAAAGGTATCCCACTCCAGTATTCTTGCCGGGGAAATCCCATGGACAGAGGAGCCTGGCGAGCTACAGTCCATGGGGTTGCACAGTCAGACATGGCTTAGCAATTAAACAGCAGCAACAAATACATGTATATAGAAGCCATGAAGGGTTTTTCCCCTTCCTTTCCATTTTATTCAGGTGTAATTGACAAACAAAACTGTAAGATATTTAACACACAATGATGATTTGCTACAACCATTGAGTTTTGTACTCTCCTATACAGATATTAAAGGGTCTATGACTCATAAGCTACACATCTATTACCCCAACTTTCATGCTGTTTTATCCATGTCTTCCTCCAAAGAGACAATGATTAAAACAACAGCTAACTTTTATGACCCTATTCCTGAACAAGCCTTTACATCTAGCACAATCTTTACAGGAAGTACAAGGAAGAGTAGAACATGTAATATGATGCCATGAAAATGCAGTTAGCAAAATCCATCCATGGAACACTCTGCAAGATAAACAACTCAGTTTCTTCAACAAATAAATTACAGAGAATAAAAAAGAGAAATAGACTCATTACAAGGTATACCCTTACTTGCATCCTGATTCATTCAAACCAACTAAAAAATAATGTTACATGTATAGGATTATTGATAATCAACCAAGTATTTTATTATAGTTAAGCGACCATTATTACTTCTTGTAGAGGTACTAATACTATTTTGTTTATAAGAGACAGAATTCTTATCTTTTAGAGACACGAGCTGAAATATTTACTGATTTTTTATTAAAATCTAGCTTCATTTGACCAAACACATATTGGAGGAGATTACTTCCAGGAATTTTCCCTGAGTGTTCCTCCCCACCCTCTCCCCCCTGAGGCTCCTTCTATCACATCTCGGTGATACCTTGTGCATATCTCTATCATTGCCCCTAGGATTGCATAGTAACCTCTTCATGGATCTTTGCCACCAGACCAAGCACCGCAATAAATCACATTGTAATTGACTCAGTATTCCTAGTGCCTAGCATGTGGTGAATCAACAAATGACTGAATGAAGGAATGGTTCACTAAAACCATTATTACTGGAACAGATTCCCTGGTGGCTCAGCAGTAAAGCAGTCAGTTGCCAATGCAGGAGATGAAGATTCGATCTCTGGGTCGGGAAAACCCTTGGAGAAGGAAAAGGTATCCCACTCCAGTATTCTTGCCGGGGAAATCCCATGGACAGAGGAGCCTGGCGAGCTACAGTCCATGGGGTTGCACAGTCAGACATGGCTTAGCAATTAAACAGCAGC
Organism: Tragulus kanchil; assembly: GCA_022376925.1. Lineage (NCBI taxonomy): Eukaryota > Metazoa > Chordata > Mammalia > Artiodactyla > Tragulidae > Tragulus > Tragulus kanchil. Next base: position 151,089,978 of record JAIOJX010000004.1, read on the forward strand.
AACAAATACATGTATATAGAAGCCATGAAGGGTTTTTCCCCTTCCTTTCCATTTTATTCAGGTGTAATTGACAAACAAAACTGTAAGATATTTAACACACAATGATGATTTGCTACAACCATTGAGTTTTGTACTCTCCTATACAGATATTAAAGGGTCTATGACTCATAAGCTACACATCTATTACCCCAACTTTCATGCTGTTTTATCCATGTCTTCCTCCAAAGAGACAATGATTAAAACAACAGCTAACTTTTATGACCCTATTCCTACATGCCAGGCTCTGCTCCAAGCACTTTTGTTGTGACTGTTCAATCACTAATGAGTGGCAGTGAAAGTTGTTCAGTCATGCCTGACTCTTTGTGACCTCATGGACAGTAGCCGGTCAGGCTCCTCTGTCCATGGAATCCTTCAGGCAAGAATTCTGGGATAGCTTGTCCCTTCTCCAGAGGATCTTCCTGACCCTGGAATTGAACTGGGGTCTCCTGCATTTCAGGCAGATTCTCTACTAGGTGAGCTGTTGGGTTCAATCACTAATTCATATCCAACTTTTTCAACCCCATGGACTGTAGCATGTCAAGGCTCCTCTGTCCTCTACTACCTCCCAGAGTTTGCTCAAATTTATGTCCATTGAGTTGGTGACTCTATCTAACTACCCCATCCTCTGTCAGCCCCTTCTTTTTTTAACTTCAATCATTTCCCAGAATCTTTTCCAGTGAGTTGGTCCTTTGCATCAGGTGGCCAAATGGCAGGAGTTTGAGCTTCAGCATCAGTCCTTCCAATGAATATTCAGGGTTGATTTATTTTAGGATTGACTGATTTGATCTTTTTGCTGTCCTAGAGACTCTCAAGTCTCCAGCACTACAATTTGAGAGCATCAGGGTTTTGGCACTCAGCCTTCTTTATGACCCAGTTCTCACATTCACACCTGACTACTGGAAAAACCATAGTTTTGACTATACAGACCTTCGTTGGCAAAGTAATGTCTCTGCTTTTTAATACTTTGTCTAGGTTTGTCATAACTTTCCTTCTAAGGAGCAAGGGCCTTTTAATTTCATGGCTACATTCACCATCTACAGTGATTTTTGAAGTCAAGAAAATGAAATCTGCCATTGTTTCCGCTTTTTCCCATTCACCATGACAAGGCTGTGATCCACAAAGGGGTCTGAGCACATCACAGGTTTTAAGTCACATTTCACAGCAACCTCTGATATAAGATAGACTGCAATTATCCTCCTTTTAGGGATGACAAACACAGGGAACACATGGGCAAGTGTGCCAAGGTCTCATCTTGTAAGAGGCAGACCTAAGATTCATGTCAGGAAGTCTGGCTCCAGAATATCTTTGCTTGACTACACTCAATAGCATCCTTAAGATGACCAGATTCCTGCTAACCAAGTACCATGACTTGACAGAAAACAGCAGCTCTTAGCCATGGCAGTTCCAAGCACCTGATTCATAAATTATTACTTTATCTTAAAGAGAAAACACTCAGGAATAAGTGCAACCTCAGGAAGATAAATAATTAGAATATCATCAGAAGAGGAATTTCACTTTCTTCAGCTATTTTGTTGAGCCGATCAACTGGCCTCACACTTGAGTCCAGATATTTTGTCCAGCTGGTGAAAGAGTGTCTTTGCTAAGAATGAGATCAGAAGCAGCGCTGGCCCCATTTGTAAGACATCCATCATCTGGCTGGGATCAAAAACAGATTCCCGATTTAGCTCTTTCCTCTCCAACTCTTGCCCCCATCAGGGTTTGCCTCCTAGTTTGGAAGAATATCACAGTTAATCAAGGTTACAAAAACACTGAACATTCCTCCCTCATTGGAGGAATTTGGGGTTGGTCAAAACCATTGTGGAACAAAATATCTAAGATAGAATGGGCTAGAATTGACTTGACCTCCTTTTTTTCTTCCCAAGGAAGAAAGAGTCTAACTGACTACAGGATTCTTGGCTCAGCCATTACTCAAGCCACAAATACTCCAGTTATCCAGTGAGTCAGCGGCCTTCACCACACTTTAAATAAAGGCCTTCTATCATGATCATTTTCACATGTGTTTTACTCCTAATTGTGTACCCTATAAATGCTAGATGACTGAAATGTCTTTCCCCATCTCTTTCTGTGGAGATAATATTAATTAATACGAATATGCTTTTAAGTTGATTTTCCTCGAAAGGCCTTTTAATTTCATGGCTACATTCACCATCTACAGTGATTTTTGAAGTCAAGAAAATGAAATCTGCCATTGTTTCCGCTTTTCCCATTCACCATGACAAGGCTGTGATCCACAAAGGGGTCTGAGCACATCACAGGTTTTAAGTCACATTTCACAGCAACCTCTGATATAAGATAGACTGCAATTATCCTCCTTTTAGGGATGACAAACACAGGGAACACATGGGCAAGTGTGCCAAGGTCTCATCTTGTAAGAGGCAGACCTAAGATTCATGTCAGGAAGTCTGGCTCCAGAATATCTTTGCTTGACTACACTCAATAGCATCCTTAAGATGACCAGATTCCTGCTAACCAAGTACCATGACTTGACAGAAAACAGCAGCTCTTAGCCATGGCAGTTCCAAGCACCTGATTCATAAATTATTACTTTACCTTAAAGAGAAAACACTCAGGAATAAGTGCAACCTCAGGAAGATAAATAATTAGAATATCATCAGAAGAGGAATTTCACTTTCTTCAGCTATTTTGTTGAGCCGATCAACTGGCCTCACACTTGAGTCCAGATATTTTGTCCAGCTGGTGAAAGAGTGTCTTTGCTAAGAATGAGATCAGAAGCAGCGCTGGCCCCATTTGTAAGACATCCATCATCTGGCTGGGATCAAAAACAGATTCCCGATTTAGCTCTTTCCTCTCCAACTCTTGCCCCCATCAGGGTTTGCCTCCTAGTTTGGAAGAATATCACAGTTAATCAAGGTTACAAAAACACTGAACATTCCTCCCTCATTGGAGGAATTTGGGGTTGGTCAAAACCATTGTGGAACAAAATATCTAAGATAGAATGGGCTAGAATTGACTTGACCTCCTTTTTTTCTTCCCAAGGAAGAAAGAGTCTAACTGACTACAGGATTCTTGGCTCAGCCATTACTCAAGCCACAAATACTCCAGTTATCCAGTGAGTCAGCGGCCTTCACCACACTTTAAATAAAGGCCTTCTATCATGATCATTTTCACATGTGTTTTACTCCTAATTGTGTACCCTATAAATGCTAGATGACTGAAATGTCTTTCCCCATCTCTTTCTGTGGAGATAATATTAATTAATACGAATACCCTAACTGTAATTTCAGGGGACTAACGCCTGTTCTCTGGTAAGACTCAAACAACAAAAGTTCTACTTAATTCAATGGCAACTTCCTATAGTCAATTCTAAAATTACTCTTTTTCTTTCTTTCACCTGTATTTCTTGTGGTAAAATGTCCATACATAAAATGTGCCATTTTAGCTGCTTATAACTGAGCAGTTCCGTGGTGCTGATACAGTCCCCTCGTTGTGCAACCATCACCAGCCTCCATCTCTGGAAATGTTTTTATCTTCCCAGAGGAGACTCTGTTCCAGTGAAATGCCAGCTCCCCACGCCCTGCACCATCCCTGGCAATCACCATCCTGCTTTCTGTCTCCAGGTATTTGTCCTTCGCTTTTTTCATGGTTTCAACAGATGTGCAATCAGTTTAAGAATAGTGAGTCACTAAAACAAGGAAGCCTATATTATTTTTTACTTAATTTTCTATTTGATGTTCAGTGATTAAATTTATAAATACTGATTCCTATTTGGTGTAAGTCTGCTTGCACACATAACTGCAAGATGCATTTTTAAGGTGTTCTTTTAAAGTTTTATACAAAATTTTTATATTTAAATTTATTTTATTAAAATTATTCATTTATGGGCTTCCTTGGTGGTCCAGTGGGTAAAGAGTCCGCCTTGAACTTCAAGGGACACTGGTTCAATTCCCTGGAGGATCCCACATGCCGCAGAGCAGCTGGACTAGTATGTCCAATTATGAGCCAGTGCTCTGGAGCGCACGCGCCCAGAGCCAGTGCTCTGCAACGAGAGAGGCCACTGCAATGGGAGGCCCACACAGGCCAAAGAATAAAGACGGATGAAAATAAATAAATAAACCAATAAAAGCGGCCAAAATTTTTTTAAAAGTTTAAAAAATTATTCATTTACTAATAAACTAAATTTTTAAATAAAGTGTATTAATTTTACTAATTGTATTTAATTTTAATATAATTTTTATGTTTGATTTTTAAATAAATGTTTGTCTTCAGTTATTTTTCTTGCACTGGGTGTTTGTTGCTACGCGCAGGCTTTTTCTAGTTGCAGTGAGTGAGGACGGCTCTCTAGTTGTGGTGCGTGGGTTTCTCACTGTGGTGGTTTCTCTTGTTGTGGAGACAGCTTCAAGGCTCAGGAGCTGCAGCAGTCACGGCACAGGGGCTCCGTAGTTGCAGCTCCTGAGTTCAAGAACACAGGTTCAACAGTTATAGCTCATGAGCTTAGTTGCTCCGCTGCATGTGGTGTCTTCCCAGACCAGGGATCAGTCCCGTGCCCCTGCACTGGCAGGCAAATTCCTATCCACCAGGGAAGTCCTATGGTTCTTAATATAATCAAGTATCGGACAGGAAAAAGGAAGGCGTTCTACTTAAAAGTGTGCTAGGGAAACAAATTACACTACAGGTTTACCAAAGACTTTAAGTGATGTGTATTTTAAAGACATCTCTCTCCATGGACACAGTTAAGCCACGGATTTTCTGGTAGTTCCCTAGCAGTGAAGCGGTGAGGCCTCCATGCTTCCCCTGCCACAGGCCTGGGTTCCCTACCTGGTCAGGGAACCAAGATCCCACAAGTCCCGAGGCCAAAAGAGCATAGGATTTTCTAAGTTTGAGGCAGTTTATTTCTCGTGAAAAAGCTTGACCCACTTACTTATCAAGTTTTCAAATGAATAACATTATCCCTTTCTCACATCTTTGAACTAATACATCAAAAAAAAAAAAAACAGGCAAAAGGGAAGAATCAGTGAAAACTAAGGCAGACAGAAATGAGCAACCAGTAAAACAGCTTCTCAGGGCCCGAGGGCAGATGGTGAGGCAGGAAATAACAACTGCTCTGTGTTGAAGGCCAAGGCCAAGTGAGCAGAAGGCAGCGGCGGGTTTCGAAGACAGAGGGGCGGGTCCCCAAGTCCAGCGCAGGTGAAGCCGTGTCCACGTTACATGTGTGACTTTGGGTCTGAAGAGTGAGTTCCCTGAGCATTACTCTGTTCTTATACATACAGGGTGTAAAAGAGTTTGGATAGTAATCCCAAATCCTTCAACTCCGTAATAAGGTAGAAAGGTGGCAGGGACCTAGTGAGGAACAGGAATGATGGTTCTTCAATCAGTTTTCAAGGGTCTAAAATTTTTTTTAATTGTTATTGAAATATAGTTGCTTTGTAATGTTGTGTTTGTTTCAGGTGCACAGCAAAGTGGTTCAGTGATACATATATTAATACATATCTATTATTTTAAAGATTCTCTTACATTACAGATTATTACAGATATGAGTATAGGTCCCTGTGTATACAGTAGGTTTTTGTTGATGATATATTTTCTGTGTATTAGTGTGTGTATGTCAGTTCCAAACTCCTAATCCGTCCCTTCCCTTTCCCCTTTGGTAACCATAAATTTGTTTCCTTTGTCTGTGAGTTCATTCCTGTTTTGTAAATAAGCTTATTTGTATCATTTTCTTATGATGGTGGCTCAGACCATAAATAATCTGCCTGTAATGGAGGAAACCCCAGATGTGGTCCCTGGACTGGGAATATTTCCCTGGAGAAAGAAAATGGGTGCCCACTCCAGTGTTCTTGCCTAGAGAATTCCATGAACAGAGGAGCCTGGAGGGCCCCAGTGCACAGGGTCGCAAAGACTCAGACACGACTGAGCCGACTTCCACTTTCACTTGTCTTTCTCTGTCTGACTTCAATTAGTATGATCATCTCTAGGTCCATCCATGTTGCTGCAAATGGCATTAATCCATCCTTTTTATGGCTGAGTAATATTCCATTATGGATCTATACCACATTCAAGGATCTAATTTAATAAAGTGCCTTTTATTATTACTCATATCTTATTTTAGAAAATGTCTCTCATCGCCAAGTATCATTGGCATGATACTACACATACTCTGAAGATATTTAAATAACTTTCCTATGCATTGTGTTTTATTAAACTTATGTGGGTGTGTGTTCTCAATCACTTCAGTCAGTCAGACTCTTTGCAACCTCATGGATTGTACCACCAGGTTCCTCTGTCCATGGGATTTTCCTGGCAAGAATACTGGAGTAGGGCTTCCCCTGGTGGTCCAGTGGGTAAGGACACCGCCTTGCAGTGCAAGGGGCGCCGGTTCGAGCCCTAGCCTGGGAAGATCCCACGTGCCGCGGAGCGGCTGGACTGATGTGTCCAATTACCGAGCCAGAGCTCTGGGGCGCATGCGCCCAGAGCCGGCGCTCTGCGACAACAGACGCCACCGCGATGGGAGGCCCACAGGAGCCAAAGAACAAAGACGGATGAAAATAGAGAAATGAAAGACCAATAGAAGCGGCCCGCCTGCTCCCTTCCCTCCCCAACCCGACCCCCGCCCTAAATAAATAAATAAAATCTTTAAAAAAAAAAAAGAATACTGGAGTAAATTGCCATTTCCTTCTCCAGGGGATCTTCCCAGCCCAGGGATCGAACCTGCATCTCCTGGCACTGCAAGCAGCTTCTTTACCCACTGAGCCACCTGGGAAGCCCACACATATATATATTACCTTAAATGTGACGTGGTATGTGTGGTTATCAGTGGAGACAGAGACCTAACGAGTGGATTAACAAATGAACCACTGATTTTGAATGTTGCTCCCCTGATAGGCAAAAAAAAAAAAAAAATGAACAAAAGGGACTTTTGCCTTCATGAAATTATCCTAGGATATGAGGCCAAATAGCCCCACCGTTCCTTCAGTTTAGTCCTGAGAACATTCTTGATGGGGTAATAACCCCAGGAAATTTTCCAGGAGAACAGTCTCTGCTCACCATTCGACATGCTAATTATCCTTCCAGGGAGCAGGGTTTTGTCCTGAGGTTTCTATGGACTTCAATTAGTATGATCATCTCTAGGTCCATCCATGTTGCTGCAAATGGCATTAATCCATCCTTTTTATGGCTGAGTAATATTCCATTATGGATCTATACCACATTCAAGGATCTAATTTAATAAAGTGCCTTTTATTATTACTCATATCTTATTTTAGAAAATGTCTCTCATCGCCAAGTATCATTGGCATGATACTACACATACTCTGAAGATATTTAAATAACTTTCCTATGCATTGTGTTTTATTAAACTTATGTGGGTGTGTGTTCTCAATCACTTCAGTCAGTCAGACTCTTTGCAACCTCATGGATTGTACCACCAGGTTCCTCTGTCCATGGGATTTTCCTGGCAAGAATACTGGAGTAGGGCTTCCCCTGGTGGTCCAGTGGGTAAGGACACCGCCTTGCAGTGCAAGGGGCGCCGGTTCGAGCCCTAGCCTGGGAAGATCCCACGTGCCGCGGAGCGGCTGGACTGATGTGTCCAATTACCGAGCCAGAGCTCTGGGGCGCATGCGCCCAGAGCCGGCGCTCTGCGACAACAGACGCCACCGCGATGGGAGGCCCACAGGAGCCAAAGAACAAAGACGGATGAAAATAGAGAAATGAAAGACCAATAGAAGCGGCCCGCCTGCTCCCTTCCCTCCCCAACCCGACCCCCGCCCTAAATAAATAAATAAAATCTTTAAAAAAAAAAAAGAATACTGGAGTAAATTGCCATTTCCTTCTCCAGGGGATCTTCCCAGCCCAGGGATCGAACCTGCATCTCCTGGCACTGCAAGCAGCTTCTTTACCCACTGAGCCACCTGGGAAGCCCACACATATATATATTACCTTAAATGTGACGTGGTATGTGTGGTTATCAGTGGAGACAGAGACCTAACGAGTGGATTAACAAATGAACCACTGATTTTGAATGTTGCTCCCCTGATAGGCAAAAAAAAAAAAAAATGAACAAAAGGGACTTTTGCCTTCATGAAATTATCCTAGGATATGAGGCCAAATAGCCCCACCGTTCCTTCAGTTTAGTCCTGAGAACATTCTTGATGGGGTAATAACCCCAGGAAATTTTCCAGGAGAACAGTCTCTGCTCACCATTCGACATGCTAATTATCCTTCCAGGGAGCAGGGTTTTGTCCTGAGGTTTCTACACCTAGATATCAGTCACTTGCCTCTAAGAAAACAGTCATCTTTTCCTTCCTGCTGCATGCTAACTCCTTTGACACCAGGCACTTCTGTCCACAAGATTCTCCAGGCAACAATACTAGAGTAGGTTGCCATGCCCTCCTACAAGGGATCTTCTCAATCCAGGGATCGGACCTTCATCTCTTGCATTGCAGGGAGATTCTTTACCACTGCACTACCAGGGAAGCCCTGTTTTCTTCTTGTGCAGGCCTAAACTGTGTTGAATTGTTTTGCTAGAGGCTCTCAACAAGTCTAAAGACAATCGTATTTGTGGTGCAAATGTATTCCCTGAAGGCAGAGAGAGATTTTACAGAGTTTTCAAACTCCTTTCCATGACCACCTCCAAAAGCCACTGGTCTTGAAAAGTGATCAAAATCCCAAACAGTTTTATAGTAAATCTATCACCCAGAACCACGAGACACTTGCTGAGATAAAACAGAATCTTGAGAAGCGAAAAAACAAACTCACCCAGCAAACTAAAAAGATAAAAAGATATAGTGAGGAGGTGACATAGCCAAGAGCCCTTAATCTTTTTAGACAAAACAATCCTAAAGCTCCCTTCAAACATTTCCACTTTTCTTACAAGGACTGGACACAGCCAAGCTGTTTCTGTCGTCTGGAAGTGTTTTTTCCCTTGCTTATCCGGACGCCTCAATGTAACCACAAAGAGAGCACAGTATCTCAAGTAACAAATGTTGTTTCTCTGTTGGAGCCTGTTCTCTCTCCAGCTGAGAAGTTCATCATTTCCTAATTTAGTAGCTATTCTTTTTCAAGTTGCCGTAAACATCATCACAGACACAAACACACAGCGGCAGGTAGTGAGAACATCACTGCCAAAAATATCACAAGTACCCTGCTGGCAAACTTCCTTTCTCTGGCTTCCTTCGGTATTTCAGGGACACGTGAGCATTTGCCTTCCGCAAGACAAAGCACACTGCGGTCTTTCAGTGACTAGTCCCTCTGGCTTTCCCGCTCCAAAGACAGTTGCCTGTGGCTGGCCGGAGGCAGTAAGCCAGTGACCTGGACCTGCAACTGGTGAGGGGTGAGCATCCATTAGGGCAGAGAAGAGATCGTTTGTAAACGAAATCTGCTGGATTAAGTGCCTCGCTCAGCAAAATGTAATCGGAATCCAATTCACACAAAGATCAATTGTTACAATAGCTTATTGGCGAACAGAACCTTAACAGCTTTGGAACGGAGGAGAAAATAGGCCCTCTCTTCCTCTCAGCTCTTTGGCAGCCAGTGTCCTGAATTCTGGAGAAGATGGGGCACACCACGTCCTGGGTGTCGCTAAGCCCCCAGCCTGGGCTGCAAGACAAGAGAGGGGGTCTATAAGCAAGACATAGTACAAATTTTAAACCTTTTTAGATTTTGTTATTCCACTCACCTGAAGCTCCTTCATAAGAAGTGAAATAGAACTACTTTTAAAAAGTTCTCTTCATGTGTATCTCAGGACACAAATATAGCCAATTATGTTTTCACAGGTGACTCCATGGTAAAGAATCTGCCCTCCAATGCAGAAGCAAGAGATGCCAGTTTGATCCCTGAGTCAGGAAGATCCCCTGAACTGGCAAGTGGCAACCCACTCCAGTATTCTTGCCTGGGAAATCCCATGGACAGAGGAGCCTAGCCGGCTACAGTCCATGGGACCTAACTGAGCATGCACACACACACACACACATTTTAAAATCTGATTTCTGATCTTAACTATAAATTATTGGAAGTTAGGGAGTAAGATTAATTGGCCTACACAGTCCCTAGGTTGCTGAATCACTTGCACGTAGTTGGTTCTGAATTCATTTTTGTTTTGCTCTTTTAAACACACACACACACACACATTTGAACCTTTTTCTTTTCCACTTTGTTCATTGCCATCCATTTCTTTATCCTTCAGTTCTGCAGCCCTCTCCTACCTCTGTTTTCTTTCTTCCTCTTTGCAGAAATCAACTCATTTCTCCTCTTTCCAATTTTGACGTCATGGGTGTCTGTCTGCTAGCATTTACTCAAGCTTTCAGGGTAGGTCTTGAAATTACAATGGAACTAGAACTAGCAGGTGCTCGCTGAAGAAACTGACAAATAAATGAAACGGCCATTCCTTCCAGTATCTGTGTCTGCTCCAGAGACTCAACCTAGAAGAATGCGGGAGCAAAGCGAAAGAGAAATGGAGAGTGTTGGGAGATAAGACTTGACTAATGGGAAGAAGAGGGGACTAGCTTGTTGAAACCATTGACGAGCCATTTGCAGCTGCAGGAAATGAGCAAGCACATAAGAAAAAAATCCATGAAAGAGTAATGACAGAAAAAATAGTCAGAGGCCAAACAAAGGTTGCCAGCCTTCCAGGAAAAACCCATTCATAAATCGGAACACATGAGTGTCTCTCTGCTGAATGAAGGAGCCTCCCACCTGTACTACAAAGACCACAAGTATTGCCCTCAGACAGAAGGCAGAGGAGGGAACAGCCACGACATGCCACAGCTGAATGTAAAATTACTTCACCCCACCGAGAGGTCACCAGCATACTGGAGTCTCCCATATACATCTAACTATCAGAACAGATATCAAAATATTCTCCAACAGGGGACTCCCCTTGTGGTTCAGTGGTTAAAACTCCACACTTCCACCGCAACTAAGATCCTGCATGCCAAAGTCATCTCAAAAAAAAAAAAAAAAAAAAACTATAGTATGAATAGGGAACATGACTGACTCGCCAAAGCAGCAGCATTATATGCTGTGGAAGGCAGAACCTCTATTTCCTTTTCCTTTAGTTACCTCATTTTGACACAGTGAATTTCATTTCATCATGTGCCATCATGTCCTGGGCAATTCCATAAGTGAACACCAACATACTGAGGTATCAAAGATTATTTTTGTCAGTGTTGCTATGTTTCAGCACCACACCCCACATTAGTCATAAAGCTCAACAGAACACCCGTCTATGCCGAGGTGTGATGGGCAAAATTCAGTCCAGGAGGCTTTATTTCCCCTCCCATCTATGTTAGCGTCACTGTGGTTCAACTGCCAGTGAGATGATTTTCCTCATCCATACTTCACAAGAGGCCCAGAGGGCAGAAATGGAAAAGGGAAGAGGAAAGGGAAAGAAATATCACATATCTCCATTTTTTAAGTGAAGAGACAAATGAGAAAATAAATAACATAAAGTTCTGTGTGAGATTCAGTAATATACTTTCTTCTTGGTAACTAAAAATAAAAAAATCAGTAACCATAGTAACCATATGGCATTTTCCCTACTTTTTAAAAAAATTTTTAATGATTTACTCTTCTGTCCTAAGACTTTGAACCATGGGTTCCATGCAATTTCTTAATTTTTTTTTCTGTTTTTTTTTTTTTCCTTTAAATTTCCTAACCTAACTTAAATCATATCAGATTCACAGGTTTTCAGATGATGATATAACTTCCAAAAAGCAGGCTTCCATAGAAGAAATACAATTATATCCATTGCATTGACTCTTGACTGCTCTTCCGTGTCCTAAAGAGTTTAAACTCAATCTCAAAAGAAAATGAAATACTCCCCAGAGCTGATCCTACAGTTTTATTGGCAGTTAACTCATACTTTCTAAAAACGAAGCTTTCAAAGAAAAACAAAATATATCAATGCCAAATCCTGTGGCTTTATTTAAGATAATTCTATTTTAGGCCAGATGAAGCCCACTCATGGATCATTTTCTCCTCTCAAAATATGAAACCATTTTATAACAATTTACTAGTTTAGCCTTATGAGTCTGTTTTGAAGGTGGAAAAAAACTGTTTACAGAAGGGCAAAATATTAGTTTTCTGTTTTCTCCCTTCTTTGTATCCTCCTTTCTTTCTTTCTTTTTTTTTAAACATTTATTTTTTTTATTTATTTATCTTTTTTGGTGGGGCGGGAGAGAGGGGGACGGGCAGGCCACTTCTATTGGTCTTTCATTTCTCCATTTTTTTTTTTCATCCATAAGTGAACACCAACATACTGAGGTATCAAAGATTATTTTTGTCAGTGTTGCTATGTTTCAGCACCACACCCCACATTAGTCATAAAGCTCAACAGAACACCCGTCTATGCCGAGGTGTGATGGGCAAAATTCAGTCCAGGAGGCTTTATTTCCCCTCCCATCTATGTTAGCGTCACTGTGGTTCAACTGCCAGTGAGATGATTTTCCTCATCCATACTTCACAAGAGGCCCAGAGGGCAGAAATGGAAAAGGGAAGAGGAAAGGGAAAGAAATATCACATATCTCCATTTTTTAAGTGAAGAGACAAATGAGAAAATAAATAACATAAAGTTCTGTGTGAGATTCAGTAATATACTTTCTTCTTGGTAACTAAAAATAAAAAAATCAGTAACCATAGTAACCATATGGCATTTTCCCTACTTTTTAAAAAAATTTTTAATGATTTACTCTTCTGTCCTAAGACTTTGAACCATGGGTTCCATGCAATTTCTTAATTTATTTTTCTGTTTTTTTTTTTTCCTTTAAATTTCCTAACCTAACTTAAATCATATCAGATTCACAGGTTTTCAGATGATGATATAACTTCCAAAAAGCAGGCTTCCATAGAAGAAATACAATTATATCCATTGCATTGACTCTTGACTGCTCTTCCGTGTCCTAAAGAGTTTAAACTCAATCTCAAAAGAAAATGAAATACTCCCAGAGCTGATCCTACAGTTTTATTGGCAGTTAACTCATACTTTCTAAAAACGAAGCTTTCAAAGAAAAACAAAATATATCAATGCCAAATCCTGTGGCTTTATTTAAGATAATTCTATTTTAGGCCAGATGAAGCCCACTCATGGATCATTTTCTCTTCTCAAAATATGAAACCATTTTATAACAATTTACTAGTTTAGCCTTATGAGTCTGTTTTGAAGGTGGAAAAAAACTGTTTACAGAAGGGCAAAATATTAGTTTTCTGTTTTCTCCCTTCTTTGTATCCTCCTTTCTTTCTTTCTTTTTTTTTAAACATTTATTTTTTTTATTTATTTATCTTTTTTGGTGGGGCGGGAGAGAGGGGGACGGGCAGGCCACTTCTATTGGTCTTTCATTTCTCCATTTTCATCCGTCTTTGTTCTTTGGCTCCTGTGGGCCTCCCATCATGGTGGCCACTGTCGTTGCAGAGCGCCAGCTCTGGGCACATGCGCTCCAGAGCTCTGGCTCAGGAATTGGACACATCGATCCAGCCGCTCCGCAGCATGTGGGATCTTCCCAGGCCAGGGCTCGAACCGGCGCCCCGTGCACTGCAAGGCGGTGTCCTTACCCACTGGACCACCAGGGGAAGCCCTCCTTTCTTTCTTTTCTTTGTATGTTTGTAGTATTTTGGCTGTGCTGGGTCTCTGCTGCTGCAGGGGCGTTTCTCTCACAGCCGTGAGCAGGGGCTACTCTCTAGCCATGCTGGGGCTTCTCGTTTCAGTGGCTTTTCTTGTTACCGAGCACAGGCTCTTCACCGTGAGGCCTTCAGTAGGTGTGGCTCTCAGGTTCTGGGGCTCAGGGTCAATCGTGCTCAGTTGTGGCACACAGACTTGGCTGCTCCGTGTATCCAGGGTCTTCCCAGACAGGCAGGCAGATTCTCTACCACTGAGCCACCAGCAAAGCCCTCCTCCTTCCTTTTTTCCTTCCTCTCTATCCTTCCCTCCCCTCACCCCTCCATTCTGCCTCCCGTTCTACTGTCCTTTTGTCCCCCTTTATTTCTTGTGGTAAAGTAAAGATGACAGGTAGCCCCAAACAATGCAATATGTTGGAAAGAAGATGACAGATGAGCCTCATCCTTAGTCTTACAAGGAAACAGCCAAGCTGGCCTACACCTTGTCTTCACGGAGAAACGTGATCCAGAAGGTTTTCCATGAAAACCACTCTGACGAAGCGGGAGTCCTGGAGACCCTGGACTTGAAGGCTGAGGCTCCGTCCACTGGGTTCCTGCAAGACTCTCCTCCATCTGTAACTGTCCCCGTCTCAGTCTGCATTTGACAATTCAGGGCCTTTCTGACCCCTGTGACTCTCGTAGAGTTTATATTTTCTTGCAGCCTTTCAAGGCTTCCCGTTCCACTCTCCCCTCCTCAGTTAAATGCAGTATATCCAGCTGCAGAGGGAGTAAATCCTAAGAAAATAGATCCGTTCTCCCCTTACACCTTTTTTTTTCCTCGTTCCTCTACTTCCTGTCCTAAAGTAATTCCATTCATTCTTTCCATATTTCAGTGTGGTTAAAATTAAATGCTCTAATAAGAAGAGGAAGGGGAGGGAGTTGCTGTTCAGCAGGTAATAAGTATCCATTATGCAGGATGAAATCCTAGAGATTGAATGAATGACATTATGCATATAGTTAACAGTACTGCATAGCCATTCAACAATTTGTCAAGGGACTTATGGTCTCATGTTCTCACCACAGTTAAAAAGAGAGAGAGAAAAATTAATATGAAATGACCAAAACAAAGTTTCAAACAAACAACAAAAAAAGTTCCTCTAGTGAGATTTAATATGTTAAAAGCGCTTGGGAACCTTGGATAAAGGATCTAAGAGAAACAACAGATAGAAGAGGAAATGCAAGTCCATCTCATAAATTGTTTCAACATCCATGCTGGGAGATTATGAGCAGGCAGGAAACAAAAGGTCTCTATGAAGAATCTAAGAGATAAATTGTATCCCAATCTACAACTGCAGTGTGGTGACAAAGGGTTCTTTAAATATTTCTGATGGGAATGTGGTGAATCATGACTGACAAGAGGGGAAGGAGGATGGGAAAGGGCAGGAGGTCAGGTAAGTAAAGAGAGTGATGTCCTTGTCAGTGGTGAATACCTGCTTCACCTGTTCAATGAGGCTTTTGCTCTGTAAAATTGGGGAGTTAATTATCTTTTGCATAATTTGTGTTTCATCTCAACAGAATCTAGTTTGAAGTTTCTTATGCTTTGGTTACTTTCACATTCTAACCATTGTTTATTTATTCATTCATTCTTTCTTTTTTGGCCATCCCATGTGGCATGTGTGATTTTAGTTCCCAAACCAGAGATCAAAATCCATGCCTCCACAGTGGGAGTATGGTGTCTTAACCGCTGGACCACCAGGGAAGTCTCTTTGTGTGTATTTTTTTTTAAAGGTATGACATTATATGGGATTCTCATAAAGTTTGTTAAGAGACATTTCCATCCTCTGAAGTGTACAAAAGCTCTCACCAGTCATTGATCCAATCATTAGACAAGCTTTTAATTTGGAACCAAATACAGCTCCAGGCTCTGCACTGTGAGCTGAATTACGTTGTCAACAGATTCCTTTGTATAGAGACTGGGGCCCACTAAAATCCACACTTCGTGCCTTCTTTAAAACATCAGCGTTGTTCATCACTAACATTCTGAGGGAGCTAGCGCCCTGCCAGGCCTGCATTATCTCATTTCATCTTCACAAGTGCTCCGGGGAAAACGAGCCTCCATTACTCCACACTACAAAAGAGGAAATGGAGGTCCTGAACCACCAACTCATTGACCTAAGACCCCAGAGGAAGCTCCCCTGCTGTGTCCAGCAGCTGCCACTTACCTCTTTGCAGAAATAGATGAGAAAGGCCAGATCTCAGATCTTCAGGCCTCCAGTAAGGCACCAACAGTAGAATATATGTGTAAGGAATCCACTGGACCCCAACATACGCAGAACCCACTCTCTGATCCTGCTCCTACACGCTAATCCAGGGGTCAGCAAGCATTTCTGTGAAGAATTTCCTAGCAACATTTGAGTGTGTCCAAGCTCTAAGATCTCTGCCGTAGCTATTCGACCCTGTCCTTGTAGCTCCAAGTTGTCCACAGACAATATGGAAACAAATAGACATGGTTGGATTCCAGTACCTTTACTTTTTATTTATTATTATTTTTATTTTTTTCTACACCAGAAACATTTTTATTGGGGGATAGCCAATCAACAATTTTATGATAGTTTCAGGTGAACAGTGAAGCGGCCTGGCTATACATGTACATGAATCCATTCTCCCTCAAACCCCCTCCCACCCAGGTTGGTTCCAGTACCTTTACTTTTTTTTTTTTTAATTAATTTATTTATTTATTTTGGGTGGGGGTCGGGTTGGGGAGGGAGGGGAGCGGGCAGGTCACCTCTATTGGTCTTTTATTTCTCTATTTTCATCTGTCTTTGTTCCTTGGCCCGTGTGGGCCTCCCATCGCAGTGGCATCGGTCGTTGCAGAGAGCCGGCTCTGGGCTCATGCGCCCCAGAGCTCCGACTCGGTAATTGGACACATCAGTCCAGCCGCTCCGCAGCACGTGGGATCTTCCCAGGCCAGGGCTCGAACCGGCGCCCCTTGCACTGCAAGGCGGTGTCCTTACCCACTGGACCACCAGGGGAAGCCCCAGTACCTTTACTTTTAAAACACCCTGTGCACCTGAAATAATTCATCTTCTGCCTAGTTGTAATTTCCTACAGGGTTCTCCTTCAACATCAACATCCTTAGGTTTCTAAGCTGCCTGATATCAATGGCAAAAATATATTCATAAATCTCTTTGTTTGCGTGATGATTTTTCAGAGGTAGACTCGATAGTTCTCATCACATTCTCAAAGGTTCAAAAAAGATTAAATCTGAAGCCCTCAGTTCTAGTACTGAGGAGCCCACAGAGTCAGTTCTGTGGCCTATGGGGTCCCCCACGCTCTACTGAGTCTTTCACTTACTTTTCCCTTGGATTTGAGTTGACAGTACCTGGATCCCCAAACATTGTCCACAACTTTCAAGTGTCTGAGCCTTTGCAACTGCTTTTCAATCAATTAGACATGGACCTTTGATTTAATTTGATTCAATCCACAGACATCTCTTTCTGAAGCAGCTCCTCACAGCTGGGCAACGTGTCCTGGGTATAGAGAAATAAATCTTACGGTTGACTTAGTTAGAAAAGTGAACGTGCAGTTACCAGTTCAGAGTCAAAGGGCTGTGTGAACCTAAGGGTGCCCACCCCAGATGTGGAGGCTTCAGACGATGTTTCTTAAAGGAATTCCTGGTTAACGGGGACCTAAAGAATGCTAGGGACCTATATCTGGAGCCAGAAGTTTGTTGAACAAAGAAAGAGAGGGTGTGTGGAAGAGAAGATGCATGCAAACATTTGTAGCCAAAATACAGCCAAGTCGTCAGAACAGAGTACAGGATGAGAAGGGAAAGATTAAACCGGAGATATAAGAGGTGGGATCACAGAGCATCTTGAATTCAGATCAAGTGTTTGTATTTTTCTTAGAAAGACAATGAGAGGTCCTGTTGGGCCAGCAGCTTCTTCATAACTGGGAGCTGGTTAGAAATGGAATCAAGGTCCCAACACAGAATCACTGAATCAACATTTGCATTTCGCCGCTGGCCTGGGTGATTGTGTGCACACAGAAGTTTGAGAAGCTCTTCTTTAACCTGGGTGAACTCTGTTCCTTGTTTCTCTTGACAAGCTCTTACTTAGCCAGATTTCCCAAATGGCCCTCAGGTGACAACCTTTTGGACAGTTGCTTTGTAGTCCAACTCCTGGTCTTTCTCTGGACCTTCTTCTGTAGGTCTGAGTTGATATCAAGGACTCTTTTTTTGCCAGCAAGTGTTCCAGGATGATTCTCACTTCAGGAAAGTTTGAGACCACACGTGTCCTGATGCCCAACTCAGCAAAATTAATTACTTTCAGTTTCCCATGCTGCTTTCTCCTCACTTGTACCACAGCATTAATGGGCTGTTCTCTAATTATTTTTTATGTCCCTATTTTCCTTGGTAGACTCTGAGCCCTTCTCTTCTGGTTTGCTTTTATGCTGCTAGTTTCTGGCACAATGCCTTCAGCTCAGTCGCTGCCCAAGTGTGTCCACGAATAACAATGACTACTCATGACCTGTCCTCTGGGCAGACCAAAGATCAAATATGGCATTAAAAAAAAAGTAGTTTCAGTTTTAATGAGCAATGTATCAGTAGGATCTTGTTCTGAATATTCAAATCAAGGTCAGAAGAATGGTCTTGTGACCTGTTCAGACTGAAACTCTCCCTTACCCTAAAACTGAACATCTGGTCTCCTTGTTAACAGTGGCTGATCAGAGCAACCCAGCCTGCCTTCCTCCAGACCCTCCCCTTCCCAAAGCCATCGCACTCTGCAAAGGCCTTCATGCCACAGGCCTTTCAAGTTTTCTCATAACTGCATTTGACCATTTGACCTTCTGTGACAGCAAGCGCCTCTAGCCAACCACATGCTGCATGAAGAAGTTATTTTCTTTTATTTGGTCTAAATAGCCTTCTTAACCACTTGGCCTCATTTAAGGAATAACGAAGAAACTAATTCAATCGTTTTGTTGTGGTGGGGAGAGGCCGGGGGATATAAATGCTTTTAAAATACCCTCAGAATCCCTTATTCATTTTTTTTTTGTTTTTTTTTTTTAATTTTTTTTTTTGATCTTTTTTTGGGGGGGGGGGGGGGGGGGGGGAGGGAGATGGGCAGGCCACGTCTCTTGGTCTTTCATTTCTCTATTTTCATCCATCTTCGCTCTTTTGGCTCCTGTGGGCCTCCCATTGCGGTGGCCTCTGTTGTTGCAGAGTGCTGGCTCTGGGTGCATGCGCACCAGAGCTCCGGCTCAGTAATTGGACACATCAGTCCAGCTGCTCCACGGCACATGGGATCTTCCCAGGCCAGGGCTCGAACCGGCGCCCCTTGCACTGCAAGGCGGTGTCCTTACCCACTGAACCACCAGGGGAAGCCCCGTTATTCAGTTTTAAGTCATATATATATATATATATATATTATTTTTTCCTGGGTATATAAATAATAATATGTGTCCATTTTGCAAATTTGGGAAATAAAAAAAAATGTAGAGACTATAAATCTTACTGTCTAGAATGTGGCAGTTATGTTTTTATGAAGTGGATTTGGCTTCAAATAGTCACATTAGCATTTTTTCATGCATAAATCATATTGTCATCGAAGCCTCCTGTAGCTAGAATTCAATGCAGGTCCATGCAATGCCTTTGACACCTGCAATATAACTCTCTCCTAGCAGAAAAGGGACGTGAGGAACAGAGAGCCAAGACAACCTGAGGCTCCAAGGGAAGGGATGAGATGGGGAACTGAGCTCCCGTAAGGAATTCTGACTTTGGAAATGACATTGCCATGAGGATTTGTCATTCCAACATCTGGGGTTAAGAAAGAAGCAGAGAAAAAAAAGAGAGAGAGAGAAAAAAAGAAAGACAGAAGTAGAAACACCAGTAGGGCAGTATGAAAAAGCCAAGTCACTGCCAAATGCGGTTGCCCTTCAAAGAGAAAGTACTTCTTTGGAGCCTTTTTCAACCATGTTCCTCATTAATCAGCTCCAGCTCCCAATTTCTCAAATCTCTGAAACACACTGACTAGGTGAGTGAAGTGTCCTGACTGTTTAGTCTGACACAGAAGAAAGCTCACGAGATATGAATTACTTTAATTCGCCCATGGGAGAGCTAGTTTCTGACTGGCCAGCTGAAATCTCTTCTCCAACAGGATCCTAGGCAAAGAGCAGCATCTTCGTGGCAGCATGCAGGACCTGTTTAGCTGTGGCATGTGAACTCTTAGTTGCAGCATGTGGGGTCTAGTTCCCTTTGTGCGCGTGCGCGCGTATGGGGGTGTGTGTGTGTGTGTGTGTGCGCTTGCACACTCAGTCGTGACTGACTCTTGGTGACCCCGTGGACTGTAGCCAGCTAGGTTCCTCTCTCCGTTAGATTTCCCAGCCTTGGGAAATTCTTGATACTGGAATGGGTGGCCGTTTCTTCCTCCAGGGGATCTTCCCAACAAAGGGATCAAACCAGCATTTCTTACATGTCCTGGTTGGCAAGCAGGTTCTTTAACCACTGAATTACCTGGGAAGTCCCATGCTCATGTGTATTTGTGTGATACGTTATATTTAGTGAAAAAGGAAGCTCATCTGACTTGCCTGCCCATGTCTCGCCCCTCCCTGCTTCTCTCTTTCTTTAAAACAGGCTATCTGTCATTCATTTGGGTATGAGAATGCTGAGACAGTGGATAATGAAAGCCTGGGTCTCCAGGCCCTTTCATCTGTGTACTTATTTTCTGAAGTGCATTCCTTCTCAAAATCATGGTCAACTCCACCCTTCCTAAAATAACACCATGGCACTTCAAGCTCTACCTCGCCCTCCCCCATGACCCTAATTGCACGTAAAACCACTGTCATAGCATTTGAGAACAGGGGGCTGTCAGGGCTGGCTGCATAATTTACGGGGCTTGTGCAAAATGAAAATGCACGACCTTTTGTTCAGAAAGCAAGACAAAAAAGTGCCACTAAAAGCACTAAGATAAAATTCCAACATCTGGGGTTAAGAAAGAAGCAGAGAAAAAGAGAGAGAGAGAAAAGAAAGACAGAAGTAGAAACACCAGTAGGGCAGTATGAAAAAGCCAAGTCACTGCCAAATGCGGTTGCCCTTCAAAGAGAAAGTACTTCTTTGGAGCCTTTTTCAACCATGTTCCTCATTAATCAGCTCCAGCTCCCAATTTCTCAAATCTCTGAAACACACTGACTAGGTGAGTGAAGTGTCCTGACTGTTTAGTCTGACACAGAAGAAAGCTCACGAGATATGAATTACTTTAATTCGCCCATGGGAGAGCTAGTTTCTGACTGGCCAGCTGAAATCTCTTCTCCAACAGGATCCTAGGCAAAGAGCAGCATCTTCGTGGCAGCATGCAGGACCTGTTTAGCTGTGGCATGTGAACTCTTAGTTGCAGCATGTGGGGTCTAGTTCCCTTTGTGCGCGTGCGCGCGTATGGGGGTGTGTGTGTGTGTGTGTGTGCGCTTGCACACTCAGTCGTGACTGACTCTTGGTGACCCCGTGGACTGTAGCCAGCTAGGTTCCTCTCTCCGTTAGATTTCCCAGCCTTGGGAAATTCTTGATACTGGAATGGGTGGCCGTTTCTTCCTCCAGGGGATCTTCCCAACAAAGGGATCAAACCAGCATTTCTTACATGTCCTGGTTGGCAAGCAGGTTCTTTAACCACTGAATTACCTGGGAAGTCCCATGCTCATGTGTATTTGTGTGATACGTTATATTTAGTGAAAAAGGAAGCTCATCTGACTTGCCTGCCCATGTCTCGCCCCTCCCTGCTTCTCTCTTTCTTTAAAACAGGCTATCTGTCATTCATTTGGGTATGAGAATGCTGAGACAGTGGATAATGAAAGCCTGGGTCTCCAGGCCCTTTCATCTGTGTACTTATTTTCTGAAGTGCATTCCTTCTCAAAATCATGGTCAACTCCACCCTTCCTAAAATAACACCATGGCACTTCAAGCTCTACCTCGCCCTCCCCCATGACCCTAATTGCACGTAAAACCACTGTCATAGCATTTGAGAACAGGGGGCTGTCAGGGCTGGCTGCATAATTTACGGGGCTTGTGCAAAATGAAAATGCACGACCTTTTGTTCAGAAAGCAAGACAAAAAAGTGCCACTAAAAGCACTAAGATAAAAAGGTTTTTCTTTTCCGTGTTCTCTCTCTTGACTAGTGATAGTGTTTTTTCATTTACTATTTAATTCCACTGAAGTAAAGAAAAATTTTAAATCTGCATTATTAGCAGGAATTTCACTGTCCCTCTTTGATAGTGCAATGCTGACTTTAAATAAAATATCAAGCATTTGACTCATGTGCGGAATCACAGAATTCATACTGCATTGCTTATACATTTATCTCACATATTTCATTCTAACAAGGACAGTGGTAATGCTGCATGCCACTCACTGAGTCGTTTTAATTTCACCTCTTGCTACACACAGGTTTTACCACCACTTTCCGTCTTTGAATTAATGATGAGGAAGGAGGGGTTGAAAGGAAAAATAACCAGGCCCTGTCTCGTCTTTCCCTTTCCTTCTGTGTCATCACTCTGCACACATAGCTGGTGAATAAGAGAAATAACCTGAAAAGGAAAGGATAAGAGAGAGCTGCTGGGTGATTTGCTTCTGTTTTCAAAGCAAAATGGGCTTCCCGGGTGGCTCAGAGGGTAAAGAATCTGTCTGCCAATGCAGGAGACACAGGAGATGTGGGTTTGATCCCTGGGTCAGAAAGATGCCCTGGAAGAAGAAGTGGCAACCCACGACAGTATTTCTTGTCTAAAACATCCCATGGACAGAGGAGTCTGGTGGGCTCCAGTCCAAAGGCGTGCAAAGAGGGACATGACTGAGCATTATAACGAGACAAGATATGGAAACAATGCCATTGAAGCTGAATGGATGAAGAAGATGTGGTACATATATATAATGTGTATATATATATGAATAGTGGCATCTTTATATATTTATGAATATGACTCAGCCATGAGAAAGAAAGAAATCCTGCCATCTGCAATCACAAGGATGCATGTTGAGGGTACTCTACTAAGTGAAAGTAAGCCAAACGAAGACTACGGTACCACTTATATGTGAAAACTTTTTAACAGTTAAAAGTCAAGTTCTTAGAAACAGAGAGTAGAGAAGTGGTTGCATAGCATTTGAGAACAGGGGCTGTCAGGGCTGGCTGCATAATTTACGGGGCTTGTGCAAAATGAAAATGCACGACCTTTTGTTCAGAAAGCAAGACAAAAAAGTGCCACTAAAAGCACTAAGATAAAAAGGTTTTTCTTTTCCGTGTTCTCTCTCTTGACTAGTGATAGTGTTTTTTCATTTACTATTTAATTCCACTGAAGTAAAGAAAAATTTTAAATCTGCATTATTAGCAGGAATTTCACTGTCCCTCTTTGATAGTGCAATGCTGACTTTAAATAAAATATCAAGCATTTGACTCATGTGCGGAATCACAGAATTCATACTGCATTGCTTATACATTTATCTCACATATTTCATTCTAACAAGGACAGTGGTAATGCTGCATGCCACTCACTGAGTCGTTTTAATTTCACCTCTTGCTACACACAGGTTTTACCACCACTTTCCGTCTTTGAATTAATGATGAGGAAGGAGGGGTTGAAAGGAAAAATAACCAGGCCCTGTCTCGTCTTTCCCTTTCCTTCTGTGTCATCACTCTGCACACATAGCTGGTGAATAAGAGAAATAACCTGAAAAGGAAAGGATAAGAGAGAGCTGCTGGGTGATTTGCTTCTGTTTTCAAAGCAAAATGGGCTTCCCGGGTGGCTCAGAGGGTAAAGAATCTGTCTGCCAATGCAGGAGACACAGGAGATGTGGGTTTGATCCCTGGGTCAGAAAGATGCCCTGGAAGAAGAAGTGGCAACCCACGACAGTATTTCTTGTCTAAAACATCCCATGGACAGAGGAGTCTGGTGGGCTCCAGTCCAAAGGCGTGCAAAGAGGGACATGACTGAGCATTATAACGAGACAAGATATGGAAACAATGCCATTGAAGCTGAATGGATGAAGAAGATGTGGTACATATATATAATGTGTATATATATATGAATAGTGGCATCTTTATATATTTATGAATATGACTCAGCCATGAGAAAGAAAGAAATCCTGCCATCTGCAATCACAAGGATGCATGTTGAGGGTACTCTACTAAGTGAAAGTAAGCCAAACGAAGACTACACGGTACCACTTATATGTGAAAACTTTTTTAACAGTTAAAAAGTCAAGTTCTTAGAAACAGAGAGTAGAGAAGTGGTTGCTGGGGGTGGGAGGAAGAGGGAATTAGGGGGGTTGGTAAAGGGCACAGACTTTGAGCTACACGGTAGATTTTTCCCAAGGAACTGATGTAAAACATGGTGACCATCACCGATAACACTGGACTGTATATTGAAAGTTTGCTCTAAGAGTAGAACTCAAATGTTCTCACACACATGAGAAAAAGATGACTATGGGAGGTGATGGTGTGTAAATAAACTAAACAATGGGAATCCTTTCTATATCTACATAACAAATGATCTCGAGGTACACTTCAAGTATCTTATAATTTTGTCAATTATACCTCAGTAAAGATAAAAATTAGTAACAACATTCAAATAAATTATGAAAGTAAAATGAATGGGAGATAAAGATCCCAGCATCTAACCTGTTTGGTCAGTGCCTTTGTTTTTGTTTGCTTGTGGGTTTTTTGGCGTGTGGGCGGGGTGGGTTTCTTTTGAAGGAGTCAACGCCTTTTTTCTTTTTTAAAATTTTTACAGTTTTATTGTTCACAGACATGTATGTTCCCAGATCAGTCACATGCATATCCTTGGTCCCCTCCCCACTCCCAGGCCCCCCACTCCACCCCTCCAGGCTGTCGCACTGAGCCCTTGTAGGAACTCCTATTCCTGCAGGGCAATGCCAATAGCTATCTTTTTCATATATGATAGTATAGGTTTCCACGTTACTCCCTCTATGCCTCCCACCCACTGTTCATTCCCCACAATGTCCATATGTCTGTTCTCTAAGTCTGTTTTTCCTTCGGTTCACTGCGTGAGTCAACGCCTTTTGATTACAGTCACCTAACTTCAGGAGCTCATCTTCCATTCTGTTATTACTGCATCACTCTGCTTGCTCCCAGTTAAACTCCATCCTCTTAATTACAGAGGACATGAAACAAATCCAGGGACCTGGACTGGACATAAGCTTGGGGAGCCTGATTTTGATAGTTTACAGGATTTTCCTGGAAAGAGACCAACTGCCTAAAATCTACTAAGTGAAAGTAAGCCAAACGAAGACTACACGGTACCACTTATATGTGAAAACTTTTTTAACAGTTAAAAAGTCAAGTTCTTAGAAACAGAGAGTAGAGAAGTGGTTGCTGGGGGTGGGAGGAAGAGGGAATTAGGGGGGTTGGTAAAGGGCACAGACTTTGAGCTACACGGTAGATTTTTCCCAAGGAACTGATGTAAAACATGGTGACCATCACCGATAACACTGGACTGTATATTGAAAGTTTGCTCTAAGAGTAGAACTCAAATGTTCTCACACACATGAGAAAAAGATGACTATGGGAGGTGATGGTGTGTAAATAAACTAAACAATGGGAATCCTTTCTATATCTACATAACAAATGATCTCGAGGTACACTTCAAGTATCTTATAATTTTGTCAATTATACCTCAGTAAAGATAAAAATTAGTAACAACATTCAAATAAATTATGAAAGTAAAATGAATGGGAGATAAAGATCCCAGCATCTAACCTGTTTGGTCAGTGCCTTTGTTTTTGTTTGCTTGTGGGTTTTTTGGCGTGTGGGCGGGGTGGGTTTCTTTTGAAGGAGTCAACGCCTTTTTTCTTTTTTAAAATTTTTACAGTTTTATTGTTCACAGACATGTATGTTCCCAGATCAGTCACATGCATATCCTTGGTCCCCTCCCCACTCCCAGGCCCCCCACTCCACCCCTCCAGGCTGTCGCACTGAGCCCTTGTAGGAACTCCTATTCCTGCAGGGCAATGCCAATAGCTATCTTTTTCATATATGATAGTATAGGTTTCCACGTTACTCCCTCTATGCCTCCCACCCACTGTTCATTCCCCACAATGTCCATATGTCTGTTCTCTAAGTCTGTTTTTCCTTCGGTTCACTGCGTGAGTCAACGCCTTTTGATTACAGTCACCTAACTTCAGGAGCTCATCTTCCATTCTGTTATTACTGCATCACTCTGCTTGCTCCCAGTTAAACTCCATCCTCTTAATTACAGAGGACATGAAACAAATCCAGGGACCTGGACTGGACATAAGCTTGGGGAGCCTGATTTTGATAGTTTACAGGATTTTCCTGGAAAGAGACCAACTGCCTAAAATAGTACTTTCTTAACTCTGGAGCTTAGGTATATTTTTAAGAAGCTCATCAGGTAGTGTTGTCAGATAAGATACCAATATTGCATAGGATGCACTCCATTTGTTGTTTTTCTGAAATTTAATCCTATTTTTTCATCCTATGGTTGGATTTGCTAAGTCTGAAAAGCCTCCTCTTTAGAGATTTTGAGGCACAGGGGACACTTAAAAACTCCCAGGTTATCCCATGATGAAGCAGTTGTTAAGCCCTGAAAGCCTTTTGATGAGGGGGTATGACATTTTTGACAGTAATGTCTGTCAAATCCCAGAACCTTCTATACTCTCAATCATTCCTTCCTTGAAACGTTCCTTCCTCTGACTTCCACAAATCTTCCTGATTTCTTCCCCAACTCGAGGGCTCCTCTTCCTCAGCCCTCTCCAGGGGTGGATCCTGACTGTGTGGGACCCAGAGCTTATGCAACTTGGGGGCTTCACTTTATAAACAGTAACACACGTATAGCATGAGGCCAAAAGTAAGTATTAAGTAGAATGAATAAAGAAATAACCACAGGGCTTCCCTGGTGGTCCAGTGGGTAAGGGCACCGCCTTGCAGTGCAGGGGGCGCCGGGTCGATCCCTGGCCTGGGAAGATCCCACGTGCCGCGGAGCGGCTGGACCGATGTGTCCAATTCCCGAGCCAGAGCTCTGGAGCGCATGCGCCCACAGACGGTGCTCTGAGACAACAGAGGCCACCGCGATGGGAGGCCCACACAGGCTAAAGAACAAAGATGGATGAAAATAGATAAATGAAAGACCAATAGAAGTGGTCCACCCGTCCCCACCCCACCCCCCGACCCCAAAGAAGAGAAATAACCAGAAACTGCAAATCTTAAAAAGCTCATTTAATGAACTCATTTCTAGTCATGCTTTCCTTCATTTCTAATAGTGTTTTTCTATATTTTCGTCAGCACACTTCTTTATCACTTCTTCAAATGATAACTTGCTTTGCAATGACCTTTTCTATACAGAGAATGACCAAAATGTTAGTTGCTCACTCCCGTCCAATTCTCTGCAACCCCATGGACTGTAGCCCACTAGGCTCTTCTGTCCAGAGGATTCTCCTGGCTAGAACACTGGAGCGGGTAGCCATTTCCTTCTCCACAGGATCTTGCCAACCCAGGGATCAAACTCAGGTCTCCAGCATTGCAGGCGGATTCGTTACTGTCTGAGCCACCAGTGAAGCCATGCAGAGAATAAGAGTTAGCAATTCAGTGTTTCTCCAGAATGAGGAGTAGAATTTGCTTTTTATTACTGACGGTGTAGAAGGGTTTTCTCCGCTTGACAAAGAATAAATGGCAATCCAGTACATGTTTAGGATGAGGGGTATGACATTTTGACAGTAATGTCTGTCAAATCCCAGAACCTTCTATACTCTCAATCATTCCTTCCTTGAAACGTTCCTTCCTCTGACTTCCACAAATCTTCCTGATTTCTTCCCCAACTCGAGGGCTCCTCTTCCTCAGCCCTCTCCAGGGGTGGATCCTGACTGTGTGGGACCCAGAGCTTATGCAACTTGGGGGCTTCACTTTATAAACAGTAACACACGTATAGCATGAGGCCAAAAGTAAGTATTAAGTAGAATGAATAAAGAAATAACCACAGGGCTTCCCTGGTGGTCCAGTGGGTAAGGGCACCGCCTTGCAGTGCAGGGGGCGCCGGGTCGATCCCTGGCCTGGGAAGATCCCACGTGCCGCGGAGCGGCTGGACCGATGTGTCCAATTCCCGAGCCAGAGCTCTGGAGCGCATGCGCCCACAGACGGTGCTCTGAGACAACAGAGGCCACCGCGATGGGAGGCCCACACAGGCTAAAGAACAAAGATGGATGAAAATAGATAAATGAAAGACCAATAGAAGTGGTCCACCCGTCCCCACCCCACCCCCCGACCCCAAAGAAGAGAAATAACCAGAAAC
This sequence comes from Tragulus kanchil, assembly GCA_022376925.1. Taxonomy (NCBI): domain Eukaryota; kingdom Metazoa; phylum Chordata; class Mammalia; order Artiodactyla; family Tragulidae; genus Tragulus; species Tragulus kanchil. Next base: position 151,117,878 of record JAIOJX010000004.1, read on the forward strand.
TGCAAATCTTAAAAAGCTCATTTAATGAACTCATTTCTAGTCATGCTTTCCTTCATTTCTAATAGTGTTTTTCTATATTTTCGTCAGCACACTTCTTTATCACTTCTTCAAATGATAACTTGCTTTGCAATGACCTTTTCTATACAGAGAATGACCAAAATGTTAGTTGCTCACTCCCGTCCAATTCTCTGCAACCCCATGGACTGTAGCCCACTAGGCTCTTCTGTCCAGAGGATTCTCCTGGCTAGAACACTGGAGCGGGTAGCCATTTCCTTCTCCACAGGATCTTGCCAACCCAGGGATCAAACTCAGGTCTCCAGCATTGCAGGCGGATTCGTTACTGTCTGAGCCACCAGTGAAGCCATGCAGAGAATAAGAGTTAGCAATTCAGTGTTTCTCCAGAATGAGGAGTAGAATTTGCTTTTTATTACTGACGGTGTAGAAGGGTTTTTCTCCGCTTGACAAAGAATAAATGGCAATCCCATGTACATGTTTAGGATTGTTGGCAAGTTTGGGCAGACTTCGTTCAAGTTTCTTTTCCATATGAGCTGTGAGATTGGGAAAAGCTTTCCACAATCTCGCTTCATTTATTTCAAACTCAGTATTTCCTCTGCTTTTGATGCTTGACAGCATGGGATCATGGTCATGTCTTCATAAGACCTCTGGTTTCACATCCCCAGCTTCTATACCAGAAGAGTCAGTCCCTTATAAGGTAGGAGGATCCACTGAAGTGATTCCTGCACTCAGAGAGCTCATGTCCACTTAAAGACAAACAGAAAACCTTCCCCCACTACATACCCACAAACAGATACATCACATCTGTGATGGTTAACTGTGGGGGTCAACTTGGCTGGGCCATGGTACCCACATACTTGGCCAAACATTATTCGGGAGTTATTTGTGAAGGTGTGTTTTTGGATCAGGTTAACATTTAAATTGGTAGACTTTGAGTAAATACATTACTCTCCATAATGCGGGTGGGCCACTCCAACGCTGAAGGTCTTAGTAGAATAAAGACTTACCTCCCCTGAGCAGGAAGCAGTTCTGCCAGCAGAATGCCTTTGGACTCAGCCTGCAAGCCTTCCCTGGGTTTCCAGTGGTCAGCCCACCCTGAGGTTTGTGCATTTGCCAAACCTCCACAATCATGGGAGCCAATGCCTTAACATAAATCTCTCTATATATACACATGTGTGTATATATATACATATATGGGGTTTCCCAGGGAAAGAATCTGACTTCCAGTGCAGAAGACTCAAGTTTGATCCCTGGGGGAAGAAGATCCCCTGGAAAAGGAAATGGCTACCCACTCTAGTTTTCTTGCCTGGGAATTCCCATGGACAAAGGAGTCTGGTGGGTGACAGTCCATTGGTCGCAAAGAGTTGAACACAGCTGAAGCAACAAAGCACCAGCAGCAGCAGCAGCAGCGGAGGGAGGGAGGACCCTGGATCCCCTGACCAGCTCCAGACAGCTTCCTACCTTGTTTGAATGAGAGGCGAAACAAAAGCTCTGTCTTACAAAAGCCCTGATTATTGGGGTTTTCTGTTTTATCATGTGTACATGTATGACTAGTCTTCATCCATGAGAATCCCGAGTATGTTGAGATGAGAGTAAACTCTTAGCCAGAAGATTTGCCCTAAAAGGGCTCTGCTTGCTGTATGTGTTTAAAATGAACATTTTTTTTTTGGTGGGGGAGGGGTGGGGAGGGAAGGGAGCAGGCGGGCCACTTCTATTGGTCTATCATTTGTCCATTTTCATCCATCTTTGTTCTTTGGCCTGTGTGGGCCTCCCATCGTGGTGGCCTTTGTTGTCCCAGAGCACCGGTTCTGGGCACATGGGCTCCAGAGCTCTGGCTTGGTAATTGGACACATGGGTCCAGTCGCTCCGCGGCACGTGGGATCTTCCCAGGCCAGGGATTGACCCGGCGCCCCTTGCACTGCAAGGCGGTGTCCTTACCCACTGGACCACCAGGGAAGCCCCTGAAATGAACATTGTTCGTGGGTCTTCTGGGCACTGGGCTCATCTGTCAGATTGCTAGGGCTACCATAACACAGTTCCACAGACTGGATGACTTAACAGGAATGGATTTTCTCACAGTCCTGGAGACCAGCAGGCCAGGATCAAGATGGCAGCAGGATCAGTTGCTTCTGAGCCCTTTCTCCTTGGCTTGCATGTGGATGCCTTGTTGTGTCCTTACCTGGTCTGGCTTCTGTATTCCAGCATGCTACTGGTGTCTTCCTGTTGGTCCCAATTTCCTCTTCCTGTAAGAACAAAAGTCCCACTGAACTAGGGTCCACCTAACGGCCTCAGGGGCTTCTCAGGTGTCTCAGTGGTAAAGAATCCGCATGCCAATGTTGGGAAGATCCCCTGGAGGAGAGTATGGCCACCCACTCCAGTATTCTTGCCTGGAAAATCCCATGGAGAGAGGAGCTTGGGAGAGCCACAGTCCATGGGGTCACAGAGTCAGACACAACCAAGCATGCATACTAATGGCCTCATTTTAACCTAATCACCTCTTTAAAGCCCTGTCTCCAGATACAGTCACATTTCAAAGTCCTGGAGGCTAGGATTTCAAAATGGGAATGGGGGAGGGGCGGGGTGTTGTGTAATTCTGTCCATCACAGGTAGTACAAACTAAAAGTCTAAGTCAGAAATGGAGTTGCTTGTATTTATGAGTTCCCAAGAAATTTTCAATTTTTTATTTCATATCAAGGCTTTAATTAACAAATTTTCTTGTCAGTATCTTTGACAAGCGTTGGGAGCTCTCTAGGCTGAGCATTACTGAGGGCGTAGCCTTGGAGGAGTCATGTTTTGCGTGAGTCTCGGCTGTGACTCAAGGGAGCCTTGGGTCCCATCCTCTCAGGCATGGAGACACTTGCCATTGTGGTTTTTACCTTGTCTTTATTTGGACCTTTGTGGATTCCCTGTACCTTTTAAATTAAAAAAAAAAAAACACACACACACACACTTTGGTGTCAGGGAGGGTAGTAATTTTAAATTTATGGACAAGCTGCCAAGATGGTACAGACTGTTCCTTTTGTGTTAACATCCTATGTTACCTTGTACTTTTGTCAAAATGAAGAAACCAACGTTGGTATGTTATTATTAACTAAACTGTAGACTCTGTTTGCATTTCACTAGTTTTCCATAGGGTTTTTTTTTTTTCCCTGATCCAGGATACAACACATTAGTCCTTATGTCTCCTTAGCCAGCTTGGTCTGTGACAGCGTCTGTCTTTCCTTGTTTTTGATAACAATTTCAGGAGTTCTAGTTAAGTACTTGGTAGAATGCCTCTCAATTTGGACAGACATGAATTTTAAGGGATGTCCATGGTATTATCTGGAGAAGGGAAACGGCAACCCACTCCAGTATTCTGGCCCAGGAAATCTCATGGACAGAGGAGCCTGGCGGGCTCCGGTCAATGGTGTCACAAGAGTCGAACACAACTTAGCAACTAAACCACCACCATGGCATTGAACCCGCATAGTAAGGTGTTTGTGGTGAGAGGTGCTACCAATCCGATGTGGTGATGAAAGAGGCAGCCCCTGCCCTCTGATCACACGCATGTTTCTACACACTGCCCAATATCCTGCAGATAAATTCCTTTTCCCTTAAGTCTACCTGGGCTAGGTTTCTTGCTTAATTCAAAGAGCCCCATGACTGAGTCATCACCTATAATATATCTCCCGGTCACTGTTCTCACCACTGACCCCCACACCCCACCACAATACTTTCCCCAGCAATACCAAATTAATATATTTTTGATATATTGAGATTTCTGAGAAACTCTTCATGAGTTTCTCTGTTTGCACCATCCTCTGCGTTTATTCAGAAGCCTGTGCCCAGACCATGGGCATTTTGTTTCTTGCTGAATTTTACGTTCATTTGCAATTGCTCTGTTCTGGGGCAGTGATCAGTATGAGAGAGTGAAGGCAGAAGGCGTCTAAACAGAGCTCCGTCCCGAAGGCAAAGCAGCTGAAGACGGAGAAAGCTGTGGGGGATGGGAGTCACAGGGGTTCCAGGCCAGGTCAGGGCTGAACCTGCAGTGAAAACACAGCGGCCGCTACCCAGCCAGGTGGGACGTCAAGCTCCACATGCCCTGGCCCACTGCCAAGTGTAAGGTCAAGTGTGGATTGTGTCCTATTCATTGTCTGAAAAAAAGAGGAAAGGAAATGAACATTTTTGAGCACCACTACAAGTCAGGGGTTCCTTTATCTTAATCCATCCTGGGAATTAGGGGGTTTCCCAAGTGGCATTAGTGGTAAAGAACCTGCCTGCCAGTGCAGGTAGATGTAAGGGACACAGGTTTGATCCTTTGGTCAGGAAAATCCCCTGGGGAAAGGAAAAGCTACCCACGCCAATATTCTTACCTGGAGAATCCCATGGACGGGTGAGCCTGGTGGGCTGCATAGAGTCGGACATAGAATCAGACATGACTAAAGCAAATTAGCACACGCTTGTCATCCTCACACTAAACAAACTGCCACGTTCAAAGCTGTAGAGAGGTAAAGTCTCATTTTGAACTCAGTCCTGTCTTAACTTTGACGCTCACGGTCTTTCCAGGATAAGACAGCAAAACGAACTTAAACTTGGAGAGACCTCATCCAGCTGTGTGCTGCTGCTCTACGGTGGGAAATCGGGCCGTGGCTTGAATTCTGCGTCTCAATTTGCTCCTGCATAACATGGGCAGAAAGAAACCCCTCTTGCAAGTGCCCAGCGCAGACTAGCTCTCGCTGATCCCCTTAACCCTTCATGGTGATGGCAATGCTGGTAGTATCAGTGTCATGATGAGACTGGGCCAGGGTTAACGCACAAGTCCTGTGAGAACAACACTATCACTTCTTCGTTATCACCCTTCATTTATGCTAAAGTGACAGACATTCCTTCCAGTGCTTGCGATGCAACAGGAGATAAAAGACACACACCTCTGCTCTCAGGGAGTTGACATTCTAACAGAGGAAGACAGGCAACACTTAAACACAGTAAACAAGGAAACCAGGGATCAGAATATCTTTTTTATTTTATTTTATTTTTTTTTAAGTAAGACACTTTTTTTGGCAATTTCTATTGGTATTTCATTTATTTATTTCCATCCATGTTAGCTCTTTGGCCCGTGTGGGCCTCCCATTGCAGTGGTCTCTGTTGTCGCAGAGCACCGGCTCTGGGCGCATGCGCTCCAGAGCTCTGGCTCGGTCATTGGACACATCGGTCCAGCCGCTCCGCGGCACGTGGGATCTTCCCAGGCCAGGGATCGAACCGGCGCCCCTTGCACTGCAAGGCGGTGTCCTTACCCACTGGACCACCAGGGGAAGCCCTAGCATATCTTTTTGAAAGAACAAATATAAATAAGTATTTTAGGCTCTGTAGCCCAGTAGGTCTCTTGTTGACGTTCAGTCACTAAGTCTGACTCCTTGTGACCCCATGGACTGAAACACGCCAGATTTCCCTGTCCTTCACTGTCTCTAGGAGTTTGCTCACACTCGTGTTTATGGAGTCAGTAATGCTCTCTAGCCATCTCTTGGAATTACTAAACTCAGCGCAGTAGCAGTCATGGACAACCTTTCAGTCAATGGAAGAGAATCATATTAATGAAACTGAGTTTCAGAAACAGGTTTTGACCCATGGGCCATAATTTGCTGACCCCTGAGGCAAGCTAAGAGAACATAAGGTAATTTCAAAGAGTGATAAACTCAGGACTTTCCTGGTGATCCAGTGGCTAAGACTCTAAGCTCCCAACGCAAGGGGCCCAAGTTCAATCCCTGGTCAGGGAACTAGATCCCACATGCTGCAATTAAGACCTAGCACAGTCAAATAAATAAATAAACAAAGAGAGATAAACACCACAGAGGAAGTAAGTGGCACAAGGTGACCCCGTGTGACACGTGTGTCCCTGCAGAAGTGGATGGGCTGAGCCAAGGACACCTGAGCTGATGTCTGGGCTAGGAGGTGCGTCAGGCATGCAGAGTGAATGGGGTGATGGAAAGTGAGGAGACATTGCAGGTCCCAGAAACACTTGTGCAAAGGCCCTGAGGCAGGATCAAGCTCCAGAAGACCGGTGTGGTTGCCCGGTCATTCCTGCAGGGTTTTATCCGCCTGGAAGGAGCTGGTGTTTGATGCTAAGTGTAAAACAGCCCCTTGCAGAGTTGAAGGGCACCTGTAAAGTGGTGTTGATGTCCCCTTTAAGAGCTCACTCAAGCTTCTGAGGGGCAGAGAAATCACTGGAGACACTGGCAGTGGAGAGGAGGGACGGGTGAGGAAGAAGGGGAGTAAGGCAGGGGAGGAGAGAGAATGCCTTGGGCATGTTTTGCTGCGAAGTCCAAGGGGTGGTAGCTGGAGTACGATAGGCCTTCACTGAGAGATTTAGAGATGGGGCTGCTGGGGCCTGCCGTGAGCCGACCAGAAAGGCCTCGTAGGGATGACGATGCTGGAGTGAGAAGGAGGAGGAAGGGAAGGGAAGACGGAAGCAGAGAGCTCAAGGTGGAGGTGATGCTGTCTGGCGGAAGTAAAGCCGCAAGTTGAATGGTGGCCTTGAGAGGGAAGATGGAGTCCCCCTCTGATCTCAGCCAGTGTGGGATCCCCAACTTAGTTTTCCTGTATCTTCTCTGGACGCCTTCCAGTCGTACCTGGCTTGGACCTGATCATGTGTCACCATGGAAACACTGCCTGCCGGCTCCTAAACCCTCTCACCGTATGTTTATATTGCCAGAAGGGCTTCATCTCTAGCTCTCTGAAGGCTGCAACGTTCTGGCTTTTTCAAGATAACAATGAGTGAACAGTACATTTATCAGAGCAAATGTGCAAATCGCCTGATCTCCCAGTTAAATAAGGAGCCAAGTCCATGGAGGGCATCTGATCTGAAATGTCCCTCCATCCATCCTTCTCTCTAACTCATGGTCTCCATACTTCTTTATCTTCCTTTCACATTCCCCAAATCCCCTTACCCCTCTTCTTGAAGGTTCCAGTTAATCCCACCTTCTCTGGGATGGTTTAACCGCTGCTTCAGCCACCGAGATGCCTCCTCCGGCCTCCCACAGCCCTCCAACTTTAACTACCCCATGTTTTCTGGACACGTGTGTGTCATCTCGTCAACCCGATGATAAAAGTGACTACGCACTATTTTTGGAGTCTTGACACTCCCTCGCCAAGAGCAGGAGCCATAATTTATAAAACAGTAGATGCAAACAGGGTGTGCTCATCTGGACGCACGAGGACAGACATTTTCCAAAATGTCGTGAGCCGGTTGCTAAACACAGCCATTAGTCACAGTTCAATTATACAAACTTATACTTAAAGAAATTGTGTTAAAACTCCAAATAGTAAATACTCAATACTTATTGCTCACAAATTATACTAGTACATTTTCACTCTTATCTACACACTTGAAGGTAAGATGTCACCTGCATCTTATACGGTGGAAATACTGAATAATGACGTGTTTCTGTGGGGCTCTTCCCAACTCCACATTCAGTGAGTCCCTGAAATCAGCTGTGATGAGACCATTTATGCCACAAAAACTGGCAAATGCTGTTGTCTAAACCAGGGCTGAGGGCTTCCCTGGTGGCTCAGTGGTAAAGAATCTGCCTGCCAACGCAGGAGATGCTGGTTCAATTCCTGGGTCAGGAAGATCCCCTGGAAAAGGGAATGGCAACGCACTCCAGTGTTCTCGCTGGGAAAATCTCATGGACAGAGGAACCTGGTCGGCTATAGTGCATGGGGTCACAAAGTACCAGACATGGCTCAGTGACCAAACAACGACAGATCAGGGCTCTCCTTTCCATAGAGTCAATCATCAAACGTGTACTATCACACTATTAGTTGTAAACCAACCTAATGGAAGGTTAACACAGACTTTCTGGTTTGTGTTAACATGTTACACACATACACTCTCTGTCCTAAGCATCCTTGGTACCCTTCGCTGAACTGACTTTTCTTACCTCTGAGCTTTTCCCTTTGCTGGGAATATGCTTTCCTCTCGCCCTCAGCTGGTAGAGGCCTACTCACTAGCTGAGTCCTGGGTTCAGCACTGCTCTCTGGGAATTCTCTCCTGATCTCCTGTATTAGTTTGCCAGGGCTGTCATAACAAAATATCATGACTTATACAACAGGATTGAGGGCTAGGAGTCAGATCAAGGTGTTGGCAGGGCTCGTTTCTTCTTCTTCTGATTAAGTAATTAATTGCACTTCATTGGATCTTGGGGTGCTTGGGTTCTCTCGTTGTGGTGTGTGGGCTTAGTTGCCCTGCAGCATGTGGGCTCTTAGTTCCCCAGCCAGGGATCAAACCTGCATTTGGAGCTGGATTCTTAGCCCCTGGACCACCAGGGAAGGACCTGGGTTGGTTTCTTCTGAGGCTTCTCTCCTGGGCTTGCAGATGGCTGCCTTCTTGCTGTGTCCTCATGTGATCTTTCTTCTCTGTGAGCATCCCTGGCATCTCTTTGTGTGTCCAAATTTCCTCTTATGAGGACACCAGTCACGTTGAATTAGAGCCCATCTTAACAGTCTCATTTTTTATTCATCACCTTTTAAAGGCTCTATTTCCACCTACAGTCACAGGCTAAGTGGGGCTTCAGCACGTGAGTTTGAGGGACCTAATTCAGTCCACAGCACTTCCCCAGGCTTCGCTTGTGATTTTAAATGTCACCTTAAAGCTTTGTGTATGCTTCTACTGCAGAGATTTCCAGTCATTTCAGAATTATCTTTTCGTATCTCTCTGCAACTGGTCTACTGACTTGGTTAGAGACTCTTGACTTACTCATCTTTATATCTCCTAATACCTGATACCACAGATACAGAATGAACATTTTTAAGAAGTAATTGAAAGGATGTAGAAAACTAAATTTTGGTTACTGAAGGGGAAGGAGGTGGGGAAGGACAAATTAGGGGTTTGGGATTAAGATATACACACTACTGAGGCCTTGGCTCCTCTCTAGTATTCTTGCTTGGAGAACCCCCATGGACAGAGGAGCCTGGGGTCACACTCCATGGGGTCACAAAGAGTTGGACACAACTTAGCGGCTAACCACATATATTAAATAATCATTAAGAACCTACTGTATAGCACAGAGAACTCTACTCAGTATCTTGTAATAACCCATAGTGGAAGAGAATGTGGAAAAAAAAAAAAGAACAATTGATAGAAAGGAAGAATAAATGAAGTTCTGCTCTGAAAAAAGAAACATGTATTTTACTTTTCAAAATAAGAATAATCTAATAACTATATAAGTATTAAGAAATTCAGAAAATATGGGGACTTTCCTGGTTGTCTAGTAGTTTAAAATCCACCTCCCAATGTAGATTTTGGTTCCTGATCAGTGAACGTAAGATCCCACATGCATGGGCAACTAAGCCTGTATGATGCAACTAGAAAACTTCTTGTCGCCTGGTAGAGAAATCCCTGCATGCTGTAACAAAGCCCTAGTGCAGGGCATTCTTGGTAGCTCAGTGATAAAGAGTTTGCCTGCCAATGCTGGAGACACGAGTTCGATCTCTAATCCAGGAAGATCCCGCCTACTGGCGGAGCAACTAAGCCCATGAGCCACAACTACTGCGCCTGTGCTCTAGAGCCTTGTAGCCGCAACTGTTGAGCCCATGGGCCGCAACTACTGAAGCCCGTGTGCCCTAGAGCCCGAGTTCCACAAGATAAGTCACCACAACAAGAAGCCTGCTCACCTCAACTGGAGAGAAGCCCCCACTCCCTGCAACTAGAGAAGAGCCTGTGGCAGCAGTGAAAACCCAGAATAGCCCAAAAGAAATAAATAAATAAATAATTTTTTAAGCTCAATATTAAGAAAACAATACAATAAATAAAAGCGAGCAAACTATCTATAAAAAAATTGAAAAAAAAAAAAAAAGCCCCAGAGCAGCCACAATAATAAAAGTTTCAGAAAAACATCGAGTAATTTTTGATCACCCTGTCTTTGTTATCTAGAGATAACATCTGTCAAACATTTTTTGTTTTTTTCTTTCTGTCTTTAGTATCTATCTATTTATTCCTTCTTCCAAGTAACAGTTTTCAGCTGGGTAAATAAAAGCCCAGAATAAATATCTCACCTGTCAATATTCCTTGCCACTGGTGACAAGAGTGAGTAGGTGTGCTATGTGACAACCCCTGGAATCTGCCCCAAGAGCTCGTGGAGTGCACTCTGCGCCCTCTGTCCCGCCACTGCCCCCTGCGGCCCCCGCAGCCGAGAAGCTGAGTCCATTTCCGTCTTGTTTTTACCCGATATAGCTGCTTTACAAGGTTGCGGCGGTTTCTCATGTACGACAAAGCGAATACAAGTGCACCTCATCCCCTGCCTCTTGGACGTCTCTCACCCCTCATCCAGGTCATCGCAGAGAATTGAGCGGAGCTTCCTGTGTTGCACAGCAGCTTCTTGCTCACTGCCTGCTTTACAAATTATAGTCTATAGATCAACCCGAATCTCCCAGTTCACCCCAACCCTCTTCCCGCTGTGTCCACACCTCCATTCTCTACAATTGCATCTCTGATCTTGCCCTGCAAATAGGTTTATCAGTACCATTTTTCTAGATTCCACATATATGTATTAATATACAATTTTTTCCCCTTTCTGTCTTACTTTATTCTGTGAGACAGACTCTAGGTCCATCCAGTCTCTTCAAATGACCCCATTTCATTCCTTTTCATGGCTGAGTAATGTTCCACTGTATGTATGTGTCACATCTTAATCCATTCATTTGTTGATGGACATTTGCCTTCTTGAACTTCAAGGCTGAAAGCCACTGCAGCCCACAGAGTAGAGAGAACTGGAAGGAGCTAACGTTCTTTAAGGCTTTATGGAGCATCCCAACCCTCAGGCTTCACTTATGAGAGAAATATAAACACATCTGCTTATAACCATCATTTGCTTTTCTCAAATTTCTATAGCCTGAAGATGAAACATGTCATTTTGTAACTTTTACTTGTTCCTATCTCCACATCAATAAGTGTAGTGTGATGGATTAAAAATACCCACAGAGGAGTATAGTTCAGTGGTTCCTAAAAAAGGGAAACAGAGTTGCCATTTGGCCTAGCAACTCCACATTTAGGGATATGCCTAAAAGAACTGAAAATACATATGTAAGTATTCCTAGCACCAGTATTCACAAGAGCCATCACATGGAAACAATCCAGATGGCCATCAGGTGACAAATGGATACACAAAATGGGGTCTATCCATACAATGGAATATTATTCAGCCATAAAAAGAAACGAAGTACTGATACAGGCTACAACACAGATAACCTTAAAAGCATTGTGCTAAGGGAAAGAGTCCAGTCACAAAAGGCATGCTTGCCTCCATTTATATGAAATTTCTAGAACAGGCAAATCCTTGGTGACAGAGAGCAAATTAATGATTGCCTGAGGCTGGGGTGGGTATGAATCTGGGTGACAGTTTCATGGCTATGAGGGCCTTTTTTGAGGTGGTGAAAATATTTTGGAACTAGAGTGATGGTTGGAAACATGGTGAATATACTAAATGCCACTGCATACTTTACTTTAAAAAAAAAAAAATTTAACTTTGGCTGCATCGGTCGTAGTCGTGGCACACAGGATCTTTCATTGAGGCACACAGACTCTTTCGTTGTGATGTCGGCTCTGTACAGGCTTGGTTGCTCTGTAGCTCGTGGATCGTTCGTTCCCCAACCAGGGATCAAACCCACATGCCCTGCATTGCAAGGCATATTCTTAACCACTGGACCACCAGGGAAGTCCTCTAAATGTCACTATATACTTTAAGATGGTGAATGTGATGTTATATACATTTTAACACTCTCCTCCTTCCCCTTTCCCTCTCCAAGAAAAAAACCCATAAAGGCCACACCGGCTTGGCAGCTCCTTCCCTCAAGACTGCCTACAATCTGGGACAGCCTTCCGTCAGGCCTTGACCAATAAAAGGTGGCAGAAGCAAGATCCTGTGACTACCTTGCAAGTCCTCAGAAGGTCTGAGAGTGCTGTTCTTGCCCAAATGGACTGCCGCGTCCTCTGGGGTGTGAAGACCTGGGAGAGAGCTGCCTGCTGCCCCCGCGAGGCCCCTGCCTCGGAATGGAGGGAGAGTGTCCCTTCACCAGCCACAGCTGCCACCCGGCCTCCTGCAGCTGCTGCGGAGAGCCCGGGTGACAGGGACGTCGCCCAGGAAGCTGTGAGAAAGAAGACATCACTATTGTCTGAAACCACTTCGTTTTAGGAGGCTTGTTTGTCCCACAGCAAGAGTAACATGCACTCAGATATGCTGCTGGACACAGTCACTCTGATTTACTCAACCCATCTCCTGCTGAGGGGCATTTAGGTTGAGCCTGGCTTTGTAACCATTCAAAACAGCTTTATCCTGGACTTTTGTATATAAACCAGCTTTTGCACTTATCTGATGTTTTTTCCTAATACTGTCAGCAATAGCACACTTACATTTCATGGAAACTTTAGGGAAAAAAAAAAAAAACAGAGAAAACAATATTTCAAACATTTTCTTTAACTCAGAAGGTCTTCTTAACTCATTTAAGAAGTTAAAGCAATGAGGATGATTTCGGGCGATTTCAACTGTAGAAGTCAAGGCCACGCCAGGTTGCTAAAGAAAGTCTGCAGAGAATTGGCACCAGGATGCAGCCCATGAATTATACCCCTGAATTTCTCACTTGTAGGCCAGCCTTAGGTTGTTTTTGGTACGGTTCTTCCCTTAGGATTTGGGGACCCTTGTGTATATAAATAATTTGATGTAAACATATATCACAAAATGCGTGAAGCCACATAATATATACTGATTCCTCCATAAAGATGGACGATAGCGAATCTTCCAGTATTTGTTTATTCCTCTGAGTGTACATGACGATTCTTCTAGGGTTGAGGCACCAGCCCTTTCCGCTTATATTCAGGAAGCATTTCCTTGTGTTCTTACCATCCAATGTGCCATTCGTGGCTCATGCCTTATTTCTCATGACGAGAAAAGGATAGGGAAATATCTTCATAGTCTCACAGCTTTTCAGAACCTGGCTATTTTTAAAACACTATAGACATTCTGACCTCTGCAGTATCTTCATGTTATTTATGTAATGCTGTTGCATCCTCGGTTATGACATTACATCACATTTTCTGTGCCTGTGACACTGGCTGCCAGTGACGCTCTCAAAGCTTTGTTGCGGTCGCCGCAAATTCAAGTCCAACCCCGAGCATGCAGGAAAACGTGGATGACGATTCATCTTGGAGTCACGTTACATTAACCGTTGAGAATTTTACAGCAAAACCAGTAAGCAGCACATCTTCTCTTGAACCCTTCAGGCTGCAATCAAGGCATTCTGAGCACACAGTCGATTCCAAGGCTGACGGCACTTGGCTGGTCACCCAAGAACACCTGACAGGGAGGCCAAGGGAGAGGACCATGAGTGCAGGGGAGACGTGGCCCCATTCACTTGAGAAATGTCCATCTTTCCTCTGGTTCAGATTAAGGTCTATTCACAGAAGTCAAGTGATACCACACTGATTGAAGGCAAGTCAGGTTGTTGATGCCAAGGGCAGATCAACACGGCAGGGCAACTGTCTAGAAAACCAGAGGAGATGGGTGGAGCTAACCCGGGAAGACGGCCTGACATGAGGAGCAGAGCCCGTGGAAGAAGCCTGATGACCGTCCCGTGTGGCAGGGGTGGGACGCACACAGGCTGAACCTGTCTGCTTCCACAGCTTGGGGTTCAGCTGTAGTAACTGCACAGGACCTTTAGATCAGAAAGGGCCTAACATTCTAATGTTTTGGAACCAGGGGCCCTGCTTTTCCATTTTGCACAGAGCCCCCAAAATTATGTATCCAGTCCTGCCTGTGTGTGCTCAGTCATTCAGTCACATCTGACTCTTGGCGAGCTCCATGGACTGTAGCCCACCAGGCTCCCCTCTCCGTAGAATTTTCCAGGCAAGAATCCTGGAGTGGGTTGCCATTTCCTTCTCTATGGGATCTCCTTGACCCAGGAATAGAACCTGACTGCCGGCAAATCATTTTTCTGAGTGTCTTATCCTGCTTCATTTCTATGTTTATTCTTTTGCATTTGCTTAATTTTACTACAATGTGAAACATTTCAGGTACATTTCTCTATGAATTTTATTCTTTCGAAAGAAATCTTTCAAGACTGTTTTAAGATTCACATGAAAAGCAATGAGAAAAAGCAGAAACAAACAACAAACAAACAAACAAACCTTGAGGGTTTTTCAACTGTGCGTTACGAGGAATAAAAGGAACCTGTTTAAAAATTTAAAGAACATGAAAAGATTCCCTTAATTTTTGTTTGTTCAAAAGGCAAAAACATGTGAATTTTTAAAGATCTAAGACTACACGTGAACCGAAAGGAACTGTTTAGTTAAGCGTGAAAAACAGGATTTTAAGGTTGTGTCAGTTATTAACTTCTAATCTGTGTGAAGAAACTCCAGAACTTTCCCTTCCTGTAACTAGTAATTAAACCATTAGTCTGACTGGAGCAATTAGAGGAGAGTATTTTATAAAAACAGACGTAATGAAGAAGACAGTGTACACAAGAGTCACATCCAGATGAGGCATTGCCGGCAGCAACATGACAACAACAGCACCAGACACCCAATTCAGAACCACAAGGAAGTCACAGCTCATTTCAACCAAAAACAAACTCGTGGCAGAAACCAACACGGAAGATCGTAGTTCTTATTCACAGACATACCCATAGAAAAGTCCTTCTTAAAATGGGGACATGGTCCCGTCTGTATACAAGTAAATTTCTGTCCATTATGGATTAATTTTTGCAGCTAAGAGATGTAACTTGAGCCTTTTCTTTGCTTTATTTTGCAAATGTAATACTTCATGAGCATGTTTGAGAAATAAGTCAGATAATTAAGAAGGTGCTTGGCCTCAGAGGAACGTGCCCATTCTGACATTAACATTCTGGAGACCCTATCACTTCTCAGGGGAGAAGGTTTGATGTTTTAGTCCAAACAGCTTTGGCCACTGGGTCACACAGCTCCATGAGAGGAAGCAATTAACTTTTCAAAAATGGTAACAAGAACGGATATTCTTAGAAATCCTCTGATTTAAAATGCTTCCCCTCTCTGTCCAATTTTGTCAATGCCCTTGTAACATTCCTTTAAAACAACTGATTTCACCCCAACTCAGTCCTGTCCGGCTCTTTGGGGCCCCACGGACTGCAGCACGCTAAGCTTCCCCGCTATCCTCCATGCAGTTAGTTCAAACTCACGTCCATTGAGAGGATGGTGCCATCCAACCGTCTCCTCCCCTGCCCCTTCTCCTCCTGCCCTCATTCTTTCCCAGCAACAGGGTCTTTTACAATGAGTCGACCCTTCTCATCAGGTGCCTTAAAATAGCATGTGCTTTGTTGTCTGTTCAGTGAATAGGAGCTTATGGCTACAGTTTATCTTTACAGGTTTTTGAGCCTGTGCATGCCTGTGCATTTGTATGGAAAATCTGATGCATTTTGACATTCCGAAACGACAGCCCTCAAACTCAAAAATGTCTACTTGAGTGATAACTAAAATGCAGATTCTTAGGCACCCAGGCCAGCCCTGAGAGACAGTCACAGGTTTTTTGGTTTGTTTTTTCAACAATTGTCCAAAGAGATCTTGATAAAGTGGTATAAACTTTTTAAAGAAATGTAGTTCAGTAAAGGACTTCCCAGGTGTCTGCCAATGGAGGAAACGCAGGTTGGATCCCTGGATGGGGAAGATCCCCTGAAGAAGGAAATGGCAAGCGATTCCAGTATTCTTGCCTGGGAAATAAATCCCTTGGACAGTGGAGCCTGGCGGGCTGCAGTCCATGACCTGGCCTCACCACTTTGTGACTGTGCCACCACCAGCAATCCAGTACAATTCAGACCTTATATACTGAATCTGGCTCAAAATTATTGTAGGAGGCAAGTTGGGAGTATGTAATTATTAACCATATCTTCTTAATCAATAGGAAAGTGACTTTTAAAAAGTTAGTAGGCTATTGTTTGAGTAGTTTTAACTTTACAGAAAAATTGAAGGTAAAGTACGCCTATATTCCACTTTCCTCTGTTATGAACATGTTGTATTTAAATGGGGCATTTGTCATTACCGATGAGCCAATACTAGAAAGTGACTTTGAAATGACCATGGCCGAGGCTGCTGGGAACGAAGCCGCACCCACACCCTCCCATGAACAAGCCGCCTGGTACTTTCTCTTGAAAGATGGTCTATACAGATTAGCACTCTAATGACTGCAATTGCTCTGTGCCAGTGTCTGAACACAGGTGGCAGCAGGACTCATTCGACTTCGCACTTTGATTGGTATCTGAGATGGTTGGTGTTTATCCTGGCTCCATCTTAACTTTCCCTGGAACATGGGACACAGTCATTAATGGCTACATGTGTAAACCTGTGACACAGAGCAGTCACAGAGCACAGTATTAGGAATTTGTTTATACCTTGACTCTTTCTAAAGGGAAATGAAGTGGGGCAACGATATTAATGCAGAACAAGTGCTCTGGCAGAGGTTACAAATATGTTTGTATTTTTATACAAGGATTCCATTCATTCTTTCATTCATTCTCTGAAACAGGCTGGGAAAGCCAATTTGAAAGCAAGGAGCTTCTATTCTCCTAACTGAAGATGGGCAGGACACCAATGAAGAAAAAAAAAAAAAAACTGTACAGAATATAGTTCTACCCCAACATGAGGTAGTTTCCTCAGGAGCCTTAGGAATAAGCCACACCTGAGAGGTGGAGCTGGCAGTGTCACGAGAGGCTGAGTGTCTCTAGGCACGCTTCCCAGGGAAGATGGGACTTGACGACTTGAGGTTTAGAGAATGAGTAGCATTTGGCAAATCCCCTAGAGAGAGAATTTCTCAAACCATTTGTGGTTAAGAACCAGCCATTTTTGTTTCCAATCTGCCAGGTACCAATACGAAACCCCTGCTGTACCAGGTATGACTCACCAAGAGTCTGACAACACCCAGACTGGTTTACTCTCGGTTCAAAGAGTCCACCAATCACATGCCTCTATGTCGTGGCGTTTTTTTACATTGTTAGAAGTTTTTAAACCTTTGCTCTCATTTTCTCTGTCACAGACAAGATTCCAGTTTTCAGACCAGCACAAGGCCAGGCACCATCCTTTCAAGGCACCTGAAACTTGCTGGAAATACAGATAATCAGCGCTCACCCCAATCAATTCCAATCTGCACTTTAAGTAGACTCCCACGAGATTCCTGTGCGCGCTAAAGTCTGAGGAGTTGCCCCAGAGAAACCAGGCCTCAGTACCAGTCGGGGTTGAGCCCTCATGCTTCTGTTTGGCTACCCGCTTCCTTTAGGTTCAGGAAAAGGGTTACATATTTTTTTAAGGTGAAATTGGCCACGTCCTCTTCCAGTTTGAACAAAACTGAATTTTCCCGCTGCGATGCAAACGTCTTTTAATCTGAGTGCAGGAGAGAAACTCCTCACGGATAGGCAGCTTCCAGAAATTCTGATGAGCCTCGGTTCTCATCTGGCCCAACTGCCGGGCAGCTCCTCGGATCGCGCTTCCGTCGCCAGGGTCGCTCATCTGCCTAGCTGCATTAATGAGATCCGCGTTGAGCGGGTTCCAGGGTCAGCTAAAGATCAAAGGCACACACACAAAATCCCCCAACTCCGCCTCCTCGGTGACCATTAGGTCTCTATCACCAGAGGGGACTCCACTCCCCCGCCCTCACCTAGTCGGGAGAGGAGTAGGCGGGGAGAGAGTCGGGGAGCAGTTCTGGCCCCGCCCACCCCCGAGCCCCGGGCAGCCTGAGATGCAGAGTGGGCGGGGCTTGGGCGAAGATGGGGGCGGGGCGCGCGGCCGGGTGAGGCCGAACCTTGCGGAAACGCGGGGAGGGGTTGGCTGAGAGCCGGGCTCCTGGAGGGGCGTGGCGTGGCGGAGGAGCAGGGTGGGCCGGCTGTCTGGGCGGGGCGAAGCGAGAGAGTGGGCGGGGCCGGGCGAGAGGGCGGGGCGGGCCGTGCTCCGCTGTCCGCAAGTCTCGGTGCGGCCGTGAGCCGGTGAGTCCAGGCGCCCGAACCTTCATCGCCGCTGCGCTCGAGCTGGGAGAGCCGCTCCGGGCTCGCTTTGTGGCCGCAGTGCCCCTGCCCGCCCCGAGCGCCTCCGGCCAGAGCGCAGAGGGAGGGGGCTCGCTCCCCAGCCCCCCGCTGCCCTCCCCCAGCCCCGGGGAAGAATGTGCCACCAGCTGTTCTCCGCTCGCGAGCGCTGCGCCCAGGAGTGAGGAACTTGGAGAAAGAGGAGACAAAGGCTGCAGTTGGGACGGATGAGTTAGAGGCTGGGGTTTGGGCAAACAAAAGGTGCGAAAGCCGAGAAGGGGAGAAGGAGATGGCAGCAGGGGAGTCCCGCGGGCTCGAGTTTCTGGGAGTCGCGCCGTGACACGCATGGTTTCCCCGGACCTTTGGCTGTGCTGACTTCCGCGGGCTGGGAGCCGGACTCGGGCAAGTTGGGGAGCGCACGGGAACAATGGACAACTTCTTCCCCGAGGTGAGTGCGCTCGCGGCCGGGAGCGCGGGCGCGGGCTCCCTTCCTGCCGGGACCTGGCCTCGGGGGAGGAGGGGTGCGCCCACCTAGCGGCGAGCACACCCGCTACCGCGCACGCCGAGCCCGAAGCGGGCGACACTTTCCGGGAGTCGCCAGAAATCAAGCCCTGGGAAGTTTCCGGCTGAGTCAGCCGGGGCGGTTTTATTTTGTCCCGCGCGCCCCCTCGGCCCCGGGGTGCCGCGAAGGTGAGCGCGTGCGGGGCGCCTGGCTCCCCGCGGGTCCCCGCGGCGCCCCGCGCCAGGTGAGCCGGCGGACTGGGGGCCCCGCCGGGAGGTCTGCCTGCCCGGCTGCCGCCGGGGTGCGGGAAGCCCCATGCAGTGCTCACCGGGGACATGCCTTTCTCCAAGAAAGGTCTGGTCTGGTATTTCCTTTGCAAAACGTGCCGGCTTCCTGTGAGAGGGGTGCAGACGCTTCCCGAGGAGACGCTTAATGAAGTGTGGGAAGGGGGCGGCGGGGGGTTAGCCATTGGCTGTGTTCGCGGGCCGTCGGACCTTTGAGTGTAGGTGCCAGTGCTCACCACGAAGGGCAGTTTGAGGCTTTGAGATCCTTCTAGAGGGTGAGATTAAAAGGTCACATGTTTGCGCTGACTGTCCTTGGCAGATTTTGAATTCGAATTTAAAGAAAATCGTTGAGGGCGAACAGTGGTTATTCTGAGAGATTAAACTGATGTTCCTTTTAGGGTCATTGAGGGCGGGACACCGTGGTTACTTGAAACCCTTGACTTGAGAACCTTTTTTTTTTTCTTCCTGGGATTGAGAGTTACTGTGGCTTTTTGGCTCCCTTTCCTTTCTTGGTTGTGTTTATTTAACAAATTCTATTTAAGTTTGAGGTTTGAAGTGGCTCAAAGTAAACTTCGTTAGCTTAAGGGGTCTGATGTGACTTTCATTGAAAACCAGGGGATGTTTTGTAAACCCAGGACAGTTTTGGAACCTTCCAGCAACTTGGATTGGTGAGGGCTTGTCTCTGTGTTGGCCAACTGGCTTTATCAGAGTTAATTGGATTGATTATTTCAAGTCATTGTACTTTCCGGATGCCCACTTAGCATAATATAAATAGTCTATAATGGCCAAAGTGGTATATTCTTGTGTAATATCCTTTTTCTTTTTTTTCCAAAGTTGCGTCTCACGTGTAATGCCTACATTCATGGTGAGAGGTGGACTGAAAAAGTAATTAATCATTCATGCATATTTCTACTTTCTTTTTTTTTAAAAGAATGAATGCTATAATTGTGAGGCCAGCGTTTCCTAATCCACAGACCTTGGTTTTTATGCCTGTAAGAAGGCACCAGAACGTTTTGCAGGAGTAGCAGGTTAACCAGTGATGAAACCCCAGTTGGCCGTGTTCAATAGCTTTTATCTGTGAGAAAACCTGAGGCTCTGCCTGCAGGACACTAATTCTTGTTTTTTCTCGTGGCGGGAAGGAATTTTTTTTTTGTTTAGTCCCTTAGAAGGGGAGGTCGCTTCCGAGGAGACGCTGCCTTTCTCAAAGTCGGGTTTATTTCCTTTGCAAAACGTGCCGGCTTCCTGTGAGAGGTGCAGACGCTTCCCGAGGAGACGCTTAATGAAGTGTGGGAAGGGGGCGGCGGGGGGTTAGCCATTGGCTGTGTTCGCGGGCCGTCGGACCTTTGAGTGTAGGTGCCAGTGCTCACCACGAAGGGCAGTTTGAGGCTTTGAGATCCTTCTAGAGGGTGAGATTAAAAGGTCACATGTTTGCGCTGACTGTCCTTGGCAGATTTTGAATTCGAATTTAAAGAAAATCGTTGAGGGCGAACAGTGGTTATTCTGAGAGATTAAACTGATGTTCCTTTTAGGGTCATTGAGGGCGGGACACCGTGGTTACTTGAAACCCTTGACTTGAGAACCTTTTTTTTTTTTCTTCCTGGGATTGAGAGTTACTGTGGCTTTTTGGCTCCCTTTCCTTTCTTGGTTGTGTTTATTTAACAAATTCTATTTAAGTTTGAGGTTTGAAGTGGCTCAAAGTAAACTTCGTTAGCTTAAGGGGTCTGATGTGACTTTCATTGAAAACCAGGGGATGTTTTGTAAACCCAGGACAGTTTTGGAACCTTCCAGCAACTTGGATTGGTGAGGGCTTGTCTCTGTGTTGGCCAACTGGCTTTATCAGAGTTAATTGGATTGATTATTTCAAGTCATTGTACTTTCCGGATGCCCACTTAGCATAATATAAATAGTCTATAATGGCCAAAGTGGTATATTCTTGTGTAATATCCTTTTTCTTTTTTTTCCAAAGTTGCGTCTCACGTGTAATGCCTACATTCATGGTGAGAGGTGGACTGAAAAAGTAATTAATCATTCATGCATATTTCTACTTTCTTTTTTTTTAAAAGAATGAATGCTATAATTGTGAGGCCAGCGTTTCCTAATCCACAGACCTTGGTTTTTATGCCTGTAAGAAGGCACCAGAACGTTTTGCAGGAGTAGCAGGTTAACCAGTGATGAAACCCCAGTTGGCCGTGTTCAATAGCTTTTATCTGTGAGAAAACCTGAGGCTCTGCCTGCAGGACACTAATTCTTGTTTTTTTCTCGTGGCGGGAAGGAAGCCTTTGTTTTTCTTTTGCGTTTGAGTCCCTTAGAAAGTTAGATGAGACATAGAATTTGTGTTGCATTTGTTGGGATCAGGGTCCCGAGGAACTCTGCCTGTGGACCACCGCGGGGAGGCCGGTGATCTCCCCTTTGGAAGAACTCTGCCCCCTAGTGCATATGGGGATAACTGCAGAATCATAAGGGACAGCTGAGCTTCTTTGCATGGTGTCCTACCCTTGGGCTTGGAAATACTTTCTCCTTACACTGTATCTTGGTCCAGTGTAAGAAGACCTCATTGTTGGATTTTATATCCATGATTAACATAATATGGAAGTTGGCCCTCAGTGATGACCTTCTCCATTCCCTTTCTGTTCTAGATGAAAAATCTTAACCCAAAGATACTGTCTTTTGCCCAGGGTCGAAGAGGCGGTTGCAGAACCCACAGCCTTTCCCTCTGTTGCTTGGTGGCTTCAGTACTGGGGGAAATTTTCATGTATTTAAAGTTGTACTTTTACTCTCGTGATGCATTTGTATTATTACAATGTTAATTTCTGATCAGAAATTTCTGATTAATTTCTGATTAATTTATTTCTACTCAGTTTTCATTTCTAATCTAAGTTCCTCCCCAACCATCATTACTCGAATGGGAAGCCAGCAGGGCCGGGCACGCTGCACAGTGTTGTGTTCACTGGAGGCACACTCCTATGATAGAGCTGTCTCTCCAGTGTCTTATGACAGAGCATCCTTTTGTTAAATTGTCTGGTGAAGAATATCTTATCCTGTTAGAGCAGGAACAGTGAGTGTGGAAGTGATATTTCCAAGGACAGCAGAATTGTAGGGCCTCTTGTATCGCCACGTGGTGTCCTGTTCTTCGGTACCTTTTCCCATTGTGATTTAGGGGTAATGATTTGCTGCTAGTTGGACAGTAGTTTGAAGCTCATATTAACAACTAAAAAAAAAAGTGTGATGTCGCGTGTATTAGCTTTCTGTGTGAATGGTCACGTCCCAAGGAAACGAGAGCTCCTTGTGACTAGCAGCCGCCATTTAGAGGTAGACCAGAGTTTCTTAGGCTGGGTACCATGTGAAGTTCTAGGTCAGTCAATTCTTTGCTGCAGGGGAACTGTGCTGTGTATCGTGGGATGGTGACCAGCATCCCTGGTCTCGATTCACTAGATGCCAGAAGCGCCCCCAAGTCGTGACAACCCGAGGGGCTTCAGAGGACGCCAGACGAGCCACGGGGAGCAGAAATCACTCCCAATTGAGATGACCTGATTTGGGCCCATGGAGCTGTTGCCTTGTGGAGTTAATTCCCTTGCGTGTTGCAGGCGTAGCCTTGTCTGCTTTGCCCGGGGTGGTAAATACTTTCTCCTTACACTGTATCTTGGTCCAGTGTAAGAAGACCTCATTGTTGGATTTTATATCCATGATTAACATAATATGGAAGTTGGCCCTCAGTGATGACCTTCTCCATTCCCTTTCTGTTCTAGATGAAAAATCTTAACCCAAAGATACTGTCTTTTGCCCAGGGTCGAAGAGGCGGTTGCAGAACCCACAGCCTTTCCCTCTGTTGCTTGGTGGCTTCAGTACTGGGGGAAATTTTCATGTATTTAAAGTTGTACTTTTACTCTCGTGATGCATTTGTATTATTACAATGTTAATTTCTGATCAGAAATTTCTGATTAATTTCTGATTAATTTATTTCTACTCAGTTTTCATTTCTAATCTAAGTTCCTCCCCAACCATCATTACTCGAATGGGAAGCCAGCAGGGCCGGGCACGCTGCACAGTGTTGTGTTCACTGGAGGCACACTCCTATGATAGAGCTGTCTCTCCAGTGTCTTATGACAGAGCATCCTTTTGTTAAATTGTCTGGTGAAGAATATCTTATCCTGTTAGAGCAGGAACAGTGAGTGTGGAAGTGATATTTCCAAGGACAGCAGAATTGTAGGGCCTCTTGTATCGCCACGTGGTGTCCTGTTCTTCGGTACCTTTTCCCATTGTGATTTAGGGGTAATGATTTGCTGCTAGTTGGACAGTAGTTTGAAGCTCATATTAACAACTAAAAAAAAAAGTGTGATGTCGCGTGTATTAGCTTTCTGTGTGAATGGTCACGTCCCAAGGAAACGAGAGCTCCTTGTGACTAGCAGCCGCCATTTAGAGGTAGACCAGAGTTTCTTAGGCTGGGTACCATGTGAAGTTCTAGGTCAGTCAATTCTTTGCTGCAGGGGAACTGTGCTGTGTATCGTGGGATGGTGACCAGCATCCCTGGTCTCGATTCACTAGATGCCAGAAGCGCCCCCAAGTCGTGACAACCCGAGGGGCTTCAGAGGACGCCAGACGAGCCACGGGGAGCAGAAATCACTCCCAATTGAGATGACCTGATTTGGGCCCATGGAGCTGTTGCCTTGTGGAGTTAATTCCCTTGCGTGTTGCAGGCGTAGCCTTGTCTGCTTTAAATAGCACCTGGTATGGATGGCTGCTCAGCCGGAAGCCCATGAGGCTTGTGCCCGGCAGCTGCTGGCTGTGACTCTGCAGTGTAGCCAGAGATTGGAGAAACTGAGGTCCCCGGGCTCCCCAGCCGAGTTTCCGTTTCTTCGTCCCCTGTCTTAGATCTTTATGACTTTTCTCCAGTGAACTATGTGCACACTTCTGGGAAATTTGCTTTTCAGCATTTAGAGGTAAGCTGTTCAAAAGTTGACTTCAGGAAGAACTTAAGGTTAGGTATGTCTGTAACCAGAAGCACTTTTTAAGTAAAAAACCTCAGCTAGGAAAGCGGCAAGACTCCTGTGCAGACGTGTTGATGTTTTGAAGTGGCTGCTGTTTCCTTGTCTCCAGGACTGGGTGCAGTGCCTCAAGAACTGGAGAGGCCAGTCAAGGCCAGCTGGACCTTAAACAAGCTGGACTTTTCTGTCTTGTGTTGTAGGAACAGGTGCATCAATGGCTGGTCAAGCGAAAGATCTTCTGAGGCCTATTAATGGGACATGTATGATTTTCAGAATGTGTATGTGAAACATACTCAAGAAAGATGCTCATACCCACATAATAAAGCAGGTATGGATGCTTTCAGGGCTAAATTGTTAGTAGAAAACATTCCAGGTGTACCTGTTTCTCGGCACCTGGTTCAGTCTTGGTAGGAACAAGCTCACCTCACCAGGTGTCAAGTGGAAGCACCTTCCTTTATCCCCACTTAGTTTGGAAAGGTGTCTTAGTTTTGGCTATTACCTGGAGCTCAAATAGTTACTTTAAGCTAGAACAAGTTCTTGAGTCTATTTTTCTCCCCTTTTGTAGTGTCTTGTTTGTTTCACATCTTACTGGTATTTTTGTCTTGGTTTGAAAACACAACAAAACTGAAGACTGTTGGTTTTGGCAGCTCCGCACCCCGCCATCTCTCAAGGGCAAAGGCAAGCACTCAGACTTCTGTCCTACCACATCCTGCGGCGACCCTTTAACAGCTGTAAAACTGAATCAGAACATTTCTTTGGAGTCTCCTTGTCCCACAGTGGAGTCACAATGCCTTGCTCTTTCTTTTAAATTACATAGATATTTTGGCTGCTGTGGCTTGTGGAATCCTCAGTTGAGGCTCGTGGGATCCTCGCTTGTGGCATGCAGAATCTTCAGTTGTAGCGTTTGGGATTTAGTTCCCTGTTCAGGAATTGAACCCCAGTCCCCTGCATTGGGAGCCTGGAGTCTTAGCCACTGGACCACCAGGGAGGAGACAGTGACTTACTTTTTCTGACACCCACAGGATTTCTCTTGTCACTTTTTGGGCCCTGTCGTGTGGGGCACAGCAAAGCTGAGAGCAGCTGCCCCGGTCTCCTGGGTGCTCACCTCTCACCAGATCAGGCCCAGAGCAGTGTGGGCGGGGCGGGCACTGTTTAACCAGAGCCCGGCAGGGAGAGGGCCGTGTGTTTGCTTTTCCAGCTGCCTTTTAAGTGGGGTCACCTTTAAGGACAGGCACCTTGAATGCGCTCTCCTGTGGAGACTGGAGGGAGATACAGGGTGCTGTCTTATAAAAGGGCTTCAGCACTTTGCATGCAGAGTAACTGCTGGGTTATCCTCTGAGGTCCCTGATTTGCAGGGAGTGTCCAGGCAGGAGCGGCCAGTGAAGTCTGCGGGAAGCTGGGCCACACTCTCTGAGCCTGAATACCTCTAGGTTGAGGGACAGCGCTTCACTCTTAAGAAAAGATGTGGCCTTCGGATGGCTGCACCCCTCCCCACTTACAGGGCCTTTTCCACTTTCACCAGGTGTCAAGTGGAAGCACCTTCCTTTATCCCCACTTAGTTTGGAAAGGTGTCTTAGTTTTGGCTATTACCTGGAGCTCAAATAGTTACTTTAAGCTAGAACAAGTTCTTGAGTCTATTTTTCTCCCCTTTTGTAGTGTCTTGTTTGTTTCACATCTTACTGGTATTTTTGTCTTGGTTTGAAAACACAACAAAACTGAAGACTGTTGGTTTTGGCAGCTCCGCACCCCGCCATCTCTCAAGGGCAAAGGCAAGCACTCAGACTTCTGTCCTACCACATCCTGCGGGCGACCCCTTTAACAGCTGTAAAACTGAATCAGAACATTTCTTTGGAGTCTCCTTGTCCCACAGTGGAGTCACAATGCCTTGCTCTTTCTTTTAAATTACATAGATATTTTGGCTGCTGTGGCTTGTGGAATCCTCAGTTGAGGCTCGTGGGATCCTCGCTTGTGGCATGCAGAATCTTCAGTTGTAGCGTTTGGGATTTAGTTCCCTGTTCAGGAATTGAACCCCAGTCCCCTGCATTGGGAGCCTGGAGTCTTAGCCACTGGACCACCAGGGAGGAGACAGTGACTTACTTTTTCTGACACCCACAGGATTTCTCTTGTCACTTTTTGGGCCCTGTCGTGTGGGGCACAGCAAAGCTGAGAGCAGCTGCCCCGGTCTCCTGGGTGCTCACCTCTCACCAGATCAGGCCCAGAGCAGTGTGGGCGGGGCGGGCACTGTTTAACCAGAGCCCGGCAGGGAGAGGGCCGTGTGTTTGCTTTTCCAGCTGCCTTTTAAGTGGGGTCACCTTTAAGGACAGGCACCTTGAATGCGCTCTCCTGTGGAGACTGGAGGGAGATACAGGGTGCTGTCTTATAAAAGGGCTTCAGCACTTTGCATGCAGAGTAACTGCTGGGTTATCCTCTGAGGTCCCTGATTTGCAGGGAGTGTCCAGGCAGGAGCGGCCAGTGAAGTCTGCGGGAAGCTGGGCCACACTCTCTGGGCCTGAATACCTCTAGGTTGAGGGACAGCGCTTCACTCTTAAGAAAAGATGTGGCCTTCGGAGCTCGGCTGCACCCCCTCCCCACTTACAGGCTCTCCGTCAGGCTGTCTGACCTTCTCCGGCTTCATTTCTCTGTCTGTGGTGGTGTTCAGTCTCTCAGTCGTGTCCAACTCTTCGTAAGCCCATGGTAGCAGCACGTCAGGCCTCCCTGTCCCTCACCATCTCCCAGAGACTGGCTGAGTTCTCTAAGTGCATGATAGTGTTGATTTTGCATGGTTATTAAGACTTCAAGATAAGATTTACAAAGCACTTGGCACCTGGCAGGTGAGTGGGAATAAAGGGTTACAGTAACTTAGAACAAGTGACCTTTGAAACCCCAGGCCTCAATGGTGCAGGGAAGTCGTGGCCTTGGGGCTATCTCTAGTCCCATTTCTGGTGGTGGATTGCATTTATTTTCTCCCTTTTGACCAATGCCCGTCTGACTGATGTTCCAGAATTCTGACAGAAGCATGTCTAGGTTGTTTATAAAGTCAAGTTGATGTTCTTAGTCTCGTGCCCAGGACCTCCTGACTTTGCAGGTCTTTATTCTTTTCCCTTCCTGAGTTCTGTTCTGCAGGATCTGTTACTGGGCCTGCTCGGTACCTTTGTCTGTCCTGTCCTCTCCCTGATCTCATGTCCTGCCTGGCTAGCTCCTTTCTGAAACCATCCCCCACTGGTCTCGTTCATGGTCGCACCTCTCTTTTCTATAAACTTGGCTCCGATTCTTTCTGTCTGGTTGTGTTAAGAATTTACCCTCCTTTAGCTGAGGCTTTGCTTTTTTTTCTTTTTCTTCTCAAATGCATAAACAGTCTTGAGAGGTTACATATCCAATTTATAAGTTTTATCAGCTCATTTGCACTTAAAATAATGCGCTCTCCTGTGGAGACTGGGGGATACAGGGTGCTGTCTTATAAAAGGGCTTCAGCACTTTGCATGCAGAGTAACTGCTGGGTTATCCTCTGAGGTCCCTGATTTGCAGGGAGTGTCCAGGCAGGAGCGGCCAGTGAAGTCTGCGGGAAGCTGGGCCACACTCTCTGGGCCTGAATACCTCTAGGTTGAGGGACAGCGCTTCACTCTTAAGAAAAGATGTGGCCTTCGGAGCTCGGCTGCACCCCCTCCCCACTTACAGGCTCTCCGTCAGGCTGTCTGACCTTCTCCGGCTTCATTTCTCTGTCTGTGGTGGTGTTCAGTCTCTCAGTCGTGTCCAACTCTTCGTAAGCCCATGGTAGCAGCACGTCAGGCCTCCCTGTCCCTCACCATCTCCCAGAGACTGGCTGAGTTCTCTAAGTGCATGATAGTGTTGATTTTGCATGGTTATTAAGACTTCAAGATAAGATTTACAAAGCACTTGGCACCTGGCAGGTGAGTGGGAATAAAGGGTTACAGTAACTTAGAACAAGTGACCTTTGAAACCCCAGGCCTCAATGGTGCAGGGAAGTCGTGGCCTTGGGGCTATCTCTAGTCCCATTTCTGGTGGTGGATTGCATTTATTTTCTCCCTTTTGACCAATGCCCGTCTGACTGATGTTCCAGAATTCTGACAGAAGCATGTCTAGGTTGTTTATAAAGTCAAGTTGATGTTCTTAGTCTCGTGCCCAGGACCTCCTGACTTTGCAGGTCTTTATTCTTTTCCCTTCCTGAGTTCTGTTCTGCAGGATCTGTTACTGGGCCTGCTCGGTACCTTTGTCTGTCCTGTCCTCTCCCTGATCTCATGTCCTGCCTGGCTAGCTCCTTTCTGAAACCATCCCCCACTGGTCTCGTTCATGGTCGCACCTCTCTTTTCTATAAACTTGGCTCCGATTCTTTCTGTCTGGTTGTGTTAAGAATTTACCCTCCTTTAGCTGAGGCTTTGCTTTTTTTTCTTTTTCTTCTCAAATGCATAAACAGTCTTGAGAGGTTACATATCCAATTTATAAGTTTTATCAGCTCATTTGCACTCAAAGGCCCTCCAGGATGAGATTCTATCTTGTAAAGCTGTTATTTTCCTCTCAAGTGTAGATTTAATTTTTTTTAATGGCAGGAGGGGAGAAAGCGCTAACTTTTCCTCTCGATTATAAAGCATTTACAATTCTTTGAAGACAGGAAAAAGTACTTCTGCAGTTTATTGAGTGCTGACTACGTGCCAGGCATGTTTCTGAGCACTTTGCGTGTGTGTTTGCTAAGTTGCTTCAGTCATGTCCAGCTCCTTGTGACCCTGTGGACTGAGCCCTGCCAGGCTCCTCTGTCCATGGGGATTCTCCAAGAAAGAATAGTGCAGTGGGTTGCCATGTCCTCCTACAGAGAATTTTCCTGACCAAGGGATTGAACCAGCATCTTTTATCTCTTCTGCAATGGCAGATGAGTCCTTTACCACTAGCACTGCCTGGGAAGCCCGAGCACTTTACATTTAGTAATTAATTCATTTAACAACCCTATGAGTAAGGCTCTATCGATGAAGAAAGTGAGGCACAGAGAGGTTAAGTAACTGGCCCAAGGTCACACAGAAAGTGACAGCAAGGCTTTGAACCCAGACAGGCTGTCTCTAGGGCCGCTGGGCTCTTCAGTGCCTTGCTTTCCTCTCCTGTTGATCTCATTTGTCTTATGCTTGGCATTACTTCACTGATGAAGTACTTTAAACCTTAGGGAGTTAGTACATAATTTCTGAGTTGAAAACTGCATTGCAGTTTGGGAAAACAAGCAACCCACACCCCTGACTTTGCAGGTCTTTATTCTTTTCCCTTCCTGAGTTCTGTTCTGCAGGATCTGTTACTGGGCCTGCTCGGTACCTTTGTCTGTCCTGTCCTCTCCCTGATCTCATGTCCTGCCTGGCTAGCTCCTTTCTGAAACCATCCCCCACTGGTCTCGTTCATGGTCGCACCTCTCTTTTCTATAAACTTGGCTCCGATTCTTTCTGTCTGGTTGTGTTAAGAATTTACCCTCCTTTAGCTGAGGCTTTGCTTTTTTTTCTTTTTCTTCTCAAATGCATAAACAGTCTTGAGAGGTTACATATCCAATTTATAAGTTTTATCAGCTCATTTGCACTCAAAGGCCCTCCAGGATGAGATTCTATCTTGTAAAGCTGTTATTTTCCTCTCAAGTGTAGATTTAATTTTTTTTAATGGCAGGAGGGGAGAAAGCGCTAACTTTTCCTCTCGATTATAAAGCATTTACAATTCTTTGAAGACAGGAAAAAGTACTTCTGCAGTTTATTGAGTGCTGACTACGTGCCAGGCATGTTTCTGAGCACTTTGCGTGTGTGTTTGCTAAGTTGCTTCAGTCATGTCCAGCTCCTTGTGACCCTGTGGACTGAGCCCTGCCAGGCTCCTCTGTCCATGGGGATTCTCCAAGAAAGAATAGTGCAGTGGGTTGCCATGTCCTCCTACAGAGAATTTTCCTGACCAAGGGATTGAACCAGCATCTTTTATCTCTTCTGCAATGGCAGATGAGTCCTTTACCACTAGCACTGCCTGGGAAGCCCGAGCACTTTACATTTAGTAATTAATTCATTTAACAACCCTATGAGTAAGGCTCTATCGATGAAGAAAGTGAGGCACAGAGAGGTTAAGTAACTGGCCCAAGGTCACACAGAAAGTGACAGCAAGGCTTTGAACCCAGACAGGCTGTCTCTAGGGCCGCTGGGCTCTTCAGTGCCTTGCTTTCCTCTCCTGTTGATCTCATTTGTCTTATGCTTGGCATTACTTCACTGATGAAGTACTTTAAACCTTAGGGAGTTAGTACATAATTTCTGAGTTGAAAACTGCATTGCAGTTTGGGAAAACAAGCAACCCACACCCCAGACCCTTTGCAAACCCAGCAGGAAAATGTTCATCAGCTTTAGAACATGCTGCTACTTTTGATTTGGTGTGCTTTCCACTTAGCAGAGACACATACCCTCATAAAAGGCTTCTAAAACTGCTGGCCCCAACCTTATGCAGATGATAGAAGATTTAGATAATAAAGCACTTAGAAAACTAGACTTATTTTTTTTTTTTTTGAGAAGTATATGTATTTTTTAATTAAAAGAAAGGGCAGGACCCATTTGTATCCCCAGTTCTAACTCTCAGGTTATCAGAGAGTTCCTCTGGAGGTGTTCTGATGGAATCTTCTTCCGACCGACGACGCTGGCTACCTTCCAGGGCGCCTCTATCTCTATTGTTTTGCTTGGTAGGTTATTAACGCTCATGAGGGAGGGATCTTTGACAGCAGAGTGGAACGTTTTTCAAAGGGCATTCCTTGAATAAAACATGTTGCTGCCTAGCTAAGAGCTGTTTGGAAAATGTGTCTGCCAGGCTTAATGGGCAAACCTCAACTACCCCATTGAAACCTGCCGTCTCGTGTCACATGGCATCACATCATCTGACTTTGCCAGTTATTGGAAAAAGTGTCAGCTTTCTTGTGGCAAAGCCATGACACGTCTGTTGAAATACGGCCAGAGCAGGGGAAGACCAGGTGGCCGCTAGGCATTCATAGTTTTACCTTCTCACCAGCTTCAGCATCCACGCTTCAGGATGAAAATTCTATATAAAGACACTGAACATTGTAATTTTTTTTTTAATATTTATTTATTTATTTATTTTTTGGGTGGCGGGTTGGGGAGGGAGGGAGTGGGCGGGCCACTTCTATTGGTCTTTCATTTATCTATTTTCATCCATCTTTGTTCTTTGGCCCATGTGGGCCTCCTATCGCGGTGGCCTTTGTTGTCGCAGAGCACCGGCTCTGGGCGCATGCGCTCCAGAGCTCCGGCTCGGTCATTGGACACATCGGTCCAGCTGCTCCGCGGCACGTAGGATCTTCCCAGGCCAGGGATGGAACTGGCGCCCCTTGCACTGCAAGGCGGTGTCCTTACCCACTGGACCACCAGGGAAGGCCCTGTAATTTTTTTAAATGAGAGATTTATATGACAAAAGGTAGGTAAAGTTGAATTTTTGTACTTTGGCGAAAGAATGTTTATCTTTACTACCTGTCAGTGATTAAAGGGGAAGGGGAAATGAGGTTTGGATGTAGGCTTGGAAAGTAGCTTTTTCACTTGGCTTCTTACCTGATACCGAGTTCCAAAAGAGTATCATTATTCTTCTGTGTCTTTTTGGGGGATAAGTTAATGACATGTAAGCTGTATCCATTGACAGTGATATATACATTGTGGAGAGAGGTAGACTTATCTCTTGGTAGAGTCTGTGTTCATGCCGGCTACTTTGTTAAAACCAGCCAGTGTGATAAGGCAAGTAAAAGAAATTAAAAGCCTTTATATGTTTATACAGATAATCCTAAGATAGTATATATGTATTAATATATGTTAGAACTACTGAGTGTCGCAAGGTTGCAAGGTACAAAATCAATAGACAAAAAATAATTTTATTTTTCACACTAGCATTGAACTGTCTGAAAGTAAATTTAAGAAAGGAATTCCATTCACAAAAATATTTTTTTAAAAATCTCAGGAATAAAAAAAGATCTATTTTAAAAGAAATTTTTCCTAGTAGATTACCTCCTTATGTACGTGGCTACCATTGATTTTCAGGTTTATCAGCTTCATAGATACTTAAATTGGGTTACAAAAAATATATATCAATATTTAGAATTAGGAGTATTCTTAAAAGCTTTGATAAACATAGATTACTTTCCACTTCATTCAAAGATTCATTTTTTTCCTCTTGATCCTGCAAAGGGTCTGTATGGTTACCATCAAGCTTTTCACAATAATTTGTCTTTCTGACAGTAACACTAAAGTAGGAAACCTTTCTTGAGTCATTGTGGTTCTTTAATTTCAGTTTGGGGAAGGCCGGCTTTGCTAAGGGAGACAGTAGTTGTTGGCACAATCAACAGAATTGTTACAACAGTATTTAGGTTCAAAAAAAGGAATAAGGGGCTTCCCTGGTGGTCCAGTGGGTAAGGACACCGCCTTGCAGTGCAAGGGGCACCGGTTCGATCCCTGGCCTGGGAAGATCCCATGTGCTGCCAAGCAGCTGGACCGATGTGTCCAATCACCGAGCCGGAGCTCTGGAGTGCGTGCGCTCAGAGCCGGCGCTCTGTGACAACAGAGGCCACCGCGATGGGAGGCCCACACGGGCCAAAGAACAAAGGTGGATGAAACTAGACAAATGAAAGACCAACAGAAGTGGCCCGCCCACCCCCCTCCCTCCCCAC
Source organism: Tragulus kanchil (assembly GCA_022376925.1). NCBI lineage: Eukaryota > Metazoa > Chordata > Mammalia > Artiodactyla > Tragulidae > Tragulus > Tragulus kanchil. The sequence goes on from JAIOJX010000004.1 coordinate 151,150,332, forward strand.
CCCCGCCTAAATAAATAAATAAATATTTTTTTTAGAAAAAAGGAATAAGATGACTTGTTTTAGATTATTGATAATGCAAGGAGTACAACATATTCTAATTTTATTGTAAAAGTCATATAATTAATATTGAATTTCCACTATTAAAATATTCCTCAAACTTTTCAATCTTGTGTGTATTATAAAGAAAACTAAAAGCAGACATTAATTCATTAAAAATGTGGTTTCAGATGAAAATCTTAACATATCTTGGCCAGAAAACAGTCTACCTGTTAAGATGTATCAAGGGATTACGCATATGTGACTCTTCCTAGTCATGTAATGTTTTTATTTCCTTACATTTTCTGAAAATACCATTTTTGTTACATGTTTCACATGTAGCAATAGTTTCTATTTGAGGACATTTTTCTCTAAAATTTTTAAAAATGCCATTTTTTAAACGTGAAGTGGCAAATTAGGTTTGTTTGGGGCTTAGAAGCCTTTGCTAATATTATTTATAGTAAGCAGTAGTTTATATGAAATAAGTGCAAATATCATTTTCCACTAAAGACCATGATTCACTCTTATTTGAGGAACTTCTGTTTGTTTACCCTTTTTTTTTTTTGTTCCCTTTGGGAGGTGTAGGGCACTCTGAAACCTAGATGTCTGGTCTCAGTGGTCCTGCCCATCATCCTGGGCATGTAACCCTACGTATATGTCCATTTTAGGTGATTGTAGACGCTTGCTATTATAGAACACCCCACACATGCATCCTTGTACCCGGGTCCTTGCAAGCTTGCCTGATTATTTCTTGAGGATAAAATTTTATGGGAATGGAGATGTTTGCTCATAGGGTTTGCACATTGTTACTTAGACTGTTTGGCAGAAAAGCTTCCTGAGAGTTGTGCCTGCAGCTTAGGGCAGGCCTAGCTAAGACACCCTGCCATGATGTACCTGTGAGAGCAGGGAGGTTGTAACTTCGTATCAGAGCCTTGATATGCATTGTTTCACAGATTTCTGTGTCCACTGGTGAGCTGGGTCCACTGGTGGGCTGGGTTCTTCTCTGAACCAGAGTGGAAGAGGAAGGCATTCTTCTCAGTTAATTCCTAGTGGGCTTTGATCCACATCTGACTCCCAGCAAATCCCGGTGTAGTACCTGATGTTCGTTCAAGGTCTTAAGTGTGCACAGGGAACCTGTCTTCATACTACCTGGGGAACCACTGGCCGTTGGTTTGGAGACTTCTTTGTATAGATTTTTCTTTAAATTGTCGTTCCTTTGCCTTGTAAGTGTCCTTGTGAGTTAACCCTGGGCCGTAAGAGTTATGTGGGGTTGGTTCTAACTGCAGAGGTTTAGATAACGGACGACACTGTTGGGGCATGTGTGTGTGTCTGTGTGTCTGACTTTCAGGCTTATTATTTTTATTTTTTAAAATATTTAAGTTTTTGATTTATTTTTATTGAGTGATTGATCTTTGGCTGCGCCGGGTCTTCATTTCTGTGCACGGGCTTTCTCTAGTTGCAGTGGCTTCTCTTGTTGCAGCCTCTGGAGCTTGCAGGGTTCGGTAGTTGTGACTCACAGGTTCAGCTGTCCCACAGTGTGTGGAATCTTCCCAGAGCAGGGACGGAACCTAGGTCCCTGGCATTGGCAGGCGGATTCCCAGTCACTGGGCCACCAGGGAGGTCCTAAGGCTTATTATTTATATTAATTATCCTCAGGAAATCTTTCCATGGCCTTTGAAATAATTGTTCATTACTTGTTATTTCACATAACAAGTGAACATAACACTCCACCTGTTAGAATGTATGCCCTTGTCATTGAGGGCAGGTCGGCTCCTGTTCTCCACCCACACTTGCTTTTTCAATGATGTGCGCCAAGAGTCCTTGCAAGCTTGCCTGATTATTTCTTGAGGATAAAATTTTATGGGAATGGAGATGTTTGCTCATAGGGTTTGCACATTGTTACTTAGACTGTTTGGCAGAAAAGCTTCCTGAGAGTTGTGCCTGCAGCTTAGGGCAGGCCTAGCTAAGACACCCTGCCATGATGTACCTGTGAGAGCAGGAGGTTGTAACCGTATCAGAGCCTTGATATGCATTGTTTCACAGATTTCTGTGTCCACTGGTGAGCTGGGTCCACTGGTGGGCTGGGTTCTTCTCTGAACCAGAGTGGAAGAGGAAGGCATTCTTCTCAGTTAATTCCTAGTGGGCTTTGATCCACATCTGACTCCCAGCAAATCCCGGTGTAGTACCTGATGTTCGTTCAAGGTCTTAAGTGTGCACAGGGAACCTGTCTTCATACTACCTGGGGAACCACTGGCCGTTGGTTTGGAGACTTCTTTGTATAGATTTTTCTTTAAATTGTCGTTCCTTTGCCTTGTAAGTGTCCTTGTGAGTTAACCCTGGGCCGTAAGAGTTATGTGGGGTTGGTTCTAACTGCAGAGGTTTAGATAACGGACGACACTGTTGGGGCATGTGTGTGTGTCTGTGTGTCTGACTTTCAGGCTTATTATTTTTATTTTTTAAAATATTTAAGTTTTTGATTTATTTTTATTGAGTGATTGATCTTTGGCTGCGCCGGGTCTTCATTTCTGTGCACGGGCTTTCTCTAGTTGCAGTGGCTTCTCTTGTTGCAGCCTCTGGAGCTTGCAGGGTTCGGTAGTTGTGACTCACAGGTTCAGCTGTCCCACAGTGTGTGGAATCTTCCCAGAGCAGGGACGGAACCTAGGTCCCTGGCATTGGCAGGCGGATTCCCAGTCACTGGGCCACCAGGGAGGTCCTAAGGCTTATTATTTATATTAATTATCCTCAGGAAATCTTTCCATGGCCTTTGAAATAATTGTTCATTACTTGTTATTTCACATAACAAGTGAACATAACACTCCACCTGTTAGAATGTATGCCCTTGTCATTGAGGGCAGGTCGGCTCCTGTTCTCCACCCACACTTGCTTTTTCAATGATGTGCGCCAAGAGCCAGGTTACGGGTAGGAGACTGTCGTTTTCAGTCTCAGATTTTCAGAAGTAGGCAAGTGTGCCCTCTTTGTAGGCCTTCTCAGCCTCGGCACCCTTGACCATTAGCACGGGGAGTCCTGTGCTTTCTAGGGGGCTGAGCTGCATCCCTGGCCTCTGATCCCGAGATGCAGGAGCGCTCGGCTGTGACAACCAGAAACGTCTCCAGACGCTGCAGATGTGCCCTGGGCAGGAAGCGGGTGTAGAATCGCTCCAGTGGAAAACCGTTGTGCCATGACCGTGCTCTTATGGATCCAGGTTAAATTTCGATCTTGTCCAAGCGTTCTTCACCCTTCCTTGTTTATATTCATTCCTAATTGCTTTTTTGTCTCTTTGGGTGATGGGCACACACCTTTTTCAGTGTGGAAATTTTATTCTATTTAGGATCCAAATTCTCCCCCTGAGACTTGGACAATTACAATCAGTCTGTCCTCTGAGTTTGAAATAGGAAATGGCAACCCATTCCAGTTTTCTTGCCTGGAAAGTTCCTTGGATAGAGGAGCCTGGCGGGCTACAGTCCATAGGGTCGCAGAGAATCGGACACAACTGAGCGCACACACAGATTGTCTAAGTTGTGCTGTTCCATCTGGTGGGAACTTCCACTTCCAGCAGGACCGTCTGCCCGAGGCTTCTGATGGCCTAGTGTTTTTCCAAACCCCCTTAGAGCACTAGGGAAATATTTACTATGCTGAGTTATCAAACCATTGTTCTTCTCTTGTTGCAGCCTCTGGAGCTTGCAGGGTTCGGTAGTTGTGACTCACAGGTTCAGCTGTCCCACAGTGTGTGGAATCTTCCCAGAGCAGGGACGGAACCTAGGTCCCTGGCATTGGCAGGCGGATTCCCAGTCACTGGGCCACCAGGGAGGTCCTAAGGCTTATTATTTATATTAATTATCCTCAGGAAATCTTTCCATGGCCTTTGAAATAATTGTTCATTACTTGTTATTTCACATAACAAGTGAACATAACACTCCACCTGTTAGAATGTATGCCCTTGTCATTGAGGGCAGGTCGGCTCCTGTTCTCCACCCACACTTGCTTTTTCAATGATGTGCGCCAAGAGCCAGGTTACGGGTAGGAGACTGTCGTTTTCAGTCTCAGATTTTCAGAAGTAGGCAAGTGTGCCCTCTTTGTAGGCCTTCTCAGCCTCGGCACCCTTGACCATTAGCACGGGGAGTCCTGTGCTTTCTAGGGGGCTGAGCTGCATCCCTGGCCTCTGATCCCGAGATGCAGGAGCGCTCGGCTGTGACAACCAGAAACGTCTCCAGACGCTGCAGATGTGCCCTGGGCAGGAAGCGGGTGTAGAATCGCTCCAGTGGAAAACCGTTGTGCCATGACCGTGCTCTTATGGATCCAGGTTAAATTTCGATCTTGTCCAAGCGTTCTTCACCCTTCCTTGTTTATATTCATTCCTAATTGCTTTTTTGTCTCTTTGGGTGATGGGCACACACCTTTTTCAGTGTGGAAATTTTATTCTATTTAGGATCCAAATTCTCCCCCTGAGACTTGGACAATTACAATCAGTCTGTCCTCTGAGTTTGAAATAGGAAATGGCAACCCATTCCAGTTTTCTTGCCTGGAAAGTTCCTTGGATAGAGGAGCCTGGCGGGCTACAGTCCATAGGGTCGCAGAGAATCGGACACAACTGAGCGCACACACAGATTGTCTAAGTTGTGCTGTTCCATCTGGTGGGAACTTCCACTTCCAGCAGGACCGTCTGCCCGAGGCTTCTGATGGCCTAGTGTTTTACCCCTTGTTCCCAAAGCCCTCTCCTTAGAGCACTAGGGAAATATTTACTATGCTGAGTTATCAAACCATTGTTCTTCCTTGGGATAAAAGATCATATTTTTTCAAAGTTCGGAGAACACGATGAGGTAAATCGTATCGATTGCTCTCTCCCCGTCTATTTATATAGTTTTATTTTGGCCTGCCTTTTTTTTTTTTTTCAATATAGACTCAGATGTTGCCAGAAGAGCCCAAAGAGGTCCTGTGTACGTTATCACCCAGCTTCACTGGGGGTGATGTCTTACATAACAATAGATAACAATAGTACAGAATCAAAAGCAGAAAATTGTCATTCTGTAGATCAAAAGAAGTTTATAGATCTCTTCTGAATTTTTACATCCACTCATCTGTGTGTACACACATGTAGTTCTAGGCAATGTGCTCAGTCGCTTGAGTTGTGGCCGACTCTTTGTGACTGCATGGACTGCAGCCACCAGGTTCCTCTGTCCATGGGATTCTCCAGGCAAGAACACTGGAGTGGGCTGCCCTCCTCCAGGGGATCTTCCTGACCCAGGGATCAAGCCCGTGCCTCCTGCAACTCCTGCATTACAGGTGGATTCTTTACCGCTGAGCCATTGGGGAAGCCCCCTAGGCATTGTGACTCCATCTGTAGATTCAGGAACCAGCACGACCATAATACACAGCTTTCCCTTGCTCCCTGCTACCCCATGAGAAATAGGCCCAGCCTTCCCCTAGCCCTGGTAACCACTAATCTGTTCTTCTCTATAACTTTCTCATTCAAGACTGTTACATAAATGGAATCAGTGTGTAAATCCTCTGAGACTGATGTTTTTCACTCAGTCCCCTTGAAACCCACCTGTGTCGTGTGCATCACACCATTTTATCGCTGAGTAGTACTCTAGAGTACTGTTACCCTTTTAATACTTGTCCTAACATCGTCTCTCATTCTGAGGCCAGTAGTTATTTGCATAATAAGTTACTCTGTCCTATGACTGCTGGGAGCTCAGATCCTCATGGCCCTCCTGGTTTACATCTTGTAGACTCTTTCACGGCTGCTATCAGTAAGTTTTTTGATTGATGACACTGTCTCAAGCAGTTTGAGGTAGAGTTGGTCAGGCCTGGTGCATTTGAACTCTTGTTCGTCATTCTCTTGTCTGAGACAGAAGCTTCATGAAATCAGTGACTCGATGGTTAGAGACCTGCAAGGTCACACATGTCGACCGGCCAGGTGAGCAGTGGTGGAGTTCGCTAGAGCCTGGACTTCTTGGGGTGCTGAACGAGAATGTGACAGGATATTTGGGTCACCCATCAGTATCTTGGCAGGACAGAATGGAAGGAGGCACTGCTCGTGGTAAAGTGCCCACCTGGCAGTGCGGGAGATGTGACGTACGAGAGTTCAGTCCTTGGGTCGGGAAGATCCCCCGGAGAAGGACATGGCAGCCCACTCCAGTATTCTTGCCTGGAGAAGCCTAGCAGCAAAGGAGCCCGGGCGGCAGGCTGCCATCCATGGGGGTAGCAAAGAGTCAGACACGACTGAAGCATCTTAGCACCCAGTAAATAGCACAGAAGATGGCCAAGGGCAGGGAAAGTGTCCTGACTTGTTGGGTACGAGGTGTTGGCAGCGGTGAGGGGTCGTGTGGGTGGAAGGTGTGACCAGAGAAATGGGACAGACCGGGCCCAGCCTCCACCCAAAGGCTGGTCGCCCTGCGGGTTGGGAGACTCAGAGCACAGAGCAGGGAAGTGCCCTCACTCTGGTCCTGAGTCTGGCCAGTCTGGAAGAATCCGCAGTGAAGATGAGCCCAGCCGAGAGGGGAGTATTTCGCAGTTACTCCTTACTGCTCACGGTGTCCTCCTTACTGCCTTCTTCTTGCTGCTTCTGATCTCATGCTTTGAAAAACGTTTATTGGGCACAGGGACAAAATCTTGAGAGGTAAATGCCTTGAGAAGGAACTGTCTGTACGTTTTTAAATGCCCTAGGTGAGGGGCCATGTGACGGTTCTCCCTGTCTGGGGACACAGTCTGAACGTCCTGACATCCACTGCCAGCTTCTGAGCCAGCCCCCCACCCAGCTCTGGAATCTCTGGATCCCAGCGGTCTCCACTTGGGATCTCTGCCCTGGCCACCTGCTTCCTTTTGTAGCTAAGCTCTGAGCCCAGAGTGAGCCCCAGGCCCCAGGGAGCCGCCCCGTGCGCTGTTCCTTGCCCCCTGGGTTGTCTATCAAAGGGTTTCTCCACATAAGAATTTTCTTTTTGTAGCTCCTGTTTTATATGAATAATGTTCCCTGCTCTTGTTTTGCTGCAGGGATGTGTATAGAGTATGGCCAGTGTTTCAATAATAAGTTACTTCTCAAGGGTAAAAAAGAGATTTTTTTTTTTTTTTTTTGGTTTACACTGGTTTAGCATGCGTGCTCAGTCTGTAATTGTCCTCTTCGCGACACTGTGGACTGTAGCCTGCCATGCTCCTCCATTCATTGGATTTCTCAGCCAAGAATATCGGAGTGGGTAGCCATTCCTTTCTCCAGAGATCTTCCCAAGCCAGGAATCAAACGGGACCTCCTGCATTGCAGGCAGATTCTTTACCGTCTGAGCCACCAGGGAAGCCACCGTATGTAGTTTATATATGTGAAATTAACGTATCACATGTCTGTGTGTACATATGTATTCATCTGTGTGCATGCTCAGTTGCTTCGGTCTTGCCCAACTCTGCAACCCTGTGGACGGTAGCCCGCCAGGCTCCTCTGACCCTGGGATTCTCCAGGCAGGAATACTGGAGGGGGCTGCCATGTCCTTCTCTGGGGGATCTTCTGGACCCAGGGATGGAACCCACATCTCCTGTGGCTCCTGCCTTGCGGGCAGATTCTTTACCATGGAACCAGCAGGAAAACCAGGTAGTTACCGGAACCAAACCGGTGTCCCCTGCAGTGAAGCAAAGAGCTTTAACCACTGGACTGCTTGGAAAATCTCTTATAGAAACATACACACATGTAGGCTCAGTTTAGCGTCGTGACTTCTGACTGAGGCAGGCAGAGCTGATGGTGTGGGGACTGAAGTATCTTGCTTGGGTTTTTGTCCACATCCAGTAGATATAGTGTCTGCTGTCCAGAAGCAGAGTTTTTACTCGGCTACGTTTTTGAACTGCTTACAGTTTACTAAAAAGATGAGCGTTAGAAGCAGCCTTCTCACTGTTTTACACATGACCTGGCTTGTTAGGACGGGGTCATTGGCATACTGCCTTGTGAATCCTGGGTATACTGCATTTCCATGAGATTTTCACTCCTTTGGGAATTCTCACAAAAAGTAGATGCCAAGTTCAACTTCAAGGATATGAAGTCAGGTGCAGGCTGTAAATTCTGATATTAATGTTCAGACCTTGAGAACCACTGAAACTCTTGGATGGGTCTCTTGGTAATGTAGCTTTTTCAGCTGTAACAATTTATCCTTCTGACCTTTGGGTAGCTCTGGTGGGCTTACTCTATTTTAGGTTCTAAGACTACCTTTGCTTAAGGTTCTCTTTGAAAAGGACAGTGTACCTTCTCTGCAGATATTTTAAAGACGCAGTCTCTTGTTTTTCAAAGTACATATCAGAAGAAAAAAACGTCTGATAAAGTGAGCTCTTGGCTGTGACATTAGAAGGACTGATGTCTGCCAGATAGTATTCTGGGGAATAAGTAAGTCAGGGACCCTCCATATGTTGTGAAAGGGAAATTGGGCATATGTATTTTCACCATAGTTCTTTTCGGTATTTTACCATAAAAAATTAAAAGACAGGCTTCCCTAGTGGTCCAGTGGGTAAAGAGTCTGCCTTGCATTGTAAGGGGCACTGGTTCGATCCCTGACCCGGGAAGATCCCACTTGCCACGGAGTGGCTGGACCAGTGTGTCCAGTTACAAGCCAGCCCTCTGGAGTGCATGCGCCCGGAGCCTGTGCTCTACAAAGAGAGAGGCCACTGCAATGAGAGGCCCACACAGGCCAAAGAATAACGATGGATGAAAATAAATAAATAAAAAATCAATAAAAGAGGCCAAAATTAAAAAATCATAATAAAAGACAAGTCATTGGTTCTAAGAGTAAAAATGGAGGAACAAAAGCAGTTGAGTTTGGCTGTCTTGGTCTGTGGTCTTTTGTGGGTTGTTGAGAAAATGTGCCTCTGAAATGATAAGGTAACCTCACTTTCAGGGAATTTAGGTGGCTCTTCAGCAGGAGTGTAACTTTTATCTTTATTCACCTATTATCTTTGAGATATCTGATGGATTCCTTTAACCCTGAAGCCCAGAAGACAAAGTTACTTTACCCAAGGATTATCACCAAGTAATGGGTTCAGAAATATAACTTAGGTTGCCTCCTTTGAGTCTCTTAAAATCCCTATAGGCTCTTCAATCTCCACCTGATCCCTAAATGGGGATCTTTAGAGCTGTATTGTGCATGTGAGACGAAAGAATAGAATACTGTCAGAAAAATAAAAGGTCCCTTGAGTCTGCTCTTTTGCATTATTGTAAAATGTTTGATGAAGTTGAGTAGCTATTCCCTCAACGAAAGTGGAATTTTGGAAGCAAATGTTAATGCCATGGGGCATGCCCCCGCCCCCCCCCACCAATAACATAACATAAAGTAAATTAAAAAATGAGAAATCTGTCTTTAATATTATATGAAAACACACTTTAAAAAATGGTATATCCTGTCGTTTTTGTCCCAGCTTAGGACAGTATTAGCTTTTAAAGAAAAAGAAGTACATTCTACCAGTGTCCTCCGACTCAGGTCCGTGGTTTATTTGTCCAAGGAGGAAATGGGATATGGAGTTAGGACTGACTATGGTGTGGGGCGTTGATATTGATTTGAATATGTGGACTCTGCCTTGCAGCTTAGCCGTTGTGCCCTTCCCAGCCTGCACGCCACTTGCATTTTATTTTGTCCAGTGTTTTAACTTGTAGGAGTGTACTGCCTTGCATTGTAAGGGGCACTGGTTCGATCCCTGACCCGGGAAGATCCCACTTGCCACGGAGTGGCTGGACCAGTGTGTCCAGTTACAAGCCAGCCCTCTGGAGTGCATGCGCCCGGAGCCTGTGCTCTACAAAGAGAGAGGCCACTGCAATGAGAGGCCCACACAGGCCAAAGAATAACGATGGATGAAAATAAATAAATAAAAAATCAATAAAAGAGGCCAAAATTAAAAAATCATAATAAAAGACAAGTCATTGGTTCTAAGAGTAAAAATGGAGGAACAAAAAGCAGTTGAGTTTGGCTGTCTTGGTCTGTGGTCTTTTGTGGGTTGTTGAGAAAATGTGCCTCTGAAATGATAAGGTAACCTCACTTTCAGGGAATTTAGGTGGCTCTTCAGCAGGAGTGTAACTTTTATCTTTATTCACCTATTATCTTTGAGATATCTGATGGATTCCTTTAACCCTGAAGCCCAGAAGACAAAGTTACTTTACCCAAGGATTATCACCAAGTAATGGGTTCAGAAATATAACTTAGGTTGCCTCCTTTGAGTCTCTTAAAATCCCTATAGGCTCTTCAATCTCCACCTGATCCCTAAATGGGGATCTTTAGAGCTGTATTGTGCATGTGAGACGAAAGAATAGAATACTGTCAGAAAAATAAAAGGTCCCTTGAGTCTGCTCTTTTGCATTATTGTAAAATGTTTGATGAAGTTGAGTAGCTATTCCCTCAACGAAAGTGGAATTTTGGAAGCAAATGTTAATGCCATGGGGCATGCCCCACCCCCACCAATAACATAACATAAAGTAAATTAAAAAATGAGAAATCTGTCTTTAATATTATATGAAAACACACTTTAAAAAATGGTATATCCTGTCGTTTTTGTCCCAGCTTAGGACAGTATTAGCTTTTAAAGAAAAAGAAGTACATTCTACCAGTGTCCTCCGACTCAGGTCCGTGGTTTATTTGTCCAAGGAGGAAATGGGATATGGAGTTAGGACTGACTATGGTGTGGGGCGTTGATATTGATTTGAATATGTGGACTCTGCCTTGCAGCTTAGCCGTTGTGCCCTTCCCAGCCTGCACGCCACTTGCATTTTATTTTGTCCAGTGTTTTAACTTGTAGGAGTGTACTGCTCACTCCCTCAGCGTGGGCGGGGCTTCAGCTTAGTTCTTGACATGGATGAATTCGTTGAACATACCCTAGTCTTAATACAGTTGGTACCTTTCTCATCTCCATTTCACACATGAAAATACAGAGTCTTAGAGAAGTGAAGTTGCTTGTCTGAGTTCACACCAGCTGAGCAGTGGTGGAACCCGGGCTGGACTCAAAGATATTCAGCTGTAGGAAACTAGAATCCATTTGGAGGTGACCCCTGTAGTTTGAAGGGGTGAAGCTAGACTCTATGTGGAGAGCTCTGGGGATATGTGTTGCTTTTCCCTAGGGAGCAGACCAGAGTCATGTGATACAAGCCCCACCGAAAAATAGAAAACTTTTTCCTGTAATCAGACAAACCAAAGACACAGCCATTCGGAATGCTGTTGTGATGGCAGCAACTGGACGTCCATCCTGAGGGACAGGTGCTAAATAAGGAGTTGAATTTGGAGAGAAGATTCAAAGAATAGTTTCAATGGAAAATTTGTAGGTTTCTGAGTAACTTCTCTCTGGAAGGCCAAGGTCACACTGAATTTAGTTTTCTTGGCTTGTCTGTTTCTGATAAACTCCAGATTCTCATGGAACAGTGTTGGGAGAAGGTATATTTGCTTTGGATTCTGCGAGTCGTTTGTGACTCTTGCTTGTCGTCCGTGACTCTTGCTTGTCGTCCCTGGTCCTGACTGCTCTGTTTGCTCTGTACGTGTCACAGTTTAGGGCATTTGGACTATTCGCATCTTTCTCAGCAGAAAGAGAGGACACTACTACGTCATTCAAGTTTAAGGATACATTTTTTGTGTGTGATAAAAACTTTATTCATTTAGAGCAGCTTTAGGTTGACTGCAAGTGATAAAACTGAAGAAACCATTTTGGACTTTGACCTGCATTCAACAGATGTGAGACTTTTAGAAGCTAGTGGTTTACATTGCAACCAACTTTTCAAAGCTGTAATTCAGTCAAGGTAGTGGTATGGTAACTGCTAATGTTTTTCATTTCTAAGAAGATACAGATTTTGTAGTTTCAGAAGGGACACAGTCGCCTGATTGAGTGAGCAGATGTATTCTTTGTCATAATGTGGACACTTTGGATGTTGCCAAGGGCTAGGTATCATTAGGGATGAAATTAGAAGCCTGTTTCATACAGAATGGTGGTTCTCAACAGGGGACAACTTTGCCTCACTGCAGATGTTTAGTAATGGCTGGAGACATTTTTGCTTGTTACCCCTGATGTGCGGAAGGTGCTCCTGCCATCTGGTTGGGTAGAAACCACTGAAGATAGGTCAACATCCAGGAACGCACCTGACAGTCCCACACAGTTCAAGTTGTTTCAACCCCAATGTCAGCAGTGACAAGGTTGGCAAGTCCTGAGGTAGAAGATTGACTTGATTCCATTAACACTCTTATATTTTATTTTAATTTTCTATGTCTTTCAGTAAAATTAGTTCTGCCAAAACAGCTTCTGTAGTGTAATATAATGTATCTGTATTGAAAGTTATATGTTAGTATATTTATTCCAGAATTTTCTGTGGCATTCGTGAAAAGTAAAACATATGTATAAAATAATATATATACATATATGTACATAAATTTATGTATATAGTAGGGTATAAAGTAATTTTTCTAGGCCTTCTTCTCTGTGAGTTTTCACTTATCCTGAAAAGCAGAGAGACAGATGGTAGGACAGGTTTGGTCACAGAAAACCGTAAAACGAGTATTTCTGAGATGGGAGAAAGCTAGGAGGGGTCAGTACCTGAACTGTGCCCTTGGCTGTCTGGACCTCTTGTCATTTGATGAGTTCAGTTACCAAGCACTGAGGGTAGCGAGAGGCAGCGTCTTGGAACAGGGTAAGTGAACCTTTATCACAAATTCCATACTTTCTCTTTTTTTTTCTACTTTGCCCAGTTTTGCTGATTAAGTGTGACTTTTTTTTCTTTCTGTTTAATTTTCACCTACTGTAGCTTTATTATGCAAGCCACAGTAATGAATCATTGAAAGCTTGGTAAGGGTAGTTGAATAAGCAGGCAGCTTTTATTTGCTGAGAATCAATGGAAACATACTTAGAAATTCATACTGTTACTGTTCTCACCAAACCTTCAGGCCAGGAGGGAAAGGAGGTTGGGTTCGTCTTTGTATTCTTGGATTTAATTTGTGGTTTAGGAGTGAGGTGGGTTTTTTTTTTTTTTTTTAATTTTGGCTTACTGAGATGTAATTGACATATAGAAGTGTAAGATTAAGTGTGCACTGTAGTAGGGGTAAGCTTTTTCCATGATTCTTCTCACCTTTCCTCCTCGTTTAGCAGCTAGACCAGAAAAGGAAATAATTTTATTTTCTATTGATGTTGTTGCTTTTTAACCCAGTGAGTGAGACCTCTTTCTAAAATGAACTTTAGTCACCCATGCTTTGTTTGTTGTTTGGGAATCATTTAAATAGAAGGACTCCTGGGGCCTCTAAATGGCGTCTTTAATTTGTTAGAACAAGGGTCCACACCACTATCTGCTAACATAACATTCATTCACTAAGTGGATAATTTGTTGGGCATTAACTGACCCTGATGTGGAATTAAGGACTCTAGATTTCATGATGGAAAACTGATAAATTTATTTTTTTTTTTATAAAATTAGTTCTGCCAAAACAGCTTCTGTAGTGTAATATAATGTATCTGTATTGAAAGTTATATGTTAGTATATTTATTCCAGAATTTTCTGTGGCATTCGTGAAAAGTAAAACATATGTATAAAATAATATATATACATATATGTACATAAATTTATGTATATAGTAGGGTATAAAGTAATTTTTCTAGGCCTTCTTCTCTGTGAGTTTTCACTTATCCTGAAAAGCAGAGAGACAGATGGTAGGACAGGTTTGGTCACAGAAAACCGTAAAACGAGTATTTCTGAGATGGGAGAAAGCTAGGAGGGGTCAGTACCTGAACTGTGCCCTTGGCTGTCTGGACCTCTTGTCATTTGATGAGTTCAGTTACCAAGCACTGAGGGTAGCGAGAGGCAGCGTCTTGGAACAGGGTAAGTGAACCTTTATCACAAATTCCATACTTTCTCTTTTTTTTTCTACTTTGCCCAGTTTTGCTGATTAAGTGTGACTTTTTTTTCTTTCTGTTTAATTTTCACCTACTGTAGCTTTATTATGCAAGCCACAGTAATGAATCATTGAAAGCTTGGTAAGGGTAGTTGAATAAGCAGGCAGCTTTTATTTGCTGAGAATCAATGGAAACATACTTAGAAATTCATACTGTTACTGTTCTCACCAAACCTTCAGGCCAGGAGGGAAAGGAGGTTGGGTTCGTCTTTGTATTCTTGGATTTAATTTGTGGTTTAGGAGTGAGGTGGGTTTTTTTTTTTTTTTTTAATTTTGGCTTACTGAGATGTAATTGACATATAGAAGTGTAAGATTAAGTGTGCACTGTAGTAGGGGTAAGCTTTTTCCATGATTCTTCTCACCTTTCCTCCTCGTTTAGCAGCTAGACCAGAAAAGGAAATAATTTTATTTTCTATTGATGTTGTTGCTTTTTAACCCAGTGAGTGAGACCTCTTTCTAAAATGAACTTTAGTCACCCATGCTTTGTTTGTTGTTTGGGAATCATTTAAATAGAAGGACTCCTGGGGCCTCTAAATGGCGTCTTTAATTTGTTAGAACAAGGGTCCACACCACTATCTGCTAACATAACATTCATTCACTAAGTGGATAATTTGTTGGGCATTAACTGACCCTGATGTGGAATTAAGGACTCTAGATTTCATGATGGAAATCGGAGCTCGATGTTGATAATGAGGCCTCAGCGATGATGTCATCGCCAAGGTTGGAACTCGGCACTCGGGACCAAGCCGTGTGTGGTGAGGGACAGACACTAGGGGCTTACTCTCCAGCTCGGTTAGTTCACATTAATGACAAGAATTTCGAGATCGGTGAGTGATGTCTTTGCTTCAGATATCACTTGTTAACTACTCGTTAAAAGACCAGTGCTGATGGAACTCAGCGTAGGCCCGCTGTGATGTGTGACTAACCTGGGATACTTGTGAGAGATCAAGTGAAACTGTGAGTTGCTCAGTCATTTCTGACTGTTTATGACCCATGGGTTGCCGCCCTCCAGTCTCCTCTGTCCACGGGGATTCTCCCGGCAAGAATACTGGAGTGGGTTACCATTCCCTTCTCCAGGGGATCCTCCCGACGTAGGGATCAAACTCAGGTCTCTTGCGTTGCTGGTAGATTTTTTTTTACCGTCTGAGCCACCAGGGAAGTCTGAGGCTGTGCTCAAGCTGGCATCTGGCTATGGGTGGGATTCTCATCTTCCCTTACTGAGTTCATGACTCGATGCAGGGGCCTCCAGAGGACACCAAGGAAGTACAGTCGACAAACTGATGCACCTTGGAAGATCCCTCAGACTTACTAGCAGCTATAGACCTCTAAAACTGACATCAAGAATTGAGGACATTTATTAGGCTTCCCAGGAAGCTCAGCTGATAAAGAATCTGCCTGCTATGTAGGAGACCTGGGTTTAATCACTGGGTTGGGAAGATCCCCTGGAGGAGGGCATGGCAGCCCAATTAATCACTGAGTTGGGAAGATCCCCTGGAGGAAGGCATGGCAACCCACTCCATGAGTCTTGCTTGGAGAATCCCCATGAACACAAGAGACCTGGTGGGCTGCAGTCCATGGGGTTACAAAGAGTTGGACATGACTGAGTGAGTTTCACTTTCATGAGGTCCTTATTTAAGGTCATGTGGTATACGTTTTATATATATCACCTCATTGAATGCTCTGTGTGTTCAGAACTATTGTTAATCCCGTAGAGTGGCTTAGGGAGGTTCAGTAACCAGTCAAGTCACACAGCTAGTAGATGGGATTCCAGGTCTCTTGTCTGACTTTGGGGCTTGTACATTCATTTCTTCTCTTCCAAGTTGCTATCTCTCAGGCTTATCACAACTCTCCAGCCAGGTGGCTTGCCATTTTGGAAGACTAACTGGGTCTTATCAAGTGTTTGGACTTTTCCCAGGGTGCTAGAATCTCATGCTTGGCAGCGACATTATTTCAAGGTTATTGTTGTGGCTTGTGTAGTTAGTTGAGGGTGTGTTTTGTCTAGGACTCCCTCAAATATAGGACATTAGCTTGGGCTTGGAACTTAGTATTTGAAAATGGGCAAAATGAAAATAGTGGTGTCAGCAGAATTAACAGAGATACAGCAGTCAATCTTCTTGGGACATCACTGGTCCCAGTGAGATGGTCACGGACATTTTGGTTTGTGCTTTTGCTGGCCACTCTCTGGCAGTATAGCTTTACTGACCATGGGTCTTAATTGATGCTTTTAAATTGTCCTGGAGAAGACTCTTGGAACCCCTTGGACAGCAAGGACATCAAACCGGTCAATCCTAAAGGAAACCAACCCTGAACATTCACTGGAAGGACTGATGCTGAAGCTCCAATACTTTGGCCACCTGATGTGAAGAGACACCTCAGTGGAAAAGACCCTGATACTGGGAAGGATTGAAGGTGAAAGGAGAAGAAGGGGGTGACAGGATGAGATAGTTAGCATCACCGACTCAGTGGACATGAATATGAGCCAACGCTGGGAGATAGTGGAAGACCAAGGAACCTGGCGTGCTGCAGTCCATGGGGTCACAAAGAGTCGGGCATGAGTAAAAAGCAACACTAAGGTTCTCTCAAGAATGTGCCTTGCAGGCCTCATAGAAAATTCCAGCAGAAGCTCATGGAGGTCCTTGGAAGGCTTGTCGCAGGTCAGAATTGCTTGGAATGGCTGCATGGCCGGCAGGTGGAGTCAGCAGTGAGCCTTCTGGCCCCACCTGCTCTCACGTTGGAATGTTAAGGTCTTTATCATTTTGTTGAGATCAGATTCAGAAGTTGCTAGCGTGCCTTTGCCTTTCCTGACTTAACTTACTGCTCAAGTAAGGAGCTCAGGGTAACGAGTGTGCGGTATTGTTTCTCTCACCTTGGCTGAGATGATGAAGTTTTAAGCCTGGAGTTGCAGAAAGTAACCCACCTTAAGGACATCACTCCTTCTCCCGCGTCTTTTCAGCAGCTGAGTCCCCCTCGCCCACTGCAGATCTGGGCTTGGCTTCGCCTGTTGTATTTAAAGCTCTGATCTTTCTTTTTTTTTTTTTTTAAACTTTTATTTATTTATTTTGGCTGTGCTGGGTCTTTGTTGATGTGTGGGTTTAGCTGCTCTGCGGCATGTGGGATCTTCCCAAATCAGGGATGGAACCTGTGTCTCCTGCATTGGCAGACGGGTTCTTATCCACTGAGCCACAAGGGAAGCCCTAAAGCTCTGATCTTTCTGTCCTCTTTCTGAATTGTCACACATACTCATGGATTGGAGTCCTTACCTTTCTCACTCGCACCCCAGATCTTGTGGTTCCTTGGCCGCCTGCAGTCACACCCCCGCCCTACTCAGGGCGGCCCTTGCTTCTGTGCGTGTCGCCCCTCCTGGCCTCCCTCACACTCCTGGCCTCCCTGGGGGTCTCAATGAGGACAGATCCCTTCTTCCCTCTTCACCCCGCGTGTCCACCCTGCATGTGTGGTTTCTCAAAACGTGGACCTCACTCACAGACCTGTGAAGAGGGAGGTTCTGCGCCACGAGGGGTGAAACTTGAAATTAATCAGTTCCATCTTGAGTTTCAGATGGCCACGAGAGGAAAAGCAGAAAAATCACAGTGACATGTTCACAGATGATCCATGGTGCAAAGGCTCGGAGCCTTTCCACAGTTACAGACATACACCTGCCTGCTCTCTGACGAGTCAGAGAAGTGTTGATGGTTGCCCAGGGTTTGGAGTTTTGAATTCATTGGCGAGAGTGTTAAGAAAATACTGATCACTGCTTAGACCTTTTATTTTATTTTTATTTTATTTTTTACAGTTTTGTTTGTTTACACGTTGACCCAAATCCTCCCTAGGTATGCACATGATCCCTGCCGCCGAACTTCTCTCTCCACCTCTCTCCCCAGCCCACCCCGCCAGGTCGCCGCAGAGCCCCATTTTAGATCCCCCCAGTCCCACAGCATATTCCTCTCCCTGCTTGGACCATTTAAATTTTGTTTTTAGCACCTTTCAATTCCGAATGGGAAAACTGTTTGCTCTGTAACTGGGGAGAAAGCCGCAATTTTTGAGATTTGGGTTTGGACCTAAATACCAACAGAATGGAAGCACTGTGAGAAACACAGGCTCCTTTTTGATGAGCTTTTATGAAAACCAAAGGGAAGATAGAATCAGTTTCTTATTTTTTGAGGAATAAACAATTTCCTTGCATTCTGGTGTTCACTTGGCTGCTGGCCAGGAAGCGTGCCTACAGCCCAGGAATCCTCCCAAACCAAACTAATGGAAACAGTCTGCCTTGCTGGAGGCTGAAATTCGATATTGAGGCAGGGACCTGGGGCGTGTGTGTTAGCGGCAGGGTGGTGGGCGAAAGACTTTGGAAGCCTTAACCCCTGGCAGCTATAAATGGAATACTGACTCACTTGGGTGGCTAGAATGCATGCTGAAGTTTAGAAAGGGCTTTATTCTGCCATTTGGTCAGAATTAAGATATAATTTAATGTATTCTGCCCAAGACTGGGTCTAAAAACATACTCCTTTTCTTTTGATTTGAGCCAAGTTTAATTAAGAGCACTTCTTGACAAGCCCGTTAAATAACTGAAACACTTTCCTTCAAAATTTTAACGATGAATGGAGGCATTATGTACAAAATAATGCATTTTTAAAAACCTGTGTTGGGACCCAGGCTAAAATTAATGCCCTTTGCAGAGATGTGGATGGGCCTAGCGAGAGGAATGCAGAGGGAAGGAAGTCAGGAAGAGAAAAATATCTTATATTAATGTGTATATGTGGAATCTAGAAAAATGGTACAGATGAACCTATGTACAAAGAATTACAAGACAGATGTAGAGAACGAACGTGTGGACGCCAAGAGGGGAACAGGTGGAGGTGGTACGAATTAGAAGATTAGCGTTGACATAGAGGTACTACGATGTGTGAAATAGATAGCTAAGGAGAACCTACTTGTGTAGCACAAGAAATTCTACTCGGCGCTCTGTGGTCACCTAAATGGGAAGGAAATCCAAAAAGAGGGGCTCTGTGTGCACATATAGCTGATTCACTTTGCTGTACAGCAGAAAATAACATTGTAAAGCAAGTAGGCGTGTGTGGATGACAAGTCATTTCAGTCGTGTCCGACACTTTGCAGCCCTATGGATGGTAACCTGCCAGGCTCCTCTGTCCATGGAGCGTCCCTGGCATGGACCTAAATACCAACAGAATGGAAGCACTGTGAGAAACACAGGCTCCTTTTTGATGAGCTTTTATGAAAACCAAAGGGAAGATAGAATCAGTTTCTTATTTTTTGAGGAATAAACAATTTCCTTGCATTCTGGTGTTCACTTGGCTGCTGGCCAGGAAGCGTGCCTACAGCCCAGGAATCCTCCCAAACCAAACTAATGGAAACAGTCTGCCTTGCTGGAGGCTGAAATTCGATATTGAGGCAGGGACCTGGGGCGTGTGTGTTAGCGGCAGGGTGGTGGGCGAAAGACTTTGGAAGCCTTAACCCCTGGCAGCTATAAATGGAATACTGACTCACTTGGGTGGCTAGAATGCATGCTGAAGTTTAGAAAGGGCTTTATTCTGCCATTTGGTCAGAATTAAGATATAATTTAATGTATTCTGCCCAAGACTGGGTCTAAAAACATACTCCTTTTCTTTTGATTTGAGCCAAGTTTAATTAAGAGCACTTCTTGACAAGCCCGTTAAATAACTGAAACACTTTCCTTCAAAATTTTAACGATGAATGGAGGCATTATGTACAAAATAATGCATTTTTAAAAACCTGTGTTGGGACCCAGGCTAAAATTAATGCCCTTTGCAGAGATGTGGATGGGCCTAGCGAGAGGAATGCAGAGGGAAGGAAGTCAGGAAGAGAAAAATATCTTATATTAATGTGTATATGTGGAATCTAGAAAAATGGTACAGATGAACCTATGTACAAAGAATTACAAGACAGATGTAGAGAACGAACGTGTGGACGCCAAGAGGGGAACAGGTGGAGGTGGTACGAATTAGAAGATTAGCGTTGACATAGAGGTACTACGATGTGTGAAATAGATAGCTAAGGAGAACCTACTTGTGTAGCACAAGAAATTCTACTCGGCG
Organism: Tragulus kanchil; assembly: GCA_022376925.1. Lineage (NCBI taxonomy): Eukaryota > Metazoa > Chordata > Mammalia > Artiodactyla > Tragulidae > Tragulus > Tragulus kanchil. The sequence goes on from JAIOJX010000004.1 coordinate 151,170,310, forward strand.
CTCTGTGGTCACCTAAATGGGAAGGAAATCCAAAAAGAGGGGCTCTGTGTGCACATATAGCTGATTCACTTTGCTGTACAGCAGAAAATAACATTGTAAAGCAAGTAGGCGTGTGTGGATGACAAGTCATTTCAGTCGTGTCCGACACTTTGCAGCCCTATGGATGGTAACCTGCCAGGCTCCTCTGTCCATGGAGCTTCCCTGGCAAGAATACCTGGAGTGGGTTGCCATTCTCTTCTCCAGGGGATCTTCATGACCCAGGGATCAAACCTTGGTCCCTTATGCCTCCTGCTTTGAAGGTGGGTTCTTTACCACTAGTGCCACCTGGTTTGCCCCCAGAACAACTCTACTCCTAATAATAATAATAAAAGAGGGTCTGTGGGGCTTCCCTGGTGGGTCCGTGGAGAAGAATCTGTCTGCCAAGGCAGGAGACATAGGTTCGATCCCTGGTGAGAAGATCCCACGTACCGCAGAGCAACTCAGCCCGTGCCCCACAACTACTGAGCCCACATAGCCTAGAGCCTGTGCTCCACAACCAAAGAAGCTACTGCAACGAGAAGCCATGCACCCCAACTATAGAGCAGCCCCGACCGGAGAAAGCCCATGTGCAGCAGTGAAGACCCAGTGTGGCCAGAATAAAACTTAATTGATTAATTTTTTCAAAAAAGAAACCCTGTGTAAAAGCGTTTTGCATTAGGGGCCAACAGGTAAGAAGGATGAGTGAGCAGATCCAGGTTGTGTGCTGTGGGGAGTGGTGGAGACTGTGGTCAGCTGGAGCTCACAGACCTGAGAGAACGAAGGCTCCGTCTTGCCAGGTCTTCTCGCCTTTAAAGAGGGACCGGATAAGTAGATTTCTGTGAATTGTCCCCATGTGTCAGATGTTGCCAAGTAATGCAGAATGTCTGGGTTTTCCTTGAGTGGACGGAACAAAACTTGACTGGGCTTGTGCTGTCTGCCCAATGAGACAGACAGTGATGTTTCTTAACCTCAGAGCAGAGGAAGGGACTGGAATGACCTCTTATTTTCCTTTGGGTTAGTTTTAGTTTGTTTCCAAAAAATGTTTGCTGTATTGTGAAACCATTTTTCAAGAATGGTATTTCTGTTGAATTTCTGTGTTTTGGGAGTGATGCCCACGTGATTCTGTCTTTTTGGTGTGTTCGTTGTTTTACTTGGCTAAGCAGGGATAGAAGCTAGACAATCTTGTCTTTTGGGGTGGGGGGTGGGCTTTATTTTTTCAACGTTTGCTCTTTTTTTTTTTCTGTAGAGGTGTGAGGTTTGGAGGGTTGGGTGTTATACCAAGTTCCGTCCCATCCCTCTTTATCACTTTGTCACCAAGGCTGTGTCTGCCCCCTCCCCCCGCCCTGCCGGGCATGGTTTAGAGGGCAGTCTCTAGCAGCCCACTCCAGTGTTCTTGCTTGGAAATCCCTGTGGACAGAGGAGCTCGTGGGGCTACCGTGCATGGGGTCACATGGAGCCAGACACGACTGAGTGGCTGTCACTCTTCACTGTGGAGGTTACCTTGGGCTGCCGTCACCAGACGCCACCGCGTGGGTGCCTTGAACAGCAGTCTTTTATTGTCTTATGGTTCCGGAGGCTCGAAGATCCAGACTAACGTGTCGGCAGACTGCTGGTGTTCTGATGAGGATGTTGGTCTCGCCTTGCAGAGGGCCGCCTTCTGGTTGTGCCATCGCGTAGGCTGGATGGGGGACACGGATGAGCCTGTGGGTGTGACCGAGGTCTCCTAGAAAGACACGGGTCCTGTTAGCGCAGAGCTTCCTCCGTGTGACCTGACTTCACCTTCAACGCCCCAGCCCCATTCAACATTAATCCCTCATTCCCTCTTCCCCCAGCCCCCTGAAAACCACAGATTTGCTTTCTATCAGCCTGGGCTTACCTGATCTGGATGTCTCATTTAAATGGTATTCTACAATATGTGGCCTTTTTTGTCTGACTTTTTTTTACTTGTCATGTTTCCATCAACCTGTATCAGTACTTCATTCCATTTTATAGCTGAATACTATTCCAGTGTTGGCTCTGATTTTATATAAATGTGTTTATATATATAAAGATGTGGATTGGGGCCATGCTGGCTTCTGATGTCCGGTCCTTGGTGGTTAATGAGTTAAAACTGCTTTCAGTTGGGTCGTCAGTGGCGTTTAAACAGTCGTCTTCCCTTTTGCCCAGCGACTCTCAGCTGGGGTGATTGGGACCCCAGGAGGCATTTGGCAGTAGTGAAACCACATCTTGTCTTTTTTGGGGTGGGTGGTGGTGCGTTGTTTTACTTGGCTAAGCAGGGATAGAAGCTGCAACGTTTGGGGGGGGTTTTTTTCTTTTTTTTTTCTGTAGAGGTGTGAGGTTTGGAGGGTTGGGTGTTATACCAAGTTCCGTCCCATCCCTCTTTATCACTTTGTCACCAAGGCTGTGTCTGCCCCCTCCCCCCGCCCTGCCGGGCATGGTTTAGAGGGCAGTCTCTAGCAGCCCACTCCAGTGTTCTTGCTTGGAAATCCCTGTGGACAGAGGAGCTCGTGGGGCTACCGTGCATGGGGTCACATGGAGCCAGACACGACTGAGTGGCTGTCACTCTTCACTGTGGAGGTTACCTTGGGCTGCCGTCACCAGACGCCACCGCGTGGGTGCCTTGAACAGCAGTCTTTTATTGTCTTATGGTTCCGGAGGCTCGAAGATCCAGACTAACGTGTCGGCAGACTGCTGGTGTTCTGATGAGGATGTTGGTCTCGCCTTGCAGAGGCCGCCTTCTGGTTGTGCCATCGCGTAGGCTGGATGGGGGACACGGATGAGCCTGTGGGTGTGACCGAGGTCTCCTAGAAAGACACGGGTCCTGTTAGCGCAGAGCTTCCTCCGTGTGACCTGACTTCACCTTCAACGCCCCAGCCCCATTCAACATTAATCCCTCATTCCCTCTTCCCCCAGCCCCCTGAAAACCACAGATTTGCTTTCTATCAGCCTGGGCTTACCTGATCTGGATGTCTCATTTAAATGGTATTCTACAATATGTGGCCTTTTTTGTCTGACTTTTTTTTACTTGTCATGTTTCCATCAACCTGTATCAGTACTTCATTCCATTTTATAGCTGAATACTATTCCAGTGTTGGCTCTGATTTTATATAAATGTGTTTATATATATAAAGATGTGGATTGGGGCCATGCTGGCTTCTGATGTCCGGTCCTTGGTGGTTAATGAGTTAAAACTGCTTTCAGTTGGGTCGTCAGTGGCGTTTAAACAGTCGTCTTCCCTTTTGCCCAGCGACTCTCAGCTGGGGTGATTGGGACCCCAGGAGGCATTTGGCAGTGTTTGAATATGTTTGCTTGTCACACTGGGGCCAGGGTTCTGTAGTGACTAGAGGCCGAGACGCTGCTAGGCTTCTGGCGTGTGCAGGATCGCCTCCCACACCGGAGACTTCCTGGTGGGTATGGTCAACGTTAGGCCTCCCTGGTGGCTCAGCGGTGAAGGAATCCGCCTGCCGTGCGGGGGACGCCGGTTCAGTCCCTGGGTCGGGAAGATCCCCTGGAGAAGGGCAGGCCAGCCCCCTCCCGTGTTCGTGCCTGGGAAGCCCCATGGACAGAGGAGCCCGGCGGGCCACAGAAGCGTCAGACACGACTGCGTGACTAAAGCACGTTGTCCGTGTGGCTGGTGTTGAGAAACCTGCTTCAGGTCCTTCCTACGGTGAGGGTGGCCTGCTCTGTGGGTCTCAGAGCAACTCGCCAGCTGCTCATTTCAATCTGTGGAGGTGGGGGTTGGGGGGCCCCACGCGGGACCCTGGCCCTCCTTCCCATCAGGGACGCCCTTCCCGAAGCCCACTGGTGGTCCGGGGGTGGGACAGCAGCTGTCCGCCAGCCAGCGGGTCGCCTCAGGGCCTGCCACGGATATGGGCTGAGTGTGTGACCGACACTTAATCATGGCTGTGAAAACGCCAAGAAATCTCCTAATCTAAGGGGGCCTTTTCTTCCCCCGTTTAAAAAATTTGCCATGGAAGATACGGAACAGGAAGTCGGGTTCCACAAAGGCTGGATTGTTTTCTCTCCTCAGATGTCACTTTGTTAACAAGCTGCTCGTCACCTCCCCTCCCCAGCTCTCACCCCGGACCCAGCATTGTCTGGGTGTGGGTCAGCGCATGGGGTGATTTCCGTGCAGAGGTGCTGCCCGGCCAATGAATAGCTTGGAAATCAGGAGTGAAATTTCTTTGTTCCACCCATATAGAAGGGAGTTTATTCTCTAAAGCAAGCAACACGTGATCCCTTTATGTCATTGGGTTCCTGGGAGCCATAAAAACATTATTTGGAAGTTGGTTGCGCCTAAGGTAAGGCTCTCTTCGTTGCCTTTGGCCTTGGGCGGCCTCGGCAGGACTCCCGTGCTTGGTGGCCCTGGTCAGTCAGTGGATCTATGGCCCTAGCGGGTGGAGGGCTTTTGATTGAGGGTGAGCCGCTGGCCTTAGGATGGGAGGCCGGCTCCTTGGTGGTCACGCTTCCCCTGCCCACTGCCCTTTCTCCTGTTGACGGGGTAGGACTCTGGCTCTCAGGTCAGTCGCTGTTTGGGAGAAGAGGGTTTCAAGGTCAGTAAGGGACACGATGACCCTCAGAAGACACTAGTGAGCTTTGCAGAAGGAGACTGGACACGTGCATGAGGCTGAATACACTGCCTGTGTTCTGGGTGGTGTTTGCAGGCGCGTGTGGGTTTGCCAGAAGAGTCAGACCCATCTCTGGAAGAGGGGGTTCAGACCGCCCTCCACAGCAAGCCGGATTCACTGCCTTTGTGTTCTCTGCGTCACATCGGCAAGACTCACCTTGTCAGCAGAGGCTCTGGGCGGTTCTCATGCAGCTTGTGTTCGGAGTGATGGAGTGACGGTCAGCCAAGCAGCGTTCCCCAGCTGGGCCTCTCTGTTACAAATCTTGAGTTCAGGAACACAGATTCTCTCATTGAAACACACAGTTCCCCTTTGTACTTTTATCTGCCCTTCTGTCTGTGTGTGTGTGTGTTTTATTGTGGCTATTTTCTGTATTTACTAGTTCTGTCTCTGATTAGATGAAGCTCTAGGAGAGCAGTCTGTCTTGTATTCCAGGCTCAGGCTGTTGGGTCATCCCCTGTGCCAGGTGCCCGGCTGGGCTGCTTTAAGAGGCATCCCCTTATGTCACTCCCTAACGGTTCTTCATTTGCATTTTGTAAAGTAGGAAACCGTGGCTCAGGACAGCTGTGTTCCAGGAGAGGCACATTTATGTGGAATGTGATCATGGCAGACTTGCTTAGAATGTCAGTTATTAATGGGACAGAAGTTACTTGTTAATAAAGCCAGGGATCGAACCGGTGCCCCTTGCACTGCAAGGCGGACTCTTTACCCACTGGACCACCAGGGAAACCCTCTACCTTGTTGTTTACATCTGTTAAATGGGGCATTATGTGTTGTCCACTTGTAGGGTGTTGGAGTTAAACCATTAGGTGTGCATGAAGTTCTTAGAACAGCAGCTAACACGGGCTCAGGGTGTTGCCTGTTACTGCTATTCTCCAAGGTTATGTGGGTGAATGGGAGCCTGGCTGCTGGATCCTGAAGCCCATGTCCTCCTCACTGAACTCTATCACTTCCTGGCCCCGGCATGGTGCCTTGTCAGCCAACAAAGGCTGAGTCAACATTCGTAGTGTGAGTGAATGCATTTGGAATTTGGGTGGTTCTCAGGTACAAAGAATTTGCCAAAAGGGGAGAATCTCCCTCAGAATTCACGAGAGAAGTGTAGGACCCAGGTCAGAGCTCCGGAAAATCCCTGTGCACACCTTCGCCTGGACTGAGAAAGCAAACGGCTTCTCAAGTCAGTCATTTAAAATGCGGAGAGTGTGACTTCATGTGGGCTTCATGATGGTCTGGCTCTAGAAACTTCCAGAGAGCCCCAAGGCGCTGGTGGGTGGGAGGGTGGAAATTCCTAGCGGCCGGCTGTCTGTGGTGTCCGAAAGGACTCTGGCCAGCCCTGGGGGGCGGGTAGCACAGGAGGGCTGGTGGCAAGCAGGCGTGGAGCCTGGGCGCCAAAGATAAGTAACCCCAGACTGCTCATCGTAGGAGCTCTGCAAACAGCAGGTGTTGGGGGATTATTCAAGATATGCTGTGTTTTTTAGGGAATACCTGTCCCCTTTATCATTGGTTTCTACAGTTGTGAACCTCAGAATCTGTAATACAGTTTCTCCCATCTATTTAAATGCTGTGGAAGTAAGTTTTGGGAGAAATAGAACACAAGAAGGTCAGGGACATTGTGACTAGGGCAGAGCTGGTAATCCTGTCCTTAACCCAGCACCAGGATGAGTGGCGAGTGTGCTGAAGCCCGCCGTGCTCTTGGGTCCCTGTAGAAAGTCCATCCTTCTGTCCTTCCTACACAGGTGATGCCGGCCCTCCCATCGAGCCGGAAGGACTGGAATCGCATGAGTTATTTATGTATGTGCTGATGTCTCCATCATAGGACAAAGGTGCAGAGAGCAGCCAGCGTGGGGGAGGTTGAGGCCCAGGCTAGAAGGGTGCACTGTCTCCCTGACGGTGGGCAGGGAGTCAATTGCAAGCTGGGTGAGACCCGAGAAAAATCCAGGTGAGGCCAGAGAGGGAGGAAGGGCTGGGGCATGCATCGTCCATAGACTGTAGGAGGGGTTCTGTGTGAAAGGACGAGGCTTTAAGCAAAGGTGTGAGATGGGTCTGCAGGGATCACGCTGGTTCCAAGAAGGGGCTCACAGGTTGAAGAGGGATAAGATTGCGTGTTGGGGGTGGAGGCGGTGGGGCAGGGATCACACATGGGGAAGAGGTGAGAACAGGTGGCTTGGTTGGGGTGACCCTCTGGGGTTTGAAAAGCCAGTGTGCTCTCAGAGCTGCTCACCTCCCTCTGCTATTTGGGAGAAATTTACCATTGTTTCTGCAGTCTGTCTTCACATCCCTGCACCCTGGGTTCCAGGGTGGGTTTTTTGTTTGTTTGTTTTTTAACTGTTTCTCAAGTACCTTTCACTTTCTAACCTCTAGCTCCTGGAAACCCCATTTAAATGTACATTCACCCTGGACCCCTCTTACTGCATCCGGAAGACTTCGTGTTGTCACAGTCCACATATCTAGTCACGGTTGGGAGGAGGAAAGGACTCTGGCCAGCCCTGGGGGCAGGTAGCACAGGAGGGCTGGTGGCAAGCAGGCGTGGAGCCTGGGCGCCAAAGATAAGTAACCCCAGACTGCTCATCGTAGGAGCTCTGCAAACAGCAGGTGTTGGGGATTATTCAAGATATGCTGTGTTTTTAGGAATACCTGTCCCTTTATCATTGGTTTCTACAGTTGTGAACCTCAGAATCTGTAATACAGTTTCTCCCATCTATTTAAATGCTGTGGAAGTAAGTTTTGGGAGAAATAGAACACAAGAAGGTCAGGGACATTGTGACTAGGGCAGAGCTGGTAATCCTGTCCTTAACCCAGCACCAGGATGAGTGGCGAGTGTGCTGAAGCCCGCCGTGCTCTTGGGTCCCTGTAGAAAGTCCATCCTTCTGTCCTTCCTACACAGGTGATGCCGGCCCTCCCATCGAGCCGGAAGGACTGGAATCGCATGAGTTATTTATGTATGTGCTGATGTCTCCATCATAGGACAAAGGTGCAGAGAGCAGCCAGCGTGGGGGAGGTTGAGGCCCAGGCTAGAAGGGTGCACTGTCTCCCTGACGGTGGGCAGGGAGTCAATTGCAAGCTGGGTGAGACCCGAGAAAAATCCAGGTGAGGCCAAAGAGGGAGGAAGGGGCTGGGGCATGCATCGTCCATAGACTGTAGGAGGGGTTCTGTGTGAAAGGACGAGGCTTTAAGCAAAGGTGTGAGATGGGTCTGCAGGGATCACGCTGGTTCCAAGAAGGGGCTCACAGGTTGAAGAGGGATAAGATTGCGTGTTGGGGGTGGAGGCGGTGGGGCAGGGATCACACATGGGGAAGAGGTGAGAACAGGTGGCTTGGTTGGGGTGACCCTCTGGGGTTTGAAAAGCCAGTGTGCTCTCAGAGCTGCTCACCTCCCTCTGCTATTTGGGAGAAATTTACCATTGTTTCTGCAGTCTGTCTTCACATCCCTGCACCCTGGGTTCCAGGGTGGGTTTTTTGTTTGTTTGTTTTTTAACTGTTTCTCAAGTACCTTTCACTTTCTAACCTCTAGCTCCTGGAAACCCCATTTAAATGTACATTCACCCTGGACCCCTCTTACTGCATCCGGAAGACTTCGTGTTGTCACAGTCCACATATCTAGTCACGGTTGGGAGGAGGAGAGGGCAAGTTTCAGGGTGAAAGCGCATACTTTCTGCTGCTTGATGTGTAATTAATTGTCTAGTTTTATTTGTCTTAACTCTACGCCACCAGTAACTCAGATAATGAGCCAACATGTGAGATTAAGAGTTCAAGAATTTAAAAAATGTAGCTGCTGAAATGGCTGTGGGTTTTGTGTAACAATAAACAGATATGTTTTGCTTTCTCCCTTTGGTTAAAAAAAAAATGTCACAGGGCAATTTATGGACCAGGTTTCCCCAACCTGTTTTCATCATCTTCTATATACTGGGCATGTAGGATTCACCTTCTTTGAGTGATTCTGATGTATCACGTTCTTTTATTGTTGTTTCAGAGATTAAAGGAAAAGGTGGTTCTTTCATCTCCCCTGGGTGGATGTTGAGCTCAGGTAGTTGAGGTTGCAGCAGGTGAGGGTGAGGAATTCATACACAGTCTTGCTGGTCGTCACTGGGAAGTTTTATGTGCTCCCTGAAAGGAGAAAAAGCAAATAAAAAAGAAGACATTGCGGTCATGCATTTGTAAGCACGCCACTGCCCTAGCTCATCCCAGATGACATCTGCCAAGTCTCGCAGGACTTGACGGTCTGGTGCTGTAGCCAGTAGCCATGTGTGGCTCGTGAGCCCCTGGAAAACGGCTATGAGTATGAAATACCCACCAGAATTTGAGAGTAAGTGTGTGTGGGGGGGGGAAAGAACATGAAATTTACCATTTTTATATTGTTTGTATATTGAAGTTAAAACCTACAACCTAGGGGCTTAATAGATACTGGTACAGTTATTCTCACCTTTTTTTTTCCCCCTGAAGTGTGATTGCTAGAACGTTTGTAAGCCTGAGTGGTTTGCATCCCTTCTGCTGCCGAGCACTGGGCTGGAGCACCCAGGACGAAGCAGGGTTCCCAGGGACCGGACCCCCAGGAAGCAGGGAGCTCCGGAGAGTTCCCTCTAGGTCCTGGGAACTCCTCCTGTTGACTTCTGCCGCTCTTAACTCCAAGGAGATCAGCGCGGCTCCCTCCGTGACTTTGCCCAGCTGCTCTGGGCCTCCTCGGCCTGCCAGCAGAGCCTCTCCGAAGACTTCCGCTTATCTCCTGGTCTGTGATGGATGACGGAGAGGGCGCACATACTTGGAGGTCAGCGCTTTCTTACAACAGAAGAGTTCAAGGGGTTCTTGAGATGAGCAGGGTCTGTGAGCTCTAGCAACACTCCTCAAATGCTTGATGGCCTTTGGTGGGTCGCCCTGATCAGGCTGAGTTCGGGGTTAGCCAGCAGGGACCTCTTGTCCTCACGAGTGTTCTATGATCCACATGTGTTTTAAACAGACCTCTTTGGGGAGGAAGGTTTGCTCTTCTCTGTCAGTTGAGGAATGATTGGGTTTTGGAGCCCAAGAGGGATGTCCCTGGGACCCCCAGCACATCGCTGTCACCCATGAACTGAGCTTGTGGCGATGAGTAGAGGTCTCTATGGGTTTCCAGTGAGTGTTGACAGATCCCTTTGGCATTTGTAGGGGAACAAAGAGGTTTGAATTGTGTGACATAAGAGGCCTGTGGGGTGGCCTGGTGTTGGCAACATTGAGCCATCCCTAGGCATTCTGCGGAAGGCTAGAAGGAAGATGCATTGCCATTGGAATAGCCAAGCTGTGGTTAAATACAGATGTACGTGGCTTTGTCCAGGGATCCTGGTTTCATGCACGGCTTCCCTGGTGGCTCAGCGGTGAAGAGTCTGCCTGCCGTGCAGGAGACGCAAGAGACGTGAGTTCAGTCCCTGGGTTGGGAAGATCCCCTGGAGGGGAGGGCATGGCAGCCCACTCCAGTATTCTAGCTTGCAGGATGCCATGGGCAAAGGCTACAGTTCTTCAGGCCACAAGAGGCGGACATGGCTTGGTGACCACCACCATACTCCTCGCTAAGCTGGAGAAAAACCCAAGCCAGTCTCTGGTGGAGGGACCACTCCACGGAATACCTGACCCGTCCTCCTCGAAACTGGCCAGGCCTTACACACTGTCAGAGCAGAGATACCCTAAGGAGGCGTGACAGCGGGATGGACTGTGCTGGCTGGGATCCAGGGACAGGAGAAGGACACACTGGTGTGACATCCACGTGAAGGGTGGGGTGGCGTCCATGGTCCCGCCCCTGCGTTGTCTCCTTAGCTGTGATGAGTGTAGGATGCCAGCAGGTGGGGGATCCTGTGTGAAGAAATGTGTGGGGACCATCTGGGTTAGCGTTGCAGCTTCCCTGTAGAGTCCGAAATTATTCAAAAAGAAAAGGTCGACGTAACAAGAGAACCACCACCAGCCCCCTTGCGTTCTGCTTCCTCTCTGGCCTGCCGCTCGCCAGGTGCCTGCGTGCGCTCCTCCATGTCTGTGCTCACCCTCCGACAGAGGTCTGTGTCCTCGGGGGGGGGGGAATCTCGGATCTTGGCCCAAGTTAGTGATGGAGACACACGCTGGGGTTGTCGCGGGGCTGTCAGCTGCGCTGCCTTTTAAAGAAAACGTCGTGCTCTGCCCACCTCTCTCTGGAACCCGAGAAGAGATGGACTGAGTTTTGGTACAGGAGATCCTTTTATTTAGGTGAAATCGTGGTCGATCTCAAGTCAAGCACACACAGGCTAAGCTTCGTTCCTTTAAATGGTTCCATCCTCTCCAGCACCCCCATCGCCTTCCTGATGGGTGTAGCAGGTCTTTAAGTTATTTTTAGGTGCTTCATGGCTGGAAAGTTACAGTTTTGGTGGGTGGGGGGAGAGGTTAGTTCCCGTGGTTTGTTAAACTAGGATTATGTGTTCTTAGGTTCTGTAGCACGGTGTTTAGAGGAAATCGAAATGAAAGATGTGAAAGGGCTGAAAGCCGTCCTGTCCTGGGTGTGACCTGGGAGGCGCCTGTGGCCACACCCCAGGTATAGATGCTGCCCCGTTGGTCAGGGGCCCCGTGGCTTTGGAGCACGTTGGTAAGCCATCTCGTGGGATCTTCTCATGCATCAGACACGTTAGATGACTCCTCGTTTTGTGTGGAATTATCTCCATTAGCAGCAGTCCTGAGCTGCATGTCGTAATGCTGGATTTAGGTCCACACCTTCCGTGGGGGTGGGTATCCAGCACGATTTCTGTGGCCTCTTACGGGCGTCTTGAGTGGCCCTACCTCTCTCTCTGTGACAACATGGTCCTGCAGGTGCCACTAGTTGTTTCCCTGGGCCGCGAGCGGGGTACGGAGCTAGGATTTGGGGTTGTGAGTGAATGCACACGTATCCCTCACCGGTTGTAGGTGCTGGGAATTCTGGCTGGTGAAGCAGTCCTTCCCTCTTGCCTTCTATCATGCAGGGGATGAAAGTCCTCGGAGATCACGCACCACGTAGTCAAAGCACTGAAATAACTCTTACTGTGACGTTCTAGGGAAAGCGTATAAAACTCGCGGTTGTTCACAGGGCTGAGTGAATTGCTTTCCAGGTGTCTCTGAAAGTGTGACCTTTGCTGCAAAAATAGGAGCTGATATTCCCTTGCTTGTAAATGATGTTGACTCAGCAAAATCAGTGTAAACTGGAAAGAGGGCTTTCTTGGCCTATGAGATGAGGAAGGTCAGAGATGAAGGTGGTTTTTGGGATAACTGGATCCAGGGAATGAATGAGGGTAGGAGCCTGTTTTTCCTGTAGCTGTTTGTCTCTCTCCTCCTGTCCTCTTGCATATGTGAGGCAGTTCACCTAAGGAGGTGAGCCTTTGAAAGTATTGTTTAGTGGTTTTTAGTATATTCACTAAATATAGTACTGGTATATACCTTGCATGTTAGTTATGTCCAACCTTGCAACCCCGTGGACTGTAGCTTGCCAGGCTCCTCTGTCCATGGAATTCTTTAGGCAAGAATCCTGGAGTGGGTAGTCATTTCTCTTCTCCAGGGGATCTTCCTGACCCAGGGATTGAACCTGGGTCCCCTGCATTGCAGGCAGATTCTTACTCATATACACTAAGAGCTGTGTGACCATCGCCACTCTCAAACTCTGGAACGTTTTCATCCCTGCCAAAAGGGAACCCCACACCTCTCAGCAGTCTCTCCCTGTTCCAAGCTACTACCTACCCCTGCCCTAGGCAGCCAGCAGTCTATTTTCTGTCTCTACGGCTTTACCTTCTGGACATTTCATATACGTTGAATCATGACAGTATGTGGTCCTTGCTGATCGGGTGCTTTGATTTAGTGTCATGTTTTCAAGGCTCATCCTTGCTGTAGTCTGTTGTGATTCTTTATCCTTTTTTAATCACTGAGTGATACTCCCTTCCCTGAGTATACCACATGTTTAGAGAAACTGTCCTTGAGTTTGTTTCCCCATTTGGGCTGTTGGGAAGAATACTGCTGGGAATATTTGTGTACGGGTTTTTGTGTGGCCATATGTTTTCATTTCGGGTGGATATATAGTTGGGAGTGGAATCCCTGGGTCGTATAGTGACTATGTTTAACTTCTTGAGGACCAGCCAGACTGTTCCCCACGGCAGCTGCACTGTTTATCGTCTCCCAGCAGGGCTTGTGAGTTCTGCTTTTTCATGTTCTCACCAGCTGAGGTTCTGCTTCTAGGAAAGCGTATAAAACTCATGTTGTTCACAGGGTTGTCTTTTTTAAATGATTGTTGACTTCAAGCAAAATCAGTGTAAACTGGAAAGAGGGCTTTCTTGGCCTATGAGATGAGGAAGGTCAGAGATGAAGGTGGTTTTTGGGATAACTGGATCCAGGGAATGAATGAGGGTAGGAGCCTGTTTTTCCTGTAGCTGTTTGTCTCTCTCCTCCTGTCCTCTTGCATATGTGAGGCAGTTCACCTAAGGAGGTGAGCCTTTGAAAGTATTGTTTAGTGGTTTTTAGTATATTCACTAAATATAGTACTGGTATATACCTTGCATGTTAGTTATGTCCAACCTTGCAACCCCGTGGACTGTAGCTTGCCAGGCTCCTCTGTCCATGGAATTCTTTAGGCAAGAATCCTGGAGTGGGTAGTCATTTCTCTTCTCCAGGGGATCTTCCTGACCCAGGGATTGAACCTGGGTCCCCTGCATTGCAGGCAGATTCTTACTCATATACACTAAGAGCTGTGTGACCATCGCCACTCTCAAACTCTGGAACGTTTTCATCCCTGCCAAAAGGGAACCCCACACCTCTCAGCAGTCTCTCCCTGTTCCAAGCTACTACCTACCCCTGCCCTAGGCAGCCAGCAGTCTATTTTCTGTCTCTACGGCTTTACCTTCTGGACATTTCATATACGTTGAATCATGACAGTATGTGGTCCTTGCTGATCGGGTGCTTTGATTTAGTGTCATGTTTTCAAGGCTCATCCTTGCTGTAGTCTGTTGTGATTCTTTATCCTTTTTTAATCACTGAGTGATACTCCCTTCCCTGAGTATACCACATGTTTAGAGAAACTGTCCTTGAGTTTGTTTCCCCATTTGGGCTGTTGGGAAGAATACTGCTGGGAATATTTGTGTACGGGTTTTTGTGTGGCCATATGTTTTCATTTCGGGTGGATATATAGTTGGGAGTGGAATCCCTGGGTCGTATAGTGACTATGTTTAACTTCTTGAGGACCAGCCAGACTGTTCCCCACGGCAGCTGCACTGTTTATCGTCTCCCCAGCAGGGCTTGTGAGTTCTGCTTTTTTCATGTTCTCACCAGCATGTTATCTGTGTCTTTGATGGTGCTGGAAGATCTCTTAAGCAACTCTTCATTCAGGAAGTAGGATTTTATGAAAAAGATGAAATGTGTCTGAAATCCAGTCAAAGTCGGCAAAGGAATTAATGCGTATGTACACAGCTGAGATGAGAAATAGCTGTTTTAAGTTTATTTACTTCCTACTGTGTTCTTGGGTCGTTCATTTTTATGAAGTAACGACAAACTCCTGTTCTGAGTACATTTGTGTATTTCTTCTAAAAACAGATGGTAGCCAGACCACAGCCAGGATTTCATGAAGATGATCTTACCAGTTTTTGTTGGGGTGTGTGTTTAGAAAATTATTCTTGTCAAGTAGAGGAAAGGACAAAACTCCAGGAACTGAGAGGTGAAGGGCACCTGGTGTTACGTCCCATGAGCAGTGAAACATCTTGTGAGGATGTTTTATGGTCCCTTCTGTTCCGTGTCTCCTACTGTTTCCCCTCAAGGGAGGATGGAATGCAGTGCGGAAGCCAGTTATTTTGTTCTGTGTCCCTTAGAGAGGCTTTCCCTCTATTTTGTGAGAGTTCTTAGAACAGTTGTACTCACCATATGAAGTTGGCTTGGCCTTCTCCCAACTACATACTTCTCTTTTTTTGTCTTATTCTTTTGCTCCTCCTGTGACATAATTCCTTTCTTCAGAAGAAAGACTACAGGAAGAGAGGGTAGTAGAATAGGCATATTAACCTCCAACACATTAGAAACAGTTTAGAGCAGGAATGATTTTATGTATAGCAAGTTCCCTACGTATGGACCTTTAAGTTGCAGATTTTCCAAGTTGCAAGCAGGTGTTGCCTCAATATCAGACATGAGTGAAATTGCAGCTTCCATCTCCTTTTGTTGATGATCCTTCTGCTCTACCATCTCCCACCTGCTCGCCCTGCTCAATAAGAGTCAATAACTCTTCTTTCCTGTTCACTCGATGGCAGCCTCTCTATGCCAGTTGTATTAGGGTACTGTACTGTAAGATTAAAAATGTCTTATTTTTTGTGTCTTTTTATGTATTTTGCGTGTGAAAAGTATTATAAACTTATATAGTACTATATGGCCAACTAACTTTGTCGGGCTTACTAACAAATTGGACTTATCAACATGCTCTTGGAACTGAAATCATTTGTTTGTAGGGTACTTAGTGCAGTGGTGAATCTTTCTGAGGCCCTGGTGCATAGGAGGGGGCCCAGACGGTGCTTGTGGAAAGGATGGATTTGTAGAAGGGTAGCTGGATTGAGGAATAGATGGATTTAAGGGGGAAGTGACTTGCAGACTGAAGGAATTTTAAATGTGTTGGCTGATTCTTTGGGTCCATTTTCTGTTTTCTTTTAAACACACATGTGTTGGCTGTGTGAAGATTAGCTACTAGACAGAATAATTTGTCTCTTGGTTCTTGGACTGTCACATTGCTACACTGTCTGGGATCATCTCAGCAACTTGGAGATGTCTTGTTTCTTTCAGTGTTCAATTCTTTCTGGGATTATTTCTAGTCACTGTAGTTTCAAAGAGGAACTCAAAAGTTGTTTGGAGGAGTTGAGAAGAAGGTAGAGAAATCAGAATATAAAACCAGGATGGAATCAGTTGGCAAGCTGGAAGCCCAGAATCAGGAGAATAAACTCATTAAAAGAATAGACCCTGAATATTCATTGGAAGGACTGATGCCGAAGCTCCAATCCTTTGGCCACCCGAGGCAGACAACTGACTCATTGGAAAAGACCCTGGTAGGCAAGATGGAGGGCAGGAGGAGAGGGGACGACACAGGATAAGGTGCTTGGATGATGTCACTGACTCAATGGACATGAGTCTGAGCTGACTCCAGGAGATGGTGAAGGACAGGGAAGCCTGGCGTGCCGCACCCCATGGGGTTACAAAGAGCTGAAGACAACTTAGCAGCTGAACAACAACAACAAAAGAATTACAGTTTCATAAATCAGGTGTCTTGCCATTTAGCATAGTCTGTTTTGGTTTTGATGGCAAGTGGGAGATACCAATGCCTCTTTACCTGGGGAACATTGAGCAAAAGATTTTGTTTATTGTTGAGAAAATCCTCTCCTGTTTTCTTTGTTTCTCCCTTTCCATCTCCTGCTGTTCATGTACTTTTCATGCAGTTGTCCCCCGAACGCAGCAGATCATGGCAGTGACCGTTGGACCTTATGGGTGGACAACGGGAAAGAATATGGATGCCACATGACCCACTGGGAACTGTCCAGAGACACAGGACAGATGGTGAACTTTGCAGTATTGAACTTAGGCAGCCTCATTTTACATCCATACCTTTTCTGGGTGTGTTCTGGTTAGGTGTTCGGGACGTGACCCCGCTTGCTGTGGGAATAGTGCAGTAACTGACCCTGAGGCCCTTCAGCCCAGGAGATGATGTTTATAGTGGTGATGACATCGTTGATAGCCACAAACGCATTTCAGCTTCAAGTAGGTGGAATACACTCCTTATTTAAAAAGCAGTGCCTTAAAGACCTCGCGGGAGGGGTTGTGGCTCTGAGTCTTGAAGGAGTGTCTTCACTCCCATCTTCCCTGGAATTTGCTGATGGGTGGAACAGCTGTTCTTGGCATTGCTTTAATTCTTTCTGAGATTATTTCTAGTCACTGTAGTTTCAAAGAGGAACTCAAAAGTTGTTTGGAGGAGTTGAGAAGAAGGTAGAGAAATCAGAATATAAAACCAGGATGGAATCAGTTGGCAAGCTGGAAGCCCAGAATCAGGAGAATAAACTCATTAAAAGAATAGACCCTGAATATTCATTGGAAGGACTGATGCCGAAGCTCCAATCCTTTGGCCACCCGAGGCAGACAACTGACTCATTGGAAAAGACCCTGGTAGGCAAGATGGAGGGCAGGAGGAGAGGGGACGACACAGGATAAGGTGCTTGGATGATGTCACTGACTCAATGGACATGAGTCTGAGCTGACTCCAGGAGATGGTGAAGGACAGGGAAGCCTGGCGTGCCGCACCCCATGGGGTTACAAAGAGCTGAAGACAACTTAGCAGCTGAACAACAACAACAAAAGAATTACAGTTTCATAAATCAGGTGTCTTGCCATTTAGCATAGTCTGTTTTGGTTTTGATGGCAAGTGGGAGATACCAATGCCTCTTTACCTGGGGAACATTGAGCAAAAGATTTTGTTTATTGTTGAGAAAATCCTCTCCTGTTTTCTTTGTTTCTCCCTTTCCATCTCCTGCTGTTCATGTACTTTTCATGCAGTTGTCCCCCGAACGCAGCAGATCATGGCAGTGACCGTTGGACCTTATGGGTGGACAACGGGAAAGAATATGGATGCCACATGACCCACTGGGAACTGTCCAGAGACACAGGACAGATGGTGAACTTTGCAGTATTGAACTTAGGCAGCCTCATTTTACATCCATACCTTTTCTGGGTGTGTTCTGGTTAGGTGTTCGGGACGTGACCCCGCTTGCTGTGGGAATAGTGCAGTAACTGACCCTGAGGCCCTTCAGCCCAGGAGATGATGTTTATAGTGGTGATGACATCGTTGATAGCCACAAACGCATTTCAGCTTCAAGTAGGTGGAATACACTCCTTATTTAAAAAGCAGTGCCTTAAAGACCTCGCGGGAGGGGTTGTGGCTCTGAGTCTTGAAGGAGTGTCTTCACTCCCATCTTCCCCTGGAATTTCATGGTGGCATCCGTGCTGATGGGTGTAGAACAGCTGTTCTTGGCATTGCTTATTATAGAAAACTAACACCATTTGCTGTTCCACAGTCATGGTGAAATGGGACACACTTGGGATCTTCACACCTCATGTTGCTGACATTCCGGACGATGTGCTCAGCACATTCCTTGTCCCTCCTCGCTGGTTGCTGCTGGCCCCCCATGCTCGCTGATGTCTGCATCCTTTGAGCACTGTGCCCCAGACCACCCAGGTGCCACTGGGCGCTGAGCAGCCAGAGCTCTTCAGACGTTGATATGGGGGTGCAGACGGAAGTGCCAGCCTCAGGGGTGAACCCCAGGGTCCTGAGCAGGAAGTGAGTCAGGGCATCAGTCTGTCACCCTCGGGGCCCCCAGCTCTGCTCTGCCCACAGCGTGGCTGGGGACGCACAGTCCACCCACAGCAGCGGGGACGCTGGGGGCAGTGACCATCCGGCCACTTCCGTTTTCCCAGGTCCCCTCCCGAGGTGTGGCTGTCCTCAGGGGAGACGTCTCAGGTTCCTCGTCTCTTGTTCCTCTTCTCTTGGTCTTTCATTTCTCTATTTTCATCCATCTTTGTTTTCTGGCCCATGTGGGCCTCCCATCACAGTGGCCTCTGTTGTTGCAGAGCACCGGCTCTAGGCGCATGCGCTCCAGAGCTCCAGCTCTGTAATTGGACACATCAGTCCAGCCGCTCTGGCACATGGGATCTTAGGCAGTTTTGTAAAAAATTCCATACCTGGGAACTGTCCAGAGACACAGGACAGATGGTGAACTTTGCAGTATTGAACTTAGGCAGCCTCATTTTACATCCATACCTTTTCTGGGTGTGTTCTGGTTAGGTGTTCGGGACGTGACCCCGCTTGCTGTGGGAATAGTGCAGTAACTGACCCTGAGGCCCTTCAGCCCAGGAGATGATGTTTATAGTGGTGATGACATCGTTGATAGCCACAAACGCATTTCAGCTTCAAGTAGGTGGAATACACTCCTTATTTAAAAAGCAGTGCCTTAAAGACCTCGCGGGAGGGGTTGTGGCTCTGAGTCTTGAAGGAGTGTCTTCACTCCCATCTTCCCCTGGAATTTCATGGTGGCATCCGTGCTGATGGGTGTAGAACAGCTGTTCTTGGCATTGCTTATTATAGAAAACTAACACCATTTGCTGTTCCACAGTCATGGTGAAATGGGACACACTTGGGATCTTCACACCTCATGTTGCTGACATTCCGGACGATGTGCTCAGCACATTCCTTGTCCCTCCTCGCTGGTTGCTGCTGGCCCCCCATGCTCGCTGATGTCTGCATCCTTTGAGCACTGTGCCCCAGACCACCCAGGTGCCACTGGGCGCTGAGCAGCCAGAGCTCTTCAGACGTTGATATGGGGGTGCAGACGGAAGTGCCAGCCTCAGGGGTGAACCCCAGGGTCCTGAGCAGGAAGTGAGTCAGGGCATCAGTCTGTCACCCTCGGGGCCCCCAGCTCTGCTCTGCCCACAGCGTGGCTGGGGACGCACAGTCCACCCACAGCAGCGGGGACGCTGGGGGCAGTGACCATCCGGCCACTTCCGTTTTCCCAGGTCCCCTCCCGAGGTGTGGCTGTCCTCAGGGGAGACGTCTCAGGTTCCTCGTCTCTTGTTCCTCTTCTCTTGGTCTTTCATTTCTCTATTTTCATCCATCTTTGTTTTCTGGCCCATGTGGGCCTCCCATCACAGTGGCCTCTGTTGTTGCAGAGCACCGGCTCTAGGCGCATGCGCTCCAGAGCCCCGGCTTAGTAATTGGACACATCGGTCCAGCCGCTCTGCGGCACATGGGATCTTCCCAGGCCAGGGCTCCAACCGGCGCCCCTTGCAGTGCAAGGCGGTGTCCTTACCCACTGGACCACCAGGGAAGCCCCCCCTTTTCATTTCTGAGTCTCCTGGCTCTCCATGCCAGCAATGCTCCTCTGTCTCTGCAGCTCTTGTTCGCAGTGCATTTTTCATACTCACCCTGTCGTCGTGAGGATGCTTTCCTTTGTTCTCACCTGCACCGTTTCCAGACATGCTGACAAGTTTTGCGCTGAAGTTTGCAAGCACTTGGGGTTGCAATCTCCCCCCAAGGTGAAAGAGCACAGGTTTTGAACAGGTTTTTGTCTGTGCAGTTACAGTCGTCTGCATAAAAACGTTAGTTCTAAACAGGAACTATAAAAAACAGCAGAGTGGCCAGAGAGGAGGAAAAGGAGAGAGGCCCCCTCGGAGACCTCGCATCTTCTCTCCGTCAGGTGTTTTGAATTACAGTCTGCAGCTCCCCACCCCAAGCCCCCTTTCTTCTGTAAGCGCCCAGCCAAGGTTACCGGAAATTAGATCTGTCCCAGGTAGGTCATGTCTGGGCTGATCCTACTTCAGGAGGTTGTGAAAATTCCTAGAATTGAGACAGTGGAGTCTGCTTTCAATTAATGACTTTGGAAACACCTTTCCTTTGGCTGTGGCTCTAGAATTTTCTGTTAGCTCTAGACCAGTGGTTCCCAACTAGGACCATCCCTTCCCCCACAACAAATAATTACCTCACTCCAAATGTCAATACTGAGGAGGTCAAGGGACCTGTGTTAGAACTTTGTATGTTATAAATGCCGTGTGTCCTTTGAGGCGGGTTTGAGTAATAAAGATTAGAAAAAATACATCTGTTGAATTGATGAAAGGGTATTCCTACTTCAACAACAAAATGAGTATCAGGCTCTCAGGTTCCTCGTCTCTTGTTCCTCTTCTCTTGGTCTTTCATTTCTCTATTTTCATCCATCTTTGTTTTCTGGCCCATGTGGGCCTCCCATCACAGTGGCCTCTGTTGTTGCAGAGCACCGGCTCTAGGCGCATGCGCTCCAGAGCCCCGGCTTAGTAATTGGACACATCGGTCCAGCCGCTCTGCGGCACATGGGATCTTCCCAGGCCAGGGCTCCAACCGGCGCCCCTTGCAGTGCAAGGCGGTGTCCTTACCCACTGGACCACCAGGGAAGCCCCCCCTTTTCATTTCTGAGTCTCCTGGCTCTCCATGCCAGCAATGCTCCTCTGTCTCTGCAGCTCTTGTTCGCAGTGCATTTTTCATACTCACCCTGTCGTCGTGAGGATGCTTTCCTTTGTTCTCACCTGCACCGTTTCCAGACATGCTGACAAGTTTTGCGCTGAAGTTTGCAAGCACTTGGGGTTGCAATCTCCCCCCAAGGTGAAAGAGCACAGGTTTTGAACAGGTTTTTGTCTGTGCAGTTACAGTCGTCTGCATAAAAACGTTAGTTCTAAACAGGAACTATAAAAAACAGCAGAGTGGCCAGAGAGGAGGAAAAGGAGAGAGGCCCCCTCGGAGACCTCGCATCTTCTCTCCGTCAGGTGTTTTGAATTACAGTCTGCAGCTCCCCACCCCAAGCCCCCTTTCTTCTGTAAGCGCCCAGCCAAGGTTACCGGAAATTAGATCTGTCCCAGGTAGGTCATGTCTGGGCTGATCCTACTTCAGGAGGTTGTGAAAATTCCTAGAATTGAGACAGTGGAGTCTGCTTTCAATTAATGACTTTGGAAACACCTTTCCTTTGGCTGTGGCTCTAGAATTTTCTGTTAGCTCTAGACCAGTGGTTCCCAACTAGGACCATCCCTTCCCCCACAACAAATAATTACCTCACTCCAAATGTCAATACTGAGGAGGTCAAGGGACCTGTGTTAGAACTTTGTATGTTATAAATGCCGTGTGTCCTTTGAGGCGGGTTTGAGTAATAAAGATTAGAAAAAATACATCTGTTGAATTGATGAAAGGGTATTCCTACTTCAACAACAAAAATGAGTATAAAAGAGGAGAGATCTCACATATATGTGGACCCTCTCCACCAGCCTTCCCACTTAATCTCATACAGAGAACAGGTTAGTGATTGCCAGGGGGAGGGCCTGGAGGAATGGGATGTTGTTGCTGAGCCACTCTGTCGTGTCTGACGCTCTGTGACCCCGTGGACTGCAGCCCACCAGGCTCCTCTGTCCATGGAGTTCTCTAGGCAAGAACACTGGAGTGGGTAGCCATTCCCTTTTCCAGGGGATCTCCCCAACCCAGGGATCGAACCCACGTCTCTTGCATCGCAGGTGGATTCTCTACCACTGAGCCACCTGGGAAGCTCTGGAGGCACTAGATGAAGGGGGTCAAAGGGCACAGATTTACAGTTATACAGTAAGTCCTGGGAATCTACCAGACAGCACGGTGACTGTGGTTAACAAAATACCATGTGGTTACTTGAAAGTTGCTAAGAAAGCAGATCTTAAAAGTTATCCCAAGAAAAAAAATTAACCATGTGTGGTGATGGATGTTAACTATATTTATGGTATTGATCACTTCTAAAGAGAAACAATTATCAAATCATTTTGCCCTATACCTGGAACTAGTGTGTTTACATTTATATAATTTACAATTATATTTGTTTTAAAAATATTGTTTAAATTCTTATACTATAACATATTACCCACATCTCATTTCTGGAATTCACTATCTTCAAGAACAAAGCTACCCCTCATCCTAGCCTGCTACATTTGTTGTTGTTTAGTTGCTAAGTCGTGTTTGACTCTTGTGACCTTATGGTCTGTAGCCTGCCAGGCTCCTCTGTCCATGGCATTTCCCAGGCAAGAATACTGGAGTGGGTTACCATTTCCTTCTCCAGGGGATCTTTCTGATGACCTGGGATCAAATCCTTGACTCTGCATTAGGCAGGCGAATTTTTACTGCCGAGACACCAGTATGCTTGTTATATTAGAGATCTTTAAAACTAGGTTACTTCTTTACTAGGTCTTTGCGGTCAATAGAGGGGAACTTGCTTTTGGTTTTGGCTTTGGGCTTATTTGACAATACTGCAGGTTTGATCCTACTTCAACAACAAAAATGAGTATAAAAGAGGAGAGATCTCACATATATGTGGACCCTCTCCACCAGCCTTCCCACTTAATCTCATACAGAGAACAGGTTAGTGATTGCCAGGGGGAGGGCCTGGAGGAATGGGATGTTGTTGCTGAGCCACTCTGTCGTGTCTGACGCTCTGTGACCCCGTGGACTGCAGCCCACCAGGCTCCTCTGTCCATGGAGTTCTCTAGGCAAGAACACTGGAGTGGGTAGCCATTCCCTTTTCCAGGGGATCTCCCCAACCCAGGGATCGAACCCACGTCTCTTGCATCGCAGGTGGATTCTCTACCACTGAGCCACCTGGGAAGCTCTGGAGGCACTAGATGAAGGGGGTCAAAGGGCACAGATTTACAGTTATACAGTAAGTCCTGGGAATCTACCAGACAGCACGGTGACTGTGGTTAACAAAATACCATGTGGTTACTTGAAAGTTGCTAAGAAAGCAGATCTTAAAAGTTATCCCAAGAAAAAAAATTAACCATGTGTGGTGATGGATGTTAACTATATTTATGGTATTGATCACTTCTAAAGAGAAACAATTATCAAATCATTTTGCCCTATACCTGGAACTAGTGTGTTTACATTTATATAATTTACAATTATATTTGTTTTAAAAATATTGTTTAAATTCTTATACTATAACATATTACCCACATCTCATTTCTGGAATTCACTATCTTCAAGAACAAAGCTACCCCTCATCCTAGCCTGCTACATTTGTTGTTGTTTAGTTGCTAAGTCGTGTTTGACTCTTGTGACCTTATGGTCTGTAGCCTGCCAGGCTCCTCTGTCCATGGCATTTCCCAGGCAAGAATACTGGAGTGGGTTACCATTTCCTTCTCCAGGGGATCTTTCTGATGACCTGGGATCAAATCCTTGACTCTGCATTAGGCAGGCGAATTTTTACTGCCGAGACACCAGTATGCTTGTTATATTAGAGATCTTTAAAACTAGGTTACTTCTTTACTAGGTCTTTGCGGTCAATAGAGGGGAACTTGCTTTTGGTTTTTGGCTTTGGGCTATTGACAATACTGCAGTTTTAAGTAGCCATATTAGGGACTTCCTTAGTGGTCCAGTGGCTAAGACTTCTTACTCACCATGCAGGGGGCCTGGGTTCGATTCCTGATTAGGACACTAGATCCCACATGCTACAACTAAAGATCCTCGATGCCCCAACGAGAAGATGCTGCTGCTGAGACCCAGCTCATCTAAATAGGTAGCTAGCTAGATAGATAGGCAGAGAAATGTTCTTGGTTCATTTCTCTATCTCAAGATACATTTTTTTTTAATAGCCAGATTAATGTGTGCATTACAATATTATTTGACTTCTTTGTTCTTTTTACAAAAAAAAAATCACTTTCCAGAAACAAATTGTGACTTTATCATGTAGCTTGTTAGACTCCTGAACCGTGGCACTCAGCGTGGGCCAAGTAGCAGTTATGGCAGAAAAATAGGTATGGTGCCCTGTTTTCTGTCTGAGACTGAGTTGTGTGTTTGACTAAAGAATGTTCTCTTTTCTGTGGATCTGTAATTAGAACATGCCACACAGCATGGTATTTAAAGTCCATCATCATTATCCCATTTTAGGGTTGTTTTCTTACCTTATTTTTAAACTTAATTTTTTCAAAATTCAGAGAAGAAAATTATTCATGAAATCAGAAGAGAAATGTAGTAGTCAAAAAGAAAAAAACTTGGATTTTTTTTTTTAAATGGGGCAACAGTAGGTTGAAATTCTATGATAGTGATTTTTAGCTTCTTTTTTTTAAAAAAATTTTTTTAAAGATTTTATTTATTTATTTATTGGAGGGGGCAGGTTGGGGAGGGAGGGGGCAGGCGGACCACTTCTCTTGGTCTTTCATTTATCTATTTTTCATCCATCTTTGTTCTTTGGCCTGTGTGGGCCTCCCATTGCGGCAGCCTCTGTTATCACAGAGCACGGGCTCTGGGCGCATGCACTCCAGAGCCCCAGCTCGGTAATTGGACACATCGGTCCAGCCGCTCCGTGGCACGTGGGATCCTCCCAGGCCAGGGATCAAACCAGCGCCCCTTGCACTGCAAGGCAGTGTCCTTACCCACTGGACCACCAGGGAAGCCCCCAAGTTTTAGCTTCTTAAATGAGGATCAGTAAACTTTCTGTGCTGAAGACCCAGAAGGTAAATATTTTAGGCTTTGCAAAAGCTACATTGTGTTTCCATGGTAACAGCAAGGCGCCAGGTACAACTCCTGCCTGAGGAGATGCTTCAGGTCACACATAGCTAGGCGGGGATTTATGATCATCTTCCAGGGAGGGAGACCAATAATTGGAACAGAGATGCCTTCTACCATGGGCTTCCCTGGTGGCTCAGTGGTGAAAGAATCCATCTGCCAATGCAGGAGGTATGGGGTTGAGCCCCGGGTCTAGAAGACCCTCTGGAGAAGGAAATGGCACCCACTCCAGTGTCCTTGCCTGGAGAATCCCATGGACAGAGGAGCCTGGGGGGCTACAGTCCATGGGGTCACAAAAGAGCCAGAGACAGCTTAGGGGCTAAACAGCAGCAGCGTGTTCTCTATCACAGTCTTATCTGGGAATGAGCTTAGAGGCACTTCCTGGTAGCCTTGTGTCTCTGAGCCCTTCCTAGTATATGTTAATAGAGAACAGGGACTTAATGACCCCAACACTGATCAGTCTTCAGAGTTGTTTTTTTGGATTTTTTTAAATCTTTTTTTTTTTTTTGGCCACACCATACAACTAGCCATCTCTTAGTTTGCCAGCCAGGGATTGAGCCTGGGCTCCAGCAGTACAAACGCTGAGTCCTGTCACTGGACCACTAGGGTCTAGCCTTTTCTTTTCCCCATCATTCCTCTTTTTATTTATATTTATTTTCATCCATCTTTTTATTCTTTGGCCTGTGTGGGCCTCCCACGGCAGTGGCCTCTCTCACTGCGGGGCGCTGGCTCTGGGCGCACGCGCTCCAAGTGCTGGCTCATAATTGAACACACCGGTCCAGCCGTTCCACGGCATGCGGGTCTTCCCAGGCCGGGGATTGAACTGGTATCCCTTGCACTGCAGGGCAGACTCTCCACCCTTTGGACCACCAGGGAAACCCTAGTCTTCAGAGTTTCAACACAGCTCTCACGCATCATCCTTACTCCTATGTGTGTGTGTTTCTTGATGCCGCCTTTGCTCAGTTATAGCAACATGATTGGGTTTTTCCCATTATGCAGTGGTTAAGAATATTCATGTGCCGCTGAGAAGTATATAGGCTGGGAGATTAAATTTTTTAAATAATTTGAAATGGCCACATGTAATTATATACCATAAAATTCACCCATGGTAGAGGCACGGGTGAATGGTGTTGAGCCCTTGTATACAGTGGAGCCATCAGCAAAATTCAGTTTTAGAATGATTCCGTTGTGCCCCTGCTCAGATGCCTTGTTCCACATGCCATCAGTGTGGCTTCCTGCCCTCAGACCTGAACTTGGGCATCTGTTCATCTAGTTTCTGCATCTATGAATTTTTCTCTTTGAAAACTTTTGTATATATGGAATTCTGTAATAAATACACTTCTTGACTTATATACTTATTTCTGTATAGCTTCTTTTACTTAGCATAATATTTGAATTTCATTCTTGTTGGGGATTCTGTGATTTGTTTTTTTAATCGCTAAAACTTCTGTTGTGTAGATTTATCACATATAGTTTCCATACCAGTTGATGGTCATTTGAATGTGTAGGCAGAAAAAATGTGGCCTGCCATAGCTGTGAAAAAAAATGAGTGTGTCCACCCCCAGCCACTGTGGTCACCCTCAGCAGTGCACTCGGAGGGGAATTCAGGATGGAGAAAAACAGGATCCTGGCTCTAGATAGTCACAGTGCATATCTGGGGAATATTTTTTTAAAAAAACTTTTACTTTTAACTTTTACAGAGTTTTGTTGTTTATGGATATGTATGTTCCCAGATTAGTCATATGTATATCCCCCTCAGGAGCCCAGAGTCTTGAATCTTCCCATACATATAAAAGCATTAACTTGAGATCTTGGGTTTTGCGATTAGTAGTCATCTTTTGATGTTTGACCACATTTTCCCCCCAGCAAAACTGCCTGCATACCCCGGCTCCTCCCTTACCTGTTTGGAACTGTTAACTCAGCTGTCTGAGAGGCTGGGTTCCAGGTTGTGATCCCCCATAAGGTCCCCAAACATAACCTGCAACGTTAGGTTGTGCATTTTTCTTCTGTCGACAAGTTATTTCTAGTATTTAGTTATTATGAATAAGGCTGCTATGAATATTAGCTTACAAGGCTTTTTAAAAACTTTTTTCTTTCGTAGGTTGGGAGTTGAATTGTTGGGGTAATGGTAAGGTTGTTTTTATTTTTAAGAAACTGCCACACTATTTTCCAAGATGGATAGACCACTTTATATCCCTACCACTTTTCCAGTAGGGATTGAAATACATCCCAATGGGGATTGTCACCAACACTTGGTATGGTCAGTCTTTTTTAGTCTAGCCGGAAATCATTTGTTGGCAGTGGAAAAGTGGAATATCTGTGAACCTCATTTTTGAAGGAATGGTATTACCTGACTCCTTATCTTACAAGATTGCTCTCAAGATCAAAAAGATGGGAATTTCTGGACAAGTGCTTTGTCTTGTAAAACTGTTACTGTTAATTATGTGTGAAGAAGTTTTTAGAAATTAAACTTAACATGTGTCTGCCTTAGATTTAGACGAAAGCATCCCAAGTTTTAATAAAGTATGTTTTATGATCAAACTTGTTCCACCTGCATCTAAAGGCACATATTTTTAGTCCACTTGTGAGTTTTCTTTGTATGCAACAGTTTTCTCCATATGCCTGTGTTTGTACATTAAATTATCAGCCTGTTTAACAATGACAGAATATAATGGTTTGCATATGGTGGGCACATTTTTCTTCCCCACTCAAACTTGGATGTTCTGGTCAATGTCTGTCTGTGACTTCATTTTCAAATGCCTGTGGGTGGCCTCTTTTCTGGACCTGGGCATATGTGTTCTATTTGAATAGAATGGAAGCAGAAAGTTCGGGGGCTGAGAGAATCCACCCAGAACAATCTATGTGAAAAATATCCATTTCACCAGTTTTACTTTGCAATTCAGATTCTATGAAAATTGCCATTAACTTGAGATCTTGGGTTTTGCGATTAGTAGTCATCTTTTGATGTTTGACCACATTTTCCCCCCAGCAAAACTGCCTGCATACCCCGGCTCCTCCCTTACCTGTTTGGAACTGTTAACTCAGCTGTCTGAGAGGCTGGGTTCCAGGTTGTGATCCCCCATAAGGTCCCCAAACATAACCTGCAACGTTAGGTTGTGCATTTTTCTTCTGTCGACAAGTTATTTCTAGTATTTAGTTATTATGAATAAGGCTGCTATGAATATTAGCTTACAAGGCTTTTAAAAACTTTTTTCTTTCGTAGGTTGGGAGTTGAATTGTTGGGGTAATGGTAAGGTTGTTTTTATTTTTAAGAAACTGCCACACTATTTTCCAAGATGGATAGACCACTTTATATCCCTACCACTTTTCCAGTGGGGATTGAAATACATCCCAATGGGGATTGTCACCAACACTTGGTATGGTCAGTCTTTTTTAGTCTAGCCGGAAATCATTTGTTGGCAGTGGAAAAGTGGAATATCTGTGAACCTCATTTTTGAAGGAATGGTATTACCTGACTCCTTATCTTACAAGATTGCTCTCAAGATCAAAAAGATGGGAATTTCTGGACAAGTGCTTTGTCTTGTAAAACTGTTACTGTTAATTATGTGTGAAGAAGTTTTTAGAAATTAAACTTAACATGTGTCTGCCTTAGATTTAGACGAAAGCATCCCAAGTTTTAATAAAGTATGTTTTATGATCAAACTTGTTCCACCTGCATCTAAAGGCACATATTTTTAGTCCACTTGTGAGTTTTCTTTGTATGCAACAGTTTTCTCCATATGTCTGTGTTTGTACATTAAATTATCAGCCTGTTTAACAATGACAGAATATAATGGTTTGCATATGGTGGGCACATTTTTCTTCCCCACTCAAACTTGGATGTTCTGGTCAATGTCTGTCTGTGACTTCATTTTCAAATGCCTGTGGGTGGCCTCTTTTCTGGACCTGGGCATATGTGTTCTATTTGAATAGAATGGAAGCAGAAAGTTCGGGGGCTGAGAGAATCCACCCAGAACAATCTATGTGAAAAATATCCATTTCACCAGTTTTACTTTGCAATTCAGATTCTATGAAAATTGCCTGTTTAAACTTATGCAGAGAATAAAGGGAGTGTTTTGAATGCATTTCCCTTCCTATCTGGGAAAGACATCCCTATAGGTTTGGGAGAACTGGTCATGGGGCTCTAAATTGAAAATCAGGGCTGGCTTTCCTAAGACTGGTTTATCAGCAGCTCTTCACACCTGTTGAGAAGGACCTTTGGACTAAGGAAATTGAACTGTGTGTTTGATCAGGTAGGCAGGACAGTGTCAACAGAGCACTTGGTAATATTTTCAAATGAGACGGTAGAAAGAACCACAGCAAAACAAGTGAAAGAACCTGCACCCTGGGTAGCCTCCAGGAGTTGGGAGGTTTATATTAATCCTGATGACAGTTTATATTAATTTAGTAATGTTTCATAACAGAAACTTAATTTATATAAATAGACAATTTCAAAGCTTGGGAAACAGACATGAAATCCTTTTTGATCAAAGCAGTGCAGGTGGTAATCATAGCAAACAGAAAGCTCTGGACTCAGGATTCTGGGATGGAGGGTCACTGTGAATTGTTTCATGTTTTACCTAATGAGTAAAATCTCTTGCCTTATGACCTTGGAAGTTTCCATTTGAGTGTGTGTGTGTGCACTCAGTCACTCAGTTCTGTCTGACTTTTTTTGTGATCCCACAAGGCTCCTCTGTCCATGGGATTTTTCCAGGCAAGAATACTGGAATGAATTGCCATTTCCTACTCTAGGGTATCTTCCCAACCCAGGGATCAAACCAGAGTCTCCTGAGTCTCCTGCATTGGCAGGTGAATTCTTTGCATGTAGGTATTTGAAAGTTTGCAGTGTTGCAGTATCTTAAATGTGCATTTTTACAAGGATGAAAAAGAAGTTCAGGCACTTGGAAGTCTCTTTGTAGAACATTACACATACTACAGTTTTGGTGTGGCATGCCGTTTGAATGAGCAGCCTGAGAGATTGCTGCTGTAAATGTTCTTTTTGGAAAACAGGTGTTTGCTCATAAAGAAATCAGGATGGAGCCACAGTTGCGTCCTTCTTTCTGGACGTTACCTGTGTATTGGGCCACAGCGGGAATCCAAGGGAATCCCTGACTCATGTGGGGATGGGAACTTGACCCTCTTGGTGTTGGGTGTGTTAAGTAAGACGGTCTTTAGGATCTGTAAAGAAACCCCTCATGTTTGTTTTGGATGCTACTTTCCGTCTTCGTCATGGAGGATTTCAACCCCTGTGGAGAGAAGGTTGACACTGGGAGTTAACAACTTACAATTCCCACGCTAAAGAGAAAGGGGATGCCAGAGTGGGGGCTCCTTGTGTAGGGTTGTGGTTGGAATGCCAGGGGAGTGGGAGAGCCTGTAAGGAGAATAGGATCCGTGCTCTTTCAACCTTGGGCTCCAGTCACCTTGATCTTCTTGGTGGAAATGCTTGTAGAACCTTGCACACGTGGCCCCTACTTTGGGTCCCCCTCCTTCTAGAGCCCCGAGGTCCAGCTTGCTGATTATAAATACTTTGATCAAACCTGAGGTTGACTTCCTGGGGATCCCAGGTCCCCGTGGTGACCACAAGGATTTTTAGGTCCTCGCTGGTGTATTTTCAACAGAGTCGTCATTGGCACCAAGTGAGTAACTTGTAAGTTGGATTTTTATATCTTAAAAATTTCCCTGTAGAAACCTTGCTGTGTGATAACTGGACACTTACAGTGACCTTTGTGTGCTGTTAGGTTTTAGTTGTTGACTGACCTACTAGTGCGTTAAGGAGACAAATAGTGTGAGGTATGGAAAGAACATGGAGGTAGGAACTGGAAAGATTTGAGAGACCTGGCTTGGTCACCAGCAGTGGGACATTCGGTAAGGATTTGAGTTCTGAACTTGAGTTTCAGGGCAAGGATTCCTCCTTTACCAAAGGTTAAGTTAGTATTTGTCTTACTGAGGCTTCTAGCATACAACGGTGATACCTCATGGGCACCCTATTCCTGGAAACTGCTCTTTATGCTACTAACAGAACTTAAAGGAGCCTGAAGTGTCGCGTACACTTAGTTACCTCTGCATTATTTATCGCCTGCCATCTTTTTGTGTTAAGAACAGTCCCTGCCTCCCTCCGTGTCATTCAGTCGTGTCCGACTGTTCCGGATGTGGCCCGCCAGGTTCCTCTGTCCGTGGAGTCTCAGGCAGGAATGCTGGGGCGGGGTTGAGAATAGTGGTAGTCCCTTAAATTAGAATTTAAATGTGTAACCAATATGTTTGAATATTTCCTTTAACATTTCACATTAAAACAGAAATGAATAAGAAAATCAATGAAATGAGGTTGGAAGTTCTACACAAAAGAAGCTTTAAGTGCTATTAATATTTCGGGTGATCATTTTGGTGTGTTTCCACTGTTTCATTTTTGTTGGAGCTGATGTAATTGAGCAGAGTAGAAATAATATAATGAGATACTAAAGTGATTCCGGTACATTGGGTATACGTAAGTTATAAAAGAAATTCTTTTTTTTTAATTATGTATTTTTTGAAGTATAATTAATTTAGATTATTGCATTGGTTTCAGGTACACAGTATAGTAATGCAGTATTTTTGCAGATCATATGCCATTATGGGTTAATGGTATATGATATGGGTGTAATTCCCTGTGCTATAGAGTATATCCTTGTTGCTTATCAATTTTCTATGTAGTAATTTGTATTTGTTAATCTCACACCCCGAATCCATCCCTCTTCCCTTCTCTTCCCCTTCGGTAGCCACTAGTCTGTTTTCCATGTCTGTGAATCTGTTTCTATTTTGCATATGTATTTATTTGTATTATGTTTTTAGATTCCACATGTAAGTGATACATATTTGTCTTTCTCTGACTTATTTCACTAAGCATAATTTATCTAGGTCCATCCATGTTGCTACGTAAGACAGTATTTCATTATTTTTTTTTATGGCTGAGTAATTTTCATATCTATCTGTCTATCTATATATATCACATCTTCTTTATTCAATTGACTGATGGACACTTGGTTGCTTCCCTGTCTTGGCTGTTGTAAATAGTGCTACTATGACCATTGAGATGCACGTATCTTCTGGAACTCAGGTTTTTGCTTTTTTTTGGATACATGCTCAGGAGTGGAATTGCTGGTTTATGTAGTAGTTCCACTTTTAGTTTTTTAAGGAAGCTTCCTGTTGTTTGCACAGTGACTGCACCAATTTACATTCCCATCACCTTGTACAAGAAGTGCCATAAAGGTAACTGTTTGTAATTTGAATGGCCAGTGAACACCCGGTAATTTCTTCAAACATTTTTATCGCTCGTCCTTGAAGACAGTTTTCATGTTGTGAAATCAAAGAAAGAGGAAATTCAGCATTGAAAAGCTAAATATTATGTTTGTCATTTTATTTATTCAGTGGGGAAGTAAAAAAGAGAAATGAAATCAATGCCAAACATTCTGCCCTAGGTTAAAACAGGAGGGTATGGAAGTTGCTGTCTCTTGGGCTGTCATTCCAAATTTGGGGGTGCATTTGGCATATGGTGGAATCCTGCCAAAATTTGTACCAATGGACTGGGTTGTAATATTTACTAAACCATAATTCCTCTCTTGGTGAGGTCAGTGGATTTGGTACAAAGAGGAAGTCAGTGGACTGTCCTGGTGACCCCCACGGGGCAGGCGCACAGGACTTGGACCTGGGAAGACGGAATGTGAAGGTCCCATAAGTTCTTGACTTGGGCTGAAGCAGTGTGGTGACCTGGTTAAACTTGTGGTTTCCAAATGAGAGATGGCTGGGCACGCTATCTCTAGGTCTCCACTTCTCCATTTGTAAAATGGAATGATAATGATGCTTGCCTCTAAGGGGGTGTGTGATTGAAATGAGATCATCCACAAAAGTCAACTGTGTTTTAGTATGAATTTCTCTGTCCTTTTATTTCTCTGTCTCGTGGGACTTTCACTTGTACACATGTAAGGCTGTGGGTATATGTGGGCTTCCCTGGTGGCTCAGATGGTAAAGAATCTGCCTGCAGTGTGGGAGACCTGGGTTTGATTCCTGGGTCAGGAAGATCCCCTGGAGAAGGGCATGGTAACCCACTTTAGTATGCTTGCCTAGAGAATTCCATGGACAGAGTAGCCTCAGTCCATGGGGTCACAAAGAGTCGGACATGGCTAAGCAACTGACACAAAGCTGTGGGGGATGCCTTCTTTGAAGTTCATTCCTTGCTTATGTGGGAAAGTCATTTGCCTTTCAAAAAGCGATTTTTTAAGGAATTTAGTAAGTATAGTAATTTTAAGGGTGGTGTATTTGCCACAAAATGCAATCCAAACTCGTAATTTTGTCCTCTTTGTTTTGTTTACAGGGAACACGGGTCTGGCTGAGAGAAAATGGCCAGCATTTCCCAAGTACTGTAAATTCCTGCGCAGAGGGTGTTGTTGTTTTCCAGACGGACTATGGTCAGGTGAGCAGGGTGCCTGCAGCTTTGTGACATGCTTGGGTGGCCCTGAGGAAGGGCCTGTGTGCTCATTCTCCACCCCCTTCATTCCCTAAGCATCTTTTCTCAGTGATAAAACAGAATCCCAAAAGGAGCGTTCCATGCACACTCTGAGTGTATGAACGAGACAGTCAGAAATTCTCCCAAATGGAAGGCAAAGTGTTCCAGCCAGTACAAACAGAGGAGCCCTGCACCGGGCTGGTTTCCTTCCTGGGGATCAGAAAGAAGCTGACGTATAGGATGCCGATTGGTTTCGAAAATTAGCCGGGGAAAATTCTGCCAGTGAGAATGTAGCAGTGAAGGTCCCATAAGTTCTTGACTTGGGCTGAAGCAGTGTGGTGACCTGGTTAAACTTGTGGTTTCCAAATGAGAGATGGCTGGGCACGCTATCTCTAGGTCTCCACTTCTCCATTTGTAAAATGGAATGATAATGATGCTTGCCTCTAAGGGGGTGTGTGATTGAAATGAGATCATCCACAAAAGTCAACTGTGTTTTAGTATGAATTTCTCTGTCCTTTTATTTCTCTGTCTCGTGGGACTTTCACTTGTACACATGTAAGGCTGTGGGTATATGTGGGCTTCCCTGGTGGCTCAGATGGTAAAGAATCTGCCTGCAGTGTGGGAGACCTGGGTTTGATTCCTGGGTCAGGAAGATCCCCTGGAGAAGGGCATGGTAACCCACTTTAGTATGCTTGCCTAGAGAATTCCATGGACAGAGTAGCCTCAGTCCATGGGGTCACAAAGAGTCGGACATGGCTAAGCAACTGACACAAAGCTGTGGGGGATGCCTTCTTTGAAGTTCATTCCTTGCTTATGTGGGAAAGTCATTTGCCTTTCAAAAAGCGATTTTTAAGGAATTTAGTAAGTATAGTAATTTTAAGGGTGGTGTATTTGCCACAAAATGCAATCCAAACTCGTAATTTTGTCCTCTTTGTTTTGTTTACAGGGAACACGGGTCTGGCTGAGAGAAAATGGCCAGCATTTCCCAAGTACTGTAAATTCCTGCGCAGAGGGTGTTGTTGTTTTCCAGACGGACTATGGTCAGGTGAGCAGGGTGCCTGCAGCTTTGTGACATGCTTGGGTGGCCCTGAGGAAGGGCCTGTGTGCTCATTCTCCACCCCCTTCATTCCCTAAGCATCTTTTCTCAGTGATAAAACAGAATCCCAAAAGGAGCGTTCCATGCACACTCTGAGTGTATGAACGAGACAGTCAGAAATTCTCCCAAATGGAAGGCAAAGTGTTCCAGCCAGTACAAACAGAGGAGCCCTGCACCGGGCTGGTTTCCTTCCTGGGGATCAGAAAGAAGCTGACGTATAGGATGCCGATTGGTTTCATGACCACTTTCCCATAAAATGTGTGCACGTCTCTGGTGTTGGGAATACTGGTCTGCCAGTGAGAATGTAGCAGGGACCTGGTGCCTGTAAAGGCTGGATGGACCAGATCACCTATCCCGAGCCTCGTTATCCTTCACCTTGTGAAGCAACTGAAGACGCTTCTGTTTGTAGGAACCACTGCTCCAGGGTTCCCATTTGTTCGTGTAAAACAAGTGAAAATCACTGAAAACAATTGTGAAAGGAGCCTAGCGTCTCCATTTTATAAGGAAACCAGTTTACACTTTTTAAAATAGTGGAGCCCAGCTGGTTCCATGGTAAAGACCCCGCCTACCAATGTGAGACACAAGAGACTCAGGCTCGGCCACTGGGTTGAGAAGATTCTCTGGAGTAGGAAATGACAGCTTGTTCTCGTATTCTTGCCTAGAAACTTCCATGGACAGAGGAGACGAGTGTGCTATAGTCCATGGGGACACAAAGAACCAGGCATGACCGAGAGTGTGCGCACGCACACACGGGCTAAGTCACATCAGTCACGTCCAACTCTTTGGGACTCTATGAACTGTCGCCCACCAGGCTCCTCCGTCCATGGGATTCTCCAGGCTAGACTACTGGAGTGGGTTGCCATTTCCTCCTCCAGGGGATCTTCCTGACCCAGGGATAAAACCTGAGTTACAATGTTGTGTTTCTTTCAGGTGTACAGCAAAGTGATTCAGTTATACGTAGATGTGTATATATATTTTTTCAGATTCTTTTCTGTTATAGATCATTACCAGGTGTTGAATATGGCACAGTCCCCGTGCTATGCAGTAGGTCCTAGTTGTTTATATATAGTACTTTGTATCTATTAACCCCAAGGGAAACCAGTTTTAATGTTCTACAAGCGTTTGGACCCTCCTTCACAGCATTTAAAATCCACAGTTTCTGAATTTTGTTCACAAGTTGTGTTGAGAACAAAAGCTTCAAGGTCAGTGGTGTGTGGTGTGCGGCCGATGGGCGACTTGGTTATTGAAACCTTGAGCAGAGATGATCCTCTTGGCAGTACATTCCTCGTTCCTGAGTGGGCCGCTGTTTTACGATAGGATGCCGATTGGTTTCATGACCACTTTCCCATAAAATGTGTGCACGCTCTGGTGTTGGGAATACTGGTCTGCCAGTGAGAATGTAGCAGGGACCTGGTGCCTGTAAAGGCTGGATGGACCAGATCACCTATCCCGAGCCTCGTTATCCTTCACCTTGTGAAGCAACTGAAGACGCTTCTGTTTGTAGGAACCACTGCTCCAGGGTTCCCATTTGTTCGTGTAAAACAAGTGAAAATCACTGAAAACAATTGTGAAAGGAGCCTAGCGTCTCCATTTTATAAGGAAACCAGTTTACACTTTTTAAAATAGTGGAGCCCAGCTGGTTCCATGGTAAAGACCCCGCCTACCAATGTGAGACACAAGAGACTCAGGCTCGGCCACTGGGTTGAGAAGATTCTCTGGAGTAGGAAATGACAGCTTGTTCTCGTATTCTTGCCTAGAAACTTCCATGGACAGAGGAGACGAGTGTGCTATAGTCCATGGGGACACAAAGAACCAGGCATGACCGAGAGTGTGCGCACGCACACACGGGCTAAGTCACATCAGTCACGTCCAACTCTTTGGGACTCTATGAACTGTCGCCCACCAGGCTCCTCCGTCCATGGGATTCTCCAGGCTAGACTACTGGAGTGGGTTGCCATTTCCTCCTCCAGGGGATCTTCCTGACCCAGGGATAAAACCTGAGTTA
Source organism: Tragulus kanchil (assembly GCA_022376925.1). Taxonomy (NCBI): domain Eukaryota; kingdom Metazoa; phylum Chordata; class Mammalia; order Artiodactyla; family Tragulidae; genus Tragulus; species Tragulus kanchil. Next base: position 151,206,567 of record JAIOJX010000004.1, read on the forward strand.
CAATGTTGTGTTTCTTTCAGGTGTACAGCAAAGTGATTCAGTTATACGTAGATGTGTATATATATTTTTTCAGATTCTTTTCTGTTATAGATCATTACCAGGTGTTGAATATGGCACAGTCCCCGTGCTATGCAGTAGGTCCTAGTTGTTTATATATAGTACTTTGTATCTATTAACCCCAAGGGAAACCAGTTTTAATGTTCTACAAGCGTTTGGACCCTCCTTCACAGCATTTAAAATCCACAGTTTCTGAATTTTGTTCACAAGTTGTGTTGAGAACAAAAGCTTCAAGGTCAGTGGTGTGTGGTGTGCGGCCGATGGGCGACTTGGTTATTGAAACCTTGAGCAGAGATGATCCTCTTGGCAGTACATTCCTCGTTTCTTCGCTTAATAAGCAGTGCTGTTTCTGGGCTCTTTTTTCAGTTTCTTTTTCATCTGAGCGTCTCAAGTTGCTCTTCAGTATTTGGTGGAGAGGGAGCGGAGGGGGCGGAGGAGACCACCTGTCTCACAGTCACTGCCGCCCAGCCTGGTCTCTTTCTCATCAGGGAGTGTGATGTGATCTGTTAACTAAGAACCAAGTGACCTGGCCAGCGTTTTGGTGTCTTGCCTTCGCATCCCCTCTCTTGTCTTCTCACTTTCCCCAGATGAGAATTCAGTTCTTCTCAGTTCTTGTACGTATGTACTTTTTAAGATAATGTAAAAAGAGGGAAACAGCATTTAAATAGTGTATCTAACATAATGCAGCTGAACAGAATTCTTTTCTTTTTTTTTCCCTAACTTATTTTTTCAATCCCAGAGATACTTACTTCTTCTCCTCTTTTTCCTTTTAAAAAATTGGGACACATTGCTTCCCTGGTGGTCCAGTGGGTAAGGACACCGCCTTGCAGTGCAAGGGGCGCCGGTTCGATCCCTGGCCTGGGAAGATCCCATGTGCCGCAGAGCGGCTGGACCGATGTGTCCAGTGACCGAGCCGGTGCTCTGCGACAACAGAGGCCACTGTGATGGGAGGCCCACATGGGCCGAAGAACGAAGATGGATGAAAATAGATAAATGAAAGACCAATAGAAGTGCCCGCCCGCCCCCGCCTCCCCAGCCCACCCTCCTCAAAATAAGTAAATAATAAATATTAAAAAAAAAAAAACTGGGACACAAAGTACATAATGTTAAAACACCAATCATCATCACGTTGAAGTGGGCAGTTCAGTCGTCGTGAAGTGCATGCCTGTTGTTGGGCAGTAGATCTATGGACTTTGCCATCTGGCAATACTCTACTGAAACCATGTATCCAGCAAGCGCTTCATTCTCCCAGCCCTTGGCAACCAGCTTTCTACTCCCTGTCTCTGATTTTGGTTCCTGTGGATCCTTACATGAGTGCCGTTATATGGTATCTGTCCTTTTTGGTTCCTGGCTTGTTCTGTTTAACGTAGCATCCTCAGTATTCTGAAGAGGCTTTCTGTTCCTGTTGAACTACAACCAGTCCAGCAGCCTCTTAGTGTTACTTGCTGCGTGGGTCACACTGTCAGCAGTTGGTGTCATGTAACACTTTGGCCACCTGGTCCACGGGACAGCCCTCCGTGAGGAGTGCAAGGAGGGGTTAAGCCAGCAGTTTCGATCCTTCTTGACAGTATTTATGGACTGTGGGTTTTAGAAAGAACTAAACCAGAAAAATATATACTCAAACATGAAAGCAACTTCCAACTTGGGAGTCTTCAGTCGGTCATCAAGTCCTTGGTCTTGCGTTGTCCACTCTGTCATTCCCAAGTATAACAACTGTAATTAGCTTGGTGACCCTTGTAGGAAATACAGGGTTTAACATATGAGGAAAATGAGACAGGTTGGGAAGATGCGGCTCAGACGTGGCTCAAGAGCTGCCCGTGGCCAGAAGCCTTCAGGTTCTTTCTCTTTTGACCTATGTCTTCCTCTCCTGACATCAAAGGTTCAGCATGGAATATACAGGTGTAGCCACCAAGGACCAGACATTCATTACCTGGTCCTGGCACCCCGGACAGGCACCAGGTAATGTTGATCTGAGCAGAGAGAGAGAGTCCTGAGGGAATCAGGTCAGAGTTGTAGAGCACAGCCTTGTCCTGGTCACACCCCTGGTGCTTTTAAAGTATTGGCTAATTTCAGGCCAATTTGGTATGTTATTACTTATATATTGGTGTTTCTGGGGAAAAGGGAGAATGGGAAGTTATTTTATGGGTCCAGAGGTCTTGTTTCAGAAAATGAGGATGTTCTGAAGATGAATCATGGCGATGGTTGCACAGCGATGTGGACGTACTTAATGCCACTGAGCTGTACCCTTCAACATGATTACAGTTTGACACTGAAGTCCTTTACAGAGGGCTTCTGCAAGGTGCTCTCTTGATTACTTGAAAAGACAAAGTACATTTAGGAAAGACATTCAGGCTTGTACAAACGTAGTACTAGTTTGTAGGTGCTCTCAAAGGTCACCTAGGGCCTCCCTGGTGGCTCAGACAGTAAAGAATCCACCTGCAATGCAGGAGACTTGAGTATGATTCCTGGGCTTGGAAGATCCCCTGGAAAAGGGGATGGCAGCCCACTCCAGCATTCTTGCCTGGGAAATCCCTTGGACAGAGGAGCCTGGAGGGCTACAGTCTATGGGGTCTCAAAAGGGTCGGGCACAACTTAGCAACTAAATAACAACAAAAAAGCAATGTAGTTAGGGATCACATGGACAAGCCACGGGACAGATGAAAGACACCAACTCTCCCACAGGAGAGTGGCCACTTGTGGTTGGGAAATAGTTTTATAGGGACAGAATCACATGCAGATTTTCAAAGTGCTATTGTACCTTAAACATTTCCCCCCGCCCTTTTTTATGGCCATTTCTATTGGTCTTTCATTGACTTATTTTTTTTGTTCTTTGGCCTGTGTGAGCCTCCCATCGCAGTAGCCTCTCTTGCTGCAGAGCGCCGGCTCTGGGCGCATGCGCTCCAGAGCTCTGACTCGGTTGTTGAACACATCGGTCCAGCCGCTCCGCGGCTCGTGGGATCTTCCCAGGCCAGGGATCGAACCGGCGCCCCCTGCACTGCAAGGCGATGTCCTTACCCACTGGACCACCAGGGGAAGCCCAACCTTAAACATTTTTAACCGAAGTGGTGATGATGAATTCTGGAAAACTTAGGTGATTCCTCAAGAGGCTGTAGTGATGACAAAAGCACTAATGTCTTACATGCATGAGAAGAGGGTGAACAGAATTATTTCATGAAATACGTATGGAAAAAATGTATTTCTAAGTCAAGTCTGTATGTGAGATTAAAAGGCAGTGTGCAGCTAAATAAATCACCTGTTGTAAAAATGGAAAAAAATGATTACAATGGCAGATTTTGTGTTAGTATGTACCTCTTACCACAAAACCCTAAAATGGGACGACTGGACCATGAGGTAAGTATGAGATAATACAGTGATATTTTTGGTGAAAACCCTGAAGGGCCTGTTTTCTTCTTTTTTTCACTTTCTAAGGGTTTTGCACATGTGCTCAGCTGTTCTATTTTTAACCTCCAAGGAGATCCATCCCACACCAACATTTAGACTACTGTAGTTCGGTCCCAGGGATACAGAAAACCAACGCGTTCCCAGTTGACTCATAAGTTATGTTATGCTCGCCACCGTGAAGTGTTTGCAGATGGAAAAAGAAACGTGTGAGCAACAGGCGAACACACTGTGTTGAATAAGTGCATAGTTGTGGCCTCTGGAGGAAGAGAAGCACTGTCCGCAAGGGCATCTAAATTTGGGGGACTCAAAAGGGTCGGGCACAACTTAGCAACTAAATAACAACAAAAAAGCAATGTAGTTAGGGATCACATGGACAAGCCACGGGACAGATGAAAGACACCAACTCTCCCACAGGAGAGTGGCCACTTGTGGTTGGGAAATAGTTTTATAGGGACAGAATCACATGCAGATTTTCAAAGTGCTATTGTACCTTAAACATTTCCCCCCGCCCTTTTTTATGGCCATTTCTATTGGTCTTTCATTGACTTATTTTTTTTGTTCTTTGGCCTGTGTGAGCCTCCCATCGCAGTAGCCTCTCTTGCTGCAGAGCGCCGGCTCTGGGCGCATGCGCTCCAGAGCTCTGACTCGGTTGTTGAACACATCGGTCCAGCCGCTCCGCGGCTCGTGGGATCTTCCCAGGCCAGGGATCGAACCGGCGCCCCCTGCACTGCAAGGCGATGTCCTTACCCACTGGACCACCAGGGGAAGCCCAACCTTAAACATTTTTAACCGAAGTGGTGATGATGAATTCTGGAAAACTTAGGTGATTCCTCAAGAGGCTGTAGTGATGACAAAAGCACTAATGTCTTACATGCATGAGAAGAGGGTGAACAGAATTATTTCATGAAATACGTATGGAAAAAATGTATTTCTAAGTCAAGTCTGTATGTGAGATTAAAAGGCAGTGTGCAGCTAAATAAATCACCTGTTGTAAAAATGGAAAAAAATGATTACAATGGCAGATTTTGTGTTAGTATGTACCTCTTACCACAAAACCCTAAAATGGGACGACTGGACCATGAGGTAAGTATGAGATAATACAGTGATATTTTTGGTGAAAACCCTGAAGGGCCTGTTTTCTTCTTTTTTTCACTTTCTAAGGGTTTTGCACATGTGCTCAGCTGTTCTATTTTTAACCTCCAAGGAGATCCATCCCACGCCAACATTTAGACTACTGTAGTTCGGTCCCAGGGATACAGAAAACCAACGCGTTCCCAGTTGACTCATAAGTTATGTTATGCTCGCCACCGTGAAGTGTTTGCAGATGGAAAAAGAAACGTGTGAGCAACAGGCGAACACACTGTGTTGAATAAGTGCATAGTTGTGGCCTCTGGAGGAGGAAGCACGTGGGCAGGTCAGCACATGCTCCGCAAGTTAGCCATGGCTCGTCTGCCTGCAGAGCAAGCCCGGGGCGGAGTTGTAGCAAAGCGTGCCCCGGTCCCCTGGTTCCACGGAAACAGATCTGCGACAGGAGTGACTCTGGTGAAGAGGGTAGGATGAAAGCTGGCACAACATGTGTGTCTTCTCCACGACATTCCCTGGACACACGGGCAGTCCAGGAAATGTCCTTTCGGAGCACTGTAGAATTGACTAATAACCCCTCAGAGAAATTTTTCACTTTGGAGAGTCAAGTAGTTTATTCTGTGTCCTGAAGAAGAGTCTACTTTGGTAGCTCTGAAATAGCTTAGAGTGATAGCAGTGTGCCTCATGGGATCGTAAGGGGCAGCTGTTTAGCTGGCCCCAGTCAGCTTCGTCAAGGCAATGAATCTCTGCCGCCGTCTGGTGGGCTCTTCTGTCTGTGTCGTCCCGCTGTGGGGTCTCCTGGAATATTTTCCTGGCTGTGGAGTTAGTCGTCCCAATCTATAAGTAAATGCCCTCCTCTGTGCCCTTCTCGTATTTGCACCAAGTCTAAACAGACTTGGTTTTTAATGTTACTCTTTGCATTAATTCAGAAAACAGCTATTAGACTGAAAGGTGCGTTCAAGTTGTATCCCACCCGGTACCCAGATAGACCTCCTCAGACCGCCCAGGAAGTATAACCCGCATTATTAATAATCACATCACCCATTGAACGCCAGCTCTAACCTTTTGGGTTTGACCTTTGCTTTGACTTGTGCACAGGTAAGTATGAGATAATACAGTGATATTTTTGGTGAAAACCCTGAAGGGCCTGTTTTCTTCTTTTTTTCACTTTCTAAGGGTTTTGCACATGTGCTCAGCTGTTCTATTTTTAACCTCCAAGGAGATCCATCCCACACCAACATTTAGACTACTGTAGTTCGGTCCCAGGGATACAGAAAACCAACGCGTTCCCAGTTGACTCATAAGTTATGTTATGCTCGCCACCGTGAAGTGTTTGCAGATGGAAAAAGAAACGTGTGAGCAACAGGCGAACACACTGTGTTGAATAAGTGCATAGTTGTGGCCTCTGGAGGAGGAAGCACGTGGGCAGGTCAGCACATGCTCCGCAAGTTAGCCATGGCTCGTCTGCCTGCAGAGCAAGCCCGGGGCGGAGTTGTAGCAAAGCGTGCCCCGGTCCCCTGGTTCCACGGAAACAGATCTGCGACAGGAGTGACTCTGGTGAAGAGGGTAGGATGAAAGCTGGCACAACATGTGTGTCTTCTCCACGACATTCCCTGGACACACGGGCAGTCCAGGAAATGTCCTTTCGGAGCACTGTAGAATTGACTAATAACCCCTCAGAGAAATTTTTCACTTTGGAGAGTCAAGTAGTTTATTCTGTGTCCTGAAGAAGAGTCTACTTTGGTAGCTCTGAAATAGCTTAGAGTGATAGCAGTGTGCCTCATGGGATCGTAAGGGGCAGCTGTTTAGCTGGCCCCAGTCAGCTTCGTCAAGGCAATGAATCTCTGCCGCCGTCTGGTGGGCTCTTCTGTCTGTGTCGTCCCGCTGTGGGGTCTCCTGGAATATTTTCCTGGCTGTGGAGTTAGTCGTCCCAATCTATAAGTAAATGCCCTCCTCTGTGCCCTTCTCGTATTTGCACCAAGTCTAAACAGACTTGGTTTTTAATGTTACTCTTTGCATTAATTCAGAAAACAGCTATTAGACTGAAAGGTGCGTTCAAGTTGTATCCCACCCGGTACCCAGATAGACCTCCTCAGACCGCCCAGGAAGTATAACCCGCATTATTAATAATCACATCACCCATTGAACGCCAGCTCTAACCTTTTGGGTTTGACCTTTGCTTTGACTTGTTGGAATTAATGGGCTTCGTTCTTTGAAACTTGATGATGGATTAGTGTCGTGGGGTTTTTTTTCTGGCGTTTTTTGGTTATTTTTCATACACTTTCTGCTCTATTCAGCTGCTTTTTATTTTTCTTGTTTTGTTTTTTTGACTCCTTTACCCTCGTTGGTGCCTTTTTGTGTCCCTTGAATGTCATGTGGATGTGGCAGCTTTTGGACCCTCCACACCCCGTGCAGGCCCCCTCCCTCCGTGTGGCAGAGGAGTCTCCCCCAAACCTGTGGAATGCTGGAAGCTTGTCCCCGATGGGACAGCCCAGCAGGACTCCCGTTTCAGAGTCCAGATGTTCCCTTGCAGCTCCGCGGATGGTTAGGAGTCAGACAGCTACGACAGGATGATTTCTGCTTGAGGAGAACAGGTCAGATCAGCCTTTTGAAGGGAAGTGAACGGAGCCTCGATCTTTTGACTGAGTTAAGACTTTCATCGGAGAGGAAGCTGCCTGCACAGGCCGGCCCCCCCGAGACCCCAGGCATGCCCGCCCTTCTCAGCAGGCCAAGAAGCTGCATTCCTGGCTTCACACACACAGCCAGCTGTGGGCCGAGGCAGCTGCTGGGGTGAAGAGGTCTCAGCCATCAGCCCCTTCTCCGTGAGTGATGGCGAGGGAGTGAGCAGCAGTTGGCATGGTCCCCTAAGTCAGGTGGGGCCATCTGGGACCCTCCAGGGCAGTTTTGGAGCCAGCAGGGAGACAACTAAACTTAGGGAGATAGAAGAAAAGGAGTTTGGGGGACATTAATAACGCAGAAGTAGTATCTTTATGAGCCAAACTTGGGGACAACAGGAGAGATTTCTTTGTGTAGCCTGACATAATTCCCTAGCTTTTATGTTGTTTTTAGAAAATAAAATGTATGTTCTATCTCCTTCTCAATATTCCTGCTTTTTCATAAAGAGAAACATTTTTGTATTAATACATATATTTGGGGGGAACTTTTGAGGAGTCATTTTTTTTCCTTAAAAGGAAAGAAACATGTTCCTTTATCCTAGCCTCTCAAGTCTCAGGTGTCCCTTGTATTCTAAGTTGGTGCTTCCTGCCAGATGAACCTGTGGGTTTGGTTGAACCATAGGAAGTTGCCGTCTCTTGGATGAAAGAGTTGAATATGGGCAGTTTCCTCTGGTTGAGACTAAGAGTGTGTTGGGTGCATGTGTGCGCTCAGTCTCTTCGTCGTGTCTGGCTCTTTGCAGCTCAGTGGGCAATAGCCCATCAGGCTTCTCTGTCCATGGAGTTTTCTAGGCAAGGATAATGGAGTAGATTACCCTCTACGTTCATTGTGTTTCAATGGTGTGCTTTAACTTATCAATGTGTTTAATTTGAAGATAGAATTTTTGTGATAGCATACAGTAAGTTGAACAAAGTAGTTTGTTTCTTTGTAGTCCAGTTGAGCAAAGCATGTCCCTCAAACGATGTACAGCCCTGGATTCTGGGGTAGCACTGTCATCTTGGATTCTCTTGTGGGTATGTGCATGTATATGTGTTAACAGCTGTGACGTTTTATTCCCTGTTGAGTTTTTATTTATGTATGTATGTATTTATTTATTTATTTATTGGAGGGGGCGGGTTGGGGAGGGAGGGGGTAGGTGGGCCACTCCTCTTGGTCTTTCATTTATCTATTTTTCATCCGTCTTTGTTCTTTGGCCTGTGTGGGCCTCCCACCGCGGTGGCCTCTGTTGTCGCAGAGCACCGTCTCTAGGTGCATGCGTTCCAGAGCCCTGCCTTGGTAATTGGACACATCGGTCCAGCTGCTCTGCGGCACGTGGGATCTTCCCAGGCCAGGGATCGAACCAGTGCCCCTTGCACTGCAAGGCGGTGTCCTTACCCACGGAACCACCAGGGAAGCCCCCCTATTGAGTTTTTAACTTTTTGGATGGGTGTCTCAAATATTTTCTCTGATCTCTGCTACAAATGTCCAAATCTGTATAAAACATTTTAAACTATTTTTTAGGTTGAAGTACAGTCAATTTACAATGTTTTGTTAGCTTCAAGTGTGATTTCTATATATGTATAAATATTCTTTTTCAGATTGTTTTATGTCCTAGGTTGTCACAAGATACTGAATATATATTCAGGATATTGAATATATACTATATATGTGCTGTATAGAGTAGCTATATGTAGTTCGTTGTATTTTGTATATAGTAGTGTGTGCATGTTAATTCCAAGCTGATAATTTATCCTTCCCCTCTTCTTTCCCCTTTGGTAATTATAAATGCATTCTTTAAATCTATGAGTTTGTTTTCTGTCTGATAAGTTCATTTGTATCACTTTTTCTGATCCCACATGTACATGATATCACTTGACACTTGTCTTTCTCTGAATTGAAAGAAAAATGAATGGATAAATCTACAATCCCTCTTTTGAACTTGGACTTGGGTTTTCTTGTGGTTATGTGTTTCTTGTGGTAAATATAAATTATATAAAATTGACTATTTGAACCATTTTGAGTGTATAATCCAGTGCCATTAATTACATTCATAATGTGTGCAACCATTACCACCATTTCCAAAACTTTTTCGTCATCCTAAACAGAAGCTCTGTAACCATTAAGCACTAACTTCCAAAGCAATTTGTTTTTAATCGACTTTCCTCTTGGATACCTTTTTTGTGTGCTGCTTCTAGACAGAAGAGCGCATTTGGCCTTCTAGTTTGTATTTCTTAAGAAATAGACACTATCAAGAAAGAACTGCTTTATTGATTTTGATGTATCTTAAAAATTTTTTCTATTGGAGTATAGTTGATTTACAATGTTATACTAGTCTCAGATGTACATCAAAGTGTTTCAGTTATACATCTCCATGTGTTGGTCCTTTTTCAGATTCTTTTCCCATATGGATTAGTATAGAATATTGAGTAGGGTTTCCTGTGCCACAGAGTAGGTCCTTACTGTTATATATAGTAATGTGTTTCTGGTAATCCCAAGGAAGAAATGTTGCACACCTAGCTCCACAGTCCAAGGGTAGAGAATTAGATGGTGACCTGGATCTGCTAGCTCCCCCTGTGTTCATTTGGCCCTGACCTTGTGATGTGTGCAGGGTGGGGGCTGGCGCTGCCCCTAGGGTGGATGAAGGGGCCTTTTTAAGATGAGCCATCAAAAAAAGCAAGAGGAAAGAGGGACATGCTGGTGAGAAGTGGCAGATAATTTTTTAAGAAATCAGATGTATTTAGTTTCTTTCAGAATGGATCCATCTGTTATTCTTGGAATTCATTTCCATCAAAACAGTGCAGCTGTATTAAAAACTCAGCATTGAGCTGGGAAACTCTTAAATCCTCTGTGCTTTTCCCACATTTCGCTGTTTCATCTTGGAAATACCCGTCTCGGAGATGGATATTAAACACAAGCCTGTGGAGTTTCTTAGAGTCCGAATAACTCCGGAGACTGAACACCACTGGGACTCTGTCTTGATTGAAGACAAAGTAAAATGCAGTTTGTCCAACTTAACTTGGTTTAGAATGAAAAAAAAAAAAATGTTTTTAGGCCTGAAAACCATGTGATTGACTCTCTAGATCTCTTCCAGGAATCTGGAATTGACTCTCTAGATCTCTTCCAGGAATCTGGTTTGGCATCTTGCGGCTCAAAGATGGAAAGTCAAATGTTTCCATTAATTTTCACTCTGGGAATATAGAAAAGAAACAATGTCTGATTGTTGGTGCACTTAGCTCAAGGGAGAAAAAATGTGCATATTTGTAAATCTGCATGTGAATGTATATCATATGTGTCGAACCCTTTTTGACCCTCATGGACAAGCCATGGGCTTCTGCAGGCAAGACTATTGGAGTGTGTCGCTGTTCCCTTCTCCAGGGGATCTTCCGAACCAAGGGCTCGAACCCAGGTCTCCCCATCACAGAGTCTCCCCAGGGTTAAAAATTTTTTGTTTTTCTTAAAAATTTTTCTATTGGAGTATAGTTGATTTACAATGTTATACTAGTCTCAGATGTACATCAAAGTGTTTCAGTTATACATCTCCATGTGTTGGTCCTTTTTCAGATTCTTTTCCCATATGGATTAGTATAGAATATTGAGTAGGGTTTCCTGTGCCACAGAGTAGGTCCTTACTGTTATATATAGTAATGTGTTTCTGGTAATCCCAAGGAAGAAATGTTGCACACCTAGCTCCACAGTCCAAGGGTAGAGAATTAGATGGTGACCTGGATCTGCTAGCTCCCCCTGTGTTCATTTGGCCCTGACCTTGTGATGTGTGCAGGGTGGGGGCTGGCGCTGCCCCTAGGGTGGATGAAGGGGCCTTTTTAAGATGAGCCATCAAAAAAAGCAAGAGGAAAGAGGGACATGCTGGTGAGAAGTGGCAGATAATTTTTTAAGAAATCAGATGTATTTAGTTTCTTTCAGAATGGATCCATCTGTTATTCTTGGAATTCATTTCCATCAAAACAGTGCAGCTGTATTAAAAACTCAGCATTGAGCTGGGAAACTCTTAAATCCTCTGTGCTTTTCCCACATTTCGCTGTTTCATCTTGGAAATACCCGTCTCGGAGATGGATATTAAACACAAGCCTGTGGAGTTTCTTAGAGTCCGAATAACTCCGGAGACTGAACACCACTGGGACTCTGTCTTGATTGAAGACAAAGTAAAATGCAGTTTGTCCAACTTAACTTGGTTTAGAATGAAAAAAAAAAAAATGTTTTTAGGCCTGAAAACCATGTGATTGACTCTCTAGATCTCTTCCAGGAATCTGGAATTGACTCTCTAGATCTCTTCCAGGAATCTGGTTTGGCATCTTGCGGCTCAAAGATGGAAAGTCAAATGTTTCCATTAATTTTCACTCTGGGAATATAGAAAAGAAACAATGTCTGATTGTTGGTGCACTTAGCTCAAGGGAGAAAAAATGTGCATATTTGTAAATCTGCATGTGAATGTATATCATATGTGTCGAACCCTTTTTGACCCTCATGGACAAGCCATGGGCTTCTGCAGGCAAGACTATTGGAGTGTGTCGCTGTTCCCTTCTCCAGGGGATCTTCCGAACCAAGGGCTCGAACCCAGGTCTCCCCCATCACAGGCAGATTCTTTACCATCGGAACCACCAGGGATAGCTGTGCTCAGACACTTGCTTTCTAGTGACCCCGGGAAGAGGTGGTCCCTCAAGCAGGCTGAGGGTGTGTGATTCCCTCAAGAACCTGGTTCCTTCAGAGATATGCCTGATCCTCCTCACCTGCATCTAAGGCTGAAAACCCAGATGAAGACCTTTCCACGGGGGCCTTTTCAGCCTCTATCCAAGAGGGCCATTACCTTGGCATTGTATCGTGTGTTTTTTTTTCCTCTGTCTCCTCACCAAGCTCTCAGAGAATGGGGTGTGTCATGGCTGTGTCCTCAGCCCCTAGGAGCAGACCTGGCCCATGAAGACACGTGAATGCTGAATGCCTCTGAAGCTCCATCTGCAGTCAGCCTGGAGCCAACCAGGCATTAGGAGGACGTGTGCTCTGTTGAGACTGTTACCATGTTAAATCCTAATAAGGAAACCACAAGTCTGAATGGACCACAGTAACAGAAGAAAACGCCTCCTGGTCACAAGCGGCTTGGTGGGACTTCTGCAGGGTGAGTTCTGTCCTGGCTGTGTATGAACCACCCTTAGGCTGTAAGACCAGAGCAAAGTAAAGAGCCTTTGAAAATAATGAAAGGGAACGACGTTTTCAAAGGCAGTGTTTTACTTGATAGACTGCAAAAGCATATAAAATGCGCTTTTATTTTTTGAGGAGGAGTGGTTGGGTATTGAATTTGGTGCAGAATTTTTTCCCAAAGTTTGGCATTTTGAAACCTGCGATGAGGATGCTGTATATGTCAGCACCTTCACTGCAACAGGAAACGGCTTACAGTGGCAGACACTGTTAGGTATGTTGGGGCTCTCAGGAGCGTGAGTTGTATCAAGGGTCGTGGACCTTAGCTTGCCAAGGGTGCACAGCACCTCTGTTGTCTGCCGTGCTCCTAGCACCTCTGAAACGTCCATCGGTAATGGATCCAATGGTAGAGAGTCTGCCTGCAATGTGGGAGGCCCACGTTAGATCTTTGAGTCAGGAAGGTTCCCCTCCAGGAGGATGTGGCTCCCCTCTCCAGTGTTCTTGCCTGCAGAGTCTGATGGGCAGAAGAGCTTGGCAGGAGTCTAGCCCATGGGGTCACAAAGAACTGGACATGACCAACTTTTATACAAACAAGACCTTAAGAAACCCCTGTCACTGGGGCCTGTCTTCCTGCTCCTTGAAATGAATCCAGCAAATTGCTGACCTTTACTTTCCGGAAAAGGCTTTTGCCTTCTCCCTCAGCCTAGACCCTTTGAAGTGAACAGCCAGACCCCTCCCTGTCCGGCACCCGCTTTGGGTGGGTGGATGGGTAGGGAGGGGTCGATCTCTGTTAGCAGTATTTTCTGGCCCCAGTGAGCCTCTAGTTGAGTGCACACGCACGCGCCCACACACATACCCAACACGCATGCACAGCGCAGGAGAGAGCAAGTGGCGTCTGCTCAGGGTCATGACCTTCTGTGGCTCCCGATTGGGTCAGCTTGTTGACTTTCTCCCTCGTGGCTGTCTCTCGATGTTGACCTCCTCTTTCTTTCCTGGGTCCGTTGAATGAGCCTCCTCTTCCCATTCCTTTGACTTGATCTGTGTATTTGGACTCAGGCCTGTCTCTGACCTGCCTGGGCATCTCATCTTCGTCACCCTCTGGACTCCAGGCTCAGCTGGCTGGTGCTTCTGTGAGCCTGTGCTATGTTCAGACCCTCCTGCGGCCCCTGGGGAGCCTGGTCCTGCAGTGCTAGTGTCCAGGCACAAAGAGGGACTGACGTTCTATACCATCAGATCCATGGTTGCTTTCAGTGGTTTTGTACCACTGGGTCTGTGGTTATGTTCAGGCATCATAAGAAAGGGTATTTGGCATTTTGAAACCGCGATGAGGATGCTGTATATGTCAGCACCTTCACTGCAACAGGAAACGCTTACAGTGGCAGACACTGTTAGGTATGTTGGGGCTCTCAGGAGCGTGAGTTGTATCAAGGGTCGTGGACCTTAGCTTGCCAAGGGTGCACAGCACCTCTGTTGTCTGCTGTGCTCCTAGCACCTCTGAAACGTCCATCGGTAATGGATCCGATGGTAGAGAGTCTGCCTGCAATGTGGGAGGCCCACGTTAGATCTTTGAGTCAGGAAGGTTCCCCTCCAGGAGGATGTGGCTCCCCTCTCCAGTGTTCTTGCCTGCAGAGTCTGATGGGCAGAAGAGCTTGGCAGGAGTCTAGCCCATGGGGTCACAAAGAACTGGACATGACCAACTTTTATACAAACAAGACCTTAAGAAACCCCTGTCACTGGGGCCTGTCTTCCTGCTCCTTGAAATGAATCCAGCAAATTGCTGACCTTTACTTTCCGGAAAAGGCTTTTGCCTTCTCCCTCAGCCTAGACCCTTTGAAGTGAACAGCCAGACCCCTCCCTGTCCGGCACCCGCTTTGGGTGGGTGGATGGGTAGGGAGGGGTCGATCTCTGTTAGCAGTATTTTCTGGCCCCAGTGAGCCTCTAGTTGAGTGCACACGCACGCGCCCACACACATACCCAACACGCATGCACAGCGCAGGAGAGAGCAAGTGGCGTCTGCTCAGGGTCATGACCTTCTGTGGCTCCCGATTGGGTCAGCTTGTTGACTTTCTCCCTCGTGGCTGTCTCTCGATGTTGACCTCCTCTTTCTTTCCTGGGTCCGTTGAATGAGCCTCCTCTTCCCATTCCTTTGACTTGATCTGTGTATTTGGACTCAGGCCTGTCTCTGACCTGCCTGGGCATCTCATCTTCGTCACCCTCTGGACTCCAGGCTCAGCTGGCTGGTGCTTCTGTGAGCCTGTGCTATGTTCAGACCCTCCTGCGGCCCCTGGGGAGCCTGGTCCTGCAGTGCTAGTGTCCAGGCACAAAGAGGGACTGACGTTCTATACCATCAGATCCATGGTTGCTTTCAGTGGTTTTGTACCACTGGGTCTGTGGTTATGTTCAGTTTTGTAGTTGAGGAAATCAGATGGCTCATAAGGAAAGTAGGATAGTGCCTTGCGTCCTTGATACCCACGAATAATTAAATACATATTCATTAATGATAGATACTAAGCTCAGACCAGATGGTAACTTATGGAGGAGGTGGTGTCGAAAACTGATTAAATCAAAACTCAGTATTTTTTCTTTTTGGAGGTTTACCTACTATGCCTTTATTGTAAGTATCATTTTGTAAATAATATATGTGAAGATCTTGTTTGGAACCAAAGACAGTTTAGACAGTTAATCTATGGGAATCAGACACAGCACCATTGGGTGCTGGGTGTAATTACAACAGAAAATGCAGAGGCAGTTTTTTAGAACAAATTTAGGCAGTTGTTGGTTTGTGACTGAGGTGCGGTCCCTTTTGGAAATCCATCTATACCCCTGTTGTTTGGAGCTGGTTTTCTGAAAGAGTCAGTGACAAGGCGCGGGGATTGATTTCGCCTCTTCCACAGAGCCTGGTGGTCGTACCTGCAGTGCCCGCCGCAGGGCGGTGTGACAGTCCTCGCCCGCCTGACTGCAGCTTTAGACACGCGCTGAGCTCTCCGCAGGCTGCCCCTGACCTGCGACTACGGAACCACATTCTTCCCAGGGCCACCTCCGCGGGGGAGCTTGGGAAACGCACCCTGTTTCTGAGCCACATCCTCCTCGTGAGTGTTGGCTCTGGGCATGGGTAACGGGGAGAGGTGCCATTTGCTGGGTGACGTCTCTCTCCCCTGCTCTCCTTGCTGTTTGCTTCCACCTGGCCCGCGCCCTGCCCTGCGAGGCTGGGGTCTGGGAGGACCTGGCCTTCCTGGTGCTGACTCTGCAGACAGGTTTGGCTCTTTCATCATCTCCAGGTTCCTCTCTTAGTCCTGCTTCCTTCTCTTCCTTCTCTGCAACAGAACCGGTGTTTTTAAAAGCCCGTCGTCTTCTGGCCGTGAGATGCTTGGACGACCCCACCCGTGCTGCGTGAGCTGCAGCGCCGGGGAGGGATGCCTGAGTCACAGGCAGCTCTGCTCACATTGGAGAGGAAAGAGGCTCATTCATAGCCAGTGAGAGCCTCTTCTGCTAGCTTCTGCCTAAGAGGTGCCTGTTACTTAGAGCCTCAGTGAAAGCACGAATGACTTTCAGCTTTTATTCCAGACTGCATGTAAGGATCCACACTGCATGGGTACTTGGGAGGCGTGCTGCTTGGAAGGGCATGCCTCAGCTTTCTGAGGGGACGGGTATGTTCAGCATATTACTCTGAGTTGCCAGGCCATCTGTACTCTGTGCAAAGTAAACCTTGGTGCTCCTCTAAAAAGTAACATAGTGCTCGCTTCGGCAGCACATATACTGAAATTGGAACGATACAGAGAAGATTAGCATGGCCCCTGCGCAAGGATGACACACAAATTCGTGAAGTGTTCCATAAAAAAAATAAAAATAAAAAGTAACATAGAGCTTGTTTGAAGGCATCTGTGTGTGTGAAGGTTACATGTGTCACGAGCACAGCACGACTAAACCTCGTGAAGTTGGTATAATTACTCCAGGTTTGAACTGAAGCAGCACTGGCAAACCAGAGTCCGTGCCAACTGCCTGTTTCCTTATTGATTATGAGCTAAGAATTGTTTTTACATTTTTAAATGTTTGGAGAAACATCAAAAGAAGGACTTTTTATGACACATGAAGATGACGAGAAACTCAGGTTTAATGAAGTTGTTTAAACACAGCCATGCCCATTCACTGGTTTATCTGAGACGGAGTTCCAGCAGCTGTGGCCCAGCCTGGGAGTCAGAAAGCCCAAGGTTAGCCATCCGCCCCTTTGCAGGAAAACTTTGCTAACCACGGCGTAGAGGATCGTTTTCCCCAGTTACTTCTGATACGGTATTTTAGGGCTGCGGGGGGCTTTCCAGTGGTTCCCAGTCCTGGCTACACATCATGGTCACTGGGGGGACTACTCATAGGGGTGTTGCTTAGGCCTCTATGCTTTGCCCAGTGGTGCAGCCTCTCTGAACATGAGCCTAAAACCCTATGGTACGGCCTTTCTGGAGGTGAGCCCCAGAAACTGTACTTGCAAGCAGTGTAGCCAGCCAGCAGGATTCTGGGCTGTGAGCCCTCAACTAGTAGATGAATTCCTTGTTTTAGCCCCCATTGATTTTTAAAACCAATTATTAATTATTTGGCTGCATCAAGTCTTTGTTGTGGGATCTTCCTTGCATCATGTGAGATCTTTTCTTGTGGCACCCTGTGGTTGTGGTGCACAGTCTTCAGTGTTTGTGACGCATGGGCTTTGTTGCCCTACAGCATGCTGGATCTTAGTTTTCTGACCAAGGATTGAACCCATGTCCCCTGCATTGCAAGGTAGAGTCTTAACCACTGGGCAACCAGGAAAGTCCTAAGCCCCATGGTTGTGTTTTCTCTATGAAATGAGATGTCTTCCACAAAATGGACAAAGATTGACAGTGGCATAACTCGTGTATCCTGCTACCAGGAACCCTGCCTGTGGGAACAGGTGGAAAGTGTCAGTCCCTAAGTGGTGTCCAGCTCTTTGCAACTCCACAGACTGTATCCTGTCAGGCTCCACTGCCCATGGGATTCTCCAGGCGGGGATACTGGAGTGAGTTGCTATTCCCTTCTCCCAGGGATCTTCCCAACCCAGGGACTAAACCCTGGTCTCCAGCAGGGCAGGTGGATTCTTTACCATCTGAGCCACCTTGTAGGACAGTGGTGTTCAGAAATGAACGGGCATCAGAATGCCTTTGGGGGGCTTGTTAAGTCCCACAATCTAGAGGTTGGACTCAACCTCGAGATTCAGGTCCAGCGTGTCTTAGATGGGGCCTGAAAATCTGCATTTCCAACAAGCTCCCAGGTGCTACCAGTGATGCTGGTCTGGCAGGCACACTTTGAGGACCAGTGTGTAGAACTTGGCAGGCTGTGTGTGGGTATTTTCCTTTCAAAATTCATGTTCTAAATAAAAGCATCTAATAACCCAGTCTTTCTCCTAAGGCATGTTCTTTTAAAAGCACAGATGGTCACTCTTACGGTCCAAGTACCTCTTTGGACTGCCTCAGCCATAAAGCATTCATTCTTGAGCAGGATCCGGTCAGAAGCTGTCTGGTGGTCGTCTTAGTTTTAAATACTAACACCTGTCAATGGTTTAGTCTGTAACTGTATTGTTTTTTTTCTGGGTTAGTGGAGAGCCATGCCCAGGCACAGCCAAAGTAAGGAAGGTCTGTGTTATGTGTGAATCACATCCCAACACGTTTCCAAGGAAGGTCGACTCTTGAAAGGATTTCTAAGAGGGTGGGAATGAGCTTACGTACCTTAAAAGGTTGCTGTGTACGTTTGGACACTTAGTGCTTATTTTTAATATTGAAGAGCAGTTAAATTGTGAAGTTACCATTAGCCATGCTAGGCAATTACAACACTTCACCCTCGTTTTCTAACTGAGAGAAGGAAAACTGGAGAAGGAACCAGAGCAATTTCATGTTTAGAACTGCTGTTAACAACTCCCAAGGTCTCCAGAGTCTTAGGTTTAAGATGTTGTTTTATCCCATTGTCCATTCCAGCACAGGGAGTCAGTTCAGTCCAGTTCGGTCACTCAGTCATGTCTGAGTCTTTGCCACCCCATGGACTGCAGCACACCAGGCTTCCCTGTCTTTCACCATCTCCCGGAGCTTGCTGAAGCTCATGTTCATTGACTCAGAGGTGCCATCCACGCATCTTGTCCCCTGTCCTCCCTTTCTGCCTTTTGTTTTTCCCAGCCTCAGTGTCTTTTCTAGTGAGTCGCCTCCCATCAGGTGGCCAAAATATTGGAGCTTCAGCTCAGTCCTTCCAAATGCCTTTTGATTCTTTAGACAGGGAAATACGGGCATCAGAATGCTTTCTGGCCCAAAGGGCACCTCGAGATTCAGGTCCAGCGTGTCTTAGATGGGGCCTGAAAATCTGCATTTCCAACAAGCTCCCAGGTGCTACCAGTGATGCTGGTCTGGCAGGCACACTTTGAGGACCAGTGTGTAGAACTTGGCAGGCTGTGTGTGGGTATTTTCCTTTCAAAATTCATGTTCTAAATAAAAGCATCTAATAACCCAGTCTTTCTCCTAAGGCATGTTCTTTTAAAAGCACAGATGGTCACTCTTACGGTCCAAGTACCTCTTTGGACTGCCTCAGCCATAAAGCATTCATTCTTGAGCAGGATCCGGTCAGAAGCTGTCTGGTGGTCGTCTTAGTTTTAAATACTAACACCTGTCAATGGTTTAGTCTGTAACTGTATTGTTTTTTTTCTGGGTTAATGGAGAGCCATGCCCAGGCACAGCCAAAGTAAGGAAGGTCTGTGTTATGTGTGAATCACATCCCAACACGTTTCCAAGGAAGGTCGACTCTTGAAAGGATTTCTAAGAGGGTGGGAATGAGCTTACGTACCTTAAAAGGTTGCTGTGTACGTTTGGACACTTAGTGCTTATTTTTAATATTGAAGAGCAGTTAAATTGTGAAGTTACCATTAGCCATGCTAGGCAATTACAACACTTCACCCTCGTTTTCTAACTGAGAGAAGGAAAGCTGGAGAAGGAACCAGAGCGATTTCATGTTTAGAACTGCTGTTAACAACTCCCAAGGTCTCCAGAGTCTTAGGTTTAAGATGTTGTTTTATCCCATTGTCCATTCCAGCACAGGGAGTCAGTTCAGTCCAGTTCGGTCACTCAGTCATGTCTGAGTCTTTGCCACCCCATGGACTGCAGCACACCAGGCTTCCCTGTCTTTCACCATCTCCCGGAGCTTGCTCAAGCTCATGTTCATTGACTCAGAGGTGCCATCCACGCATCTTGTCCCCTGTCCTCCCTTTCTGCCTTTTGTTTTTCCCAGCCTCAGTGTCTTTTCTAGTGAGTCGTCTCCTCCCATCAGGTGGCCAAAATATTGGAGCTTCAGCTCAGTCCTTCCAGTGAATATTGAGGGTTGATTTCCTTTAGGATTGACTGGCTTGATCTCCTTGCTGTCCAGGGGACTCTCAAGAGGCCTGTGGCATACTAGACGGATAATCAGAAAGAGGACCAGGACTGGGGTAAACGTGAGTGGGGTGCCGGGAATACAGATGTAGAGAAGCATCACTCAGGGTTGCTGCAGGTGCTGAAGCTGCCTTTGCCTGAGCCCTAGGATTGATTTCATCCTTAAGCTCTACCTGCCTCATCCTACTCCCAGTGCTGGCCAGAACCTCAGAGTTTTAAGCAAGGCTCCCTAAGAAAAGGCGCTTCCCTAGTGTCTCAGTGATAAAGAATCCGCCAGCCAGGGCAGGAGACTTGGGGGTTCAATGTCTGGGTTGGGAAGATCCCCTGAAGGATGAAACGGCCCCCCACTCCAGTGTTCTTGCCTGGAGAATCCCATGGACAGAGGAGCCTGCTCATCCATGGGGGTGCAGAGAGTCAGACATGACTTATCGACTGAACAACAACCCTAAGAAAGAAGCCCATCTAAAGAATCGGATGCCTGTCTTCCCCTCCCTTTGCTTAATTAATTCCCTGATACTTTTAAAATATTCTGAGAAGTGACTCATTGTGAATAATCCTTCCCGTGTTACTTATTTTCAAGTACCTGCGTCAGTACCTCCTAGTGAGCTTGGTTATGATTAAATCGCGGCAGACTGCACTGCCTTGTGTCATATGGTGGTTTTGATTATTCCCATGGATTTTTGAGGGGAAAATGTCCCCAAAGGGTTTCCTAGATGAAGTGTTTCTTGTAGATGTGTGCATTCTCCCATAAAACTTTAACGTGGCATTTGTAAGTTCAGCACATAGCCTCTATTAGAATTGCCAAATGCAGTGGCTTCCTTTTAGACGGTTCCAGTCAGTCTTTAATCTATCTGCTGTTTGGGTAGTCCAAGTGGCTCTTGTTCTCATTTTGAAATAATTAATCGTATTTCTGAGTCTTCCAGTTAGGGTAAGCAAGTAGCCAGCCCTTCAGGAACTGAGTGAGTGCTTTTGTCTTCTGGAATGATCTGTTCTGAAGGGCGGGTGTGCATCTTCCTGCTGTGTCAGAGTTCACAGTGGGCTGGCTCCGAGCATCTGCTTTTGCTTTTGCAAAGGGAGCTGATGACAGATGTTTATTGGGTGGTGCTAAGAAGCCCCCTTTCCTGTGACAATGGGCTGGCGCGCATGCTGTGTCCCGTTGCAGGAAGCTTTTGTTAACTGAGGACTCAAAAGAGATCAGGCCACCAGGGAGTATGGCCAGCATGCCCCTGGGGAGGGTAGATCCTGTCCGAATAGCCTCTTTCCTTTTCTGAGCAGCAAGAAACCAGGGAGATGAAACCAGGCAGATTTTCCAACTTTCGCCAGTATTATTTTTATGAGTTAAAAGCATCCAAAAGTAAAATGGGAAGATTGTTCATCTAAAACATTTGTTGGGCCTTTTTTTTTTTCCCTTTCACCAAAGGGATTTCACGTGGCTTAGAGACATAGTCCATGGATCTCATTTATATTCGTTGGAGGCAGCTAGACGGAGTAGGTGTCGGCACCCAGGTCCCCATCTTTATTTTTGGAGGCTCCCTGTTGGAAACATCTCTCGGCAGTGGTAAGAGGATGGAAATACCACAGAGCAAATAATTTCTACCTTGTGAGGAGAGTCCTCCTCAGAAGTATCCATTGTTGGCTCATTGCTGTCTTTGATGGGGATTTAAAAATAGTTCACAGATGTTACTTTTAGCTAAAAGAGCAAAGGAGGCTGTAGCCACATTTTAGCACCTAGAGTATGACTAGGTAATAACTTTCAGAAGTTTAAGCTAGGGTCTGAGGTACAAAGAATAGCTTTTTTTAAACAGCAGAATTGGGAAAATTCACACCCCATGCAATCCCCCACTTAGAGTGTACCATTCAGTGACTCTTTCTGTATTTTCAGAAATATCTAACTGACACCACGAACAATTTGGGAACATTTTTATTGCCTGGAAACCCTGCACCCTGTAGCTGTAACTTCTAAACTTTCCCACCTTAGTTCCCACCCCGCCAACTTCCTTGACCCCCTGCAGCCTCCCTGGCGCTAGGCAATTGCAGTCACTCTGTCTGTTACCTGCCTGTTATAGGTATTTCATTTCAATGGAATCATACAATATATAATCTTTTATGACTGGCTTCTTGCACTTAGCATAATGTTTTCAAGGTTCATGAATGTCTTAGCAACTTTTCCTTCCTTTTTATTGCAGAGTAATATTCCATGATATGGTTATGCTGCATTTTGTTTAAAAGGAATAACCTTTTAAAACTAAGTAGAATAGAAAAAGAAATAAAAAGTATAGCTAGGCTTTTGTTAACAGGACTGTCAGGCCACCAGAGTATGGCCAGCATGCCCTGGGGAGGGTAGATCCTGTCCGAATAGCCTCATTCCTTTTCTGAGCAGCAAGAAACCAGGGAGATGAAACCAGGCAGATTTTCCAACTTTCGCCAGTATTATTTTTATGAGTTAAAAGCATCCAAAAGTAAAATGGGAAGATTGTTCATCTAAAACATTTGTTGGGCCTTTTTTTTTTTCCCTTTCACCAAAGGGATTTCACGTGGCTTAGAGACATAGTCCATGGATCTCATTTATATTCGTTGGAGGCAGCTAGACGGAGTAGGTGTCGGCACCCAGGTCCCCATCTTTATTTTGGAGGCTCCCTGTTGGAAACATCTCTCGGCAGTGGTAAGAGGATGGAAATACCACAGAGCAAATAATTTCTACCTTGTGAGGAGAGTCCTCCTCAGAAGTATCCATTGTTGGCTCATTGCTGTCTTTGATGGGGATTTAAAAATAGTTCACAGATGTTACTTTTAGCTAAAAGAGCAAAGGAGGCTGTAGCCACATTTTAGCACCTAGAGTATGACTAGGTAATAACTTTCAGAAGTTTAAGCTAGGGTCTGAGGTACAAAGAATAGCTTTTTTTAAACAGCAGAATTGGGAAAATTCACACCCATGCAACCCCCCACTTAGAGTGTACCATTCAGTGACTCTTTCTGTATTTTCAGAAATATCTAACTGACACCACGAACAATTTGGGAACATTTTTATTGCCTGGAAACCCTGCACCCTGTAGCTGTAACTTCTAAACTTTCCCACCTTAGTTCCCACCCCGCCAACTTCCTTGACCCCCTGCAGCCTCCCTGGCGCTAGGCAATTGCAGTCACTCTGTCTGTTACCTGCCTGTTATAGGTATTTCATTTCAATGGAATCATACAATATATAATCTTTTATGACTGGCTTCTTGCACTTAGCATAATGTTTTCAAGGTTCATGAATGTCTTAGCAACTTTTCCTTCCTTTTTATTGCAGAGTAATATTCCATGATATGGTTATGCTGCATTTTGTTTAAAAGGAATAACCTTTTAAAACTAAGTAGAATAGAAAAAGAGAAAATAAAAAGTATAGCTAGCCATATACAATCACTTTATATAGGGTTTATAATGGATCACATAGTAATATTTCTAAAGGTTGTATTTTGATAGATAAGCTCAAGATCAGAATGATAATTAAGAGCAGTGAGATAAAAAGAAGTGTTTTAAAACAAGTTCAGACTTCAGTACTGTTTATGCTTATCATCTCATATCTGAAAATGGGCACCTTTTCCCCTGCCTGTAGTTCAGAGGTGAAAAGATGATTAAAACTCAAAGAATGGGTTCTATGCAAGCAGCCTCGGAAGTGGGTTACTTAGCCAGGGAGAGGCTAGGCTCCTTAGATGGGGTGGCCCAGCTCTTCTCTCCCACTGAAAAGTGTGGACCAGCCCAGATGGGAGCTGTGGTGGCCCAAGGAGGGATATCCCAACACCAAGAACCTCCAGGACAGGGTGGTCTGACTGCAGAGGGGTGCCTTACTTAGCCTTTGAGAATAAATAGTTGGCCTCTTAAGAGTTCCCTGGGATCCCCAGGGATCATTTTCCTCCTACCCCTACTGTCTGAGCAGGTGAGAGGTAGTCCTGACTTTCTCCTTGTACAGCTAGGAGTGTTCCCATCCTGACCTCAAAGGGCCGGACAGCGGTCACTGCGGGTTGCTGGGCATTCAACAATGTTGTCCAAGTGGAACACTTTTCCGAGAGAAGGTGTAACTTACAGAAATGACCTGAACAGTGAATGCTCGATCATGAAGTTTTGAGATTCCCTTTAAACCACGTCTCCAGTTATCCGCATTTCCAGTTCTGTCCTCACTGGTCCCCACAGGTGCCACTGTGATTCTTCAGCTCCTCAGTGGCTGCCTGGCAAAGGCTTTTGAGGAATTCCTGGAGGAAGTTGCCAGGGGGGTTATACAGATCATTTTAACTCGAGCATTTATTGGCTGGACAGAGGGAATGGGGGAGAGGAAAGGACTTAGGGGATTGTCTCATTTTGGCTCTATTTTCCGTGTGAGTGGACTTGGCCTCGAGCACTTTTGATCGGGACCACCTGAGAGAGAAACAGGTGGCACTGGCAGCCAAGAGGGCCTCTCCTGTGTGGCCCAGGCCTCGTTTGGTTCTGTGGGCCTGTCTCCTGCGTGAAGGTGATGAACCCTGGAGAGAGACGCGGCCCAGAAAGTGATGCTGACTGTCCAGAGCAGTCAGCCAGCTGGTGAGGGAATTGCAACAGTGATTCACAGACTGTGGAGAAATTTGATTAGCTTCTGAAAGCCAGAGGCGAAAAAGTGAGTTGATTGTTTTTTATACCTGCTGTCCAGTAAAGCCTTGTGAATGAATATGCTTAGAATACAACTGAAAGAGACCCTAATGAGTGAGTTAATTTACATCTGCATGGAAAGAAGGACTGTTGCTTTACATCCAGGATGCATAGTCCTTTGTGGACAGAGTAAATAAATGTCGTGTATGACCTAAAATTTGTACTTTCGTTGTTTTGGGACTTTGAAAATATATGCCCTTAACTGTATTTTCCTTTTACTGTGCCTAAAGTTATATGTAGACTCTTTTTCTAGGTCTTGTGCACCACATCTGTACCAGTGTCTCTCCTTCCATCCATCCATGGGGATTAGCAAATCTTTCCTAATTTACATCTGCATGGAAAGAACTAAGTTAACCAGTAATATCATGTGTGTATACTAGCTGATACTTTTTTTTTTCTGAGTTATTTGGTTTAATGTTCCCAGAGAACCCAAGTCAATAAATAGAAGAAAATTCGTGCTCTCAGGTTTGCAAATCTGAACGGTCTTTGAAGGTCGCTGTGTCACGTTCTTCTTGTGAGCACTAAAGTCGTGGGGGGCAGGGGTGTGTTGCATAGACAAACGTCTGTCTCATTCTCCACAGCTTGAAAGGTGTTTCCATTTGTTCCCAATTTGATCCTTATAACCACATGACTCGGATTTCTAATTCTCAAAGTATCATTTATAAAGATAACATTTGTTGTCACTTCCTTGTTGTGTAGTCAGGGGCAGTTTTGGAGGGCGTTCATTTCCTGGGACTTGACTTTGCAGTATGAAAGGAAGCCCGCTGGCTGGGGGTGAGAATCCCGAGGGGCCACCCCTCCTTCTGGATTTAAGTGTAACTTTTCCCTAAAAAGTCTGAAGTCAGACAGCTAGGGGAAAAATCGCCAGAACACAGTGGCTCCTTTTTCATCCTCTCCCTGAAAGTCTTCAAAATGTAAAATTGACCCCAGGGTAGAAATAAAGTTTTTATGCCATCTACTGTTTTAGTGAAAAGCCATTTTACACAGCAGGAAAAAAACCAGGGTAAATGATTTACCACTCCCTCCTCCAACAGCCTTTTAGAGCACTCCCTGGAAGGTGTCAGAAGTACCATTAGGTGGAGCTCCCCTCTTGGGGGCTTTTCCTTGTCTTTCTCCCTGCCTATGTCCAGTCCCGTTCTTAGGCTCTTTAACTGAAAAACAAAAAAAGAGAAGGTTGTTTGTTTTTTTTTTTGCTTTGTAAAATTCTTTAAAAAAATTACAGCAATTGGGTGTTGGAGTGCCGGATTTAATATGTCAAGCTGGTATAAATGAAATAGCTGAATGTATTGATGATGCTCTTTGATAATAACATCTTTCCGATAACTGATAGGTATACGGAATGGACTCATATGCAGAGGACAGTTAATTTTGGGGGGCGGGGAGGGGAGCGGGTAGGCCACTTCTATTGGTCTTTCATTTATCTATTTTCATCCATCTTTGTTCTTTGGCCCGTGTGGGCCTCCCATCACAGTGGCGTCTGTTGTTGCAGAGCACCGGCTCTGGGCGCATGCGCTCCAGAGCTCCAGCTCGGTAATTGGACACATCAGTCCAGCCGCTGCACGGCACGTGGGATCTTCCCAGGCCAGGAATCGAACTGGCGCCCCTTGCACTGCAAGGCAGTGTCCTTACCCACTGGCCCACCAGGGAAGCCCAGGACAATTAATTTTTTAATTGCCTGAAACCATTTCTATTTGTCTTACAGAAATTCAAGGTCTAAGAATTATCATTAGGATCAGACTTGGTGAATAAATAGTGTAGCCGTCAGTCGTCGCAGTGGCTCTGTGTGAAGAGTCTACACCATCTGGGCTTTTTACACTTTATTATGCAGGCTCCAAGAGAGCAAAGCGGCTTTTGTTTTTAGGTTAAGTCAGATGTACACAGTCTGCCATCTTCATGTCTTTTGTACAGGTTGACATATATTGTAGCCACTTTGAAATGTTGGAAAGATTTCAGACCACGCTGGGAAAGAAAAAAATAAAATTTTCCCCACGACCAAGTTTACTAGTTCAAATATTTTGTGCACAAGTGTCCTCTGAAGTAAGTACATGTATTTGACACCAGTGAATGCTTCTCTAAATTTGTTGTGCATCTGGGCTTTGGCCAGATGTTTAACTTATGTCTGGATCGTGTAACCAGGGTTTGGTTTCAGTATACAAAAGTTGAGAAAGCCAGGTTCTCAAATAGATTGGTCTTGTCTTACTGTGTTGTGAGATGTTTTCCCTCCCATCCACAAACCCTGAAATAGCCCCTAAAGGTATCCACATAATTCAACCCTTTTTATTTGCGGACTTGTGTTTTCAAAGGTGTGTACTTTATTCTGGTGGCAGAGATAAAGACACTCTTTAATGATGCAAATTTAGTCCTAGTCGACGTTTATAGGAATGTTATGCTTAAGAACAGTCTTAAACCTAGAAGACATCTTCTAATTTATTTTTAGGTACCTGTGGAAAAGCCCTTGTTTTAAAAAAGGAAAGGTGGGCAGAACATGAAATCTCTGTTGTACAGCCACAGATTGGTTGCTAGCAATCTGTAAATGCATGTAATGTGCAAACTATAGCCTAAAGCCATTTTTCAGTTATCAGAATGGAAGGAGAAAAATGCTGTCAAAGTAATTCAGAGAATCTAAAGACTGCAAATTGTTGCTGTTATTCTAACCTTCCTGAGTAATAATATTTCCCAATGTAGTTGACAAACGTCACGTGCCCACGAGATACGCTGATGGCTTAGGGACAGTGAAAGAAGAGCCATGGTCTCTAGCCTAGAGGATTTATGCCTAGTTATCGAGTTGCCAGTTATGGCAACTGCAGCCAGTAATGTTGGTGATGATGCTGATGTAGACTGGTCCTTCTGTACAGAACGGGTAGGTACCAACTCCTACCAGCAATGTTAGCTACGAGTGTTTCCCAAAGACTTACCTAAGGAACACCAGTCCTAAATGATACTGAGAGAGGCAGGTGGGGGGTGGATTAAAGGTGTGGAAAAGCTACATTTTTTCAAAAAAGAAGAGCATGCATTTAATTTCTGTAGTAAAGAGTACCAGCTGGCTCATTATAAACTTGTTTGTGGCCACCAGCCTCTCTCCGTTCTATTTTGGCACTTGTGACAGCAAAGAATCAAGGTCATACAGGGGTTGAAAGATGATCGGTGAAACCTGTGCTCTTTTGTGATGGTCAGAATCTCAGAAGTTTCTTTTATGGTAAGAGACTCCCTGGAGCCAGGTGCTAGCCTTTGTGCTTGGGTGTGAGAGAGAGTAACAGAGACTGGACAGGTTCATCCTAGAACATTTTGTCTCATACCTGGAAGTGACCGTCCTCCTTCAATGATTTCAAGGTGGTTTTCAGAGTTGGAAAAGGCTTGGCATTGAAGGAAACGTCCTCCCGTTAAATCTTATTACACCAAAAGTAGTGTTATAATTAGGTCTCTAATAGCTTGACTTTCTGTTTGACCTCACTTTACTTGGAAAACAAAATCCATATGCAACAAAGACTTTGCTACAGTTGGTCTCTGTTTTATATTCACTTGTGACTGAATCCTTTAGCTCAGCAGTTCCCAGGTGCTTGGATTCCTGCATCCAGAGATTCTAGGAGACAAGCAAAGCCTTTTATACTGTCGGGTAAGGGCACTTAATCACTCTT
This sequence comes from Tragulus kanchil, assembly GCA_022376925.1. NCBI lineage: Eukaryota > Metazoa > Chordata > Mammalia > Artiodactyla > Tragulidae > Tragulus > Tragulus kanchil. The sequence goes on from JAIOJX010000004.1 coordinate 151,234,609, forward strand.
TGGCCATCATTTTAATTTTGAAAGACAGTTTTAACACAGAAAGCAGAAAGTGCAAAATTTCAGAACAGGGACAGCTCTTGAAATGGAAGACATGAAGCTTTATGCAAAACCCATTGCCTTGTCTTAGATAGCTCATGTGGCCATTGAAAATGAGCAGCCCCAGTGAAACATTTGAAAGTCCCTGCTACAATTAATTCAGTGATAGGGATCTTGGACCCAATAGGCGGAAATCTACTCCCGACTCCAGGTTTGTAATTCCAGGGCTTTGTCTCAGTGAGCGGTTTAGCTTTGTAGCAGAGACTTTAATGCATCTCTGTTTCTTTTGTGTAAAGATATGGGTTTTGATCATTCTAGGTAAAGCTATCATAATTTTACTGACCAATTATTAAATTAATCAAACTAAATTATCATGTTAATTAAAATAGATGATTAAATTATTGATAATTTATCTTGTACCATATAAAATGTATAGTTTTAAATGTAACTAAAACTATTTATTGTATATAATTGTGTAATAATTATATCCTTTATATCTATATCAATATAGATATAGATATTTGGAGCTCCTCTGTTTTGGATGAAATCTTGCTTGGAGAATTTATAAATTTTACAATCCTGTAAGGAGGGGTGGGCAGAGTTCCCTGCCTCCACCCTTCCTCTGCAATGCATTTCTTACCTGTGCATTTTCTGAGAAACTTTCAGTGTCGTACAGACCTTGATTTAAGAAGCATCAATTTGAGTATAATGTCGTTAGTATAGCACGTGTTCTTAATGTCGTTATAACTTTCACCTAATTTCACAGTTGGGCTGACATTAGTTTTAAGGACAAAAACTAGTCCACAAGTTGACACTTAGCATCAGTGGATGAATATGGATTAGGTTCTGGGATCCTGTTTATGCCAGTTTTGTGTTCTAATGATACCATAAGACTGTACATTCTTTTCCTTTTAAAAAACAATGAGGGCTTCCCCTGGTGGTCCAGTGGGTAAGGACACCGCCTTGCAGTGCAAGGGGCGCCGGTTCGAGCCCTGGCCTGGGAAGATCCCACATGCCGCGGAGCGGCTGGACTGATGTGTCCAATCGCCAAGCTGGAGCTCTGGAGCACATGCGCCCAGAGCCGGCTCTGCAACGACAGATGCCACCACGATGGGAGGCCCACAGGAGCCAAAGAACAAAGGCTGATGAAAATAGATAAATGAAAAACCAATAGAAGTGGCCCGCCTGCTCCCCTCCCTCCCCAACCCGACCCCCACCCAAAATAAATAAATAAATAAAAATAAATCTTAAAAAAAAACAAAAAACAATGAGACGTTTAATTCTGGCAGATCACTTCTAGTTAAAGCAGAAAGATAAACTGAGTAAATGTTCTTGCTTCTTTTTTTCATATTCTTTATTTCATATTGTAATTACTTTTATGACTATATATTTGCCTGCTTTGATTGGCTCTTTTTTTAAAATAATCACTTAGATAAAGTTGGTGGAAGAAGTGTGTGGATACATCTTGGAATCATGGGGTACAATCTTTATTGTCAGGAATCATTATTTTCTGTTCACTAAGCTCATTGAGGTACTCTGAGACTGAAAAAAATACAACCGAAAATTAAAGATCTGTGTTAATATGTGATGTGAGTGTGATATGGAAGTGCATAGTTTTTCCATTTATGTAAAATACTCAAGGAACAATTGACTAACCCTGAATCAGGGAAATTATTCAAAGGAAAAAAAGTGGAGTAAAAATTTCTTGGAAGAAAATGATTTCCTGTCAATATGATTTGAAGGAATCATCTTAAGGATTCAGGGTGAAAACTGGATAGAAACATGGAACAGAGGTGTTTTGCAGGGGCGGGGCAGAAAAGAGGGAGTGGGCTGTGATTTGTGACTAGTTTAGCAGCTGATTCATCGAGTGGCTTAGGCCGGCGCACTTTTCTTGTTCCCACATATTCTCTCTAATGTGTTAGACTCTTTGTTTGTTGGGATAAATTACAATGAAGTAATGTGGGTTAAGTGTCTGACGCTCTTATGCAGCCAGGTAATTTCTGTTTATTGCCGTCCTCGCTTAACCTTCCTAGCTTAACTTGTTTAAACTAGTTTTGATGCTTTTAATGAACCTCAGAAGACCTAGAAGCTTTCTCGTTAAGTGTTTAACTTCCTATGTCCTGTGACTGTTTCACTCCTTTAAAAAAAAAAATCGGTAGTTTTACCATCAGTACATATTTGATGTGCTGAGACCAAGTGCTTCTCATAGATGTAGATTGAAAATACTGTTTCTTTTCAGCTTGGTTCTTAGCAATGGGCAGACAAGAGTGACTGTTCATTATTATATAGAAACTTAGATAAGGAAGTTCTAGGGCCTTAGGGAAACGAACAAAGCAACCTATTTTGAAATAGGGAAACCTAACATGCACTGGGGCAAAGATGGAGTTTTGACTTCCAGCCCCGCCTGTCACAGGCTTGACCTTGGCCAAGTTAACTGGGGTCCCTGGGTCTCAGTTTTCACATTTATGAAATTAAGATTAGAATAACACCTTCCTAGAAGACTGATTGTCAGAATATAGGCATATGCCAGGTTATATGCATAAGAATTGCCATAATTATGTATGTATATTGTTGTTTTTAAGTCCCTAAGTCACGTCCAACTCTTTGTGACCCATGAACTGCAGTACGACAGGCTTCCCTGTCCTTCACTGCCCTCCAGAGTTCGCCCAAGTTCATGTCCGTGAGTCAGTGATGCCATCCAACCATCTTATCCTCTGTCACCCACGTCTCCTCCTGTCCTTAGTCTTTCCCAGTACTAGGGTCCTCTGTAGCGAACCGGATCTTATCAGGTGACCAAAGTACTGGAGCTTTAGCATCAGTCCTTCCAAGGATGTATATATCTTGGTGTATAGATGCATGTAAAGACGGGTACACACAAGTTACAGAAATATTGGGAGTAAGTCATTTCCATGGACGTTTCAAAGGCTCGGGTGGAGTGGGGAGCACACTGTAAGCTGGGGCAGGTGGGTGCTGCCCTGGGCTAGCTAGCTGCGTATGGTTTTGGATGGCTGCCGGGACTGACCTCATGTATGAGTGACCGTGGGCTCAGGGCACAAGGGGGATAGAAGGGAGCGGGATGGGCAGAACCAGAGTTCACAGCAGGATTTCCAAAGAAGCAAGCCCTTGACAGTTCCAGCGCTGAGCCACTGGGAACAGGGAAGCCTCTGTTGTCCGCGTCATTGCCTTAGCTCCCAGGTTCTCTCAACCCGTGCACGGGAGCCACCTGTCTGATGCTCACATAGCCCTGTAGCTGGGGAGGGGCTGGGTTTTGTTTTGCTTTGCTTTGCTTTTACCAATTTTAGGTAGATTAGGAAAGTAGTAGCTTGACTCACATCAGGTCACATGACCAAAGTAATGGGGCCCCTGAGAAGAGGGGATTTCCCTGGCAGAGTTGGTTTCCCTCTGTGTTGAGCCACAGCACCTTTTAGAGGCAATTTCAGGATCCCCATTCGCACCTTCCATTGACTGATTTTGGGCCTCCTTTCTCATCTGTTTCCTCGACTTCTTGCACAAGGCCAGATATGGAGGCATTTTACACAAAAGAGCTTTTGAGAAAGCAGGTAAGCCGATGCCTTCAACGCCCGTCCCAGTCAACACATGGCATCAGAAATGACACTTATTTAAAATTGCCATAATTATGTGTGTATATTGTTGTTTTTAAGTCCCTAAGTCACGTCCAACTCTTTGTGACCCATGAACTGCAGTACGACAGGTACTCCTTCACTACCCTTCAGAGTTCGCCCAAGTTCATGTCCGTGAGTCAGTGATGCCATCCAACCATCTCATCCTCTGTCGTCCACGTCTCCTCCTGTCCTTAGTCTTTCCCAGTACTAGGGTCCTCTGTAGCGAGCCGGATCTTCTCATCAGGTGGCCAAAGTACTGGAGCTTTAGCATCAGTCCTTCCAAGGATGTATATATCTTGGTGTATAGATGCGTGTAAAGACGAGTACACACAAGTTACAGAAATATTGGGAGTAAGTCATTTCCATGGACGTTTCAAAGGCTCGGGTGGAGTGGGGAGCACACTGTAAGCTGGGGCAGGTGGGTGCTGCCCTGGGCTAGCTAGCTGCGTATGGTTTTGGATGGCTGCCGGAACTGACCCCATGTATGAGTGACCGTGGGCTTAGGGCACAAGGGGGATAGAAGGGAGCGAGATGGGCAGAACCAGAGTTCACAGCAGGATTTTCAAAGAAGCAAGCCCTTGACAGTTCCAACGCTGAGCCACTGGGAATAGGGAAGCCTCTGTTGTCCGCGTCGTTGCCTTAGCTCCCAGGTTCTCTCAACCCGTGCACGGGAGCCACCTGTCTGATGCTCACATAGCCCTGTAGCTGGGGAGGCACTGGTTTTTGTTTTGCTTTGCTTTGCTTTTACCAATTTTAGGTAGATTAGGAAAGTAGTAGCTTGACTCACATCAGGTCACATGACCAAAGTAATGGGGCCCCTGAGAAGAGGGGATTTCCCTGGCAGAGTTGGTTTCCCTCTGTGTTGAGCCACAGCACCTTTTAGAGGCAATTTCAGGATCCCCATTCGCACCTTCCATTGACTGATTTTGGGCCTCCTTTCTCATCTGTTTCCTCGACTTCTTGCACAAGGCCAGATATGGAGGCATTTTACACAAAAGAGCTTTTGCGAGAAAGCAGGTAAGCCGATGCCTTCAACGCCCGTCCCAGTCAACACATGGCATCAGAAATGACACTTATTTAAACTTCAACCAGTTGTGAAGACACATGTTTGAAACGTGTGCATATCCTTGTAAAGGATTTTCCATAAGATGCGGCTTTCTCAAGGCTTACATTATTCCGTGAAACCAAGAATATGCCAGTCATTTGATTTTCTGTGTATCCTGTAGTAATGCTACGCGAATTCCTCTCTGTCCTCTCAAAAGACGAGTCTCTTGCCTCCTCTGATTCCATCCTCTCTATCTCTTTATCAGATAGTGTGCTCATCTCATCAGGAAACATTATGGTTGTGCTGGGTGCGAGCCTCTAGGTACCGGACCAGGGAAAAAACTCCAAGCCTGAACCTACCGGTGTCTGAAGAATGAGGCCAGGACAAAGAGATCATGGGCTTTAATTATTAGACACACTTACAAAAAGCGAATTAATGGAAACCAGTTTGCAAGTAGAATGGCATAAAAGTCAACTGCCATTGTGAAGAGTTCACACAGAACGTGGCTTTGTTGGAGGGTCTGAATTGGTGACTAAGTGTTGCAGACCTCAGAGCTTTCTCCAATTCTGATAGTCGGTGGAGTGAGTCAAACAGAACTGACCTTTCTATCCTGGAGAAATCTTAAAAATTTTTCCAATGAAAATGAACCTCCAGTTCTGCTGCTCATGCTGCCTTACACATAATTTACAGGGTATTAAAATTCATGGAGGCAAATTTCGGTGTCAGTAGAAGGAAAGACATGTTAAGCCATTTTTCTAAAATCTGGAAAATCTGTCTTGCCTGAGTTTTGGCCCGCCCAACAGCATTGTTCACGTTGTTAATAATTTGTTCGGACCTTTTGTACAGAAAGATTGTCTCCATTTTAATAGGCTTAGCTCAACCCACAAAATAATTACCCATAATATCTTAATTCTTGTAATACATCATGAAAAGACCTTAACAACTTTAAAGCAGAATTCGTTTGAAAACGTGCATTGTTTCTGAGTACTATTGTTTCTGGGGGTAGGGAGCTGTCTTTAGCGTTATGTAAGCAGCTTCTAAACATTTTAAATCACCTCTTTTATTTTTTAAACAAAGACACAGCTCTCCCTGTGTTGAAACTTTTTCCCTCCCATATATTGGTTTTAACTTACAGCAGTCAGATCTTTATAATTCGGACTTATAGCCTATTTTTGGTTGTACCATATTGGCAACTTGTAACATCTCCTCTGAAGGCATGGGAACACGTTGATGTCGTTTAAGGTGTGTCAGAAGATTCTGTTCCTGGAGCAGTAAGTAGTGGGTTGGCCAAAAAGTCCATTCAGGATTTTCCCACAACATCCTAGGAAAAGCCTGAATGAACATTCTGGCCAACCCAGGACTCGACCATGGCCTTTTCACAGGACTCTACTAACAGAAAGAAGTTGCCAGTGTAGTAATGTAAAGCAAAGAGTCTCTTAGGGCAGGCATGTGTAGGCTCTTCTGTTTTATGTTTTCCTTGGACTTTCCTGTCAGTAGGAAACCTGCCCGGAGATGGCCAGAGCTTGCGAGATTATTCACCACACTTCCTTGGCATCCCCTTCATGCATGCACACGTCTGCCCACCTTTGACCTGCCCATCGACTGCCCTTGGAATTAAAGTACATAGATAACCTCTTAGGCTTCCCTGTTGGCTCAGATAGTAAGGAGTCTGTCCTCAATGTGGGAGACCCAGGTTCAATCCCTGGGTTGGGAAGATCCCCTGGAAAAGGGAATGGCTACCCACTGCAGTGTTCCTGCTTGGAGAATTCCATGAACAGAGGAGCCTGATGGGCTACAGTTCATGGGGACACAAAGGGTCGGGCACGACTGAGTGACTAACAGCAATATCTGGGTAGCCTCTTGTGACTATAATGAAGTTGTTTGCCAAAGTGAAGGGCATCGGGGGGAAAGGACACTTGAACCCTGCTCTGTAGGTCATGAATTGCTACGAAAATTTCTGACATCTTCCTCCTCCTCACTTTTTTTTTAACCTCCTGAAATGTGCTACTCAATCACCCAGGCACGTAAATCCTAAAGATCCCTCTTCCCTAATGGTTGGCTGGTTCATCTCCTCTAGATTCTGTCCTGTCGGCCGTGCCCTGACTTCAGATTCACTTCTGTTCATGCTAGTTATTTCATGGGCCCTTGTCCTGGGTTCTGTCTCCCCTACCCAGTCCCACGGGGTCCTTCAGTAGAACATCAGTTAATAATGATAGTCAGCACGTGAGGACCGTGGCTGGGGGCCGTGCGAAGCTCGTGGCAGGACCTTTCACACTGTGTGCCAGGGTGGAGGGGAGGCTGAGTCCCCAGTATTCTGCAGCAGTTCTGTTGTCTCCTCATGGCTCTCTTCTTAGCTGAGTCCAGAATGCCTCTTTATGGACTCCACCCCAAACCTCCACCCAGGCCGACCCTCGGGGTTGGGACCCAGAGGCACCTGCATCCGCCACACCTACCTGTGTGTGCCTCTCGTGACCACATGGAGATGCTCATGCTCTATGCAGCTGAGTGCTGTCCTGACGGGCCTTAGGGCATTCGGAAATGCCTGGGGTTCTGTCCTGTTGTCTCTGAAATCAAGACCAGAGGGATTTAGGGACCCGGGACTAGGTGCTGAACACTCAGATCGTAAACAGCGAAGGGCCATCTTGCCTGAATAGTGGATGTGTGTGTTGCCTTGGACACGGTGTATGTTCCGAGGCTACTTGTTAGTGCTGCCGTTTCTTGACACAAACAGGTGTAAGAGGAGATGGGGTGTGTTGGTGGCAAGACGGTGGAGACGGGCAAGGAGGAGCGCTGCCGGGAGCAGAGCCAGGTGGGAGCGGGGCACAGCCAGGGACAGTAGCCAGGCCGGGCTGGTGGGAGAGGGCCGTGGCGGCCTCAGTCTGTCCAGTGCTCTGCCCTCTTCTGGCCCTGCCCCTCCAGACTGCCTGGGGCCTCGGCTGCCCTGCTCTGTGGTCAGCCCTGGGCTTCTGATTTTTATGGGATGTGTCCACTTGTCATGCTCAGGCTGACCTTCCTCGTTCTGGGAGAGCTGGTTTTACCGAGTTCCTTCATGCCCCGCTGGGGCTTGCCGTTTAACCAGCAGAGTGATGGTCAGTGTGGTGTCTGGGGGGGCTCCACCTGGCGAGTTTCAGTATTTGAGGGGGTCACAGTGCCAGGGCATTTGGAGTGTCCCTCTGTGTCACCTTTTAGGCCAAGTGCTTAAATCTGGTATATATTTTTTAAAGCAATAGCTATATGAAGATGTGATCCCACATACCCACTGAAAGTGTATATAGTTCAGTGGTTTTTAGTCATTTGCAGAGTTGTGTAACCATCACCAATGTTAGAACATTTTTAGCACCGAAGGAAACCTCAGACAGACCTCATTTCCTCCCTCCCATCCTCCCCAGCCCCTGACCACCACTGATCTATGTTCTATCTGGAGATCTGCTTATTCTGGACATTTGATACAAATGGGATCATCTAACGTGTGGCCTTTAGGGTCTGACCTCTTTGACTTAGCATAATACTTTAGAGGGTCATCCATATGAACATTTACCAATACTTCATCCCTTTTTATGGCTGAGTCCTACTCCATAGTGTAGGTACACTGCACGATGCTTGCCTGTCCCTCTGTTGATGGCCATTTGGATTGTTTCTACTTTGGAGCATATATCCCAGGAACATTTGTGTATAACTTTCACATTGGATATTTGTTTTCATTTCTCATGGGCGTATTCCTAGGAGTGGAATTGCTGGGAGAGATGGTAACTTTTGGAGCAGGAAATGGCAGCCCACTCCAGTATTCTTGCCTGGAAAATCCCATGGAGGGAGGAACCTGATGGGCTGCAGTCCATGGTGTCACAAAGAGTCAGACAGGACTGAGCGTGAGCAAAACACATTTGAGAAAGAACAAAATAAAGCTTCTAGAAATACAGAGGAGCAGAAGAGAGGTGCACAGACCTGCGCCTGGGCTTTGCTGCCTACTGCTGGTTCTCTGAGCCTGGTAGCTTTGTTTGCTTTCTTGGGTCATCTCCAAAGCAGCGGCCCTACGTTACATTCCTCTAGCAGTGTGTTAACTCTTACTTTTAACAGGACGATACATAGCTATCAAGATGAAGGGAATTAAAAAGAAAGTTTTATCACTATATGTATAGTGACAAAAGTCATGTGAATTTATGCAGTCATTTCTAATGCAGATCTTAGGGTCTTTGAGGAAATGGACCATTCTGAGTTCAGTGCAACGTCTCCGTTTCTAGTGGTCCATGAGGTGGGAGGCTGTCACTTGGTGAATTTTCATCATTGTGTTCTTATCTGTTTCCATCTGCCCTTCTCTGTTGGCTGTGCCCCTGAAAAGTAGATGAGGCTGCCTTGGTGTGGACGGGTGAAGCCTGAGCATTGGAGGTTTATTACAGCGGAGGGAGAAGTGGGAGTCAAGCTTTGCAGTGTTGGGTCTACATTCGTGAGGAGGAGTCAGACAGACCTCATTTCCTCCTCCCATCCTCCCCAGCCCCTGACCACCACTGATCTATGTTCTATCTGGAGATCTGCTTATTCTGGACATTTGATACAAATGGGATCATCTAACGTGTGGCCTTTAGGGTCTGACCTCTTTGACTTAGCATAATACTTTAGAGGGTCATCCATATGAACATTTACCAATACTTCATCCCTTTTTATGGCTGAGTCCTACTCCATAGTGTAGGTACACTGCACGATGCTTGCCTGTCCCTCTGTTGATGGCCATTTGGATTGTTTCTACTTTGGAGCATATATCCCAGGAACATTTGTGTATAACTTTCACATTGGATATTTGTTTTCATTTCTCATGGGCGTATTCCTAGGAGTGGAATTGCTGGGAGAGATGGTAACTTTTGGAGCAGGAAATGGCAGCCCACTCCAGTATTCTTGCCTGGAAAATCCCATGGAGGGAGGAACCTGATGGGCTGCAGTCCATGGTGTCACAAAGAGTCAGACAGGACTGAGCGTGAGCAAAACACATTTGAGAAAGAACAAAATAAAGCTTCTAGAAATACAGAGGAGCAGAAGAGAGGTGCACAGACCTGCGCCTGGGCTTTGCTGCCTACTGCTGGTTCTCTGAGCCTGGTAGCTTTGTTTGCTTTCTTGGGTCATCTCCAAAGCAGCGGCCCTACGTTACATTCCTCTAGCAGTGTGTTAACTCTTACTTTTAACAGGACGATACATAGCTATCAAGATGAAGGGAATTAAAAAGAAAGTTTTATCACTATATGTATAGTGACAAAAGTCATGTGAATTTATGCAGTCATTTCTAATGCAGATCTTAGGGTCTTTGAGGAAATGGACCATTCTGAGTTCAGTGCAACGTCTCCGTTTCTAGTGGTCCATGAGGTGGGAGGCTGTCACTTGGTGAATTTTCATCATTGTGTTCTTATCTGTTTCCATCTGCCCTTCTCTGTTGGCTGTGCCCCTGAAAAGTAGATGAGGCTGCCTTGGTGTGGACGGGTGAAGCCTGAGCATTGGAGGTTTATTACAGCGGAGGGAGAAGTGGGAGTCAAGCTTTGCAGTGTTGGGTCTACATTCGTGAGGAGGAGCTGCTCTCTGGTGGAGATATGGACCATTTGGGAGCAAGCGAGAGGATGTAGGGGCCCCTTTGTCTTTGTTCTGTGTTTGAGTTTGTACATCTTAGAACTGGAATTTGAAGAGATGCAAGCTTATGAGGATATCACCAGACGGGAAAAATGCGCAAACTCTGTTTTGGGAAAAAAATCAATGGAGGATGGGAAGCTATACAGAGAAGGATGATATTGACAAAAATCCATGGCCATGTTTGTCCTGTATAATCCTTGCTTTTAAGATTAAGACTTTAAAAAAAAAAATTAAGACTTTGACCAGGTTCCCTTCATTTTCTCTAAAGCTTGGATGCTCTGGGTTCTAGACCTTCAGACCAGATTTCTACCAGAGGATGTGTGGAGCATTTATACCCTTTGCATTCACAGAAATTTACTGAGAAACAGTTCCTTGCTGATAATTTTCAGAGGAAAATAAATAAGTAGAATTCTTTTCAGCTGCTTATTTTGTTCATGGTCCATGTACTACCAGGAAAAACGTCTCAGTACTTAGTGTTAATTTTTCTTATTAATGAAACTTTTTTTAAAGAGACCTTGCTATCTTGATGGCCTATGTGTTTTTCAGTGCTTTCTCTCACTGGCCTCTCTCTTCCTAGTCCTTTGAGTAATTCAAGTAGCGTTTTCCTGCCATTTCAAGAGATTTCCTTGGCAGTGGGGGTGGGTTTGGCACACAAGGAGAGTGTGGGAGTTCACTATTCCATGTTCCAAGCTGCCGTACTTTGTTCCTGGCCTTTCCTGTTATCTTCTGGATGGTGTGTTTTCTTCTCATTTTTGTCCATTTGGGCCAAGCTGACTTCTTGACCCATTTGTAGATATTTTGCCAAACTAACAGCCAAAAATGACATCTGGTTTCAGTCAAGAGTCTGGAGTCATTCCCGTTCTAGTTTTGTTCACTGAATTAACAAATACTTTGCATGGTACCTAATTCTTACTTGACACTTGGAAATGAGTGCCATGCAAAAAACCAGAATGATGTAAGATGGGATTCTTAAAATTGATTTTGACACTGTTTTGAAACTAAGATAGATGGTTGTTTGGCTCAAATACGCTTTTTTCATTTCACTTAGGAGCAGCTAAGACTTAACTCTCATATTCTTTAGTTGAAAGTCAGTTTCAAGTTAGCCAGTGAATGAAAAGTGTTCGTTTACAATGCAGCCTTTGGCGTTAGATTGTAGGTGACACATGCAAGGTGCTCATCCTGTGACCTCAGCCTCGTGCAAGGGCAGGTGGTGGTCATCCTTTAACAGACAGGTAGTAAGCAGCTACTGGTGCCGGACATTTGACTTGGCAGTGAGGACCTGGGGGTTTTCAGGAGACCCAGTCCAAGTCCAGGGCTTCCCGGGTGGCTCAGATGGTAAAGAATCTGTCTGCAGTGTGGGAGACCAGGGTTGTATCCTTGGATTGGGAAGATCCCGGAGAATGGAGCAGAGCTTCCACTCCAGTATTCTTGCCTGGAGAGTTCTACAGCTCGCCATGGGGTCGCAAAGAGTCAGACGCGACGGATGACTTTCACTTCAGGCCAGGTCCCGTGAGCTCACTCCTCACTGCTTGGAGACACGATTTGTCCTCCTTCGCCACCTGCAACCCCAGATCCTCATCACCCGGTAGCCATTTCCACTTATTAATGAAACTTTTTTTAAAGAGACCTTGCTATCTTGATGGCCTATGTGTTTTTCAGTGCTTTCTCTCACTGGCCTCTCTCTTCCTAGTCCTTTGAGTAATTCAAGTAGCGTTTTCCTGCCATTTCAAGAGATTTCCTTGGCAGTGGGGGTGGGTTTGGCACACAAGGAGAGTGTGGGAGTTCACTATTCCATGTTCCAAGCTGCCGTACTTTGTTCCTGGCCTTTCCTGTTATCTTCTGGATGGTGTGTTTTCTTCTCATTTTTGTCCATTTGGGCCAAGCTGACTTCTTGACCCATTTGTAGATATTTTGCCAAACTAACAGCCAAAAATGACATCTGGTTTCAGTCAAGAGTCTGGAGTCATTCCCGTTCTAGTTTTGTTCACTGAATTAACAAATACTTTGCATGGTACCTAATTCTTACTTGACACTTGGAAATGAGTGCCATGCAAAAAACCAGAATGATGTAAGATGGGATTCTTAAAATTGATTTTGACACTGTTTTGAAACTAAGATAGATGGTTGTTTGGCTCAAATACGCTTTTTTCATTTCACTTAGGAGCAGCTAAGACTTAACTCTCATATTCTTTAGTTGAAAGTCAGTTTCAAGTTAGCCAGTGAATGAAAAGTGTTCGTTTACAATGCAGCCTTTGGCGTTAGATTGTAGGTGACACATGCAAGGTGCTCATCCTGTGACCTCAGCCTCGTGCAAGGGCAGGTGGTGGTCATCCTTTAACAGACAGGTAGTAAGCAGCTACTGGTGCCGGACATTTGACTTGGCAGTGAGGACCTGGGGGTTTTCAGGAGACCCAGTCCAAGTCCAGGGCTTCCCGGGTGGCTCAGATGGTAAAGAATCTGTCTGCAGTGTGGGAGACCAGGGTTGTATCCTTGGATTGGGAAGATCCCCGGAGAATGGAGCAGAGCTTCCCACTCCAGTATTCTTGCCTGGAGAGTTCTACAGCTCGCCATGGGGTCGCAAAGAGTCAGACGCGACGGATGACTTTCACTTCAGGCCAGGTCCCGTACGAGCTCACTCCTCACTGCTTGGAGACACCGCGATTTGTCCTCCTTCGCTTGCCACCTGCAACCCCAGATCCTCATCACGGTACCCCAGGAAGTCAGCCATTTCCACATGGGAGCTGAAAGATTGGCTCTCCTGGTAGACGGGAAAAGGGAGATGAGAGCGTCATGTGGTGACAGGCGAGGGTTCTGTCCACGGTGTTGTGGAAGAGGGGCACGTGCCCGAGGCTGGGAGGAGGGGCGACTGGAGGGGTGAAGGAGGGAGCCCGGGGGGTTCATCGCAGGATGGAACCCAGGGCGTGTGAGAGAGAGTGAGTGGCTAACAGGGCAGGGGTCAGCTTTCTGGAAAAGCAGCAAGTGTCCCTCAGGAAAGACATGGTAGGGAGACCATGTTAAGGAGGTTATTCTTTTTATAATGAATTAATTTTTATGAGTTTTTTATTTTTGTAATTGAAGGATAATAGCTTCACATGGTTTTGTGGTTTACTTTCAGGATACAGAACCTCTCCATCCGCACAAGGCTCCAGCGTGGTATCTCTCCCCCAGCCCCCTCCTTACCTTCCAGCAGCGTCAGGCTGGCCTTCATTTGGCGTAACTGGGTCATTACGAGAATCTTATATAAGTGGAGTCATGCAGCGTGTAGCCTTCTGGGACCGGCTTTTTCAGTTTTCACCTGTTTCAGATAAAGCTGGTGTGAACATTCGCGTGTACATTTTCGTGCAGATGCAAGTTTTCATTTGTCTAGAACACATGCCCGAGAGTATAATTGCTGGCATATGTGTGTGTGCGTATGTGTGTGGCTGTGTGCTTGTCCTTGTGTGTATTTATTTATTTATTTGACCACTTCTACTGGTCTTTCATTCATTCATTTTCATCCATCTTTGTTCTTTGGCCTGTGTGGGCCTCCCATCGCAGTGACCTCTCTCACTGCAGAGCACCGGCTCTGGGCGCATGCGTTCCAGAACTTCAGCTCGGTAGTTGGACACATCAGTCCAGCCGCTCCGCAGCTCGTGGGATCTTCCCAGGCCAGGGATTGAACCGGCGCCCCCTGCACTGCAAGGTAGTGTCCTTACCCACTGGACTATCAGGGAAGCCCCCTTGTATGTATTTAAAAAAACAAACCTAGGATTCTACCATGTGTGGCACAGTATAATATCATCATGAATTTATCTTAGTGTAACCCATGGTAACTCTATCATGAGGACACCTTAGAATATAGGGATCTTTCGGTAAACAGTGAATTCTTCAGTGTGGGAAGACTGGCCTAAGGAGCGCGAACGTGGTCCTTTTCTGGGTAGACTTGGCTCATGTGGTTGCGGCAGCAGTGGGGAGGCTTTAGAAGACATAACCTAGCTCAGCTGGAACAAGTGTGATTTTTTTTTTATGCAGATGATTTTCCTGAAATACTTTCTTACGACTCAAAAAGTGTTAGGGTTTAGCGTTTAAAAGAAATGTTCTTAGTTCTTCTATAAAATCGCAGTTCTTAATGTGTGTAGAAATTCTGATTGGAGATCTTACTTTGCCATATATGTAACTATGATAATATGTTCTTTTGTGTCTATCAGTCATTTCTTCCAACCATGCCAGCTCACGATGACCATTAACTTTTTTCTCTGAGGCTCACCATGGAGTGACCGGGGCCAGGATATCCTCTGAGTCTTCCTGTCTGGCAGGGCTTCCCTGGTAGCTTGGGTGGTAAATGATCTGCCTGCAGTGTGGGATACCCGGGTTCATTGCCTGGGTCAGGAAGATCCTCTGGGGAAGGGAATGGCTATCCACTCTGGTATTCTTGCCTGGAGAATTCCATGCACAGAGGAGCCTGGTGGGCTGCAGTCCACAGGGTCACAGAGAGTGAGCCACGAGTGAGCAACTACCTTTGTGGCTGGCAGGCTTTTGCCGGTATAAGTAAGTGAGTTCATTTGGCACTGCTGGTCGTGTGGCAAGGCCCCCCGGGCAGATGTGCTATTTGCAGATTAGCTTTCCTGCTGTTTGAGGCTTGTTGACTTGACTCTTCATCTGCCTGCATACTCTGCAGAGTCAAGAGAAAGATTAGGGCTCACTGATGAAGATTCAGCTCGGTAGTTGGACACATCAGTCCAGCCGCTCCGCAGCTCGTGGGATCTTCCCAGGCCAGGGATTGAACCGCGCCCCTGCACTGCAAGGTAGTGTCCTTACCCACTGGACTATCAGGAAGCCCCTTGTATGTATTTAAAAAAACAAACCTAGGATTCTACCATGTGTGGCACAGTATAATATCATCATGAATTTATCTTAGTGTAACCCATGGTAACTCTATCATGAGGACACCTTAGAATATAGGGATCTTTCGGTAAACAGTGAATTCTTCAGTGTGGGAAGACTGGCCTAAGGAGCGCGAACGTGGTCCTTTTCTGGGTAGACTTGGCTCATGTGGTTGCGGCAGCAGTGGGAGGCTTTAGAAGACATAACCTAGCTCAGCTGGAACAAGTGTGATTTTTTTTTTATGCAGATGATTTTCCTGAAATACTTTCTTACGACTCAAAAAGTGTTAGGGTTTAGCGTTTAAAAGAAATGTTCTTAGTTCTTCTATAAAATCGCAGTTCTTAATGTGTGTAGAAATTCTGATTGGAGATCTTACTTTGCCATATATGTAACTATGATAATATGTTCTTTTGTGTCTATCAGTCATTTCTTCCAACCATGCCAGCTCACGATGACCATTAACTTTTTTCTCTGAGGCTCACCATGGAGTGACCGGGGCCAGGATATCCTCTGAGTCTTCCTGTCTGGCAGGGCTTCCCTGGTAGCTTGGGTGGTAAATGATCTGCCTGCAGTGTGGGATACCCGGGTTCATTGCCTGGGTCAGGAAGATCCTCTGGGGAAGGGAATGGCTATCCACTCTGGTATTCTTGCCTGGAGAATTCCATGCACAGAGGAGCCTGGTGGGCTGCAGTCCACAGGGTCACAGAGAGTGAGCCACGAGTGAGCAACTACCTTTGTGGCTGGCAGGCTTTTGCCGGTATAAGTAAGTGAGTTCATTTGGCACTGCTGGTCGTGTGGCAAGGCCCCCCGGGCAGATGTGCTATTTGCAGATTAGCTTTCCTGCTGTTTGAGGCTTGTTGGACTCTTGAACCTCTTCATCTGCCTGCATACTCTGCAGAGTCAAGAGAAAGATTAGGGCTCACTGATGAAGACTGACTGTCCGCGACAGTTAGCTGGAGCCTCCTGGCTCTGGGTTGTGCATATCATCGCTGATGCACTTGGCAGTGGTATTTGTGTACATGAGAGCAGGAAGGCACTCTGCATTGGGGGGACAACAGTGTGTGTAGTGATGACTCCTAGCATTGATTCAGACCTTGCTTTCCCATGGAGTTCCTAGAAAGTTGATCTCCTTGAATTGCATTTCATTGTGAGAGTTCGTCTGGTCTCTTGATAAACAGCCTTAGTGTCATGTTTGATACTGACTTATTTGTGACGATGAGCAGGTACCATGTCTGCTCCCTTTCCTTAGCTGCGTACGTAGCCCTCAGTTCCTTAGGGCAGAGGACAAGTGCCACTGGGGACATAAAGCCAGCCACATCCATCCCAGCCACGCTCTGCTATGTGGACGGCCTGGGCCGCGTGCTCTTGCCTGGCCGTGGCGTGGTCTGTCCCATGTGGCCAGTAACCATCCGACCCTGGGACATTGATTCCTCTGTATCAGCGCCCACCATGTGGTGAGGATTGCCTGTTTATTTTTCTGATCCCTTGGAGGTCGATAAGCTCTTTGAAAGAGCCCATGTAATTCATCTTTGTATTCCTGGAGTCCAGCTCACAGCCTGGTACGAATGACCAAGGGAACTGGAGAGAGTAAATAGATGAAAAATCACGGGATAAGTGAGAGAATTAAACCCAGCACGCTGGGAGGCCAGTGCACACTGGGGTTGCAGCTCCCCTCTCCTCCAGAGGGCCATGGATCGGCACCATGGACTCCGCTGAACATGCCAGGAGTCCCAGCCAGTTCAGGACAGAAGCAGGATTCCAAAGGGCTGTCTCTGAACCTAGTGTCTCTCTCAGGCGGGGTGCACCTTTGTCATGATCCCAGGAACTGATAGCTCACTGTGCCGTGTGCTTGGGTAGGTTTCCTCAGCTTCTCTTAATCTTCTTGAATGGATTCAAGATATGAGCAATGGTGTTTCCTTTGCCCCAGAGGCTTGTTGGACTCTTGAACCTCTTCATCTGCCTGCATACTCTGCAGAGTCAAGAGAAAGATTAGGGCTCACTGATGAAGACTGACTGTCCGCGACAGTTAGCTGGAGCCTCCTGGCTCTGGGTTGTGCATATCATCGCTGATGCACTTGGCAGTGGTATTTGTGTACATGAGAGCAGGAAGGCACTCTGCATTGGGGGGACAACAGTGTGTGTAGTGATGACTCCTAGCATTGATTCAGACCTTGCTTTCCCATGGAGTTCCTAGAAAGTTGATCTCCTTGAATTGCATTTCATTGTGAGAGTTCGTCTGGTCTCTTGATAAACAGCCTTAGTGTCATGTTTGATACTGACTTATTTGTGACGATGAGCAGGTACCATGTCTGCTCCCTTTCCTTAGCTGCGTACGTAGCCCTCAGTTCCTTAGGGCAGAGGACAAGTGCCACTGGGGACATAAAGCCAGCCACATCCATCCCAGCCACGCTCTGCTATGTGGACGGCCTGGGCCGCGTGCTCTTGCCTGGCCGTGGCGTGGTCTGTCCCATGTGGCCAGTAACCATCCGACCCTGGGACATTGATTCCTCTGTATCAGCGCCCACCATGTGGTGAGGATTGCCTGTTTATTTTTCTGATCCCTTGGAGGTCGATAAGCTCTTTGAAAGAGCCCATGTAATTCATCTTTGTATTCCTGGAGTCCAGCTCACAGCCTGGTACGAATGACCAAGGGAACTGGAGAGTAAATAGATGAAAAATCACGGGATAAGTGAGAGAATTAAACCCAGCACGCTGGGAGGCCAGTGCACACTGGGGTTGCAGCTCCCCTCTCCTCCAGAGGGCCATGGATCGGCACCATGGACTCCGCTGAACATGCCAGGAGTCCCAGCCAGTTCAGGACAGAAGCAGGATTCCAAAGGGCTGTCTCTGAACCTAGTGTCTCTCTCAGGCGGGGTGCACCTTTGTCATGATCCCAGGAACTGATAGCTCACTGTGCCGTGTGCTTGGGTAGGTTTCCTCAGCTTCTCTTAATCTTCTTGAATGGATTCAAGATATGAGCAATGGTGTTTCCTTTGCCCCAGAGGATCAAATGTGCCCGATGCATGCAGCCAGCACTCAATAAATACCATTGCCTTCTGCCTACCTCTCTTTGCTGTTTTGGTTGGACACCCACATGCCATGCCTCTCGTCATACAGGGCATTGAAAATGCACTGATCGTTTAAATGACTTACTCTCACAACTAGTTTGAGTCTCTGAAAAAGAAAATAATCTTGTTTTATCTATAATTAGAAGTCGGTCATCACACAAACTCAAGGAGGGGTTAAAGAAACAGAATCTTTATTTATGTAAAGATCATTTTACCTCCCCCTGTGCTGTGTAATTAAGATGTATTTACTCTGACAAATTTGAGCTGAAAGCAAAGCGCTGGTGCAGTTCTTTTTTGCTTGCTCACTAGGAGAGTAGACACGTATCATTTTGCCTTTGATTAGATTCCAGTGGAACTTTCTAGAGGACTTTACGTTTTTGGATCCCAGATTCTTCAGCCTCCTGGGGCAGCAACAGAATGGGCCAAGGCAGAGGTTCAGTTCGGTAGATGTTTTCCTTCTACAACCCGTCTTAAGATCATAGCCACGGAGTGAGAGTATGTGAAGCTTGACTTGAGGAAGCTGGTCTTTGGTTTACACGATGACTCATTGTAGCCACATGTCTGGAGGCGAAAACCCCAACCTTTCTTGTCGGTCATGCTTTCGTTCATGAACCAATAAGTGAAAGAAAGATGGAAAGGAAATTAAGAGAGCCTCCCCACCATAAATGTGGAATTCCAGGGAGAATATGAACAAAGCCAGCTAGGTTTGTGCAAAAGGATTAAAATAGAAGAGAGTGTGTCATTGGTTTTCATCAAATGCTGTGCTGGGCAAGGTAATTGTTAAAAAATAAAATATATATATATGGAACCCAATGAGCTCCACCTTCCTCTGGATCCTCCGCCCGCCTCTGGCTGATATTCAGGCCCTTATCTGAGGACGCTGCCCCTCATCTCTAAGAGTTTTGATTCTTTCATTATAGAATGTTTTACCCTGTTCCTTGACATGGCCCCTTACAGGAATTGCTCCCTTCACTGAGGGGGCTTGAATGGATTCAAGATATGAGCAATGGTGTTTCCTTTGCCCCAGAGGATCAAATGTGCCCGATGCATGCAGCCAGCACTCAATAAATACCATTGCCTTCTGCCTACCTCTCTTTGCTGTTTTGGTTGGACACCCACATGCCATGCCTCTCGTCATACAGGGCATTGAAAATGCACTGATCGTTTAAATGACTTACTCTCACAACTAGTTTGAGTCTCTGAAAAAGAAAATAATCTTGTTTTATCTATAATTAGAAGTCGGTCATCACACAAACTCAAGGAGGGGTTAAAGAAACAGAATCTTTATTTATGTAAAGATCATTTTACCTCCCCCTGTGCTGTGTAATTAAGATGTATTTACTCTGACAAATTTGAGCTGAAAGCAAAGCGCTGGTGCAGTTCTTTTTTGCTTGCTCACTAGGAGAGTAGACACGTATCATTTTGCCTTTGATTAGATTCCAGTGGAACTTTCTAGAGGACTTTACGTTTTTGGATCCCAGATTCTTCAGCCTCCTGGGGCAGCAACAGAATGGGCCAAGGCAGAGGTTCAGTTCGGTAGATGTTTTCCTTCTACAACCCGTCTTAAGATCATAGCCACGGAGTGAGAGTATGTGAAGCTTGACTTGAGGAAGCTGGTCTTTGGTTTACACGATGACTCATTGTAGCCACATGTCTGGAGGCGAAAACCCCAACCTTTCTTGTCGGTCATGCTTTCGTTCATGAACCAATAAGTGAAAGAAAGATGGAAAGGAAATTAAGAGAGCCTCCCCACCATAAATGTGGAATTCCAGGGAGAATATGAACAAAGCCAGCTAGGTTTGTGCAAAAGGATTAAAATAGAAGAGAGTGTGTCATTGGTTTTCATCAAATGCTGTGCTGGGCAAGGTAATTGTTAAAAAATAAAATATATATATATGGAACCCAATGAGCTCCACCTTCCTCTGGATCCTCCCCGCCCCGCCTCTGGCTGATATTCAGGCCCTTATCTGAGGAGCGCTGCCCCTCATCTCTAAGAGTTTTGATTCTTTCATTATAGAATGTTTTACCCTGTTCCTTGCATCATGGCCCCCTTACAGGAATTGCTCCCTTCACTGAGTGCTTGTTGGTGTCCGTTGATGTGACTTTTACTCACATTGACTTCCTTGGTGACTCAGATGTTAAAGAATCCACCTGTAATACAGGAGACCTGGGTTTGATCCCTGGGTCAAGAAGATCCCCTGGAGAAGAGAGTGGTTACCCACTGTAGTTTTCTTGTCTGGACAGTCCCATGGACAGAGGAGCCTGTGGACTCTAGTCCATGGAGTTGCAAAGAGGCGGACACAGCTGAAGCGACTAAGCAACAGCACACAGAATCATGAAAACTCTCACTTAAATGTGATGGGGGTTTCCTGCCATTTGTGTATTATCGTAAGATTAAAAGAAAGGGGGATCGATAATGGCTCAGCTGTTTTTTAGTCTAATTAATTGACCTCATGGTTTTTATTTTTTCACCCAAAGTGGGCCCAGTGTTGGGCAAACCTTCTCTGAGGCCCCAGTAGGGCTGATGGGGGACCTCTGTGCTGCTCCCGCGCTGGGTCCAGTCTGCCTTGTGACCACTGGCTTGTGTTCCTATAACAGGAGCTGTTTGTTCTGAGGTCCCATTTTCTCTACATTGATTTTCTGTCTATTAATCTTCTATATTTTGCCCCGATTCTTAACATTACCACCTTTTCTCTAGTATATGCCCAGTTGAAATCACTCTGTTTATTTTGAGTTGGTTTTGAGGAATTCACTTTGTTATTGTGTTATGGCTGTTGTTTGTTTCCAAAAAAAAAAAATTCCTGTAAAAAGAATTCCATCCCTTAAGCCTAGAATTTTCTTTTTTGCTACGTAGGGATAATGTTGTGCAGTTGGTCCCCTTTTCATTGTTGCAGAGGAATGACTTTTGGTAGTTCAAGGGGCCTCTCCTTCAAAGTTTTTGAGTAAGATTGTGAGTCTTATTAATCCTTTGAAATATTTCCAGATTAGGTGTTTATTCAACCAGTGTGTTTTAACAGTGAATGCAGGCTCTGATTCCATTCCTTACTTCCTTAGGTTTTCTACTTTGATGTTAGCTTATCAGGGAGGGTGTCTTTGAACACTTCATATAAAATAACCGCTCTGGGTGCTTAATCCCTTTACCCTCATTTAAGTCTTCATAGGTATTCATCACCATCTGCACAATATTATATTTACTTGTCCATTTCTGCTTTTTCCTTCACCTTATTAGAACGTATATTGCCAATGCTTAGAATGCACAGTAAATATTTGCTTGAATGTATGGTTGTTCTTGGTGAATTTATCAGACACTGATCAATGTACCAGGCATCACTGTAACATCTTTACAAATATTAACCCATCTCTAAATGGCTGGTTCCCTCTGCTTTTCCTTCACAAATACATTTTCTCTACTTTTCTCACTTTCCTTTGAGATAATCACTGTTTTAAACAGCTGCGTGGCTCTGTCTTGGTATGATGTTTCTTTCTTTGCTGTTCATAAACTCTTGTTTATGTAACTGTTATGTTCCATCCTGATGATGTCTCTCTGAGGTCAGGAAAAGGACTAATGCTGGTTTTCTGGACTGTCCCACACTCGTGGAATGGCCATGTGCCCACGGCTGACACACAGTGGGGACCAGAAAACATACGAGAAGGCCACGTGTACACAGGTGGGGACTCTGTTTACAGTTGCCACCATTTTTTCAGAGACCGTGTGCTCAGCTCAGAGCTGCTTACTTGGACTTTCTGTTTCTGGGGCATGAAAAAAAGAACATGAAAAAAAAGAACGATGAAATGTTCCATGTGACATAAATATGTAGTTGTTGCATCCATGACTTTTTAGTGTCCGCTGTGGGCTGTGTGTGTGCTCAGTCGTGCCTGACTCTTTGCAACCCCATGGACCGCACACTGCCAGCCTTCTCTGTCTATGGAATTTTCCAGGCAAGAATACTGGAGTGGGCTGCCACTTCCTCCTCCAAGGGACATATGGTTATTTCCAAAAATAGCAGAATTGCTAGAAATACAACAGTTTTAATAGTCTAAGTTATTTCTGTCTTCAAATTCTGGAATTCCCAGTATACTCCGTCAGCAGAAAAGTGTTCATGTTGGGAAGGACTTCCTAATGATGGCAGCTGCAGGGGCTCGAGCGAGAGACAGTTGTGCTGATGCCCTTATTGTCTTTCCTACAAGAAAGATGTCCCCAGGGAACTTCTGTGACCACCCCACCCTTCAGAGCACTGAGCAGGCTGGGTGAGGAGGCCCTCCCGGTGCTGGGGCCAGGGGAGAGACAGGACGTGGCTTCGCGCCCCTCAGCAGGCCAGACGCTCCCTGGCCAGCCCCATGGCCACTGTCCGTGGAGGCCCGGGGTGCCCTGCTCGTGCTAAGTCAGTTCATCCTGTCCAACTCTTTGTGACCCCGTGGGCTGTAACCCACCAGACTCCTCTGTCCATGGGATTCTCCAGCGAGAATACTGGAGTGGCTAGCCTTTCCCTTTTCTAGGAGATCACTCCTGACCTAGGGATCAAACCCCTGTCCCCTGCATTGGCATGCAAATTCTTGACCGCTGAGCTCCCTGGGAAACCCATGATGGCCACTGCTCCTAGCCTAAATGTGTTTCTGTAACTTCTTGTATGGTGTTGATGAGTTAAAATGAAGGGCTGAAATCCTGTGTTTCTACAACTCTGGAGTTTCCTGTGCATTTTTCTCTGATGCCTGGTCATCCTGGCTGCGGCCTAGCCCTCCATCGCTCCCTCAGCCGCCCCAGGCCTGTCCTCCTGGAGAGGGGGCGCTTACGTGACAGGCTGGCCACCTCCCCAGGAGATGCGGCCGCGGAGGACACACGTTTCCTGGCTGGTGTCTGGGCCCAGGAAGTGGCTGGGCAAGTGGCTGTGCCTCAGAATAAATGGCCGGGGTCTGCCCTGGGCTTGAGCAGTCCCTCAGGACTGGTTTTGACCGACACTGACTCTTGTGGTTCATGTGGCAGAAATGCCACCACCCAGGTTTTCATTTTTCTCTGGAAAAATAAAACATGCCACTTTCCATGGTTTATGGAAACCATTGGGTTGGTACTTCTGCTTTTTTTAGTGTGTCATTCTCTCTTCGATAACATACCATTTGTTTCCATGTAGGCAATTTGTCGTGGGCTTCCCAGGTGGTGCCTAGGGGTAAGAACCCACCTGCCAATGCAGGAGACTTAAGAGAATGGGGTTCGATCCTGGGTCAGGAAGAATTCCCAGTATACTCCAGCAGAAAAGTGTTCATGTTGGGAAGGACTTCCTAATGATGGCAGCTGCAGGGGCTCGAGCGAGAGACAGTTGTGCTGATGCCCTTATTGTCTTTCCTACAAGAAAGATGTCCCCAGGGAACTTCTGTGACCACCCCACCCTTCAGAGCACTGAGCAGGCTGGGTGAGGAGGCCCTCCCGGTGCTGGGGCCAGGGGAGAGACAGGACGTGGCTTCGCGCCCCTCAGCAGGCCAGACGCTCCCTGGCCAGCCCCATGGCCACTGTCCGTGGAGGCCCGGGGTGCCCTGCTCGTGCTAAGTCAGTTCATCCTGTCCAACTCTTTGTGACCCCGTGGGCTGTAACCCACCAGACTCCTCTGTCCATGGGATTCTCCAGCGAGAATACTGGAGTGGCTAGCCTTTCCCTTTTCTAGGAGATCACTCCTGACCTAGGGATCAAACCCCTGTCCCCTGCATTGGCATGCAAATTCTTGACCGCTGAGCTCCCTGGGAAACCCATGATGGCCACTGCTCCTAGCCTAAATGTGTTTCTGTAACTTCTTGTATGGTGTTGATGAGTTAAAATGAAGGGCTGAAATCCTGTGTTTCTACAACTCTGGAGTTTCCTGTGCATTTTTCTCTGATGCCTGGTCATCCTGGCTGCGGCCTAGCCCTCCATCGCTCCCTCAGCCGCCCCAGGCCTGTCCTCCTGGAGAGGGGGCGCTTACGTGACAGGCTGGCCACCTCCCCAGGAGATGCGGCTGCGGAGGACACACGTTTCCTGGCTGGTGTCTGGGCCCAGGAAGTGACTGGGCAAGTGGCTGTGCCTCAGAATAAATGGCCGGGGTCTGCCCTGGGCTTGAGCAGTCCCTCAGGACTGGTTTTGACCGACACTGACTCTTGTGGTTCATGTGGCAGAAATGCCACCACCCAGGTTTTCATTTTTCTCTGGAAAAATAAAACATGCCACTTTCCATGGTTTATGGAAACCATTGGGTTGGTACTTCTGCTTTTTTTAGTGTGTCATTCTCTTTTCGATAACATACCATTTGTTTCCATGTAGGCAATTTGTCGTTGGGCTTCCCAGGTGGTGCCTAGGGGTAAAGAACCCACCTGCCAATGCAGGAGACTTAAGAGAATGGGGTTCGATCCCTGGGTCAGGAAGATCCCCTGGAGGAGGAAATAGAAACCCAGCCCTGTATTCTTGTCTGGAAAATCTCATGGATGGAAGAGACTGGCAGGCTGCAATCCATGGGGTAGCAGAGTCAGGCACGACTGAAGCAACTTTACAAGTTGTGCCAAGTTGCTTCGGTCCTGTCCAGCTCTTTGCAGCCCCAGGAACTGCAGCACACCAGGCTCTCCTGTCCTTCACTATCTCCCAGAGTTTGCTCAAACTCATGTCCACTGAATCGGTGGTGCCATCCAACCATCTCATCCTCGGTCACCCTCTTCTCCTCTTGTCTTCAATCTTTCCCACCATCAGGGTCTTTTCCCATTGGGTGACCAGAGTTTTGCAGCTTCAGCATCAGTCTTTATAATGAATATTCAGGGAACTGTTTGATATTTAAAATTAGAATTCCCTAATCTACAGATACTATTCAAGAATGTTGTTTTGTATGTATGTGCACACAGGAGCATGTGTGTTTATGAAGACTACATTTTTTGTGTTGTTGACATTTTGCTTTTGCATCTTGGTGTTTTTACTTGAAGGACGAGTAGAAAGGAAACAGTGAATAAATTGGGGGTAGACTTCATCATCGAATGGTTGTTTTATGTACACAAGTTTGTAAAGCTGGTCAAATTGGCCAGCAGATGAAGCTGAATGGATGCAGTTAATCCTCTCCCTGATCAGTGGTGATAAAAAAGCCCTGTGTAGATTTTAGAAGCACGTGCGTGTCTGTGATCTGTCTTACAGTGTCAGAGTTGTCTCCTGTATTCAATGCGACACGTACACAGCACTCAGCACTGGTAGTTGGAGGTTAAAGCAAGGCAGGCTGTCAAGCAAGCAACCCAATATTATTTTATTTAACTTTTTTTGTGGGGGAGTGCACCCTGCTACATGAAGGATTTTAGTTCTCCAACCAGGGATTGAACTTGTGCCCTCAGCAGTGGGAAGCATGGCATCTGAACAGCCAAGGAAGTCCCAAACCAATTGTACTTTAAACCTGAGAGGGTTTGTTTTGCCTAAAGGTCACAGGAATGCTATCTATATATCTCAGTTCAGATGGGATTGTGCCTAAGAATGTTTTTCAGGCATTCCTGAGAAGGTATGTTCCAGTCTCTGAACATATGTAGACTATATGGTGAATTTATATAACACTTAAAGAACTCTATTAGGAAGCTCTGAAATATATCACATGATCCCTTGGTATATCATACAGTGAAATCAAATTGCTTTCTGAAAGGTTGGTCAGCTAGCTTTTTCACTGTTCACGCTTTGTATCAGTGAGAGAAAAGTGAACAGAAAATGCATCATTTCTGTGATTTTCATAGGGTGGTTAGTCCTTGAATGACTGTCTTTAAGGAACATTGAATGTCAGTTGTCAAAATAATTGCTACCTTTAAAAGTAAGTGAGGTTTCCCAGATGACACTAGTGATAAAGGACCTGCCTGCCAATGCAGGAGACAGAAGAGACCCGGGTTTGATTCCTGGGCCGGGAAGATCCCCTGGAGAAGGGAATGGCAACCCACTCCAGTATTCTCTGGAGAGTTCCATGGACAGGGCAGTCTGGTGGACTAGTCCGTAGGGTCACATAGAGTCAGTCACGACTGAAGCGACTTAGCATAAAAGTAGGTAGGTGACTCAAAGGATCGGAAAGAGCTCTCTACAGTCTGAATTTTACTGGGGAATTCAGGATTTTTTGGCTGCTATTGTACTGAGATTGTATTGTAAATTGGGAAGTGGTCAGTAGAAACTGTTCACTGGCAGTAATTAAAATATGTGAATTCGTTCCTCCTCATCAGGTATTCACGTACAAGCAGAGCACAATTACTCACCAGAAGGTGACGCCTATGCACCCCATGGACGAGGAGGGCGTGGATGACATGGCCACCTTGACAGAGCTCCACGGAGGCGCCATCATGCACAACCTCTACCAGCGCTACAAGAGAAACCAAATCTACGTATGTTTCAGTCGCATTCCCTTAAAAAAAAAAATCCCTCCACTTTTTTTCTTTTTTCGTTTTTTTGCTGTGTCATGTGGCACGCAGGTCTTACTTTCCGCACCAGGGATCAAACCCATGCCTCCGGCAGTGGAATCGTGGAGTCTTGACCACTGGACCATCAGGAGAGTTCCCCAGATCCCTCCAGTTTGAGTCAATGTTTATTTTTGTTTTCAGATCCTCTAGTTACTCTAAATTAAAACTGTATTTCTAGGTGTAGAGACATGAATCCACGAGTCATGTTCTGCTGTTGATTGCCTTGACTTTATTAGCAGAGATGAGTTTGTAGCAAAGGGTAATTTGACCTCTTTCTTCTTGTGACTTCATTCTGTCCCTAAGTGTTCTGTTTCATAAAGAAGTCATGCAGAGTGACTTGCCTTCCTCAGTTCAAGAGCTGAGGCGAAATGTGACTTTGTAAACAAGTAGATTGAGCTCAAGCTCTTGTCTCCTTTTCTCGATCTTTCTCCTTTTCTGGATTTTTCTCCTTTGATGGATTTTTTTTTTTTCCTGGCTCGGGGGCCCATGTAGGGGGGGATATTCTTTATATATATATATATATATATATACACACACACACAATTTTTAAAGGTTACTTTCCATTTCTAGTCATCACAGAATATTGGGTGTAGTCTCCGTGTTACACAGCCCATCCTCAAGTCTGTCTGGAACTTCCCACCCGCTCACGCCGCTAGTGTACGCCTCTCCCCTCACTAATAACCACTAGTTTGCTCTCTGTATTAGTGGGTTCGCTTCTTTCTTGTTATATTCACTTACAGTTGTATTTTTTAGATTCTACATATTTCTGATATTATATGGTATTTGTCTGACCTAGTTCACTTAGTGTAATGACCTCCACATTTATCCATGTTTGCTACAAATGGCAGAATGTCATTCTTTTTTCTGACTGAGTAGTATTCTATGGTATATGTGTATAGTGTGTGTGTGTTCTCTTCAGTCATCTGTTGGTGGACGCTTAGGCTGCTTCCGCATCTTAGCAGGTGTAAGTAACGCTGCTATGAACGCTGGACTGCATGTATCTCTTTGAATTAGTGTTTTTATATTTTTTGCTCCAGATGCATGCCTAGACTTGCCAGCTCATGTGGTAGCTCTATGTTTACTATTTTGGGAAACCTCCATTACTGTTTTCCGTAGCGGCTGCACCAATCTACATCCCCATCAAGTGTAAGGGGGTTCCATCTAGGGATTATTTGAATTCAAGGGCACTCATTTGGGACATTGTTCTTTTGATTTGGAGACATGCCCTTGTATAAAAAGCAGTCATGCATGTTTCCCCTCAGCTTTTATGAAGTCTGTGCCTATATTATAAAAGTAATATCTAAAAATCACTTCTATAGCCATCCCTTTCCAACTTTAAAGCAAATAAATTACTTCATCCGTCAAGAATGATCTGCAGATTTTCTCCTTTCCATCTGCCTGTTAGCAGGTCTTTCTAGTAAACTGGGCAACTGCTGATAGGGGTTTTATTTCTTGTCAGGTTCAAATTCATACAGTTTCTTAACAACCTTAAGTTTATATTATAAAGTCCTTCATCTTTTAGTAGTTTTTTTTTTCTTCAGGAGTGAACATTCAGTTTTGGCGGTATTCCCGTGATTACGATGAATAATAATATCCGCCTTTCCAATAGCTAGCAGGTGCTAAGTGAAGCTCAGGGCCCTCTCAGTATCGTGGTTCCTCTGGTTGATCCACCCTTAGACCAGGAGAGGAGAATTGGGAAAGAGGAGGAATTAGATATTTGTGAGGTTAATGTGAAGCTTTCCTCTGCTTTAAGGAAAAAGGTGTTTATTGGCCTTCTTTTTATAATAGGAAAGTGGCATTTTTGCCAGAATGACCTCATGCTTGCCAAATATCTTCAAAGAACCTCGTATAGAGAAATTCAGTTGCATTCTGTGACCTAACTTGCTTACATTACATCCTTAGAGTATAGCATTTTCCATATGTTCTTCAAAAAAGGTAGTATTCATACATGTTTACGTACAAGTGGCTGTGTATCCTATTCTGTGCATGCGCTTGCAGAATAAATGTGGCTTTGGTCGTCCGTTCTCATCCCCCAAACCTCCTCCTTCCCACAGGGGTCTCAGGAACCACAGACTGCTGGTCTTTAGCTTTAAGCATTTGACACGTGTTTTTATATTTTTTGCTCCAGATGCATGCCTAGACTTGCCAGCTCATGTGGTAGCTCTATGTTTACTATTTTGGGAAACCTCCATTACTGTTTTCCGTAGCGGCTGCACCAATCTACATCCCCATCAAGTGTAAGGGGGTTCCATCTAGGGATTATTTGAATTCAAGGGCACTCATTTGGGACATTGTTCTTTTGATTTGGAGACATGCCCTTGTATAAAAAGCAGTCATGCATGTTTCCCCTCAGCTTTTATGAAGTCTGTGCCTATATTATAAAAGTAATATCTAAAAATCACTTCTATAGCCATCCCTTTCCAACTTTAAAGCAAATAAATTACTTCATCCGTCAAGAATGATCTGCAGATTTTCTCCTTTCCATCTGCCTGTTAGCAGGTCTTTCTAGTAAACTGGGCAACTGCTGATAGGGGTTTTATTTCTTGTCAGGTTCAAATTCATACAGTTTCTTAACAACCTTAAGTTTATATTATAAAGTCCTTCATCTTTTAGTAGTTTTTTTTTTCTTCAGGAGTGAACATTCAGTTTTGGCGGTATTCCCGTGATTACGATGAATAATAATATCCGCCTTTCCAATAGCTAGCAGGTGCTAAGTGAAGCTCAGGGCCCTCTCAGTATCGTGGTTCCTCTGGTTGATCCACCCTTAGACCAGGAGAGGAGAATTGGGAAAGAGGAGGAATTAGATATTTGTGAGGTTAATGTGAAGCTTTCCTCTGCTTTAAGGAAAAAGGTGTTTATTGGCCTTCTTTTTATAATAGGAAAGTGGCATTTTTGCCAGAATGACCTCATGCTTGCCAAATATCTTCAAAGAACCTCGTATAGAGAAATTCAGTTGCATTCTGTGACCTAACTTGCTTACATTACATCCTTAGAGTATAGCATTTTCCATATGTTCTTCAAAAAAGGTAGTATTCATACATGTTTACGTACAAGTGGCTGTGTATCCTATTCTGTGCATGCGCTTGCAGAATAAATGTGGCTTTGGTCGTCCGTTCTCATCCCCCAAACCTCCTCCTTCCCACCTACACAGGGGTCTCAGGAACCACAGACTGTGCCTGTGGTCTTTTAGCTTTAAGCATTTGACACGGTTGCAACTTTGTTCACACAACAGCCTCCTTGCTGAGTGTGCCAAGGACTTATTTTGTCTCTCTTGAGCCAAGGACAGTGCCAGGCACCCAGTAGTTGTGCAATAAACTTATAAAACAGTTGCCATTCATATTAGAAATGACAGAGGTAATGATAAAGGTGAAGCTGGATTTAAAATTTCTTAATTGGTACCTGTCTCTTTGAGGCGAATATTTTAGAACACATATCCTTCTGTCTTTAAACTTTTGTTACACATTTAATAGTCAAAAAAAAAGTAAGTCAATTAAGGAGAAACAACTGAAGAAGGTTAAAGGACAGAGCCTTTTAAAGCCACCCTCTCAGCATGGTGATGATGTAAACTTGTCAGCTCAGTTATTCAGCAGACCACATGAATAGGATCTTGATCTTTTTTCTCCCCTTTGAGGGAAAAACATAGGATTTTTTATGTCCAATTGACAGCTCAGTTCAGTTAATTATATCCTGTATGTCTTCCTTTTATAACCTAGATAATTCTATTATTACATATAAAATGGCCGTCATAATGTTCATTGCTAAAGCTGTTTGCAGTGGATGCTGGTACCTGCCAGATGCTGCCCCATTGAGGCAGAAGCACCACCTGTCAGAAAAGTACAGCCTTTGCCTTTATTCGAGCCCTGAGTGGTGCTCATCGGTATCTCAAAAGAGGAAAAAAGGACTTGACTTGTAACAGAGGTGCTGTCTTAGATTTGTTTTGCTGATCTAAATGACCGTAACTAGGAATTTGGTTTTTTGGCAGTTTTGTAGGTCAGTCTGAAGGAGTCTCGCCAGACTGAAATCAAGGTGTGGGCACGATTGGCTTCTTTCTGAAGCCTCTAGGAGAAACTCTCTTTCCTGTTCTTTCCTGTTGTTGGCAGAGTTCAGGTCCTCGTGGTTGTAGGACTGAGGTCTTCATATTCTTGCCGACTATCTGCTGATTCCTGCCTGGTAGAGGCCTCCGTCCTTCACGTTCAAAGCCAGCAACCCTCTCGTAACCCTGGATCTAGTCCTTCTCATGCTTCAACTCTCTTCCTCCTTTCTTCTCATCTCTGACTGGAGCCAAGAAAGGATCTCAGGTTTTAAAAATTCATGTGGTTAGATTAGGCTCACCTGGGTAATTCTGTCTCAGCACTTATAACTTGAGTCATATCTTTAATCTCTACGTGTAACAACACTTAGTCACAGATTCTGGGAACTCGGTGAATACCCTGGTGGGGCGGGGAGAGAGGTGCATCACTTGGCCAGCCACAGGGGCCCTCCTTTGAGTCCTGCCATTGAGAGGGAACTTCTGAGTCTCTTCCCGACCACCCTGGATCTTGCAGCATTTCTTGGCTTTCTGTTCTGAGCAACACCGGTTGCTGGCCAGCAAACCCATCTCCCGGTAGAGGGATCTGTTGTTTTGTGCTGAGGATTGACAGCATTTCTTCTCCTTGAGGGCCACCCTTATTGTCTGAGAGCATTAGAAGACTGCGATAAAAATATTTCTTCTAGCTTTTAGCTTCCTGCATTCAGATGTGCGGGGGCTTCCCAGGTGCCTCAGTGGTAAAGAATCTTTCTGCCAGTGCAGGAGATGCAGGTTTGATCCCTGGGTTGGGAAGATCTCCTGGAGAAGGAAAGGGCAACCCCACTCCTGTATTCTTGCCTGGGAACAGTGGAGCCTGACAAGCTGCAGTCCATGGGGTCCCAAAGAGTTGGACATGACTGACCAATGGAGCAACAGAGATGGTAGGGAGCAGGAGAAAATTAGATGTTGATGCTCGTGGAGAAGGAGGGGAAGAAGGCAGGGCCGGCCGAAATGCTGCCCTGATCCCTATGAGAACCGTCCCGGCGGCTCCTCCAGGAGAGGAGAGTGGGAGAGACCGCTGGGTTTGGGATGCCTGTTGCTGCATATTCTCTGGAGCCTGGATCATTTCATAGTCTGTACTTCGCATCTAAGCACCCCGTGGACCAGAGCAGATGAGGTCTCTGTTTATTGACCGTCAGCTCCATGTCCAGAGTGGCCACGCCCGCTAAGTGGTGTGGCAGTTTGGTTTTCTGCCCAACGGAAGAGAGACACGTTGTCTGCATCACAGGGATTGTCGTGCTCTGGGTCAGCTGTCTACGGGAGCCTCCTCTGTAAGGAGCGGGCGGGAAACCACATCAGGGAGAGGGCGCCATGAACCTCAGGGCTCCTTTGCAATTACGGGCTTGAGGATGGCTCCGAAGGAAGCCCCGCTCTGTTCCACCCACCCTGTGGGTTTGTTGGTCTTGCTGTAGGGCAGAGCTGTGAGTCAGGCACGCCCACTGGAAGGAGTGGAGTCGTGCCTAGAGGTGAACAGTTGGGGGAGCATAGAAGCTGCCCTCACAGATGGTGTATTTTTAGGTGCTTCAGAAATACCCTCCTCTGGTTAGGGACCTTCCAGACCCTGTAGACAAATGTGTGTGTTGTTCCTGAATTAACTTTGAAACCCGTAAAAGGCATGGGCAGGCAGCAGCCGGTCGAAGCCATGGGAGTTCACCTAAGCTGCCTGCAGTGTTCACGTCGGGTCGGCCAGGCTACAGGGTTCCCTGTCGCCGGTGTGCAGATCTCAACCTGCGGTTCATTTCCTTGATGCCTTCCGCCTTCCCGGAGTAGACGTTAGGGAGTTATTTTCCATCGCATTCCAAAACCAGTGTCAAGTAACAGCGCGTCTCTCACGAATGGTCTGAAGACCGAATCGCCAGCAGGCTTGGCATGTGTCTCATACCAAAGAACAGCTGAGTACAGTGTGGTTTGTCAGGATTGTTGGGTTTTTTGGTTTTTTGTTTCACATGAAATCAAGACTGGTGTTGCCAGAAGATGATTGTAACCATCTGTCTGACCATGTATTTTTAAATTTGACCAAACATTTATGCTCCTGAGTTGCCATGTCTGCATCAGTACATGATGGTGGCAATTAGAAACTTTGTTTTTGTTCATTTTTTTTCCTCCTTTCCTGCCCCTTCTGGGTCAGATACCTTTCAACAAGGAAGGCATATGAGTCAGCAATACACCCAAATTAAGTGGAAATGTCACTTCTAAATTTAAGAACTTGACTTCAATAATAATATCTTGAGTTCTCTCGTGTGATCAAGGTTTCAATGAACTTGAATGTTTAACGATTTTAATTATTGAGTTGGTTGAGGATGGCAAGCCAATTTTTGTTAGGGAGAAGATGGGTGTAGAGCAGGAGAACACAGTTAAAATGGGAACTTCTTTGAGGGAGTGGCAGCGAATCTATGTGCTTCCAGTACCTCTCGGATTTAGCCCTGCCTGTGTGCCAGGCTGTGTTTGAGGCTCCAAGGATGCACAATTCCTCTTCTTTATGGAAACTGTTTCTTGGAAAAAGAGGAATCTGTTCCACCCACCCTGTGGGTTTGTTGGTCTTGCTGTAGGGCAGAGCTGTGAGTCAGGCACGCCCACTGGAAGGAGTGGAGTCGTGCCTAGAGGTGAACAGTTGGGGGAGCATAGAAGCTGCCCTCACAGATGGTGTATTTTTAGGTGCTTCAGAAATACCCTCCTCTGGTTAGGGACCTTCCAGACCCTGTAGACAAATGTGTGTGTTGTTCCTGAATTAACTTTGAAACCCGTAAAAGGCATGGGCAGGCAGCAGCCGGTCGAAGCCATGGGAGTTCACCTAAGCTGCCTGCAGTGTTCACGTGGTCGGCCAGGCTACAGGGTTCCCTGTCGCCGGTGTGCAGATCTCAACCTGCGGTTCATTTCCTTGATGCCTTCCGCCTTCCCGGAGTAGACGTTAGGGAGTTATTTTCCATCGCATTCCAAAACCAGTGTCAAGTAACAGCGCGTCTCTCACGAATGGTCTGAAGACCGAATCGCCAGCAGGCTTGGCATGTGTCTCATACCAAAGAACAGCTGAGTACAGTGTGGTTTGTCAGGATTGTTGGGTTTTTTGGTTTTTTGTTTCACATGAAATCAAGACTGGTGTTGCCAGAAGATGATTGTAACCATCTGTCTGACCATGTATTTTTAAATTTGACCAAACATTTATGCTCCTGAGTTGCCATGTCTGCATCAGTACATGATGGTGGCAATTAGAAACTTTGTTTTTGTTCATTTTTTTTCCTCCTTTCCTGCCCCTTCTGGGTCAGATACCTTTCAACAAGGAAGGCATATGAGTCAGCAATACACCCAAATTAAGTGGAAATGTCACTTCTAAATTTAAGAACTTGACTTCAATAATAATATCTTGAGTTCTCTCGTGTGATCAAGGTTTCAATGAACTTGAATGTTTAACGATTTTAATTATTGAGTTGGTTGAGGATGGCAAGCCAATTTTTGTTAGGGAGAAGATGGGTGTAGAGCAGGAGAACACAGTTAAAATGGGAACTTCTTTGAGGGAGTGGCAGCGAATCTATGTGCTTCCAGTACCTCTACGTAGATTTAGCCCTGCCTGTGTGCCAGGCTGTGTTTGAGGCTCCAAGGATGCACAATTCCTCTTCTTTATGGAAACTGTTTCTTGAAAGATTGAATAGATGAGAGGTGTTGACCCTCCAGGGCCTCCTAGCTTACTGATGAAGGCAAATACCTCATACCTATGACAACAGCTCAGGGCAACAATGACGGTGATAAAAAGGTCTGGGTACACAAGGAATGGACGTCGCAAGAAGAGATGAGGGGGGTCAGAAAATAATTGCCAACGGAGACACTAGTGCTGAGTTTTGAAACTTTCCTGGGGGAATTCAGCCAAGAGGGAGCCTTATACCAGGCTCATTCCTACCAGAAGCTCAGCAAAGACTTGGGATAGGCACGAGGCATTTGTCCAGCTATAAAACATGCAAGATGCTGCAGTGAAGGCTGTGTGCCGCTGACTGGCAGGGTGGTCATGAGCAGGTGAGGAAGGACACTGTGTGTAAGTTAGTGACCTTGAATTTGTTCATGAAGGCCGGTAGGGGGCACCATCAAAGATGAGTTCTAGGAATTCTCACTCTGGCTGTGGGTGATG
Source organism: Tragulus kanchil (assembly GCA_022376925.1). Lineage (NCBI taxonomy): Eukaryota > Metazoa > Chordata > Mammalia > Artiodactyla > Tragulidae > Tragulus > Tragulus kanchil. The sequence continues at coordinate 151,269,452 of JAIOJX010000004.1, forward strand.
GTTGAGTTCAGCGGGTTTATCTGGTCTAGAAGGAGAGGTGACCAGCAAGCCAGATGAGAAATGTTGGGGTTCCAGACCAGTTCCCTGGGTGCTGGAGAAGGGCACAGGCGAAGAGGAAGAATCTTGGTGTCTGATTAGGTTTGGGGCGCAGCAGGCAGTATTTCTGTAGGATGACTCCTAGATATCTCGGTGGACCATGGGGCCATTTGTCAAGATGTGGCTGTGCCGGAAGGGGCAGGTGTTTGAGGGAAGCCGAGTTCAGGGGCAACCTGGTAGAGATGCCCATCAGGCCCTACAGTCTACAGATCTGCCCATCAAAAAGGGGCTTTTTTTAAAGGTGCGTGGAGAGTAAACCTCAATGAACTTGAATGTTTAACGATTTTAATTATTGAGTTGGTTGAGGATGGCAAGCCAATTTTTGTTAGGGAGAAGATGGGTGTAGAGCAGGAGAACACAGTTAAAATGGGAACTTCTTTGAGGGAGTGGCAGCGAATCTATGTGCTTCCAGTACCTCTACGAGATTTAGCCCTGCCTGTGTGCCAGGCTGTGTTTGAGGCTCCAAGGATGCACAATTCCTCTTCTTTATGGAAACTGTTTCTTGAAAGATTGAATAGATGAGAGGTGTTGACCCTCCAGGGCCTCCTAGCTTACTGATGAAGGCAAATACCTCATACCTATGACAACAGCTCAGGGCAACAATGACGGTGATAAAAAGGTCTGGGTACACAAGGAATGGACGTCGCAAGAAGAGATGAGGGGGGTCAGAAAATAATTGCCAACGGAGACACTAGTGCTGAGTTTTGAAACTTTCCTGGGGGAATTCAGCCAAGAGGGAGCCTTATACCAGGCTCATTCCTACCAGAAGCTCAGCAAAGACTTGGGATAGGCACGAGGCATTTGTCCAGCTATAAAACATGCAAGATGCTGCAGTGAAGGCTGTGTGCCGCTGACTGGCAGGGTGGTCATGAGCAGGTGAGGAAGGACACTGTGTGTAAGTTAGTGACCTTGAATTTGTTCATGAAGGCCGGTAGGGGGCACCATCAAAGATGAGTTCTAGGAATTCTCACTCTGGCTGTGGGTGATGGTTGAGTTCAGCGGGTTTATCTGGTCTAGAAGGAGAGGTGACCAGCAAGCCAGATGAGAAATGTTGGGGTTCCAGACCAGTTCCCTGGGTGCTGGAGAAGGGCACAGGCGAAGAGGAAGAATCTTGGTGTCTGATTAGGTTTGGGGCGCAGCAGGCAGTATTTCTGTAGGATGACTCCTAGATATCTCGGTGGACCATGGGGCCATTTGTCAAGATGTGGCTGTGCCGGAAGGGGCAGGTGTTTGAGGGAAGCCGAGTTCAGGGGCAACCTGGTAGAGATGCCCATCAGGCCCTACAGTCTACAGATCTGCCACGTAAAACTGAAGCTTCACTCAGGAAAGAGATTTGGAGAAGTGCTTCGTGGCCATGTTTAGTTGAGATGATCGAGAGAAAAGGAATGACGAGCATGGTGCGTGGAGAGTAAACCTGACCAGTTCTCACCGCTTGACAAGTCCTTCCCTCTGGAGAAGACACAGCACTGACTTGAACCAGTTTCCCTGGTGCATTTCAGGTCACTTGGGCTGCAGCCAGCTTTTCAGGACCACAGGATGAAAGGCCACTGTAGTCTTATTTTCTTTAACAAAAACAGGAATACACATCTGTGATTTATGTAACATTTTCACATGGTCATTGGGTGGAGCAATAGAGGATGCATTGCTATTACTGATCAGAATCTGGAGCCTGGGAGGGGGTAAGCCGTGAACCAGGGAGGCTAGGTCCAGGATGAGGACTCTGGGTCTTCTGACCAAACCTTGCTGCCTCCATCAGTTCTTTCTGAGGTGGAACAGTGGCTTCCCAACAGTAACATGGATCCTCCGTGTCTACCAGCAGAGTGCATCTGAGGCCACCACGTCACATTTAGAGTTCTTAGTTTTGTTTTTTCTTTTTTTTTCTGGTGGGGGACTAGATACTAGATATTATACCCTTTGTTGTTGTTTTTCAGGTGCTGAGTTGTGTCTGGCTTTTTGCAACCCCATGGATTGCAGCACACCAGACTTTCCTGATTTTCACTATCTCCCAGAGGTTGCTCAAACTCATGTGCACTGAGTTGATGATGCTATCTAGCCATCTCATCCTCTGTTGCCCCCTTCTCCTCCTGCCCTCAGTCTTTTCCAGCATGAGGGCTTTTCCAATGAGTCGGCTCTTCACACCAGGTGGCCAGATTATTGAAGCTTCAGCATCAGTCCTTCCAGTGAATATTCAGGGTTGATTTCCTTTAGGATTGACTGATTTAATCTCCTTGCTATCCAAGGGGCTCCCAAGAGTCTTCTCCAACACTACAATTTGAAAGCATCAGTTCTTCAGCATTCAGCCTTCCAACTCTCACGTCCATACAGAAATAACTACTCTAAAGTCCTTAGCTTTTGGCTATTTGTCACGATGTCTCTGCTTTTTAGTATGCTGTCCTTATGCCTTTTGAAACCTTGACTTGGTAGATTCTAGAAGCAATGAAGGGAGTTTTTCGCAATATTTTATAGTGATAGGCACTGCAGCTGTTCCAAATTATTAAAATGGGCAAAGAAGTGTTATTTTTTGAGTTAGTTATGTGGAACTCATCTGACTGAGCAGAAAAAATTTTCTCACCGCTTGACAAGTCCTTCCCTCTGAGAAGACACAGCACTGACTTGACCCAGTTTCCTGGTGCAGGTCACTTGGGCTGCAGCCAGCTTTTCAGGACCACAGGATGAAAGGCCACTGTAGTCTTATTTTCTTTAACAAAAACAGGAATACACATCTGTGATTTATGTAACATTTTCACATGGTCATTGGGTGGAGCAATAGAGGATGCATTGCTATTACTGATCAGAATCTGGAGCCTGGGAGGGGGTAAGCCGTGAACCAGGGAGGCTAGGTCCAGGATGAGGACTCTGGGTCTTCTGACCAAACCTTGCTGCCTCCATCAGTTCTTTCTGAGGTGGAACAGTGGCTTCCCAACAGTAACATGGATCCTCCGTGTCTACCAGCAGAGTGCATCTGAGGCCACCACGTCACATTTAGAGTTCTTAGTTTTGTTTTTTCTTTTTTTTTCTGGTGGGGGACTAGATACTAGATATTATACCCTTTGTTGTTGTTTTTCAGGTGCTGAGTTGTGTCTGGCTTTTTGCAACCCCATGGATTGCAGCACACCAGACTTTCCTGATTTTCACTATCTCCCAGAGGTTGCTCAAACTCATGTGCACTGAGTTGATGATGCTATCTAGCCATCTCATCCTCTGTTGCCCCCTTCTCCTCCTGCCCTCAGTCTTTTCCAGCATGAGGGCTTTTCCAATGAGTCGGCTCTTCACACCAGGTGGCCAGATTATTGAAGCTTCAGCATCAGTCCTTCCAGTGAATATTCAGGGTTGATTTCCTTTAGGATTGACTGATTTAATCTCCTTGCTATCCAAGGGGCTCCCAAGAGTCTTCTCCAACACTACAATTTGAAAGCATCAGTTCTTCAGCATTCAGCCTTCCAACTCTCACGTCCATACAGAAATAACTACTCTAAAGTCCTTAGCTTTTGGCTATTTGTCACGATGTCTCTGCTTTTTAGTATGCTGTCCTTATGCCTTTTGAAACCTTGACTTGGTAGATTCTAGAAGCAATGAAGGGAGTTTTTCGCAATATTTTATAGTGATAGGCACTGCAGCTGTTCCAAATTATTAAAATGGGCAAAGAAGTGTTATTTTTTGAGTTAGTTATGTGGAACTCATCTGACTGAGCAGAAAAAAATTTTCTCTGTGCTCTAAACTATAATATGCTTTCTTTTTCTGAAAAGCCATTAGAATGACCAGGCAATTTATTCTCATGGAATTTGGAATCCAGTATGAGGAAAAACCAGCGCCTGACACCTTCTGGTATTTGAGAGCTGCGTGTGCTCTGAGTCCCAAAGTACATGGCGTTCGTGGCCATTTTTGGAGCAGTGACAATAGTTACCTTTTTATAGAGTGATGAGTGGTATAAGCGTGGAACACACATTGCCTCGCTTAGGGTTTTTGTTCACTTGCTCAGTCGGGGTGCGACTCTGACCACATGGACGGAAACACCCCCGCCTCTCTGTCATGCACTGTCTCCTGAAGTTGGCTCAGACTCATGTCTCTTGAGTTGGTGATGCCATCCAACCACGTCCCGCCTTTAATATTCCCCAGCATCTGGGTCTCTTCCAGTGACTGAGCTCTTCACATCAGGTGGCTAAGGTGTTGTCAGCATCAGGACTTCTTCCTACATTGTACCTTTTGCATCAGTTGATACTTAACGTACAACTAGGCTGACCTCCTGCCCTGTCCACTCCCAGCCTCCATGTTTACTCACTTGTTGACTGTCCCTTGTTATTTGGCAAATCTCTTATCTATACAGCCTTTGTTTTAATGACAAAATAATCCATGCAAGGTGGTGTGTTTAAGGTAGTGGGAGAAAAGATAAAGGCACCCTCCTGGCTGTAATTAATTTTGTTGATGGTCCTCAAGCTCTTCACCTAATGTTAAGAAACCATTAGGAACTGTGACTTTGGTTGTCATGTTGATTTACACATTCCTTTCTTTTGTGGGGGGGAGGGGGGTTCAAAAGTATCATTTGGCAAAAATATGGACGCAAACAATGAAAACTCAATGACGGAAGCTACCCCTACTTCTGTAACCGTTGGGAGAATTCGTTAGGATACTCTAAAGTCCTTAGCTTTTGGCTATTTGTCACGATGTCTCTGCTTTTTAGTATGCTGTCCTTATGCCTTTTGAAACCTTGACTTGGTAGATTCTAGAAGCAATAAATTTTCGCAATATTTTATAGTGATAGGCACTGCAGCTGTTCCAAATTATTAAAATGGGCAAAGAAGTGTTATTTTTTGAGTTAGTTATGTGGAACTCATCTGACTGAGCAGAAAAAAATTTTCTCTGTGCTCTAAACTATAATATGCTTTCTTTTTCTGAAAAGCCATTAGAATGACCAGGCAATTTATTCTCATGGAATTTGGAATCCAGTATGAGGAAAAACCAGCGCCTGACACCTTCTGGTATTTGAGAGCTGCGTGTGCTCTGAGTCCCAAAGTACATGGCGTTCGTGGCCATTTTTGGAGCAGTGACAATAGTTACCTTTTTATAGAGTGATGAGTGGTATAAGCGTGGAACACACATTGCCTCGCTTAGGGGTTTTTGTTCACTTGCTCAGTCGTGTGTGCGACTCTGACCACATGGACGGAAACACCCCCGCCTCTCTGTCATGCACTGTCTCCTGAAGTTGGCTCAGACTCATGTCTCTTGAGTTGGTGATGCCATCCAACCACGTCCCGCCTTTAATATTCCCCAGCATCTGGGTCTCTTCCAGTGACTGAGCTCTTCACATCAGGTGGCTAAGGTGTTGTCAGCATCAGGACTTCTTCCTACATTGTACCTTTTGCATCAGTTGATACTTAACGTACAACTAGGCTGACCTCCTGCCCTGTCCACTCCCCAGCCTCCATGTTTACTCACTTGTTGACTGTCCCTTGTTATTTGGCAAATCTCTTATCTATACAGCCTTTGTTTTAATGACAAAATAATCCATGCAAGGTGGTGTGTTTAAGGTAGTGGGAGAAAAGATAAAGGCACCCTCCTGGCTGTAATTAATTTTGTTGATGGTCCTCAAGCTCTTCACCTAATGTTAAGAAACCATTAGGAACTGTGACTTTGGTTGTCATGTTGATTTACACATTCCTTTCTTTTGTGGGGGGGAGGGGGGTTCAAAAGTATCATTTGGCAAAAATATGGACGCAAACAATGAAAACTCAATGACGGAAGCTACCCCTACTTCTGTAACCGTTGGGAGAATTCGTTAGGACTTGGGTATTCGATCACCTTTCCAGAGCTACTTAGTCTCTCTTCTCGAATATTCCTGTAGGTTGACTCTGCAGACTGTAAGACCTGTGGAAGAGTTTTGTCCAACGGAGTATCTGGCTTCAGGTGTTCATTTGTCGGGTGTACAGCTAGGACTGAATACTGAGTGGGAAGTCAGGGAGGAGGTAACTGAGCAAGTATGGCCAGTGCGGTGTGGGTAGGTAAAAAAGGGGGTTGATTCTAGAGTTAATCAGAAGTGGGGTGTATGGCACACAGAGACCGTGGCCCCGGACAGCGAGGCTGAAGAGCCTGGGACGGTCCCTGTCCTGTGTGAGGGTGAGTGAGGGCAGCGGTCACTGTTAGGATCCAGGGTCCTGTGCTCGCTCAGGGCTCTGCTCCTTCCTCTGTCAGCGGAGGCGGAACTGTGGCCTCTGTGCTGCCCGCAGGTCACGGCTACGTTGGAACACATGAGCGCGTGTGACAGTGTGTCTGCGTAGGTCAGATTGTCCTCAGTGCGCCATGACTCTGAAATGTCAAGTGATTTTGCAAGCACGCAGACTTAATTGTCATTTGAAATCTGGTGTCAGGCCTGTTGAGAAATGACTCAGGTCATTAGTGAGAAGGTAAAACAGTAAAACGTGTGCATTCGTGTTGTAAGAGCTTAATCTACTCTGGAACCCAGTGGAGGTGTGCACCATAGGAGGTGTTTTGAAACTCTTACATGAGGCAAAGCTTCACATAATCTTAAAAAAATAACAATTAAAAAACTAGATTCTTTCTCCATACCAGCCAGACACATATTTTACATTTTGTTTTTTGGAGAGGTTTCAGATGATTAAGTTTGGACTCAAATTCAGTCTGGTTTTTTTGGTGCCCCTGTTAGTCCAGGGGGGGCCATTGGTTGAATGTATTGTCAGCCACAGAGCACATGATGGGGGCCCAACAGTGGGACAGCCTGTAGATGGGTTGAAATTTTTGATTTTGGAGCCAGAGACACTTAGCTGACATGAGCTGGGCATGAGCTCGGGGGCCCACTCTGACTTGTGGTCGGGACCGGGCTCACCTGGGGAAGGTACGGTGATGTCAGTGGGTCACAGGCGTGGCCACCAGCAGGGTGCTTGGCGTGCCAGGGGCTGCCTTAGTGCCCACCTCTGCTGATCAGAGAGCCCAGCGTCCCCCCTCCAGAATCTCTGCGGACTGGGTGGGAGGCACGGGTGTGTCTTATGTAACTGCTGTACCGTGGACCGTATCGTCTTTATGAAACACCTTAATATTACTTCATTGGGCCCAAGTGCAGTGTGAATTACTCAGAAACAAAACTAGGCATCAGACATTCTGGATGTCTGTCTTCACCTTGACTAACAAGCATCATGTCCTGTGGGTCTCCTCCCCGCATACCACATCCACATCATCCACGCTGTCAGGATAAGCGATTTCTTCCTTTTTTTTTTTTTAAATTTTACTTATGTATTTAGGCTGTGTTGGGTCTTAGTTGTGGCACGCAGGATCTTTTGTTGTGCTGCATGAACTCTTTAGTTGTGGTGCTGGACTCAGTTGCTCCACAGCATGTGGGATCTCCGTTCCCCGAGCAGGGATTGAACCCCCGACCACTGCACTGGAAGGCGATTCTTTTTCATGAGCAATGCTGTGAGGCTGGTTCCCTAGCCAGCACGGGGGGAGCATGCCTATGAAATTTTGACCAAAGTCATCACTTTCAAAGGAAAGCTTTTATTAAAATATTATGATGTTTTTCATGTATAAGTCGATATTTTTAAAATCTTAGAATTTTATAACCACCATACAAATATGCTATGAATAGGAGGCAGATGCCTAGTGCTTCAAATATCACATGCCTGCCTTCCTCACTTCTACAATCAGTTATCATCAAAAAAGCTGCCAGCACCTAGGGCATCCGTGGAGCGTGTCAGGCATCCTCGCTGGGGACGCTGTTGTTCTCTGCTCTCTAGAAGTGGGACACTTGGCTACCCCAGAGCAAACAGTGGCATCCACCTTTCTTTCTGGCCACATCCTTCGCCCGATGTTCTGATGGGCAAAAGGGAGCTCTCTAGAGAGGGGAGGTTTCTGAAGTGCTGAACATTCACACCACGCGGGAAAGTACCGCATCTTTTTTTTTTTTTTGAATGGAAGTGAAATTTACATAACATAAAACTAAGGACTTTAAGGTAAATTCAGTGGGCATTCAGTACATTCAGTGTGTAGTTCCAGAAATGTTCTCATCACCCGTCTGGAAATCCTATACCTGCAAAACAGTCACCCCCCAGTCCTTCCTGCTTCCACCTCCACTCTGCCCCTGGTGACCACCACCAGTGCCTGTGTCTGGCTTCCGTCACTTCTTTTACTTGGTGTTGTGTTTTCTCAGTTCATCTGCATGGTGACCTGTATCGTGGTTTGTTCCTTTGCACGACTAAATAGTATTCCATGTTGTGGAGGTACTGCATCGTCTTCACCCATCTGTCTGATGGCGAACCTTGGGTTGTTTCTACCTTTGGGCTCTTGTGAATGCTGCTGCTGTGTTTTTGTTGGAGCACCTGTTTTTTGGTTTTTTTTTAAAGGTTTATTTATTTGTTTTGGGCGGGGGTCGGGTTGGGGAGGGAGGGGAGTGGGCGGGCCACTTCTGTTGGTCTTTCATTTCTCTATTTTCATCTGTCTTTGTTCTTTGGCTCCTGTGGGCCTCCCATCGCGGTGGCATCTGTTGTTGCAGAGCACTGGCTCTGGGCGCACGCGCTCCAGAGCTCCGGCTCAGCAATTGGACACATCGGCCCAGCTGCTCCGCAGCACGTGGGATCTTCCCAGGCCAGGGATTGAACCAGCGCCCCTTGCACTGCAAGGCGGGGAGCACCTGTTTTTAAGTCTATAGGAGTACACACCGAGGAGCAGTATTGTTGGGTCATACAGTAATAACTCTTTGACCTTTTAACCTTGCTTTGGTTTAAAGTATTTCCATGCTGTCGATCGTCTTTCATTTATTTGAAAGCAGCCACCAGGACACCCGCTGCTTTACTTGATGTCCCTGGCAGTCACTGTGAATGTAAATGATTGCAGATTGCTCTGACATGGCACAGAGGCACTGGGGATGTGTAGGCTTTTCTGTGCAGTGTTTCTTGCTTTTCTTGGCCTCTGCTGTGTTACCATCCCCTGCCGGTGAAGACAAAGAGAAGGCTCTGGATTGAGGTTGCCTGCATCCACATCTCACCTCTACCACTTACTGGCTGTGTGACCAAATGCAGTTTTATCACTCTCCCTCAATTTCCTCATCTGAAAAATAAGTACAATAATACCATGAACCTCCTAGGGTGATTATGAATGTTGAAAGAGTCAGGCCCTTTGTATTAGTCTGCTCTAGCTGCTATGACAAGAGACTACGGACTGGCTGGCTGAAACAACAGTCCGTGACTCTCAGTTCTGGAAGCTCAAAGTTTGAGATCAGGGTGTCCACAGACACAGGTGACTGGTCCATGTCCACGTGGAGGCGGCATAAGGCATGATGCCTTCGTAGCTCTAGCCTCCGATTGCTGTCCTGAAGATTTCAATTTCTGACCTGCATTTGGTTCCAGGAAAGGTAAGATTGCAAATCAGCTACTTTCCATTTAAGTTAACATGGCATTTCATGAGGTGTTTGAGGTTCCTGGAAGAATGCCAGCTGCTTTCACAGTGGTCTTGTGACTTCTTAAAAATCAAAGAGTTCTAACTTCAAACTGACCATTTGACTGTTTTGAAGCATACCGTTCAGTCTACTAAATACATCTGCTGTGTCGTACGACCATGACCACTGTCTACCTCTAGAACCTTCTCACCATCCCAAACAGAAACCCTGTGCCCGCAAAGCAGTGGCCTTCCACGTCCCCACCTCTGGCCTTCTCTTCTTTCTTTCACCCTGCCTTTCCTGACAGCCACCGATGAGCAACCAGGTCAGGAGGTCACCCGGAAGAAGGGATTTGGGCTTCTCTGGGTCACCATTGTCTCTCGCTTGTGTACCTGGCATCCTCTTTGTAATGGCTTCTTTCATTTGCACACGATTTGTACCCCAAAGTAAAGGAAACGCGTGTGAGGTGAAGGGGCCAGGAGTCCCTGGTCTCTCCAACGCACACGCAGTGGATTCTGTTAAAGCTCAGACAGTGGCCTCGGTGAGAGGCCACATCTCCTCCGCCCTGGGGTGGGGCCCCGTTGCTTCTGTCCCTGTCCCGGTGCGGGTCGGGGTGAGACCTGTGCCCAGAGAGCCCTCCCGCTCCGCCCGTGCTTCCTCTAACCCGCAGCTGTCTCCCCTCACAGACCTACATCGGCTCCATCATCGCCTCCGTGAACCCCTACAAGCCCATCGCGGGGCTGTACTCCGGCGACGCCGTGGAGCGCTACAGCAGGTGCCACCTGGGCGAGCTGCCCCCGCACGTCTTCGCCGTGGCCAACGAGTGCTACCGCTGCCTGTGGAAGCGGCAGGAGAACCAGTGCGTGCTCATCAGGTAACAGCCGGCCCGGCCCCGAGCCCGCCCGCAGCTCGCCCGCCCCCAGCTCAAAGTTTGAGATCAGGGTGTCCACAGACACAGGTGACTGGTCCATGTCCACGTGGAGGCGGCATAAGGCATGATGCCTTCGTAGCTCTAGCCTCCGATTGCTGTCCTGAAGATTTCAATTTCTGACCTGCATTTGGTTCCAGGAAAGGTAAGATTGCAAATCAGCTACTTTCCATATAAGTTAACATGGCATTTCATGAGGTGTTTGAGGTTCCTGGAAGAATGCCAGCTGCTTTCACAGTGGTCTTGTGACTTCTTAAAAATCAAAGAGTTCTAACTTCAAACTGACCATTTGACTGTTTTGAAGCATACCGTTCGGTCTACTAAATACATCTGCTGTGTCGTATGACCATGACCACTGTCTACCTCTAGAACCTTCTCACCATCCCAAACAGAAACCCTGTGCCCGCAAAGCAGTGGCCTTCCACGTCCCCACCTCTGGCCTTCTCTTCTTTCTTTCACCCTGCCTTTCCTGACAGCCACCGATGAGCAACCAGGTCAGGAGGTCACCCGGAAGAAGGGATTTGGGCTTCTCTGGGTCACCATTGTCTCTCGCTTGTGTACCTGGCATCCTCTTTGTAATGGCTTCTTTCATTTGCACACGATTTGTACCCCAAAGTAAAGGAAACGCGTGTGAGGTGAAGGGGCCAGGAGTCCCTGGTCTCTCCAACGCACACGCAGTGGATTCTGTTAAAGCTCAGACAGTGGCCTCGGTGAGAGGCCACATCTCCTCCGCCCTGGGGTGGGGCCCCGTTGCTTCTGTCCCTGTCCCGGTGCGGGTCGGGGTGAGACCTGTGCCCAGAGAGCCCTCCCGCTCCGCCCGTGCTTCCTCTAACCCGCAGCTGTCTCCCCTCACAGACCTACATCGGCTCCATCATCGCCTCCGTGAACCCCTACAAGCCCATCGCGGGGCTATACTCCGGCGACGCCGTGGAGCGCTACAGCAGGTGCCACCTGGGCGAGCTGCCCCCGCACGTCTTCGCCGTGGCCAACGAGTGCTACCGCTGCCTGTGGAAGCGGCAGGAGAACCAGTGCGTGCTCATCAGGTAACAGCCGGCCCGGCCCCGAGCCCGCCCGCAGCTCGCCCGCCCCCAGACCTCTAGGGAGGAGGCTTCCGTTTAACAGCCCCGCGACTGCAGCTGCCAGAAGAAACCAGGGACTTGATGAAAACGCAAGATGTACCCTATTCACTGGCTCTTGTCCTCAGAACAATGTCTCTCTTTTGTTTCTTGGTTTTATTGACCTTGCCTAATCTTTGATTTATTCCAGTAGGCAGGCATCATCCTTCTATTGACTTCCAGAAAGGTTGCATAGGTCTTCCAGATTTTAAATGTTTTCTATATTCTAGAGCACTCATTAGAATGCTTGCCTATCCGAGCCAGATTTTGGTTTTTGCCAGTATAAGATTCCGCTAGAATCTCCCAAATTTAAGAAGTTTTAAGGAATTTAATTGGGTATTCCTAAAGTTGACCTTTGAATTATCCACGGAAGAGGGACATAGTATGGTATATGCTGAAAGAATGATAGAAAGACATAATGATTTCCATTAATTTGGGGGAGAGAGAAAGGAAAAGGTCTTGCTATCTTTCTATTTCAGCCAAGTCTCACTCATTTATTATAAACTACTAGATGCCCAACTCTCAAACACTTATCAGTAGAAACTACCTAAAAAACTCTAAATAGTGTATTGCTTTGAAGAGAAGTAATTTTTACTGAGTAATTCAGTTGCCCTTATTGCTTAATCTCTAGTGGCATCCTGTTGGATCCTATTATATACATTGGAATCATGTTCTAAAGAATAAAATGGCAACCCACTCTAGTATTCTTGCCTGGAGAATCCCGTGGGCAGAGGAGCCTGGTGGGCTCCAGTCCATAGGGTCACAGAGAGTCATACACGACTGATCACACACTGTGTACATGTGTCTGATTGAAGATGGGTCCGAAATAATGGCCAAAGGGTTTGGACACTTTGCTGAGAACTTTCCAGCATCAGCTCACCAAACCAACAGCCCTCTGATGGGGGTACTCAGTAGTGACCCCTGCGGGTGCTGCATGCAAACCTACCCTCAGGGGCTGTGTGCTGCTTCTTGACAGGTTTTACCCAGTACTCCTGTTCATGCTCCTTCATCTGTAATACACTGGGATTTTGTGAGTGTGGAGGGTAGGTAGAACAATGTGTTTCTCCTTCATCTTTTCTCTCCCTGCTTCCTCTCTCAGCTACTTTCTCTAAGGTAAAGGAAACACCAGGTTGTAGAAACAACTTGGAGAGAGGGACTGACCATTAATCCAGTTAAGTAAACAGCCCCGACTGCAGCTGCCAGAAGAAACCAGGGACTTGTCAAATTTTGCTTTTCCAGAACAATGTCTCTTTTGTTTCTTGGTTTTATTGACCTTGCCTAATCTTTGATTTATTCCAGTAGGCAGGCATCATCCTTCTATTGACTTCCAGAAAGGTTGCATAGGTCTTCCAGATTTTAAATGTTTTCTATATTCTAGAGCACTCATTAGAATGCTTGCCTATCCGAGCCAGATTTTGGTTTTTGCCAGTATAAGATTCCGCTAGAATCTCCCAAATTTAAGAAGTTTTAAGGAATTTAATTGGGTATTCCTAAAGTTGACCTTTGAATTATCCACGGAAGAGGGACATAGTATGGTATATGCTGAAAGAATGATAGAAAGACATAATGATTTCCATTAATTTGGGGGAGAGAGAAAGGAAAAGGTCTTGCTATCTTTCTATTTCAGCCAAGTCTCACTCATTTATTATAAACTACTAGATGCCCAACTCTCAAACACTTATCAGTAGAAACTACCTAAAAAACTCTAAATAGTGTATTGCTTTGAAGAGAAGTAATTTTTACTGAGTAATTCAGTTGCCCTTATTGCTTAATCTCTAGTGGCATCCTGTTGGATCCTATTATATACATTGGAATCATGTTCTAAAGAATAAAATGGCAACCCACTCTAGTATTCTTGCCTGGAGAATCCCGTGGGCAGAGGAGCCTGGTGGGCTCCAGTCCATAGGGTCACAGAGAGTCATACACGACTGATCACACACTGTGTACATGTGTCTGATTGAAGATGGGTCCGAAATAATGGCCAAAGGGTTTGGACACTTTGCTGAGAACTTTCCAGCATCAGCTCACCAAACCAACAGCCCTCTGATGGGGGTACTCAGTAGTGACCCCTGCGGGTGCTGCATGCAAACCTACCCTCAGGGGCTGTGTGCTGCTTCTTGACAGGTTTTACCCAGTACTCCTGTTCATGCTCCTTCATCTGTAATACACTGGGATTTTGTGAGTGTGGAGGGTAGGTAGAACAATGTGTTTCTCCTTCATCTTTTCTCTCCCTGCTTCCTCTCTCAGCTACTTTCTCTAAGGTAAAGGAAACACCAGGTTGTAGAAACAACTTGGAGAGAGGGACTGACCATTAATCCAGTTAAGTAAATATGACTAATTGTAACTTGCAGTTCATCAGAAATGAAGCTAAAACTTAGTATGAAAACACCTTTGGAAGACTCACCTTCCCAGAGAATTAACTTGCCTTCTGACTTGAAGCACTGTTTGTGAGTTCCTTTAGATGGTTTCACTGAAAGTTCAGAAGTTAGAATTTAAGATCGCTGTTTCAGCATACAGAATATAAGTTGATAAGATTAATAGAGAGTTTAAGAAGATCAAGCTGTACGCCACATTTAAGTACCTAAATATTTGCCATCAATAATTGGCTGTGTTTATTACTTTCAGTGGAAAAAGTGAGAGTGTGACTCATATGTCACTTACTAGACAGAGCAGTTTGGGAAGAAAGTGAAAAATCAAATGAGATCATTGTGCATATATATGTGTGGTTAATAAAGCGGAAAGGGGTTGGCATGTTCCTGCCAAAGACTGTGGTATTTAAAAATAAAGTGGGGGTAGCCGGGAGGGAGAGGGCCCCCAAACAGAAAGCTCTCATTGTATAATGCTGATGTGAAGCGTATTTATCTAAATTAACTCAGGAAACGGCGTTTTTAAGAATAGATTTCTCATTAAAATGTGTTTTGGTTTTTAATAGACCTCTCCAGCAGATTTTTTTTAGTGGGGCTTGGGGCTGTGGGAATTAAGAAAAAACTGAGTATAAAAATAAAAATTGTAGGGCACAGTAGACCTATTTCGATTTCTCAGGCATGATCTGCCCCCTGGTGGCTGCAACAAGTTACTACTTTGAAAACTTTCAGGCTAATTACTGATGGCTCAGATGGTAAAGAATCTGCCTGCAGTGTGGGAGAGTCAGGTTTGATCCCTGGGCTGGGAAGATGCCCTGGACAAGGAAATGGCAACCCACTCCAGGATTCTTGCGTAGAGAATCCCATGAACAGAGGAGCCTGGCGGGCTACAGTTCATGGAATCAAAAAGAGTGGGACACGACTGAGTGATTAACACTTTCACCTATAAAAGTAAAAAATAAACCTGTTTGGAATTAGGCAGGGACCTCATGGATAAATTTTTCTATCTTTTTTACGATCCTCTATTACTCCTAGTGTCTAGGATCCTAGTCCAAGCCTTTCTTGTTTGTCTCACTTTCAAGAATTTATCTCCCTTAAGCTCTAGTTTTATTTTATTTTCTTATGTACATTCAAGCCAAACTTTATGTTATTATAGTTTCTAAAACATAAGTATATGTTTAAAGCTTCTATGAACTTTTTTTTTAAATCTTTTTTTTGTTTTTTTAATTTTGGCTCTTTTATTGGTCCTTCATTTATTTAGTTTCGTCCATCTTAATTCTTTGGCCTGTGTGGGCCTCCCATCACAGCGGCCCCTCTCGTTGAAGAGCGCTGGCTCATAATTGGACACACCGGTCCAGCCACTGTGTGACACGTGGGATCCTCCCGTGCCTGGGATCAAACTGGTGCCCCCTGCACTGCAAGGCGAACTCTTTACCCACTGGACCATCAGAGAAGCCCAGTCTAGTACATTTTAAGTTAACTTCAGTTTGGAGCAAGCAGAGTTTAGTCTGTTTTGTTTAGTTTATTACACTCTTTTGAGAATGTATGACCTTTTAATGTCAAGGCCTATGGTTAATTCATCTATGCAGCTCATTTCATGGGACGATGTCTGATGGAGGCTTCCGTGTCCAAAAGCTGTCAATCAAAGGATGAGTGGGCGGAGCCGCTGTTGGTTTAGGACCTCTGGTCACTCTTCAGAACTTTTGGTTTTCCAAAATGGGAGTGATTTCTTCTTAACTGTGTCTTTTATGCTTCGCTGATGGCTTTGTGGTAAAGAATCTGCCTCCAGTGCAGGAGACATGGGTTTGATCCCTGGGTTGGAAAGCTCCCCTGGCGGAGGGCATGGCACCCCACTCCAGTATTCTTGCCTGGAGAAACGCATGGACAGAGCAGCCTGGAGTGCTGCAGTCTGTGGCGTTGCAAGAGTCAGACGGGCTTAGCGACTAAACAGCCTGTCTGTTGTGTTTTGCGATACTTGGATGCTCAGTCTTTTTCTCTTCTAGTAGTATTTAGAAATGATTGAATTGGAGTAGTGAACAAGACTTGCATCCTGGATTAGAAAGACACTAGGCTGAATAAGGCATGGGGCATGCCTTGAGCTCCTATCACATGGAAGGTTGACTTGTTAGGCTTGTGGGATTAAAAAAACAAACTCCCAATCACTGCCCTTTACTATCTTCTGCTCTGATGAGCAGAAGCTGATGTAGACAGGTAGTTTCAATGCAGCCTGCTATAGAAGAAATTTCAGTGCATGCTATAGAAGAAACAGGTACGTGGCTGCTCATAGAGACGTGTGCATGGTTCGCAGTAGACGCTCAAGAAGGAACTGAAAGCGCATCACAAAGAGTGAAGCATGCCGGTGCCCGAGTGTGGGGAAATGGGGTGGGTATCGAGAGGGAAGGACACAGGGGTGCGCCGAGGTGTGGCGGCCCTCTCGTTGAAGACGCTGGCTCATAATTGGACACACCGGTCCAGCCACTGTGTGACACGTGGGATCCTCCCGTGCCTGGGATCAAACCGGTGCCCCCTGCACTGCAAGGCGAACTCTTTACCCACTGGACCATCAGAGAAGCCCAGTCTAGTACATTTTAAGTTAACTTCAGTTTGGAGCAAGCAGAGTTTAGTCTGTTTTGTTTAGTTTATTACACTCTTTTGAGAATGTATGACCTTTTAATGTCAAGGCCTATGGTTAATTCATCTATGCAGCTCATTTCCTGGGACGATGTCTGATGGAGGCTTCCGTGTCCAAAAGCTGTCAATCAAAGGATGAGTGGGCGGAGCCGCTGTTGGTTTAGGACCTCTGGTCACTCTTCAGAACTTTTGGTTTTCCAAAATGGGAGTGATTTCTTCTTAACTGTGTCTTTTATGCTTCGCTGATGGCTTTGTGGTAAAGAATCTGCCTCCAGTGCAGGAGACATGGGTTTGATCCCTGGGTTGGAAAGCTCCCCTGGCGGAGGGCATGGCACCCCACTCCAGTATTCTTGCCTGGAGAAACGCATGGACAGAGCAGCCTGGAGTGCTGCAGTCTGTGGCGTTGCAAGAGTCAGACGGGCTTAGCGACTAAACAGCCTGTCTGTTGTGTTTTGCGATACTTGGATGCTCAGTCTTTTTCTCTTCTAGTAGTATTTAGAAATGATTGAATTGGAGTAGTGAACAAGACTTGCATCCTGGATTAGAAAGACACTAGGCTGAATAAGGCATGGGGCATGCCTTGAGCTCCTATCACATGGAAGGTTGACTTGTTAGGCTTGTGGGATTAAAAAAACAAACTCCCAATCACTGCCCTTTACTATCTTCTGCTCTGATGAGCAGAAGCTGATGTAGACAGGTAGTTTCAATGCAGCCTGCTATAGAAGAAATTTCAGTGCATGCTATAGAAGAAACAGGTACGTGGCTGCTCATAGAGACGTGTGCATGGTTCGCAGTAGACGCTCAAGAAGGAACTGAAAGCGCATCACAAAGAGAGTGAAGCATGCCGGTGCCCGAGAGTGTGGGGAAATGGGGTGGGTATCGAGAGGGGAAGGACACAGGGGCATTTGCAAAAATGTGGGGAAGAACAAGGATCAGTAACAAATGGAGGGTGTGGCTGTAAAGCATGGGATTTGCTAAAGACATGAAGGAGCTGAGCTTGGAAAAGCGAAAGACAGGCAAGATGGGCTACTGCCGCTCCCTGAGGGCGCCGAGCGCCTGTGGGGAAGCTGAGGCTGGAGGCCTTGGAGTGACCTGCTGAGGAGACGTGAGTGCGAGCCACAGACGCGGGCCGTGACCTTCCGTCTCGGTTGTGTTAGTCTCAGAACAGAGTCCTGCCTCCGGGTGTAGGGTCGCCCCGCATGTCTTTGTTGTGCATGCTAAAACCTGCTGACTGAATCTTCTAGGCGGTAGAGAAGTGTCCGGAGTCCTCTAGCCAGCAGTGGAGTGATCAGTGCATGCTCTGAGAAAATCCCATGAGTCAGGGCAATTGAGGATGGAGAGCGGTGGTCCAGGGTCGGCAGAGGTGGCCTCTCGGGGTCCAGGAGAGCGTAGCTTTGGGTCATTGGGCGAGATCATCTGTTAGAACTGCTCGACTTCGGCCTTGCAGTGCAGAAGTGCTCGCAGAGAGCGTGTGAAGCACCAGGTTGTGTTCCAATCAAACTTTATTTATAGAAACAGGGAGAAGGGCAGATTTGCAGGCCTTCGTTGGCCGGCATGTGCACTGGAGGGGAGCCTGCGGGTGGACAGAGGGCCCTTTTCACATCGGAGGCCCTTTCCTTCAGGTATGTTTTGGTCCTTCCTCCCTGCTTTCCTGGGGACTTCATCCATCTTTGAGCCTCCTTGCTTCTGGTTCTTAGACCCCTCCTTTGCTCCTGGATCACTGGCATTATCACACACAAATGTCTAATATCGTTCCTGGATATTTATCTTCTTTATCTTTGGAAAAATAATAAAGATCACCATCTTTGGCTCCACACCCCCTTCCACACCCTGCCCCGCCCTCCTCCCAGCAGCTCTGTCCTTCTGGACTCTTCCCTGTTCTCCAGGCTCCTCTGTCACCTTCCATGTCCTCAGCTTCAGCCCAGCCTGCTTTTCCTTCTCTGCATCTGCCCACATACCCAGACTTCAGCGCCTCCCCCACCCACTTCTCTGCCTTCCACACGTGTGTCCAGGCGCCCCGGGGCATCATCATGGGCATGTCTGAGGGGCCTCTTAGGGGCGGCCTCTCCTCCATTCACCCTGAGTTTCTCCGAGAAAGTCAGGGTTCATCCCATCATGCTTCTTGTTCTTAGCAGATAGACTGTCCATCTTACCAGGTGCCAAGCCTGAGATCAGAGCATTGATCGTGGATCTAGACGTCATCGCCTGTAGCGATTCAGATCCAGTTGCCTTTGGTCGACTGTCCTGATCTCATATATACAGTTCAGCGATTATTGACAAACATTCCCCTCTCACCTCCCTCCATCCATCCTTCTCACTCCATTCTCCACACTGAGTGATCTTTTGAAACCTTGAACCTGATCATGACGTTCTTCTGCTTAAAGTCTCCCTTAAGACGTTCCATTTCTGCCTCTGAAAAATTCTCAGAACTTTGACCATGGCCTCTGAGGCCCCATATCAGTGCTTCAGTTGTTTTTCTTTCCTTTTTTAATTTTCACTATTGATAAACTTTTTTTTTACCAGCATCAACTCGTTTTGGCTCTTTTGGGTGCACGCATTTCTCTGAAGCCCGTGTTTGTGGTCATGTGGGCACCACGGGTTAGGCCTGTAATTGCCGCAGGCTCCTGAGGAAGATGCAGGACTGGGTGTGTCAGTGCTGTTTGCTGTCAGTGAAGACAATTAGCATCGTGATTGCTGTGCAGTGACTGTTGGATCGAGGCTGGAGTGGAGGAACGAGGCGGAATACATGACTCACCGCGGTGCCCATGGCAGACAGGCTGCCGGGCTCCCGGGGAAGCAGTCGTGGTACAAAGCATGCTTCGGTTTTAACAAAACAGCATTAACCAGGGGGTCAAGGTAGTCTTGTTAATCTAGATTTTCTTGGTGTTATAGTTGATGGTTCTAAAATGTATTTTGGCTTCGTAGTTCTGTGATAGGATAAGCCAAGCTGTATATACTTAGTTATTATATCATTATAATGCTCTATGTCACATAGCACGCTATCAGGTTCCCCTGTCCCTGTCCCCCAGGAGACAGCCCAGTCCTGAAAGACTGCCTCCCCTCCACGTCACGCCGTGTTGCCTCCGGTGCTTCTGATCCACCAGCTCTAGGTTGGAGCTTCCAACGACCCTTCCTTGGGTTTGATGAATTTTCTCACAGCCCTCAAACCTTTCAGTGACTCAGTCACCAGTTACAGTAGGTCTCTCACATACAAACAGATCTGTTCCAACAGCATGTCCATCTTACCAGGTGCCAAGCCTGAGATCAGAGCATTGATCGTGGATCTAGACGCATCGCCTGTAGCGATTCAGATCCAGTTGCCTTTGGTCGACTGTCCTGATCTCATATATACAGTTCAGCGATTATTGACAAACATTCCCCTCTCACCTCCCTCCATCCATCCTTCTCACTCCATTCTCCACACTGAGTGATCTTTTGAAACCTTGAACCTGATCATGACGTTCTTCTGCTTAAAGTCTCCCTTAAGACGTTCCATTTCTGCCTCTGAAAAATTCTCAGAACTTTGACCATGGCCTCTGAGGCCCCATATCAGTGCTTCAGTTGTTTTTCTTTCCTTTTTTAATTTTCACTATTGATAAACTTTTTTTTTACCAGCATCAACTCGTTTTGGCTCTTTTGGGTGCACGCATTTCTCTGAAGCCCGTGTTTGTGGTCATGTGGGCACCACGGGTTAGGCCTGTAATTGCCGCAGGCTCCTGAGGAAGATGCAGGACTGGGTGTGTCAGTGCTGTTTGCTGTCAGTGAAGACGAATTAGCATCGTGATTGCTGTGCGAGTGACTGTTGGATCGAGGCTGGAGTGGAGGAACGAGGCGGAATACATGACTCACCGCGGTGCCCATGGCAGACAGGCTGCCGGGCTCCCGGGGAAGCAGTCGTGGTACAAAGCATGCTTCGGTTTTAACAAAACAGCATTAACCAGGGGGTCAAGGTAGTCTTGTTAATCTAGATTTTCTTGGTGTTATAGTTGATGGTTCTAAAATGTATTTTGGCTTCGTAGTTCTGTGATAGGATAAGCCAAGCTGTATATACTTAGTTATTATATCATTATAATGCTCTATGTCACATAGCACGCTATCAGGTTCCCCTGTCCCTGTCCCCCAGGAGACAGCCCAGTCCTGAAAGACTGCCTCCCCTCCACGTCACGCCGTGTTGCCTCCGGTGCTTCTGATCCACCAGCTCTAGGTTGGAGCTTCCAACGACCCCTTCCTTGGGTTTGATGAATTTTCTCACAGCCCTCAAACCTTTCAGTGACTCAGTCACCAGTTACAGTAGGTCTCTCACATACAAACAAGATCTGTTCCAACAGCATGTCCATAACTCCAGTTTGTTCGTAAGTACAACGAAGTTAGCCTAGCCATACTAACCCAGCTCACACCATCAGCTATATAATGTGTGCATGCATGTGAAGGCGCTTCAGTCGTGTCTGACTCTTGGCAACCCTACGGACTGTAGCCCGCCAGGCTCCTCTGTCCATGGGGTTCTCCAGGCAAGAAGACCGGAGCAGGTTGCCGGGACTTTCTCCAGGGGATCTTCCCAACCTGGGGATTGAACTCACATCTCTTATGTCTCCAGCATTGGCAGACAGGTTCTTTACCACTAGCTCCACCTGGGAAGCTGTGCCATTGTTTGAGGTGGGGATGAATTGAGAGATAGGGATTAATGTTTGTGCCGCGCCGTGTGTAACACAGAGAGCTAGTGGGAACCTGCCTACAGCTCAGGAAGCTCAGCTCAGGGAGCCCAGCTCAGTGCTCTCTGGTGACCTAGGAGGATGGAGTGGAGAGGGAGGGCCACAGGGGAGGGATGTGTGTACATAGGCTGATGACCTTTGCTTTACAACAGAAGCCAGCACAACGTTGTAAAGTAACTATACCCAAATCAAAAAAAAAAAAAAAGACATACTTAAAGAAGATGCTTCAAAATTTTTGCTACAATGAGAAAAAAAGGGGGCAGCACCTTGGCGTTAGATCAGCATCCATGACGGGCGGAGGACGGTGCACATCTTGGGTTCTCTTCTTCTTGACCAGGCCTCACCCCCACTTCAAACAGCCTCTCCACGGCTGTGCGATCACCATGATCGTCAGCGTGCATCCATGCTTAACTGCTCAGTCATGTCCAGCTCTTTGCAGCCCCATAGACTGTAACCCGCCAGGCTCCTCTGTCCGTGGGACTCTCTAGGCAAGAATACTGGAGTGGGTTGCCATTTCCTCCTCCAGGGGATGTTCCCAACCCAGGGATCGAACCTAGGTCTCTTCCATCTCCTGCGTTTCCAGGCAGGTACTTTACCACTGGCGCCCCCTGGGAAGCCGTGTTCATCAGGATAGGTTAGCTGCTGTGCTGATTGCTTTCATGGGGCGTAGCTCAGCAGTGGCTTCTTTGTCACTCTTCACAGCAGACCCCGTGACTTTGTTGCACCCATCACATTGCTCTGGTGATGTGCCATCCTTAGGGCACCCAGATACCAGACCCCGAAGGTAGGAGGCCCAGGAGGACCGCCAAGGGGTTTAGCCACGTGAGGTGGAAATAACACACATTCCTCCAGCTCAGCTCAACTGCTGTCTTGTTCAACTGGCCGTGCTCACTCCTGGTTGCTGATTGCTGTCCTCTCTACGAGGGAGGCTGACATGCTGGCTGCCTCTGTGTGCTGGAAGATTCGGAGATGGGTTTGGGGACCATGTAAAACCTTATTTATGCTTCACATGTTGGAACTCGAGAAGCTAGTTTTCTTTTAACCATTTAACTGCTAGGGAGATGGTATATGTATTTTTAAGTATAGAGAATTATTTAAATCTTTTCCTGCAATGGTCTCTTAGTTTCTGCTACTTGTTCAATACCTTCTTGCTAAATGCTTCCTGTGGGCCAGCCACCCGGCAAGGCTGGTGCACAGCCCCTCACCAGGGAGGTTCTGGTTGCTAATCACACAAAAGCAGACCGGAGTTGGTGTCGCTTGCAGGGGTCTTTATCATCTCTGGCAGCGAGGCAGGGTGGAGTCAGGGTTGTGGGTTAAGCCACTCCCACCGGGTGCTTGCTTCTCTGATTGTTTGGGCTTTTGTTTTCTGATCTCAAGATCGGTGTGGATTCCGCGCTATTTGTCACCTGCAGCCAGGGGGCATTCTGTCTGGTCTCTTCTGTGTGGGTGGGCGTGTGCTCCTTGCACACACAGGCCCTCCAGGAGCCCTCAGCGTGCTTGGCATGGACGCTCTTCGGCTGGAGTCCTGACAGCTGCACAGAACCACGCACCCTGTGGCCTGCCGAGGGGATGGAGTGGCAGTGACTGACCTCCATCAGTGGCGATTCCCCGGGGCCGGCGGTATCCAGCTGGGCGTGAATGGTGTCCTCTCTGCGTCACTTCCTCTCCTTTATTACACATGCTTAATCATTCACGGTGTTTTCTGAAGAATTCCTTGGGTTGGTGTTCATGTCCTGTTACTCCTGCCCCTCGATTAGTTTTCTCTTAAGTTCTCTGCCTTTTTAGTTCTCCTTGAATGCCGACGGACCTTACTCGTCTCATTGGATTATTATGACAATAAATTGCCCAAGTATGGGTCAGACACCTTCAGGTTCCTTCCCTTGTCCCCTCGGTATTTATGAATGATTGCATTTTTATGCATATTTACCAGAAAGATTACCATTAATGTGCTCATTCGTATAGTAAATATTTACTAAGTGCTGGCCAGCGGCCAGGACACTTCAGTGAACAAAACCCCAATCCTGGTGTTTGCAGAGCTTACCGGCCGTGAAAGGCACTGTCCATCTAATTACCTGAGCTGGAATGTTCTGTCTAGTCGGAGGCCGGGCAGCCGCCAGGAGGAGGGACCTCAGTTACCTGTAACGCTGCACCAGGATCTCTTTCCCACTCTTTAGGACTTGTCCTATGGATGAGCTGCAGTGACATGGGCCAAACTGGCTTTTATTTTCTTTTCATTAGAAATACAAACATCTGGGCTTCCCTGGTGGTCCAGTGGGTAAGGACACCGCCTTGCAGTGTAAGGGGCGCCGGTTCAATCCCTGGCCTGGGAAGATCCCACCTACCGCGGAGCGACTGGACTGATACGTCCAACCACTGAGCCAGAACTCTGAAGTGCGTGCGTCCAAAGCGGGTGCTCTGCATCGAGAGAGGTCACTGCAATGGGAGGCCCATTCAGGCCAAAAGAACAAAGATGGATGAAAATAAATAAATGAAAGACCAATAGAAGTGGCCAAAAATATATATAGATATACAAACGTCTCCACTTTGTCTTTCAGTGGTGAAAGCGGCGCTGGTAAAACCGAAAGCACCAAGCTGATCCTCAAGTTTTTATCGGCCATCAGTCAGCAGTCTCTGGACCTGTCCTTGAAGGAGAAGACGTCGTGTGTTGAACAAGCCATTCTTGAGAGCAGGTGCTTCTCCGTCGTGTTTCCTGTTCCAGCAGACAGGATTCACGTTCTTCACTGTCTGGCTTATTTAAGGAAAAGTTAACGCCTGGGGCTCTCTTTTTCTCCTGCTGTTGACTTGGCTTTCACTGTTGCGCAAGGAAGGGTCTCCGCATCCAGGCTGAGACTTCCAGTGACCCAAGAATTCCTTGGGTTGGTGTTCATGTCCTGTTACTCCTGCCCCTCGATTAGTTTCTTAAGTTCTCTGCCTTTTAGTTCTCCTTGAATGCCGACGGACCTTCGTCTCATTGGATTATTATGACAATAAATTGCCCAAGTATGGGTCAGACACCTTCAGGTTCCTTCCCTTGTCCCCTCGGTATTTATGAATGATTGCATTTTTATGCATATTTACCAGAAAGATTACCATTAATGTGCTCATTCGTATAGTAAATATTTACTAAGTGCTGGCCAGCGGCCAGGACACTTCAGTGAACAAAACCCCAATCCTGGTGTTTGCAGAGCTTACCGGCCGTGAAAGGCACTGTCCATCTAATTACCTGAGCTGGAATGTTCTGTCTAGTCGGAGGCCGGGCAGCCGCCAGGAGGAGGGACCTCAGTTACCTGTAACGCTGCACCAGGATCTCTTTCCCACTCTTTAGGACTTGTCCTATGGATGAGCTGCAGTGACATGGGCCAAACTGGCTTTTATTTTCTTTTCATTAGAAATACAAACATCTGGGCTTCCCTGGTGGTCCAGTGGGTAAGGACACCGCCTTGCAGTGTAAGGGGCGCCGGTTCAATCCCTGGCCTGGGAAGATCCCACCTACCGCGGAGCGACTGGACTGATACGTCCAACCACTGAGCCAGAACTCTGAAGTGCGTGCGTCCAAAGCGGGTGCTCTGCATCGAGAGAGGTCACTGCAATGGGAGGCCCATTCAGGCCAAAAGAACAAAGATGGATGAAAATAAATAAATGAAAGACCAATAGAAGTGGCCAAAAAAAAAGACATACAAACGTCTCCACTTTGTCTTTCAGTGGTGAAAGCGGCGCTGGTAAAACCGAAAGCACCAAGCTGATCCTCAAGTTTTTATCGGCCATCAGTCAGCAGTCTCTGGACCTGTCCTTGAAGGAGAAGACGTCGTGTGTTGAACAAGCCATTCTTGAGAGCAGGTGCTTCTCCGTCGTGTTTCCTGTTCCAGCAGACAGGATTCACGTTCTTCACTGTCTGGCTTATTTAAGGAAAAGTTAACGCCTGGGGCTCTCTTTTTCTCCTGCTGTTGACTTGGCTTTCACTGTTGCGCAAGGAAGGGTCTCCGCATCCAGGCTGAGACTTCCAGTGACCCGACCCTCCGTGGCTGGGCCAGGTTTGAGTGGGGGAGTGAGGAACATTCTGCGGCCACCTCCTACCAGAAAGTTCTTAACGGGCTGTTTGAAAACCTGGTTATCGGCAGAAATTTCAGACTCCATCCACCAGGTCACAGAGGGCTTAGCGGTCAGCTCTAGGGAGGTGCCTTGTGAGCACAATGGTATTGCATAAGCTCTGACCAGGGGCTTCCCTGGTGGCTCAGATGGTAACGAATCTGCCCACAATGCAGGGGTCCTGGGTTTAATCCCTGGGTTGGGAAGATTCCCTGGAGAAGGACATGGCAACCCACTCCAGTATTCTTGCCTGGAGAATCCCATGGACAGAGGAGCCCAGCAGGCTGCAGTCTATAAGGTCAGAGAGTCAGACATGACTGAGCGACTTTCTCTTCACTTCTTCAGCCTCTCACGTGGTGAAACAGTGCCACATCAATGGCAGTGACCTCCGAGCTTGAAAGAGCCGTGGTGCAGCACTCTGAAATTCTCATTAAACTGTGTAGTTGCCCCTTACTGATGGGTGCCTTTTAAGGTTCTAGAACCAAGAGAGACTTTATGAAGAGGTAGAGTGAAAGCGTTAATCCCTGAATCGTGTCCGACTCTTTGCGACCCCTGGCGGGACTGTAGCCCACCAGGCTCCTCTGTCCAAGCAAGAATACTGGACAATTCTGGGTTGCCATTCCCTTCTCCGGAGGATCTTCCTGACCCAGGGGTCCAACCTGGGTCTCCCGTATTGGAGGCAGATTCTTTACTGTCTGAGCCACCAGGGAAGGCCAGAGACTCTATAGGTCCTGTTACATAGAAATCAGTCCAAGATTCAGCAAACTCTAGCCTGACTCTTGTATCCTGCACCTGTTTTGGTTTTGTCTTTTTAGACCTCAAAACTTATTTTTTAAACTGTGCTAAAATATAAATAACATAAAATGTGTAACTCTAAAACATTTTTCAATGTACGACTTACTGGCATTAAGTACGTTGCAGCCACAAGGTCTTTCTCTAGACTGTTTTCGTTTTCCTCCTGCAACCTGGTTTTATAAATAAAACTTTAGAGAAACAGACACACTCATTTGCACCTTGTGGTTTGGGGCTCTAGTGCCAGAATTGAATAGTTACATCAGAGACCGCATGGCCCACAAAGCCGAAAGGACTTATCATCTGGTCCTTTAGAGAAAAAGATGGCTGACCCCTGACCTAGTCTGACTGCATTTTGCAGTTGGAGGAGACCCAAGGACGTTAAATGAGTTCCCCCGGGATATACAACAAATGAGTGAAATTTGCAGGAGTGGGGACTTTTTCAGTTCCTAGAATTCGAGTGAGCGAGCAAGTGAGTGTGTGTGTGCAACCCTTGGCTTGTGTATATAAACTGCTTTGGGGACCAACTCGCCTCCTTCCTTGACTGTCAGGGTGAGGAGTCAAGGTGGCCTCCTAGACTCTCCGTGGCGTCCTTTGCCTGCACAGCCAGCTGCGAGCTCTCTCCTTGGAGATGCACACACATTGTAAACCCATCTCAGCAAGTGCTGGGAAATCTGGCCCTTCTGTAGAGAAGCATAATCGCCGTAGATCCCTTCGCTTTCTGAGTTGCCTCCCGCTTGTCTGTTTTGTCCTTGGTGAGGCCTGCTGTTAATTACGTTGACCCTAATTACCCTTCCTGCTGTCCTGGTTTAGAGTTTGGGGAAAGCGTTAATCCCTGAATCGTGTCCGACTCTTTGCGACCTGGCGGGACTGTAGCCCACCAGGCTCCTCTGTCCAAGCAAGAATACTGGACAATTCTGGGTTGCCATTCCCTTCTCCGGAGGATCTTCCTGACCCAGGGGTCCAACCTGGGTCTCCCGTATTGGAGGCAGATTCTTTACTGTCTGAGCCACCAGGGAAGGCCAGAGACTCTATAGGTCCTGTTACATAGAAATCAGTCCAAGATTCAGCAAACTCTAGCCTGACTCTTGTATCCTGCACCTGTTTTGGTTTTGTCTTTTTAGACCTCAAAACTTATTTTTTAAACTGTGCTAAAATATAAATAACATAAAATGTGTAACTCTAAAACATTTTTCAATGTACGACTTACTGGCATTAAGTACGTTGCAGCCACAAGGTCTTTCTCTAGACTGTTTTCGTTTTCCTCCTGCAACCTGGTTTTATAAATAAAACTTTAGAGAAACAGACACACTCATTTGCACCTTGTGGTTTGGGGCTCTAGTGCCAGAATTGAATAGTTACATCAGAGACCGCATGGCCCACAAAGCCGAAAGGACTTATCATCTGGTCCTTTAGAGAAAAAGATGGCTGACCCCTGACCTAGTCTGACTGCATTTTGCAGTTGGAGGAGACCCAAGGACGTTAAATGAGTTCCCCCGGGATATACAACAAATGAGTGAAATTTGCAGGAGTGGGGACTTTTTCAGTTCCTAGAATTCGAGTGAGCGAGCAAGTGAGTGTGTGTGTGTGCAACCCTTGGCTTGTGTATATAAACTGCTTTGGGGACCAACTCGCCTCCTTCCTTGACTGTCAGGGTGAGGAGTCAAGGTGGCCTCCTAGACTCTCCGTGGCGTCCTTTGCCTGCACAGCCAGCTGCGAGCTCTCTCCTTGGAGATGCACACACATTGTAAACCCATCTCAGCAAGTGCTGGGAAATCTGGCCCTTCTGTAGAGAAGCATAATCGCCGTAGATCCCTTCGCTTTCTGAGTTGCCTCCCGCTTGTCTGTTTTGTCCTTGGTGAGGCCTGCTGTTAATTACGTTGACCCTAATTACCCTTGCTGCTGTCCTGGTTTCTTTCACAGCCCTATCATGGAAGCCTTCGGCAACGCGAAGACCGTGTACAACAACAATTCCAGTCGCTTTGGGAAGTTTGTTCAGCTGAACATCTGCCAGAAGGGAAATATCCAGGGAGGGAGAATTGTAGATTGTATCCTGTTTCATTTAGCAATTGTCTATTCATATTTGACTTTCTGGTTTTCTTTGCTTGTTATCCTGAGGACAGATACAGAGGATGAAACATTTTTTTTCTGGTCCTGCCGACTTACTGCTCCAGTGTTACTGGGTTTGACCTATTAATGATCCTAGGAGATAAGGAACCTTCTTTCTTTTGGGAATCTCTGATTTCATGTCTCTAATCTGAAAATGTGGACTCCTCATCAAACATCATAGGCTTCTCTGGTGCCTCAGATGTCACAGAATCTGCCTGCAATGCAGAGACTCTTGTTCAGTCCCTGGGTTGGGAAGATCCGCTGAAGCATTGAATGACTACACCCTCCAGGATTCTGGCCTGGAGAATCCCATGGGCAGAGGAGCCTGGTGAGCTGCAGTCCATGAGGTCCCAAAGAGTCGGACGTGACCGAGCAGCAAGTCGTTTGAAATAATCCATTCTTGCGACTAATTTGATGCTTTCTAGGGCACATGTGTCCTGTTTAAAGTTGGATTTTGATGAAATAGCCTGTTTTGCTTGCTTATCTTTTGACACCAGAAGTTGGAATGTCCAAGACACAGGAAATTGTAATTACTTGGGTAACAGAGAGTAGAAAACTAACGACTAATTGAGCATCCTGTATCCTTGTTTTGTTCCTTGACTTGCCTTTGCTTTTCACATGAAGATTTATTAGAAAAAGTAAGTACATGTGACTTAGTTCACATTATCTTTCACAGTGTCCGTTTTCAGTAATCACTGGTTCTTGATGGAAACATCTCTGAATAGAAATCTGCTTTCTCTACACAGAACCGAGTAGTAAGGCAAAACCCCGGGGAGAGGAATTATCACATATTCTATGCGCTGCTGGCAGGGCTAGGACGTGAAGAGAAAGGTAAGTGATGGGGAAGCTGCAGATGTCTCCCTTTGAAACCCATCAGTGAGCAGAAGGATGTCCGTCTGGACTTTGTTGGCTCTTCCACCAGTTGGAATGAAGTGCGTGAGATGAGCAAAGACGCTGAGTTCGTGTAGAATCAGATACTGCAGAGGGAAAGTCATCAGCAGAGAAAGTTTGGATTTTGTGATGTGTTCTGAAATCTTAGTCTTTTTCTGATTTAAGGAATATTTGTGAAACATACAGAATGTATCACAACTGGTTTTACTTTTAAATTACACCCAAATAAAGCTTATTTCTCAACATTTGATTTTTAAAAAGGACAGTCAGCACAGGATCTTCCTCGGTTACTTTTTTCAGTAGTGTTTTCTTCCGTCCCATCTAGTTGAATATTTTTTAATCTTGCTAGATGATGATTCAGAGAGAACGTTTTCATCTTTTTTTCTGTCTATTTTTTAAACGATGAAAGTATGATAATACATTTACAGGAGACTTGAAAAATACAGAACAAAGTTACATACAGTTTTACTGTATATTGCAATTATTTTTTTTATGTAGATGGATTAAGATTTTTGGAGTTTCAGTATTAAGTCAAAAATTAATGGAATGAAAAAAAAAATTAATGGAATGTACAGAAGAGTAGAAGGATGTAATAGACCTCAAAAGCACCCATGAACCAATTCAGCTTAATTAAGAGTTACACAATTTTCACACAACAGTAGGATACCAATTCTAATTCAAGTTGCCATAAGTTGTTGTTATGCTTTTTTTCTTTTTTTTTTGGCCACTTCTATTGGTCTTTCATTTCCATCTTTTGTTCTTTGGCCTGTGTGGGCCTCCCATCTCAGTGGCCTCTCTCGTCGCAGAGCACCGGCTCTGGGCGCATGCGCTCCAGAGCTCTGGCTCGGTAGTTGGACACATCAGTCCAGCCGCTTCGCGGCACGTGGGATCTTCCCAGGCCAGGGATCAAACCAGCGCCCCTTGCACTGCAAGGCTATGTCCTTACCCACTGGACCACCAGGGAAGCCCCTCCATAGGTTGTAAACTAAGAGACACTGGAACCTATCCAGGGATATAAAGTGCAAAAGTTTCATGGTCTAAAAGTATTGAAGTCATGCAGAGTCTGAGAATGTTTTAATCTTAATAGCAGACTATTAGGAACATAGAATTTTTTCCCATAGTTTAAAAAACAAGTTGCAAGGTGAAACCTCTTTTGAATTATGTCTTATCCTGGCCAGTTGAGTACTGATCTTATGTTTTTGTTTTTCTTTTTTGTAGAAGAATTTTATTTATCTGTGCCAGAAAACTACCACTACTTGAATCAGTCTGGATGTGTAACAGACAGGACAATCAGTGACCAGGAATCCTTTAGGGAAGTTATTGTAAGTTACTTTGCCATTTTCCTTTGTTAAGAGTGACTCTGAAAAAAAAAAGAAGAAGAAGAAAAAAAAAAAAGAGTGACTCTACATCCCCCAACCTCCCAAAAAAGGAATGAAAGCGACAGCTTTCATTTTCTGTTTCAAAAATAATAATAATAATAAAAGAAATAATCACATTTGTCCTCCTGTGCAAGGATATATCCTTTCTTCTTCTTCCGAGTCCTGGAAGGGAATCCTCTCTTAGAAGATGGGGGAATGCCTGAGATTCAGAACACTTGGAATAGTGTTCAGAAAAAAAAAAAAAAAATTTTCACAGGTACTGGAGCCAGCAGGTTCTCTGTTTGAGGGCTTACAGTTAGCAGTTGTTTTGACTAATTGGTTCCACAGTTAAAAAGAAATCTGTCAACAGCTAGACCAGGTGACTGTTTGGATCCAACCTGTTCTCATAGGCTAATTCTGATTACCAGTTCTGATTGCTCAAACAGTGGTTATCTTAATAGGACCCTTCAGTGTGGCCCCATGCTCTGTCCTGCAGCTCTGAATATCCCAGGCTATAAGCGGGCTGTATTTAGGAAGCCTGGGCACGGCTGAGTGTGGCTGGCAGATTTCACCCGTGTGGTCTCGGCCCCTCTGCTGGAGTCCTGCTGGAGCAGTTGGACTCAGTGGCTCTAGGGCTGATTGATCACAAATGCAGCTAACGCTGACTGAGCACTTACCATGAGACAGAGGAGCCTGGTGGGCTCCAGTGCTTGAGGTCTCAAAGAGTCAGCCACGACTGAGTGGCTAACACTAGCAGCTAACTGATAAGGCCTTAACCATCTGTCTGCTTCTGACAACCCTGTGAGGGCAGAA
This sequence comes from Tragulus kanchil, assembly GCA_022376925.1. Lineage (NCBI taxonomy): Eukaryota > Metazoa > Chordata > Mammalia > Artiodactyla > Tragulidae > Tragulus > Tragulus kanchil. Next base: position 151,300,722 of record JAIOJX010000004.1, read on the forward strand.
ATATGCCTATATTCTATGGCTCAGGTTGGTGACCAGCCTGACCATGCACAGCACCTAATAGAACCTGTATGCACAGTCTAACGTCAAATCCCACACTCTAACCAGGAAGCAGGTAGCTAGTCCCTGATTTCGACGCACCTAGATTTGTCTTCCTGGCTGTTGTCAACAACGTGGTTCCATATCTCCATTTGCTTTTCTAGACTGTTCGTGAGAATACCTTCTGGAATGGAATCAGAGTATATTTTTAAATGGATATATACCACATGTCATTTTTCAGTGTTTAATGTATGTACCCTTAAACAGAAGTGAGATTAAAAACAGACTCTGATGATGACCTTCCCCTGGGCCTTCCTTTGAAAGACCTCGCATTCTGCCAACCTATAATGTAGACGGATGTTTCTGTCATCTTGCTTCCTTCAGCCTCCTGTTGACAGCAGCTTTTGCTGTGTCTCTACCCTAGGGAGTGTAGGATTTGACCCTGAAAATTGGATTTGATGAAATGTTTAAGTATTTATATAAGATTTTCTTTCTCAATTTTGTTTCGATGCCTTAGACTTCTTTTATTACATGAGCTTCCTCCATTCACTTTGGGATAGAAAGTGGATGTTTGCAGTGACAAACACACTCCTTGTTATCCAAGTTGCAGTGTCTCTGCCGGTCCACACTGACCAGCTCCCTGGCCGCCAGGGTGAAGTGGGCAGTGAGGCCCTCCCTGGCCCTGGGAGCGCCTAGGGAAGGTACTCTGATGGCTTCCTCTTGGGCATCATTTTCTGATTGAGAATTGTGTGTTCCTTCTGTCAGCTGCATGGAAACTCATGGAGCTTGGCCTCGTTTCAGTGATTGCTAGCTTTTATTTTTAAGTTGAAATGATAGGTTTTTGGCCTTTGAAATTTGGTCTTCTGATGAAAGGACATGTCATCTAGAAAGGAAGAAAAGTTTGTCCATGAAATTGACCTTATGGATGTGCCCAACCGACTTAGGAGAATTCTATTTATAGATTCTTAAATATTTACTTTGCAATTACTTTTTCATGTCAACCCAACAGTACTGTCAGTGAAGACTTAGCTAGTGTTTATCAAAATCAGGAACATGTAATTTTTGCACTCATTTAGCCTTTTTCTGGAAGGTTGAAGCAATGTAGCCAGAAAAGAAAAATAAATGTGCAACTTCTCAGAATAAGGGAAAATACTCTTTTCTATAAAACTTTAGATTTTCTTCCCCAAACCTACAAGAATGGTCAACTGGGGAATGGCTCAAATAATTTATGTCTTTAAGATCCATTGCAGCTCTCAAAACCATGTTCATGTATGTTTAACAATAAGGAAAAACTTGTTTATTCTCTAGATGTGGAAGGCATAATGAAGCACAATATAGTCTTTCATTTGAAAAGCAAATTTTTATATGTCAGGTATACATAGTGTATATGCAGGAAAAATATTCAGACTGAATAATAAAAAAATTTTATCTCAGGGAAGAATTCTAGGCTTTTATTCTTTATCATTCTATTATAAATATTTTCACAATAAATATGTCAGCTTTAATGATTACATGATTATTGTCTCATCAGTCAGGGTTGCCCGGTGCTTTCTGCCTCACATCGCGCTCTATAACCGATCATGATAGAGATCTAGAACACTGAACTCTGCTGGCTACAAAGTTGATTTTCTGTCTTTAGCATGTTTAAGCTTCTGTTGTGTGCCAGGCACCAAGGAGACTGCAGTGAACAAGCCGTCTATAATAATCCCTATATTCTGCTGAAGAGATAAACACAATTGAAATAGATCATGCTGTTGCTTTATTACGTAATTGGTCTCTTGTTCAATCATTACGTCATGCCTGACTCTTTGCGGCCCCATGGACTGCAGCATGCCAGACTCCACTGTCTCCCAGGGTCTGCTCAAAGTCATGTTCATTGACTCAGTGATGCCATCCAGCCATCTCATCCTCTGTCGTCCTCTTCTTCTTCTTTCTATTCTTCCCAGCATCAGGGTCTTTTCCAGTGAGTCAGCTCTTGGCATCAGATGGCCAAAGTATTGGAGCTTCAGCTTCAGCTTCAGTCCTTCCGATGATTATTCAGGGTTGATTTCCTTTAGGGTTGACTGGTTTGAGCTCCTTGCAGTCCAAGGGACTCTGAAGAGTCTCCTCCATCTCCACAGTTTGAAAGCATCATCTCTTTGGCACTCAGCCTTCTTTATGGTCTGAATTTCACATTCGTACCTGACTCCTAGAAAGCCCATAGCTTTGTCTCTATTTTCTTCCAAAATCAAATACCATTTAAATTTGTATCTTTATACTTTAATTTCATAAAGCTTCTTTTGCCAGAGATTTTGGGATTGAAGGAAGGGAATGGACCATATTCTATTGGAATTCAAGGACATTTGTATGTAGCAGAATGTGTTAAAATGTAAATAGGGAGAAACTACTCCTGTGAATTACATATGAATATGTCATCTTTGGCATTTTCAGTCACTAAAAAAACCCATTATTTTAATCAGCTTTAATGTCAGTATACTGTACCAATGAGACCTTTTAAGAATTTTGCTTATGTCACTGAGAATTTATGTATTTTTTAGAATTCTTCATTGGCACCAACTGACATTAATATAGATATGTACTTGCAAAGTGTCCTTCAGCGATTTTTAGGAGACCTAGTTTTTCCTGGGGCACAGACAGTGAACATATAGGCTAAATTTCATAGCCTTTTTTTTCCAATCTTTCAAGTTTCACTATAAATTGTTGAGTCAGATGAAAAGCTATTTCAAGTCAATAGTAACAACTAATTAATTTTTATTGCCTGCATTTGGCCCACCAGAATGGTGGCTGATGAAATACAAAGTTGATTTTCTGTCTTTAGCATGTTTAAGCTTCTGTTGTGTGCCAGGCACCAAGGAGACTGCAGTGAACAAGCCGTCTATAATAATCCCTATATTCTGCTGAAGAGATAAACACAATTGAAATAGATCATGCTGTTGCTTTATTACGTAATTGGTCTCTTGTTCAATCATTACGTCATGCCTGACTCTTTGCGGCCCCATGGACTGCAGCATGCCAGACTCCACTGTCTCCCAGGGTCTGCTCAAAGTCATGTTCATTGACTCAGTGATGCCATCCAGCCATCTCATCCTCTGTCGTCCTCTTCTTCTTCTTTCTATTCTTCCCAGCATCAGGGTCTTTTCCAGTGAGTCAGCTCTTGGCATCAGATGGCCAAAGTATTGGAGCTTCAGCTTCAGCTTCAGTCCTTCCGATGATTATTCAGGGTTGATTTCCTTTAGGGTTGACTGGTTTGAGCTCCTTGCAGTCCAAGGGACTCTGAAGAGTCTCCTCCATCTCCACAGTTTGAAAGCATCATCTCTTTGGCACTCAGCCTTCTTTATGGTCTGAATTTCACATTCGTACCTGACTCCTAGAAAGCCCATAGCTTTGTCTCTATTTTCTTCCAAAATCAAATACCATTTAAATTTGTATCTTTATACTTTAATTTCATAAAGCTTCTTTTGCCAGAGATTTTGGGATTGAAGGAAGGGAATGGACCATATTCTATTGGAATTCAAGGACATTTGTATGTAGCAGAATGTGTTAAAATGTAAATAGGGAGAAACTACTCCTGTGAATTACATATGAATATGTCATCTTTGGCATTTTCAGTCACTAAAAAAACCCATTATTTTAATCAGCTTTAATGTCAGTATACTGTACCAATGAGACCTTTTAAGAATTTTGCTTATGTCACTGAGAATTTATGTATTTTTTAGAATTCTTCATTGGCACCAACTGACATTAATATAGATATGTACTTGCAAAGTGTCCTTCAGCGATTTTTAGGAGACCTAGTTTTTCCTGGGGCACAGACAGTGAACATATAGGCTAAATTTCATAGCCTTTTTTTTCCAATCTTTCAAGTTTCACTATAAATTGTTGAGTCAGATGAAAAGCTATTTCAAGTCAATAGTAACAACTAATCAATTTTTATTGCCTGCATTTGGCCCACCAGAATGGTGGCTGATGAAATATGTGGAGGGTAATAAGAAGAGTCTTTGATGAGTGATAATCTCTTCAGTCTCCGACTCCACAAATACTGAGTGTTAATCGGGTGCCTGGCCATCGACCGGCACGGGGGCTTCCTGACCGCGTACAGGCCTTCCTGGGTGTGTCTGTGTTTTTAATGGCATGAGCTGACATACCCATACATTGTCTCATCAGTCTGACCTTACAAAGGTTTAAAGGGCTCTCAGCCTTAAAAGAAAGACCGAGATAATGATATTTGCTGCAACATCGATAGATCTGGAGATTGTCATACTGAGTCAGAGAAAGACAAATATCATATGATACCACTTCTTTGTGAAATCTAAAAAAAGACTGCAAATGAACCTATCTACAAAACAGACTTATAGCTGTAGAAAATAAATTTATGGTCAGGAAGAGGGATATATTGGAAGATAGAGATTGACATATATACACTACTATACATAAACGAGATCAGTAATAAGGACCTACTATACAGCACAGGAAACTCTGCTCAGTGCTCTGTGATGGCCTTTAGGAGAAAAGACTCCAAAAACGAGTAGCTCTACGTGTACGTGTAACTCGCTCCCTGTCCTGTACGCCTGAAACCAATGCAACATGGTATACCAGCTCTACCCCAGTGAAACTTTTAAAATAAAGGACTGACTGTATACCTAGATTTTACCGCATTTGAAAACTTCATTCTCTTTCAATGTTGGAAAATATGGGAGTAGACACAAAATTTTATACTATAAAATACCATAATCTTACCTAATGTAAAATTACGTAATCAATTATCAAAGTCTTAGTCCTTCACTCATGGTTTACTATGCCCAGATGCCTCCCCTCCCACCATTGTATTCATTCCATTTGTTCACAATTCACCTGAGGGACCTTTGCTCCCTTAGATGGTGCCCCCACGTCCCAGCAGAGACCCTGAGTGGATTTACCTTTCTCACCCAAATTTGCCCCTCGTCCCCCTTTGTTTCTAGTGTGGAAAGCCTGGCTGCCTTCCCCACTTACTGGCTGGGATTATGTCCTGTGTGTGTCATCACCCCTCCCTCCCCACACTTTGACAATCACCTGTTCTTTATGCGCTTATTAAAGACTTTATTGAAGACATTTTGTCTAACTTTTCTGCCAGTTTTATAGCTCAGTTGCTGTTTAGTGCTTCTGTACTGTACTGAGAATTTCCCAGGGTTTTTTTGAAGTCTTAAGCCATGTTGTTGAGGAAAGATAATTATAAGAAGGCTTAACTACGTTGTAAATCAACTGTATTTCAATAAAAAGTTTTAAAACGTCTTCAAGTAGCTACTCTTGCCAAAAGGGTGGAGATTGCTCCTAAAAAGACTGTAAATAGTACAGGAGGAAGTAGTGAATGGAGACTTGCTGGCCGTGTCCACGCTGGTTGGTGTCATTTGGTGGCAACCGTTCCATAGCCCATGGTGCGTGATTAATGGACTTACCACTTGTCACCACGCTCCTAGCCAATTAACTAATTCACTTAGAGTTAAACTTGAAAGTGAAGAAGTCACAAATTAGTTCATGTACATAGCACATTGCATTCATGTGTTTATGTCTCCATATGTAGTCTTTGTATGTATTTTCAAGCTAACCAAGAGTGTTTGGGGGCATTATATTTTATTTAAGCTATACAGCACAGGAAACTCTGCTCAGTGCTCTGTGATGGCCTTTAGGAGAAAAGACTCCAAAAACGAGTAGCTCTACGAGTGTAACTCGCTCTGTCCTGTACGCCTGAAACCAATGCAACATGGTATACCAGCTCTACCCCAGTGAAACTTTTAAAATAAAGGACTGACTGTATACCTAGATTTTACCGCATTTGAAAACTTCATTCTCTTTCAATGTTGGAAAATATGGGAGTAGACACAAAATTTTATACTATAAAATACCATAATCTTACCTAATGTAAAATTACGTAATCAATTATCAAAGTCTTAGTCCTTCACTCATGGTTTACTATGCCCAGATGCCTCCCCTCCCACCATTGTATTCATTCCATTTGTTCACAATTCACCTGAGGGACCTTTGCTCCCTTAGATGGTGCCCCCACGTCCCAGCAGAGACCCTGAGTGGATTTACCTTTCTCACCCGAAATTTGCCCCTCGTCCCCCTTTGTTTCTAGTGTGGAAAGCCTGGCTGCCTTCCCCACTTACTGGCTGGGATTATGTCCTGTGTGTGTCATCACCCCTCCCTCCCCACACTTTGACAATCACCTGTTCTTTATGCGCTTATTAAAGACTTTATTGAAGACATTTTGTCTAACTTTTCTGCCAGTTTTATAGCTCAGTTGCTGTTTAGTGCTTCTGTACTGTACTGAGAATTTCCCAGGGTTTTTTTGAAGTCTTAAGCCATGTTGTTGAGGAAAGATAATTATAAGAAGGCTTAACTACGTTGTAAATCAACTGTATTTCAATAAAAAGTTTTAAAACGTCTTCAAGTAGCTACTCTTGCCAAAAGGGTGGAGATTGCTCCTAAAAAGACTGTAAATAGTACAGGAGGAAGTAGTGAATGGAGACTTGCTGGCCGTGTCCACGCTGGTTGGTGTCATTTGGTGGCAACCGTTCCATAGCCCATGGTGCGTGATTAATGGACTTACCACTTGTCACCACGCTCCTAGCCAATTAACTAATTCACTTAGAGTTAAACTTGAAAGTGAAGAAGTCACAAATTAGTTCATGTACATAGCACATTGCATTCATGTGCTTTCATGTCTCCATATGTAGTCTTTGTATGTATTTTCAAAGCTTAACCAAGAGTGTTTGGGGGGGAGCAGTTTTTGATATTTTTTATTTGACAGTTTGAAATTTCCTGCTACTATAAACTTTCTGAAGATCTTCTTTCTACAAGTTTAGAGGAGATTTTTAAAAATTATAGTTGACATATGTTATATTAGTTCCTAGTGTCCAACAAAGGGATCCAGACATGTGTATATATATTCTTTTTCATATTTTCCATTATGGTTTATTCCAGAATATTAAAAATAATTCCCAGTACTATGCAATAGGACCTTGTTTATCCATTCCATATCTACTAATCCCAAGCTCCAGTCCAACCCTCCCCCAGCTCGCTTCTCCTTTGACAAATCCGTTCTCTATGGAAGATCATATTTCTTTAGTGTATATTAAGTCCAGGCAGGTGAGTTATAGGGGAATTTTGTATTTCTGTGGTAAGCCTAAGATGAGCTTAGAAAAATTTTATGAATTGAATAGGTCCTGTGATACATGAGGAAAACTTAATCCAAGAAAGGGGAAATAGCAACTTTTGCATGGCAGAGGTGCTTTATAATTATTTTGCTGACATCTGAATTGGTCCTTACCACTGTTTTAGAAGTCTTGAGCTTAATACATACTGTGTATTTCTTAACCATATTTCTTTGCTTTTAGAATAAGTAAATTTGGATAATTACTTTCCCATAGGCTTTTTTTAAATTGATAAGCATTTGACTAATAATTCTTATTCTTTGCATCAATTTTTATCTGTACCCATAAAATGATAGCCTTCTCTTTCTGTTAAACAATTATTGGTCTTTAATTTTTTGTAGTTAATTTTATTAAGTTAAAATATGCATGTAATAAAATACCCTTATATAAAGTATATAAAGTGAATTTTGAATTTATGTGCCCATGTACAAACAACCACAAACTGAAGGACAATTCTACACTCTAAAGATTCCTTGTCTCTCTTCCTAGACAATCCCAGACCCCCAGCTATAGGAAACTTAGGAAAATATGTCTTTTCTAGAGTTTCCTGAAAAGGAAATCATACAGAATCTCTTCTCTGTCTAGCTTCTGTCACTTGTCCAAACTGCACATAATATAATTATTTCTTTTAATGTTTTACTTTTTGCATAACAGCCCAGTCCTTGGTTGACAAACTAGGATCCCAAATGCCACATGTGGTAGCCAAAATAAATAAATAAAATCTCCAGCTTTGAAATTAAGAGAGATTACACAGGCGAGTGAATTTCCAAGGACATGGGGAAAAAATAAGGCACAGAACTGAATGGACAGTGAGTTCTTAGACTCTGGGTTTTTCAGGACTTTGAACTTTGGTTGTGTAACCCTGAGAAACTTGTGTGACTTCTCTACATGTTACAAGGTTATGTCCATAGGTGGTCCAGCACAGTGCTGCCCCCTAATGATGTTTTCCATAAACATTATACTGACTTACACAGCCAGTGACCAGTGCATAAAAACCCACTTTCACCCATTTCATCATTCAGAAAAATTTTTGCTAGTTTGATAGAAGGCCTCTCATTTTCTGCAATCTGTACATGTTGGATTTCTATGAAGGAAAACATGTTTCTGTGAATTAGCGTTCCTCTTACGAAAGGTGCCCATTTTATTGCATCACGTGTCTCCTAACATTGGTTCCTTGCCTTCCAATTTTTTCTTTTAATTCTGTTTCCCTGTCTGTTGTTTTTGCCCTTTGTTTCTTTTTTTGTTCCCCTTGTAAATAAATTACTTTGCATATTTTTAAATCTCCACTCGTTTCCTTTTGCAGTTTCTGTGGCTTCACAGTGGTATGTGGGTTCCTTCCCCATTCCCATGGTCACTGTAGTGATTATGGGTATGAGTTCTCTGTGTAGGTTATTTTCATCAGTATTACCAGCAGTTCCATCCTCATTCCTGCATGCGTACGTGCACGTGCATCCATGTGTGGGGGATATAAGTGAGAGGGTCTAATTAGCTCTTTTCCTCTCAAGAATATGGCTTCTAAATTGTAAGAGATAAAATGAGCAAATCTTCAATCTGATTCAGAAGATGCCTGGCTTCAGTTTAGAAACTTACTGGAGAACAAAGCCCCCTGTTGGTACCTGTTCATTTTCATTGTGTTGGTGGTGGTGGTGGTTTTTTTTTTTTTTCAAATCAACATTGTGTTAACTTCCATTTAGTATCCAGAGGCCAAAATAAGACCTTAAGAATCCTTTGGAGTTGTGGAAAATAGCGATGAGATGACCGTCAGGGAAGACAAATCTAAATCCATCCAGTTTTTCCATCTGCATCTTTTAAAAAAGGAACAGAAGGGAAGGCTCTTCTTTTTCTTTTTTTTTTTAATTTATTTATTTGGCTCCACTGGGTCTTAGTTGCGGCATGTGGGATCTAGTTCCCTGACCAGGGATCGAACCCAGGCCCCTTGCATTGGGAACATAGAGTCTTAACCACTGGACCACCAGGGAAGTCCCGGGACGGCTCTTCTATTCATGGAACCCCTGATAGGGACTCATTCCACCTACTGCGGGTCCCTGCTGCATTTCATCATTAAGACAGGTCCCCAGAGTTCACGCCGGAGGAGTCTCAGGAAGTATCACCCCCATTTTTTGTATAAGAAAATAATGAACCTTCCGTTATGTTTTTTTTTTTAAAGATTTATTTATTTATTTATTTTGGGCGGGGGTCAGGTTGGGGAGGGAGGGGAGCGGGCGGGCCACTTCCATTGGTCTTTCATTTCTCTGTTTTCATCCGTCTTTGTTCTTTGGCTCCTGCGGGCCTCCCATCCCAGTTGCGTCTGTTGTTGCAGAGCGCCAGCTCTGGGCGCATGCGCTCCAGAGCTCCGGCTGGGTGATTGGACACATCAGTCCAGCCGCTCCGCGGCATGTGGGATCTTCCCAGGCCAGGGATCGAACCGGCGCCCCTTGCACTGCAAGGCGGTGTCCTTATCCACTGGACCACCAGGGGAAGCCCCCGTTATGTTTTGATACATATAGAAAAACACGTTTCTTTGTCGCTACCATTACTCTGACTCTCCGGGATAATTCTTTTTTGGCATAAATCTTGTGTATAAAATAGGTATTTTTATCTTTTTGATTGGGTTATCTTAAAGTATTCTACAATTCTTTCTTAATGTCTTGCCTTTCTCTTAGGTGTACCCGTTTAAAGTCTTGGTCGTTTAAAACTAAGTGGGCATGCGTCTGTTGGGTTGACCAAAAAATTTGCTCCGTTTTTTTTTTGTAGCATCATCTAATGGAAAATCCCCAATGAACTTTTTGGCCAACACAATCTCTCTTGTGTTGAGCATCGTCCTTAGTAACTTTGTTGAACATAGTACTTAGTAGCTTTATTGAGTATTTTCTTTAGTATGAAGACAAACGGAAAAACTAATCGTTTTCTTCCAGATGGCAATGGAGGTCATGCAGTTTAGCAAAGAAGAAGTTCGGGAAGTTTTGAGATTGCTTGCTGGCATCTTGCATCTTGGGAACATAGAATTTATCACTGCTGGAGGGGCTCAGATTTCCTTCAAAACAGGTGAGGTTCCCTCTCCTGCCTTTACTTCTTGGCTTTTGCCTCATAGGAAACACAGATCTAAAATACACCCTATCTGGCCTTTGACGAAAAAAATATTTTGATCCCTAGAATAAGAGCTACACAAGTTTGATGCAGATGGTCAGCTGATGAAGGGTCAAAACATCAGCAGGTGATGAGTGAGCATAGGATAGTGGCTGTGTTCTCATTTTTACTAAGTAAGAAGGAGAGTGGGCCGAATAAGAGGAAACCGTAGCAACAAGAATTTGACACAGGAAAAATGTCATGAGTTAGGCTGTAATGTTACCGTAGTTATTCGTGGTTTCTGGAGGCTGCCATTGTGGAATGGCTAAGACTGTTAGTTTTCAAGCCTGGGTAGTTGGTTCGTAGCCCAGCTCTGCCATAGTTAATGTGCTTGGGTTACCTATCCCTTCAACACTAGTGACTTCTCCTCTGTAAAGTGCACAGCAGAGATGTATTAGGATTGAATTCATATACATGTAACACTGTCAGTTGTCATCTTCCTGGAGTGATTTAGTCTTAAAACTTTTCTTACGGATGCAGTGGAAGAGGGCGCAGAGGCTGGGAACTGGATGAGTGTACGTTCTAGGGGCCCTCGAGTTGCCCAGGGCTGCAGGCTTGGAGATCTTGTTCCTGTGGATCATATCAGTTGATGTTTACTGCTTTAGAAATGAAAATGGAGGCCGTGGAAACTGGAGTGGGTAACTCCCTTCTCCAGGGGATCTTCCTGACCCAGAGATTGAACCCAGGTCTCCCATGGTAGGCAGATTCTTTACCATCTGAGTCATCAGGAAAGCCCTTTAGAAATGAAAACAGACCACTTATAAATTCACTGGCTTCCCTGGTAGCTCAGTGGTGAGGAGCTCACCTGCCAATGCAGGAGACATGGGTTCGATTCCTAATCCAGGAAGATCCCACTTTATTGAGTATTTTCTTTAGTATGAAGACAAACGGAAAAACTAATCGTTTTCTTCCAGATGGCAATGGAGGTCATGCAGTTTAGCAAAGAAGAAGTTCGGGAAGTTTTGAGATTGCTTGCTGGCATCTTGCATCTTGGGAACATAGAATTTATCACTGCTGGAGGGGCTCAGATTTCCTTCAAAACAGGTGAGGTTCCCTCTCCTGCCTTTACTTCTTGGCTTTTGCCTCATAGGAAACACAGATCTAAAATACACCCTATCTGGCCTTTGACGAAAAAAATATTTTGATCCCTAGAATAAGAGCTACACAAGTTTGATGCAGATGGTCAGCTGATGAAGGGTCAAAACATCAGCAGGTGATGAGTGAGCATAGGATAGTGGCTGTGTTCTCATTTTTACTAAGTAAGAAGGAGAGTGGGCCGAATAAGAGGAAACCGTAGCAACAAGAATTTGACACAGGAAAAATGTCATGAGTTAGGCTGTAATGTTACCGTAGTTATTCGTGGTTTCTGGAGGCTGCCATTGTGGAATGGCTAAGACTGTTAGTTTTCAAGCCTGGGTAGTTGGTTCGTAGCCCAGCTCTGCCATAGTTAATGTGCTTGGGTTACCTATCCCTTCAACACTAGTGACTTCTCCTCTGTAAAGTGCACAGCAGAGATGTATTAGGATTGAATTCATATACATGTAACACTGTCAGTTGTCATCTTCCTGGAGTGATTTAGTCTTAAAACTTTTCTTACGGATGCAGTGGAAGAGGGCGCAGAGGCTGGGAACTGGATGAGTGTACGTTCTAGGGGCCCTCGAGTTGCCCAGGGCTGCAGGCTTGGAGATCTTGTTCCTGTGGATCATATCAGTTGATGTTTACTGCTTTAGAAATGAAAATGGAGGCCGTGGAAACTGGAGTGGGTAACTCCCTTCTCCAGGGGATCTTCCTGACCCAGAGATTGAACCCAGGTCTCCCATGGTAGGCAGATTCTTTACCATCTGAGTCATCAGGAAAGCCCTTTAGAAATGAAAACAGACCACTTATAAATTCACTGGCTTCCCTGGTAGCTCAGTGGTGAGGAGCTCACCTGCCAATGCAGGAGACATGGGTTCGATTCCTAATCCAGGAAGATCCCACATGCTGCAAAGCAACTAAGCCCATGAGTCGCAGCTGTTGAGCCTGTGCTCTAGAGCCTCAGAGCTGCAACTATTGAGCCCATGTACTGCAACTACTGAAACCCGTGATCCCTAGAGCCCAAGTTCTGCAACAAGAAAAGTCACGGCAGCAGGAAGCTTGCTCACCTCAACTAGAGAGTAGTCCCCACTCCCTGCAAGTAGAGAAGAGCCTGCAGCAGCAGTGAAAACCCAGAACTGCCAAAAATAAAGAACGAAATAAAATAAATTCACTTTAAAATAACTGTAACCAGTCTCTTGCAAATAGTGAAATAAACAGTGCGTTTATTTATGTTATATGAAAGACCATCCTCCAAAACAAAAGAGAACAAATCAATAGTTAGTGACATTGTCAAATAGTTTTGTGAATGTTTACAACATTGGGTTTAATGAAAGACAGCTGGCTTCCATTTCTGCCTTAAGCTCGCTGAGTTGCCTGATGTCACATAGTCTCTGGAATATTCTTCTGTATACTTGTGAGAGAATGAGAGTGAAAAAGCAAATAACAGAGTTTATCACTAGAAAAGAAAGCTAGTTTTACTATCAAAATAGTCATGACCTTGCAAACCTCTGACAAGGTCTTAGGAAACTTGCCCTACGGTCTATGGAGCATCCTTGTTCCAAGCACCGGGTTCTTTGCTGTAAACCTAAGACTCATTAAGAAAGTGAATAACCCACAAGTAGAACGTGTGTCCTATAGGACCTGCCTGAAGGTCTTAGACATATTCCTTGCTTTACTCTGGTGCCGTGTGGTGTTGGCTTTGCACCCATCTGGGGGGCTGTTCCTTCTTTGCCGGGTTGGGGCATATCAGTTGATGTTTACTGCTTTAGAAATGAAAATGGAGGCCGTGGAAACTGGAGTGGGTAACTCCCTTCTCCAGGGGATCTTCCTGACCCAGAGATTGAACCCAGGTCTCCCATGGTAGGCAGATTCTTTACCATCTGAGTCATCAGGAAAGCCCTTTAGAAATGAAAACAGACCACTTATAAATTCACTGGCTTCCCTGGTAGCTCAGTGGTGAGGAGCTCACCTGCCAATGCAGGAGACATGGGTTCGATTCCTAATCCAGGAAGATCCCACATGCTGCAAAGCAACTAAGCCCATGAGTCGCAGCTGTTGAGCCTGTGCTCTAGAGCCTCAGAGCTGCAACTATTGAGCCCATGTACTGCAACTACTGAAACCCGTGATCCCTAGAGCCCAAGTTCTGCAACAAGAAAAGTCACGGCAGCAGGAAGCTTGCTCACCTCAACTAGAGAGTAGTCCCCACTCCCTGCAAGTAGAGAAGAGCCTGCAGCAGCAGTGAAAACCCAGAACTGCCAAAAATAAAGAACGAAATAAAATAAATTCACTTTAAAATAACTGTAACCAGTCTCTTGCAAATAGTGAAATAAACAGTGCGTTTATTTATGTTATATGAAAGACCATCCTCCAAAACAAAAGAGAACAAATCAATAGTTAGTGACATTGTCAAATAGTTTTGTGAATGTTTACAACATTGGGTTTAATGAAAGACAGCTGGCTTCCATTTCTGCCTTAAGCTCGCTGAGTTGCCTGATGTCACATAGTCTCTGGAATATTCTTCTGTATACTTGTGAGAGAATGAGAGTGAAAAAGCAAATAACAGAGTTTATCACTAGAAAAGAAAGCTAGTTTTACTATCAAAATAGTCATGACCTTGCAAACCTCTGACAAGGTCTTAGGAAACTTGCCCTACGGTCTATGGAGCATCCTTGTTCCAAGCACCGGGTTCTTTGCTGTAAACCTAAGACTCATTAAGAAAGTGAATAACCCACAAGTAGAACGTGTGTCCTATAGGACCTGCCTGAAGGTCTTAGACATATTCCTTGCTTTACTCTGGTGCCGTGTGGTGTTGGCTTTGCACCCATCTGGGGTCCCGTGGCCTGTTCCTTCTTGGGGTTGTGCATCCACTTGTGTCTTTTCCTTCCCCCCCAGCCTTGGGCAGGTCTGCAGAGTTACTTGGGCTGGACCCAGCACAGCTCACGGATGCCCTGACCCAGAGGTCCATGTTCCTCCGGGGGGAAGAGATCCTGACGCCTCTCAACGTCCAGCAGGTACGCAGGTGGCCCTCAGGGCAGCTTCTGAAGATGCTCCGGGGCTACAGATCTGTGGCTTTGATTGGACAAGTAACTGCAGTGACCCATTGCATTGTGTGCAGCTCAGGGTCCAAATAAAGAAGACATGCATGTTGAGAGAAATAAGCAGACTGGTTCAGTGATCGTCTTAGAGACAATGTACAGAGTCTTTAGGAGGAATGGGCCTGGGGAGATTTCCTGAGTCTGAGTCTTATTGAGTCTTCTGCTTATTATATTCTGTTCTTGGGGTCCTGTGCCGGAGTTTCCTCTTCTGTCAGACAAGAGTGAAAGTGAAAGTGTTAGTCATGCCCAACTCTTTGTGACTCTGTGGACTGTAGTCTGCCAGCCTCCTTTGTCCATTTAATAATTCCCTTCTCCAGGGCAGCTTCCTGACCCATGGATCAAACCCAGGTCTCCCGAATTGAGAGCAGGTTCCACAAGGGAGTCAGTCTAGGGCACCAGAGACGTCCCAAGACAAGGATAATTATACCTAATTCATAGGATTCTTATAAGAATGATAATATATATGTGTGTATATATATATATATATATATATATATATACACTAATACTTAGTGACTTGTACAGAGTAAGAGTTAAATTAACAGCTATAATAATAGTTATTAATTGGGGCTAGTTTTTACTATAATTAATGAAACAAAGCAGCAGTGTGTTGTTTGACTTATTTTTACCTCTGCAGCTGCCTTGAACCAGGTATGTGTGCTAGCCCATCTAATAGCTGTTTCTTGATTGGTTAAGTAAAAATGCTAACCATACCATGAAGAAAGCTTATATGTGTACAAAGTAAAATAGAAGATGATAATGGGCAAAGTCAAGTCTTTCATTAGTGTCATATTGTTGTTGTTACTTAGCCACTAAGTTGTTTCCGATTCTCTTGAGACCCCATGGACAAAGGATTCCCCAGGCAAAAATATTGGAGTGGTTTGCTATTTCCTTCTCCAGGGGATCTCCCTGACCTAGGAATTGAACCCACGTCTTCTGCATTGCCAAGAGGATTCTTTACCTCTGAGCCACCTGGGAAGCCCAAACAGTGGTTACAAACCTGATCAGATTCATAGCTATATATGTTTGTTCAGATTTTTTCTTCTAACTCAGTATGTAAAGCTGAAGTGGAAGCCTGGTCCTCCAAGGAGCTCTTGGTGAATCTGGGTGTAAAGTACATAGGCAAACTCCAGGTTCTCCTTCTTCATACAACTGTGTTTTCCTAGCTGGTGTTGATTCCTTTGACGTGGTCTGCATAGGTGTGGAGTGACTGTGGCTCCCGAGTGGGGCGGGGATGGGCGTGCCCACCTGGCCTCCCCACAGTCATCAGGGAAACCGCATCCCCGTCTCCTCACCCCCCAGGCCGTAGACAGCAGGGACTCCTTGGCCATGGCACTTTATGCACGCTGCTTCGAATGGGTGATCAAGAAGATCAACAGCAGGATCAAGGGCAAAGATGACTTCAAGTCGATTGGCATCTTGGACATCTTTGGATTTGAAAACTTTGAGGTATGCTTCCAACGAGGGGAATCCTCCTAAGCAATCTCTTGAAGCAAACATCGATATGTTTTCTCTAGATTTTTGTTGGCCTTTTCTTTGCCTTTTTATTTAAAAGCAAGGGCACTAAAGACACTTGTTGGATGGTTTCTCCCCTTAGGTGAATCACTTCGAGCAGTTCAATATAAACTATGCAAATGAGAAACTTCAGGAATACTTTAACAAGCATATCTTTTCTTTAGAACAACTGGAATATAGTAGGTAAGCATTCACTGAATTGCCTTTCAAAATGTTGAAGAAAATGAGCCCCTATGTTGGATTGTTTTGAAGCTGTATTTCACTACAACCTGGCCCTTCTTAATCTTTGTACAGGGATACACATGAAGAAAGCTTATATGTGTACAAAGTAAAATAGAAGATGATAATGGGCAAAGTCAAGTCTTTCATTAGTGTCATATTGTTGTTGTTACTTAGCCACTAAGTTGTTTCCGATTCTCTTGAGACCCCATGGACAAAGGATTCCCCAGGCAAAAATATTGGAGTGGTTTGCTATTTCCTTCTCCAGGGGATCTCCCTGACCTAGGAATTGAACCCACGTCTTCTGCATTGCCAAGAGGATTCTTTACCTCTGAGCCACCTGGGAAGCCCAAACAGTGGTTACAAACCTGATCAGATTCATAGCTATATATGTTTGTTCAGATTTTTTCTTCTAACTCAGTATGTAAAGCTGAAGTGGAAGCCTGGTCCTCCAAGGAGCTCTTGGTGAATCTGGGTGTAAAGTACATAGGCAAACTCCAGGTTCTCCTTCTTCATACAACTGTGTTTTCCTAGCTGGTGTTGATTCCTTTGACGTGGTCTGCATAGGTGTGGAGTGACTGTGGCTCCCGAGTGGGGCGGGGATGGGCGTGCCCACCTGGCCTCCCCACAGTCATCAGGGAAACCGCATCCCCGTCTCCTCACCCCCCAGGCCGTAGACAGCAGGGACTCCTTGGCCATGGCACTTTATGCACGCTGCTTCGAATGGGTGATCAAGAAGATCAACAGCAGGATCAAGGGCAAAGATGACTTCAAGTCGATTGGCATCTTGGACATCTTTGGATTTGAAAACTTTGAGGTATGCTTCCAACGAGGGGAATCCTCCTAAGCAATCTCTTGAAGCAAACATCGATATGTTTTCTCTAGATTTTTGTTGGCCTTTTCTTTGCCTTTTTATTTAAAAGCAAGGGCACTAAAGACACTTGTTGGATGGTTTCTCCCCTTAGGTGAATCACTTCGAGCAGTTCAATATAAACTATGCAAATGAGAAACTTCAGGAATACTTTAACAAGCATATCTTTTCTTTAGAACAACTGGAATATAGTAGGTAAGCATTCACTGAATTGCCTTTCAAAATGTTGAAGAAAATGAGCCCCTATGTTGGATTGTTTTGAAGCTGTATTTCACTACAACCTGGCCCTTCTTAATCTTTGTACAGGGAAGGCTTAGTGTGGGAAGATATTGACTGGATAGACAATGGAGAATGCCTGGACTTGATTGAGAAGGTAACACACTGTTGAAGAATTGTTACAGTCCCAAGGGTGTCCAGCTGGCTGATTCATATTTATGGGAACAGAACAGCTTGTGCAAACACGCACATCAAAGATGTGAATGTTTAGAACACAATGGGCCATTTGGAAACATACATGTAACTGTGCAAGGTTGAATTTAAAGACTTGGCTGCTTCCAGCCCATTGTCTCCTTGAAGTCAGTATTTTAAGAATTAGCAGTGGATGGGTTAGCTTCCCAGAGATTTTAAGTCAGCACCAAAAACTGCCCTCCCAGTAGTAGATTGGCAAGTTGTAAAAGTTTTGTTCACCACGTTGCAGTGGGTTGTTTTTTCAGTATGGAATGAATTGGAGTTCTTTACAGTGTGTCATTCTGAATTTTTCAATCTGAGAAGCTACTCGCTGTGCCCTTTTTACTACTTCATAGGAATAGAGAGGGAAGGAGCAGTAAGAACAGAGAGAGGTAAATTCAACTTTTCATTCATATGTAAGCCTTTTTTTTTTTTTTTCCCTCTCTTCTAGAAACTTGGTCTCCTCGCCCTTATCAATGAAGAAAGCCATTTTCCGCAAGCCACGGACAGCACCTTACTGGAGAAGTTACACAATCAGCATGCGGTATGTCCACACCTGCCAGCTCCTCGCTGTGTCTGGGTAGCACATGTGTGGGTTCAGATGACAGATGACAGATCGCAGGGCTGTTGGCCGACTATGCTCTCACCTTGAAATTGTTTTTCCTCAAACAGTAGCTTTTCTCTGCTAAAACTAAATGGAGATAAGTCAGAGGCATGGATTGGAGGCTCCTTGTCAGAATATGCCTGCGTTTAGTTTCAGTATGAAATTTAACATTTTTAACCTGCTGTAAAGGCACAGGCCAGAGCTGCATGGTTTTGATGACGTGTATCCCAGGATGTGTCCTAAAGCTCTTGTAGGTCCTGGGTTTTGAAATTGTTCTGTCTGTAGTTGTACTGTCAGGAAATCGGTGAGTGAAATGAGGCCTTTGTATTTGCTTTTGTTAGAATAACCACTTCTATGTGAAGCCCAGAGTTGCAGTCAACCATTTTGGAGTGAAACACTATGCTGGAGAGGTAACTCCTTTTTTTTTCTTAATTTATATGATTGAAGTACAGTTGATGTACAATGTTGTGTTAATTTCTGCGAACAGAACAGCTTGTGCAAACACGCACATCAAAGATGTGAATGTTTAGAACACAATGGGCCATTTGGAAACATACATGTAACTGTGCAAGGTTGAATTTAAAGACTTGGCTGCTTCCAGCCCATTGTCTCCTTGAAGTCAGTATTTTAAGAATTAGCAGTGGATGGGTTAGCTTCCCAGAGATTTTAAGTCAGCACCAAAAACTGCCCTCCCAGTAGTAGATTGGCAAGTTGTAAAAGTTTTGTTCACCACGTTGCAGTGGGTTGTTTTTTCAGTATGGAATGAATTGGAGTTCTTTACAGTGTGTCATTCTGAATTTTTCAATCTGAGAAGCTACTCGCTGTGCCCTTTTTACTACTTCATAGGAATAGAGAGGGAAGGAGCAGTAAGAACAGAGAGAGGTAAATTCAACTTTTCATTCATATGTAAGCCTTTTTTTTTTTTTTTCCCTCTCTTCTAGAAACTTGGTCTCCTCGCCCTTATCAATGAAGAAAGCCATTTTCCGCAAGCCACGGACAGCACCTTACTGGAGAAGTTACACAATCAGCATGCGGTATGTCCACACCTGCCAGCTCCTCGCTGTGTCTGGGTAGCACATGTGTGGGTTCAGATGACAGATGACAGATCGCAGGGCTGTTGGCCGACTATGCTCTCACCTTGAAATTGTTTTTCCTCAAACAGTAGCTTTTCTCTGCTAAAACTAAATGGAGATAAGTCAGAGGCATGGATTGGAGGCTCCTTGTCAGAATATGCCTGCGTTTAGTTTCAGTATGAAATTTAACATTTTTAACCTGCTGTAAAGGCACAGGCCAGAGCTGCATGGTTTTGATGACGTGTATCCCAGGATGTGTCCTAAAGCTCTTGTAGGTCCTGGGTTTTGAAATTGTTCTGTCTGTAGTTGTACTGTCAGGAAATCGGTGAGTGAAATGAGGCCTTTGTATTTGCTTTTGTTAGAATAACCACTTCTATGTGAAGCCCAGAGTTGCAGTCAACCATTTTGGAGTGAAACACTATGCTGGAGAGGTAACTCCTTTTTTTTTCTTAATTTATATGATTGAAGTACAGTTGATGTACAATGTTGTGTTAATTTCTGCTGTATAGCAAAGCCTGCAGTTACACATATATGTTTGTTCTTTTTCCATTACAGTTTATCGTAGGACATTGAATAGGGCTCCCTATGCTATACAGTGGGACCTTGTTGTTTATCCACTTGATATATAATGGTTTGCCTCCGCTAATCCCAAGCTCCCGCACCCCACTCCTTCTTAGCAACCACAAATCTGTTCTCTGTATCTGTTGAATCTGTTTCTGTTTCTTAGATAAGTCCATTTGTGTCATATTTTGATTCCACATATAAGTGATCATATGATATTTTCTCTTTCTGACTTACTTCTCTTAGTATGGGTCCATGCATATTGCTATAAGTGGCATTTTGTTCTTTTTGTGGCTAAATACTATTCCATTGTGTATACATACCACATCGTCTTTATCCATTCATCTGCCGTTGGACATTGAGGTTCTTTCCATTTCTTGGCTATTGTGAATAGTGCTGCTACGAACATAGAGGTGCCTGTGTCTGGTTTTTTTTTTTTTTTTTGGCCACCGCTATTGATCTTTCATTTATCTATTTTCATCCATCTTTGTTCTTTGGCCCATGTGGGCCTCCCATCGCAGTGGCCTCTGTTGTCGCAGAGCGCCGGCTCTGGGCGCATGCGCTCCAGAGCTCTGGCTCGGTCATTGGACACATCGGTCCAGCTGCTCCGCGGCACATGGGATCTTCCCAGGCTAGGGATCAAACCGGCGCCCCTTGCAGTGCAAGGTGGTGTCCTTACCCACTGGACCACCAGGGAAGCCCTGTATCTTTTTGAATTAGAGTTTTGTCCGGGTATATGTCCAGGAGGGGGATTGCTGGACAGTATGATAACTCTCTTTTTCAGTTTTTTGAGAAAGCTCTGTACTGTTTTCCATAGTGACTGCACCAATTTTGCAGTGTGAAGCCCAGGGAGTTGCAGTCAATCGTCTGTGTAAATTTGTACTTTGCTTTTGTTAGAATAACCACTTCTATGTGAAGCCCAGAGTTGCAGTCAACCATTTTGGAGTGAAACACTATGCTGGAGAGGTAACTCCTTTTTTTTTCTTAATTTATATGATTGAAGTACAGTTGATGTACAATGTTGTGTTAATTTCTGCTGTATAGCAAAGCCTGCAGTTACACATATATGTTTGTTCTTTTTCCATTACAGTTTATCGTAGGACATTGAATAGGGCTCCCTATGCTATACAGTGGGACCTTGTTGTTTATCCACTTGATATATAATGGTTTGCCTCCGCTAATCCCAAGCTCCCGCACCCCACTCCTTCTTAGCAACCACAAATCTGTTCTCTGTATCTGTTGAATCTGTTTCTGTTTCTTAGATAAGTCCATTTGTGTCATATTTTGATTCCACATATAAGTGATCATATGATATTTTCTCTTTCTGACTTACTTCTCTTAGTATGGGTCCATGCATATTGCTATAAGTGGCATTTTGTTCTTTTTGTGGCTAAATACTATTCCATTGTGTATACATACCACATCGTCTTTATCCATTCATCTGCCGTTGGACATTGAGGTTCTTTCCATTTCTTGGCTATTGTGAATAGTGCTGCTACGAACATAGAGGTGCCTGTGTCTGGTTTTTTTTTTTTTTTTGGCCACCGCTATTGATCTTTCATTTATTTATCTTTTTTTTTGTTCTTTGGCCCATGTGGGCCTCCCATCGCAGTGGCCTCTGTTGTCGCAGAGCGCCGGCTCTGGGCGCATGCGCTCCAGAGCTCTGGCTCGGTCATTGGACACATCGGTCCAGCTGCTCCGCGGCACATGGGATCTTCCCAGGCTAGGGATCAAACCGGCGCCCCTTGCAGTGCAAGGTGGTGTCCTTACCCACTGGACCACCAGGGAAGCCCTGTATCTTTTTGAATTAGAGTTTTGTCCGGGTATATGTCCAGGAGGGGGATTGCTGGACAGTATGATAACTCTCTTTTTCAGTTTTTTGAGAAAGCTCTGTACTGTTTTCCATAGTGACTGCACCAATTTTGCAGTGTAGGAGAGTTTCCTTTTCTTTACGCCCTTGGAGAGGTTTCTTCTTAAGATTCTTGCTGACATTTGCCCATCTGATATTTAGAGAATAGTAATTTCCGAGGCTGATCATAAATACATTGAACTAGCATCTTTTCATGGACCCAGATTTTAAAGGGTACGCTTATGGCCTGACATGATTCTTTTCATCAGAGCTGCCTTCTCTCCTTTATTCTTACAAACCAGGTGCAGTATGACGTGCGGGGCATCTTGGAGAAGAACAGAGATACCTTCAGGGATGATCTTCTCAACTTGCTGAGGGAAAGCCGGTGCGTCAGTCTCCTCCCTGAGATGTCAGACTGATGTTTGTGCTGATGCCTTTAATTCGCTAATACAGAAAAAATTAACATGAGGGCAACATGATGTATTGTCTTCTTCCCTGGGCAATAGCTGATCAGTAAAATGACCCAAGAGGTATAAAATGGTCCTAGTGGTCGTGACTGTGATTTAATGAGGTGGCATTGGACCAGCAGACGCATGAATTAGAGACTTTTGTTCAGCCTCTTATGCAGGTGAGGCAATTAAGACTTGGCGTTGTTAAGTGACTTGCCCTAGATTCTTCAGCTAGATTCAAGCTGGTCTGCTTGGCTCAAGAACCTAAGATACTATCCATCATGACCTACTTTCTTCGTGGTAGACTTAGAGCTGTGTCTAAATTGATGTCAGCATCAGGTTTGTAGGGCCTGATGTCACTAGTAAGGGTTATTGAGAGAAATGAACAAGTATTAATTGAGCTAAAATTCTTTATTACCCATTCATTTATTCATTCATGAATTGTAAATTCCCACCATTAAATCAGTAGTTAAGGAAAACATGCTGAAAA
The DNA here is from genome assembly GCA_022376925.1 of Tragulus kanchil. Taxonomy (NCBI): domain Eukaryota; kingdom Metazoa; phylum Chordata; class Mammalia; order Artiodactyla; family Tragulidae; genus Tragulus; species Tragulus kanchil. The sequence goes on from JAIOJX010000004.1 coordinate 151,323,324, forward strand.
GTTTTAGTGATTAATTCAGCTACTTGTATATATTAAACCAGGAGACTTCCTGCTTTGAGGAGGCTTTGTGAGAGAGAGGGGAATACAGCCCTTGCCTTAAAGCTGTCCATATGTATGTCAGATCCAGTGTGAATCCTAACAAAGAATTTTAATATCTAAGGAAGGAAAGTGGCCCAAAAACGTTTGAGAAAGCTCTGTACTGTTTTCCATAGTGACTGCACCAATTTTGCAGTGTAGGAGAGTTTCCTTTTCTTTACGCCCTTGGAGAGGTTTCTTCTTAAGATTCTTGCTGACATTTGCCCATCTGATATTTAGAGAATAGTAATTTCCGAGGCTGATCATAAATACATTGAACTAGCATCTTTTCATGGACCCAGATTTTAAAGGGTACGCTTATGGCCTGACATGATTCTTTTCATCAGAGCTGCCTTCTCTCCTTTATTCTTACAAACCAGGTGCAGTATGACGTGCGGGGCATCTTGGAGAAGAACAGAGATACCTTCAGGGATGATCTTCTCAACTTGCTGAGGGAAAGCCGGTGCGTCAGTCTCCTCCCTGAGATGTCAGACTGATGTTTGTGCTGATGCCTTTAATTCGCTAATACAGAAAAAATTAACATGAGGGCAACATGATGTATTGTCTTCTTCCCTGGGCAATAGCTGATCAGTAAAATGACCCAAGAGGTATAAAATGGTCCTAGTGGTCGTGACTGTGATTTAATGAGGTGGCATTGGACCAGCAGACGCATGAATTAGAGACTTTTGTTCAGCCTCTTATGCAGGTGAGGCAATTAAGACTTGGCGTTGTTAAGTGACTTGCCCTAGATTCTTCAGCTAGATTCAAGCTGGTCTGCTTGGCTCAAGAACCTAAGATACTATCCATCATGACCTACTTTCTTCGTGGTAGACTTAGAGCTGTGTCTAAATTGATGTCAGCATCAGGTTTGTAGGGCCTGATGTCACTAGTAAGGGTTATTGAGAGAAATGAACAAGTATTAATTGAGCTAAAATTCTTTATTACCCATTCATTTATTCATTCATGAATTGTAAATTCCCACCATTAAATCAGTAGTTAAGGAAAACATGCTGAAAAGTTTTAGTGATTAATTCAGCTACTTGTATATATTAAACCAGGAGACTTCCTGCTTTGAGGAGGCTTTGTGAGAGAGAGGGGAATACAGCCCTTGCCTTAAAGCTGTCCATATGTTTGTCAGATCCAGTGTGAATCCCTAACAAAGAATTTTAATATCTAAGGAAGGAAAGTGGCACAATTACTAAAAAGCTGTAATACCCCTATAGAAAGGAAGTCCCAGGTGGTCACCCTGTCATTTCAATAGCTCTGAACGGGGGTGAAGGGAACCCATCTAAAATGTCCGCTTAGATGCCCAGGGTGGAAGTGGTTGATCTTTAAATTTGTCTTAACCTTCCTCTATGAGGATTCCCCATTTATGACTTTGTCAGTTATTTTTATTTTTAGATGACAATGAAAATGGCAGTGTTTTAACCATAGCAGGTTACCTATCTCTCAAAACCACTTTGGATTTAAATCAAAGCAGGGTCTTGGCGTTAACTGAGATATTTTGTTGTGAAAAGGGCCGAGGCCTGGAGGTTCCCGAGACGGCCTTCCACTGGTAGCCGCCGTCATAACATTTTGTGGTTGTGGAACTGGGGCAAAGATCGTTATTTCAGCCCCAGATGGCTCTCTGCAGATGAAGGGGGCTTGGGCTCCTTGCTGTCTCTGCTCTCTTTTGCCTTTGGCGTCTGGGACAGTTTCACAGATCCTGAAGCTTTCCTCCAAAGTGCTCAAAGCACAGAGCACTTCAACGAGCGAGAAGCAAACATCACCCTAAGTCAAAAGTGAGACAGGGTCGAACAGTACGAGAAGGGATGAGGGAAGTGCTGGCCTTGTCCCCTGAGGGGTGTGGATGCCAGACTGTCTCTCAGCAAAGCCATACCCCACCCCCTTGAGGCCTGTTTTATAGCCCAGAACACCTTCCACGCGAGGAAGGTGAAAGCGCTCCTGAGGACTCTCGCTGTGGCACAGTGGGGAAAAATCCACCTGCCAATCCAGGGGACACGATTCAGTCCTGGGCCAGGGAGATTCCACATGCTGCAGAGCCGCTGGGTCTGCTCTAGGGCCCTCGAGCCACAGCTGCTGAGCCAGTCCACCACAACTGCTGAGCTTGCATGCTCTAGAGCCAATAGGCTGCGACTGTTGCGTCTGAGCTGCTGAACCTGTGCACCATAGTTAAGGAAAACATGCTAAAATTAATTTTCAGCTACTTGTATATATTAAACCAGGAGACTTCCTGCTTTGAGGAGGCTTTGTGAGAGAGGAATACAGCCCTTGCCTTAAAGCTGTCCATATGTTTGTCAGATCCAGTGTGAATCCTAACAAAGAATTTTAATATCTAAGGAAGGAAAGTGGCACAATTACTAAAAAGCTGTAATACCCCTATAGAAAGGAAGTCCCAGGTGGTCACCCTGTCATTTCAATAGCTCTGAACGGGGGTGAAGGGAACCCATCTAAAATGTCCGCTTAGATGCCCAGGGTGGAAGTGGTTGATCTTTAAATTTGTCTTAACCTTCCTCTATGAGGATTCCCCATTTATGACTTTGTCAGTTATTTTTATTTTTAGATGACAATGAAAATGGCAGTGTTTTAACCATAGCAGGTTACCTATCTCTCAAAACCACTTTGGATTTAAATCAAAGCAGGGTCTTGGCGTTAACTGAGATATTTTGTTGTGAAAAGGGCCGAGGCCTGGAGGTTCCGAGACGGCCTTCCACTGGTAGCCGCCGTCATAACATTTTGTGGTTGTGGAACTGGGGCAAAGATCGTTATTTCAGCCCCAGATGGCTCTCTGCAGATGAAGGGGGCTTGGGCTCCTTGCTGTCTCTGCTCTCTTTTGCCTTTGGCGTCTGGGACAGTTTCACAGATCCTGAAGCTTTCCTCCAAAGTGCTCAAAGCACAGAGCACTTCAACGAGCGAGAAGCAAACATCACCCTAAGTCAAAAGTGAGACAGGGTCGAACAGTACGAGAAGGGATGAGGGAAGTGCTGGCCTTGTCCCCTGAGGGGTGTGGATGCCAGACTGTCTCTCAGCAAAGCCATACCCCACCCCCTTGAGGCCTGTTTTATAACCCAGAACACCTTCCACGCGAGGAAGGTGAAAGCGCTCCTGAGGACTCTCGCTGTGACACAGTGGGGAAAAATCCACCTGCCAATCCAGGGGACACGATTCAGTCCTGGGCCAGGGAGATTCCACATGCTGCAGAGCCGCTGGGTCTGCTCTAGGGCCCTCGAGCCACAGCTGCTGAGCCAGTCCACCACAACTGCTGAGCTTGCATGCTCTAGAGCCAATAGGCTGCGACTGTTGCGTCTGAGCTGCTGAACCTGTGCACCATAGAGCCTGTGCTCCATGGCGAGAGAAGCCACCACAGTGAGAGCCCACCCACTGTAACTAGAGAGTAGTCCCCGCTAGCCGCAGCTGGAGAAACGTCCTGGCAGCAACGGAGACCCAGTGCAGCCCAAAATAAAATAAATGTTGAAGGATAGCTCCTGAGAAGCCCTTCACTTTATCAATAGTGGCAGCAGAGTTTCTAGAACTTTTTAGTAATAATAACTGTGCGCCAGCACTTAGGATGAGCCAGGCATCATGCTCAGCCTTTTGTCCCCATTTCCTCATTCTGTCCATAGCCCATCTTTACAGCCTACATCCTAGAATGACCCCCACTTCCAGATGAGCAAGCAGGCCTCTAGGGAGACAAGCACGTCTGAGTCACGCAACGAGGAAGAGGGGACAACGGACTGAACCTAAGGGCCTCGCTCCAGCCTCGTGCCCTTCCACCTGTTACCTGGCTGCCCCTTCGCCACACTGAGTTCCCTGAGACAAGCGCTTCCCTTCCGCAGGGCGTGGAGGCTGCCGGAGCTCTGCAAAGCTCAGCTCCGTCGCGGCTGGTCGCCCTGGGTCATTTTCTCCACGGTCCTCTCTCCCCAGCAAGACTCCAGTGCTCCGAAGCGGCCATGTCTGCTTTCAGTGCCTAAAGCTCTTGGCGGGGGTTGGTGTGAAATCTCTGGACACTGTCTTAGCTCTTACAGGCCTTGCTGTGTTATTTTCAGTGGAAAATGCATTATAATTACAGTAATCCAGCACCTAATAATCGGGTGTGCGCCCTCATGGTCCTCCTGCTCTCTGCTCACACAGATTTGACTTCATCTATGACCTCTTTGAACATGTTCCAAGGTGTTTAGAACACCTTCCACGCGAGGAAGGTGAAAGCGCTCCTGAGGACTCTCGCTGTGGCACAGTGGGGAAAATCCACCAGCCAATCCAGGAGACCAGACTCAGTCCTGGGCCAGGGAGATTCCACATGCTGCAGAGCCGCTGGGTCTGCTCTAGGGCCCTCGAGCCACAGCTGCTGAGCCAGTCCACCACAACTGCTGAGCTTGCATGCTCTAGAGCCAATAGGCTGCGACTGTTGCGTCTGAGCTGCTGAACCTGTGCACCATAGAGCCTGTGCTCCATGGCGAGAGAAGCCACCACAGTGAGAGCCCACCCACTGTAACTAGAGAGTAGTCCCCGCTAGCCGCAGCTGGAGAAACGTCCTGGCAGCAACGGAGACCCAGTGCAGCCCAAAATAAAATAAATGTTGAAGGATAGCTCCTGAGAAGCCCTTCACTTTATCAATAGTGGCAGCAGAGTTTCTAGAACTTTTTAGTAATAATAACTGTGCGCCAGCACTTAGGATGAGCCAGGCATCATGCTCAGCCTTTTGTCCCCATTTCCTCATTCTGTCCATAGCCCATCTTTACAGCCTACATCCTAGAATGACCCCCACTTCCAGATGAGCAAGCAGGCCTCTAGGGAGACAAGCACGTCTGAGTCACGCAACGAGGAAGAGGGGACAACGGACTGAACCTAAGGGCCTCGCTCCAGCCTCGTGCCCTTCCACCTGTTACCTGGCTGCCCCTTCGCCACACTGAGTTCCCTGAGACAAGCGCTTCCCTTCCGCAGGGCGTGGAGGCTGCCGGACCTCTGCAAAGCTCAGCTCCGTCGCGGCTGGTCGCCCTGGGTCATTTTCTCCACGGTCCTCTCTCCCCAGCAAGACTCCAGTGCTCCGAAGCGGCCATGTCTGCTTTCAGTGCCTAAAGCTCTTGGCGGGGGTTGGTGTGAAATCTCTGGACACTGTCTTAGCTCTTACAGGCCTTGCTGTGTTATTTTCAGTGGAAAATGCATTATAATTACAGTAATCCAGCACCTAATAATCGGGTGTGCGCCCTCATGGTCCTCCTGCTCTCTGCTCACACAGATTTGACTTCATCTATGACCTCTTTGAACATGTTTCAAGTCGCAATAACCAGGATACCTTGAAGTGTGGAAGCAAACATCGGCGGCCCACGGTCAGCTCACAGTTCAAGGTTAGTCTGCACTGCTGGCCTACCTACCTATCTTTATTGTGATTTTAAGAATTGAAAATAAGAATATCCATGTGATCTAACGAAAGGGTTTCGTTGTGTTTTCCTGTCATCCTTTTAAACCAGACAGGACTTTAGAAATAAAATACTTGCTTTTTCCTGAGCCAGATTTTTTGGTCTAATTAAAAATAAATAGCTGCTTATTCTAAGCTTAGGAAATAGTTCTTTTTTTTTTAATTTCGGCCTCTTTTATTGGTCCTTCATTTTTGGCCTGTGTGGGCCTTCCCTTGCAGTGGCCTCTCCTGTAGCAGAGCACCAGCTCTGGGCGCATGCGCTCTAGAGCTCCGGCTCTGTAGTTGGACACACCCGTCCATCTGCTTCGAGGCACATGGGATCTTCCTGTGCCACGGATCGAACCGGTGCCCCCCGCACTGCAACGTGGACTCTTTACCCACTGGACCACCAGGGAAGCCCCAATAGTTCTTCTTAAGAAGGACTGTTTGCCCATTTGGGATCAGTCTGATTTGTATTTAAAGGCTCACATGCATATAAAGTATATTTCTTCAGTGCCTGGATTTTTAAAATATTTTCCCAGGTACACTTACAATTTCATAACTAGGAAGAGTAACCCGAGTTCATGGTTAAATAAGATCAGTGTCAGTTACCTTGTCCAGAATTCAGGGAAAATAAGGAACATTCTTATTTGCATTTGAAACACGGAAGCCTTTTAGAGAGTTTAGAGGCATAGCACAGGAAGGCCATTTCTCTAACTTAATTGTCCTGTTTTACCCCAAATCCTAACATGAAGCGGGTGGAGGCACATCAGTCATCAGACTTTTATTGAATTTGCCATCTGGGAGGCTTTCCTTCATGGGGTTACTCAGAGTTGGATGCCGGGGGGGTGAGGGGTGCTGTGTGAAGTCTGTTGTTCATTGTGGTTGGGGATGAGCTCAACCCACAGTCACAGTGCTGGCAGGTATGAGCCTGAGAGGATGTGATAATATCATTTAATAGTAGCTTAATGATCACAGCTGCCAGTTATCATACAACCTTACGTTCCTGTCATTGGGCTAATCCCTTTATATACACTGTCTTATTCACTTTGCACAGCATCTTAGAAGTGCGTGTTCTTGTCCCCATTTTACAGATGAGGAAGCTGAGGTTTGGAGAGATGGAGACTTGCTTGGTCTGTCTGAGGACTGAAGCTAGGGTTTGAGTGGAATCTGGGTCTGTCCAACTCTAAACCCTAGCCTCTTAATCATCCAATGGAGTTGTTGTCTCTTTCTAGGTCAATGGTCCCTGGGGTTGTCTTGCAAGACTTTGTGGGTGTTTGGGACTTAAATTGGACTAGGAACCAGGAAATGAAAGAGACTGGGCGGGGCTTCTAGATAGAGACAAAGGCAAGAGGCAGGGTCCCAAGTTGGAAATGAGTCCCATTCCCGGAGGACAAGACACCTTGTAATAAAGGGGTGCCCAGTCACTTCAGTTGTATCTCCCTCTGTCCAACCCTATGGACTGTGTCCCCCAGGCAGAGGACGAGGGACCGATTTCCAGGACATTCCGTCATCCGTGAGAAATCCTGAAGCTTTCACAGCACAGAAATGACTGATCAATGTAGTAGACAACCCAGTTTATATAAGAGTAAAATCATGAGAAAAAAGAAACAGACAAATGGAGATGGAGGAAAACTAGTGGATTCAAATAGACTGAATAGACATATCCACCGACTGGACCTTACTTGCATTCTGATTTCAGAGAATAAACCATTTAAAAAATGGAATTTGAGACAGTTGGATATTTTAAAATGAAACTTGAACTAGCTGTACCTTTTCATCTTGACGATAAGGAATTTGTGTTAATTCTTTTCAAAACGGAAGCCTTTTAGAGAGTTTAGAGGCATAGCACAGGAAGGCCATTTCTCTAACTTAATTGTCCTGTTTTACCCCAAATCCTAACATGAAGCGGGTGGAGGCACATCAGTCATCAGACTTTTATTGAATTTGCCATCTGGGAGGCTTTCCTTCATGGGGTTACTCAGAGTTGGATGCCGGGGGGGTGAGGGGTGCTGTGTGAAGTCTGTTGTTCATTGTGGTTGGGGATGAGCTCAACCCACAGTCACAGTGCTGGCAGGTATGAGCCTGAGAGGATGTGATAATATCATTTAATAGTAGCTTAATGATCACAGCTGCCAGTTATCATACAACCTTACGTTCCTGTCATTGGGCTAATCCCTTTATATACACTGTCTTATTCACTTTGCACAGCATCTTAGAAGTGCGTGTTCTTGTCCCCATTTTACAGATGAGGAAGCTGAGGTTTGGAGAGATGGAGACTTGCTTGGTCTGTCTGAGGACTGAAGCTAGGGTTTGAGTGGAATCTGGGTCTGTCCAACTCTAAACCCTAGCCTCTTAATCATCCAATGGAGTTGTTGTCTCTTTCTAGGTCAATGGTCCCTGGGGTTGTCTTGCAAGACTTTGTGGGTGTTTGGGACTTAAATTGGACTAGGAACCAGGAAATGAAAGAGACTGGGCGGGGCTTCTAGATAGAGACAAAGGCAAGAGGCAGGGTCCCAAGTTGGAAATGAGTCCCATTCCCGGAGGACAAGACACCTTGTAATAAAGGGGTGCCCAGTCACTTCAGTTGTATCTCCCTCTGTCCAACCCTATGGACTGTGTCCCCCAGGCAGAGGACGAGGGACCGATTTCCAGGACATTCCGTCATCCGTGAGAAATCCTGAAGCTTTCACAGCACAGAAATGACTGATCAATGTAGTAGACAACCCAGTTTATATAAGAGTAAAATCATGAGAAAAAAGAAACAGACAAATGGAGATGGAGGAAAACTAGTGGATTCAAATAGACTGAATAGACATATCCACCGACTGGACCTTACTTGCATTCTGATTTCAGAGAATAAACCATTTAAAAAATGGAATTTGAGACAGTTGGATATTTTAAAATGAAACTTGAACTAGCTGTACCTTTTCATCTTGACGATAAGGAATTTGTGTTAATTCTTTTCAAGAAGGGTATTGTGGTTACCTCTGTATATTTTAAGGTTCTTAGCCTTTGGTAACACATACTGAAGTACTGAAGGATGAAATAGCACGATGTCTGGGATTTGTTTTTCTGTTGAAAGTGGGCCTGGGGTGTACAGGGCCGGGACCCGATGAGGCGAGATGAGCTGGGAGCTACAGCTGATGACAGGTGCTCAATATGCACTCTGTCTGCTTCGGTACATGTTAGAAACTCTTCACAATTAAAAACAATTTAAAAAAAAAAAGAGAAAAGACAGTAGTATTACATAAAATTGATCTACATGGTGATTTGAAGGTACGGGTGAAAGAGCGTGGTTCAAAGACCATACTGGTATAAGGTGTCATTTCAATGAAAATAGTTAATTAGAGGAACAACTCCAGAGGAGAGTGGATACTTCTCAGGTTTTCTATATAAACATAGAAACATCCCAGGCTGTTTTGGTTTTTTTGGCTGGTTAACGGAATAGTGTTTTGGTTTTTTTTTTAATGGTACTATGTTGAAAAAGTAATGACTGTTTTGCATATATGAAATAATTTCTGTGATAATTATAAAACCTTTATTTTATTAGAATGACATGATTAAAAATCAAAGGGGCTTCCTTGGTAGCTCAGATGGTAAAGAATCTGCCTGCAGTACAGGTGATGCAGGAGATGTGGGTTTGATCCCTGGGTCAGGAATATCCGCTGAAGAAGCGAATGACAACCCACTCCAATGTGTGTCAAAGAAATAATAAATGAGTTTGCATTATGCGAAATATTTTCTATACAATTATAATACTTTTATTAAAGTGACATGATTAAAAATAAAACCACTATTATCCCTCTGATTTATTTTGTTTTCTTTTTGTTGTTTCTGATGAGTGCCTAGGCTGCTGAAAAATTTAAAGACATAATAAGAGACTAAATCAACATATACTTTTACCTTTCTCTTAGGACTCCCTGCATTCCTTAATGGCAACGCTAAGCGCCTCTAATCCTTTCTTTGTTCGCTGTATCAAGCCAAACATGCAGAAGGTAAGATTCACGATAGTTCTAGACTGAGACTGTCTTAAATAAGGCCACTGCCTCCTGGTGTGGTTACTTGCTGAGTTGGTTTCTCCAGAGTCCTTTCATTATAGATGATTGGATATGGATATGACATTATTATAACATAGCATTCAGTGGGGGAAAAAAAAACCTTTGTCTTCTGGGTCTATTTACTTTTGAATGATGCCATTACACTTTAGAAAAATCTGATTTAAAAGAATATGTTGCAAAACCTTGTTTTTTCTTTAGCATTGGTTTGAAATTCTTGGACAAGCTTCAGAGTGTGATATATACTTTTTTGGAAGAAATGGTTGTGGTTGGTGTAGTTTTTGTTGTGATAGCTTTCTTTTTCATTTTTTTTTCTTTTGCTTTATTGTTAAACATGACAAAGAGTGTGTATTCTAAGTAGGAAATAATGGGTTTTAAGGACTTCGCTTCATTGTAAGTAATTAGAAGACTCCTCTCATCAAAAGCTTTTGTGTCCAGGCTCTCGGTTTCAGCTTTTTTAACGTCATATCCTGATCAGAAACAATGTGAGTTTTAGGGCTTCCCTAGTGGTCCATTGGGTAAAGAGCCCACCTTGCAGTGCAAGGGGCACCAGTTCGATCCCTGGCCCAGGAAGATCCCACATGCCGCAGAGCAGTTGGACCAGTGTGTCCAGTTACGAGCCAGTGCTCTGGAGCACGCGCCGAGAGCTAGGGCTCTGCAGTGAGAGAGGCCACTGCAACAGAAGGCCCACACGTGCCAAAGAATAAAAAGATGGATGAAAATAAATATAAATAAAAGAGGCATGATGGGGAAAATAAATAATGTGAGTTTTATACAGAGAATCTATCTGACGAAAGAAAATTTGTTGTTGTTCAGTTGCTAAGTCACGACCCACTCTCTGTGACCCCGTGAACTGCACATGCCAAGCTCCTCTGTCCTCCACTGTCGCTGGAGTTTGCTCAGATTTGTGTCCATTGAGTCGGTGATGCTGTGTGACCATCTCATCCTCTGTTGCCCTCTTCTTTAATTGCCTTCAATTAAGAACATTTAGTATTAGGTGACTGTAGCTGCCCTGTCTAAGGTTGAATGGGTAACTTACCTTCAAGTGCTGTTAAAAATTGAAATGATTTTGATTTAGCCAACGTCTGCTCTTACTTACTCCTGTGAAGAAAGGAGATCCCCCCAACAAAAATAATAATGTCAAGGGCCCTTACATGTAGAATTAGATGCTGTCCTCAGGAGGATTCACTTAAGGAATCTGACCTTGACTGTTTCACACGAGACTTCTCTTATGTTCCATAATAGGGCTGTCTGTAACTTCACTGGTGTGGAGCTTTTGTTTACCAGTTACCTCTGACTTTAAGCCCACAGTGATTTCTCACTTAGAATTTAAGGTGTATTTGATAAGAACCAGAGTTGTGAATTCTGTCTTTGAGGAAGACAAAACTCAACAAAGGGAGAATATAATGTGTTTAGCTTGTTACTCTGAAGTGTCGTGGGGAGACTTTGGCGCTTGTGTGGCATTCCGTGTCTGAGAATGGGGTTCTGCAGAAGATCTGTGAAGACCCATCAGTTCTGGTCACTGAAACAGTAGCTCATCTTTTCATTCTTCAAATGTTTAATAATATGTTTTAGGTTATCACAAAATAACAACAGCTTAACAATACATAGCTTTTCTTTTTTTTTGACAGAATGTCAAAACGTAATAGATAGAACATAACTGTGTCCCATGAAGGACCATTTTTGTATAGCACAGGGAAGTTTGTTCAGTATTCTGTACTAACCTAAATGGAAAAATAATTTGAAGAAGAGGAGATACATGTATATGTATAACTAAATTACTTTGCTATATACCTGAAACAAATACAACATTGTTAATTGACTATAGTAAATGTAAAAGATAGCAAAAAGCATAACCATGTCCCATGTCAGCTGGTTTACCTCTCCTTGCTGTGCTTTATCAAACCCCAGTGGGCATTGTCTATGTGATGGATAGAAGGGCTTTGCATTTGGGGTCTACGCTTAGAGCAGCTGTTAACCTCTGCAGATTCTTTCCTCTTTTTTACAAGGATAACATTAATAACACCATGATTTGGTTTTCAAGCATATCTTTTTGAAAATTATTTCTTAGGCTGCTCTGGGCGTTAGTTGTGGCCCACAGGATCATCACTGAGGCATGCAGGATCTAGTTCCACAACCAGGGATCGAACCCAGGCCCTCTGCCTTGGGAGCACAGAGGCTTCCCTCTACCACCGGGGAAGTCCTCGTAATGCCGTAATTTGACCATGCTTGTTTTTCCCCAATTTAAGGTCATGCGTCTTACATTGAAAGGCATCTTACAGATGTTTGGCAAACCATAGTTTAATTGGGAACTTTTCTGTGTTCTTAAGGATGTGGTAATTGTGCAGGTTTACAGCTGTTGGCGTCTCAGATTCAGTGAAACTGGTGTGGAGCTTTTGTTTACCAGTTACCTCTGACTTTAAGCCCACAGTGATTTCTCACTTAGAATTTAAGGTGTATTTGATAAGAACCAGAGTTGTGAATTCTGTCTTTGAGGAAGACAAAACTCAACAAAGGGAGAATATAATGTGTTTAGCTTGTTACTCTGAAGTGTCGTGGGGAGACTTTGGCGCTTGTGTGGCATTCCGTGTCTGAGAATGGGGTTCTGCAGAAGATCTGTGAAGACCCATCAGTTCTGGTCACTGAAACAGTAGCTCATCTTTTCATTCTTCAAATGTTTAATAATATGTTTTAGGTTATCACAAAATAACAACAGCTTAACAATACATAGCTTTTCTTTTTTTTTTTTGACAGAATGTCAAAACGTAATAGATAGAACATAACTGTGTCCCATGAAGGACCATTTTTGTATAGCACAGGGAAGTTTGTTCAGTATTCTGTACTAACCTAAATGGAAAAATAATTTGAAGAAGAGGAGATACATGTATATGTATAACTAAATTACTTTGCTATATACCTGAAACAAATACAACATTGTTAATTGACTATAGTAAATGTAAAAGATAGCAAAAAGCATAACCATGTCCCATGTCAGCTGGTTTACCTCTCCTTGCTGTGCTTTATCAAACCCCAGTGGGCATTGTCTATGTGATGGATAGAAGGGCTTTGCATTTGGGGTCTACGCTTAGAGCAGCTGTTAACCTCTGCAGATTCTTTCCTCTTTTTTACAAGGATAACATTAATAACACCATGATTTGGTTTTCAAGCATATCTTTTTGAAAATTATTTCTTAGGCTGCTCTGGGCGTTAGTTGTGGCCCACAGGATCATCACTGAGGCATGCAGGATCTAGTTCCACAACCAGGGATCGAACCCAGGCCCTCTGCCTTGGGAGCACAGAGGCTTCCCTCTACCACCGGGGAAGTCCTCGTAATGCCGTAATTTGACCATGCTTGTTTTTCCCCAATTTAAGGTCATGCGTCTTACATTGAAAGGCATCTTACAGATGTTTGGCAAACCATAGTTTAATTGGGAACTTTTTCTGTGTTCTTAAGGATGTGGTAATTGTGCAGGTTTACAGCTGTTGGCGTCTCAGATTCAGTGAAATGAGGGGTCCTGCCTCGCCAACCCTTATTATAAGGATAGAAATTACTAAAAACTCGGTCCTACATGTTTTTGTTTTCCTTCTTGAATGGCATGGATTTAGTTTTTTCTTTAAATTGCAATCACTTTTAAAATTACACCTGCTTGAAAACACGTCAGCCAGAATGTTGAAGAAATTGCCTATTTTTTTTTCTTTTTTAAATTTGACAATTTTTTATTTATTTATCTTTTTGAGGAGGGGGCAGGAGGGGGATGGGTGGGCCACTTCTATTGGCCTTTCATTTCTCCATTTTCATCCATCTTTGTTCTTTGGCCTGTGTGGGCCTCCCATCGCGGTGGCCTCTGTTGTCGCAGAGCACCAGCTCTGGATGCATGTGCTCCAGAGCTCCAGCTTGGTAATTGGCCACATCAGTCCAGCCGCTCCGCTGCACATGGGATCTTCCCAGGCCAGGGATCGAACCGGCGCCCCTTGCACTGCAAGGCGGTGTCCTTACCCACTGGACCACCAGGGGAAGCCCGAAATTGCCTCTTTTTGATGTTTATTTTTCTTTGCTTGGATTTGGTTGTGCCTAATTGCTTTCAGGCTTGCATTTTTTTATCTTAATGAGCCAATCCAGGCTTCAGTTCCATTTTTCTTGGCTCACAGCTCTTCCTACCTCCTGACTGATGGCAGGCACTAATTAATAACCCACCAGGAGATGGGCTGTTGAAGACTTTGAAAAAACATCTCAGTACCATGTTAAAGGCACCCTGCAAATCAGACGAGAGAATTGACTTGTCTGAAGCCTAAGATGTAGGTGTGATATCAGGTGTGGAGGGGCTAATTAGACTGTGTAAATAGTAAATTGTGACTCGCTCAGCATTTGTTTGGTTCCATTGGAAATACTGGTGATGATATATGAAATGTGTGTAAACAACCTCATTTGGAGTCTCTTATGACTTTTGTCCAAAGATAGATACTTCTGGAAGTGTCACAGGGAGAATCTAGCCTGTCTTTGCCCAGAGATGGGGAGTATGTTTCTAGCTTCACTGCATGCCCTCCTCAAATCAGATGCTCACTGGGGAGGCTTGAGGGGATGTGTTTTTTTTTTTTTTTTTTTGACCACATCATGTGGCATGTGGGATCTTAGTTCCCTGACCAGGAATGAGACCTGTGCCCCTGCAGTGAAAGCATGGAGCCCTTACCAGAGGACACCAGTGAAGTCCTGGGAATATATTCAGATGCATATATGTGGAGGCGTGTATTCAGGAACATACTGCTCAGACAGTGAAGAATCTGCCTATAGTGCAGGAGACCTGGGTTCGATCCCTGGGTCAGGAAGATCCTCTGGAGAAGGAAATGGCAACCCACTCCAGTATTCTTGCCTGGAGAATTCCACGGACAGAGGAGCCTGGCAAGCTGTAGTCCATGGAGTTGCAAAGAGGTGGATATGACTGAGCCCCTAACACTTACTTACTAACAGACATACAGATCATGGGTTTTGGCAGCTTCTAGAGATTCCTTTTGGCAGTTCTGTGACCCAAAAGGGGATGAGAACAATGGCTGTAAAGTCTCTGGCCTCAGTGGTGGAGCTGCCTGTTGGTCTCAGGAGAGTGTGCGTCACATCCACGGCTCTCATGGTGATTTGACACGTGTGCACACGCAGCCTATGCCCCCAGGCCTGTACGACAAGGTGTGTCCTCTCCTTGGCAAGTATGTGCTGCTCAGGATGGAGACTTGGGCCTGAAGCGGCTAGAGACGCTCTTGTGGAAGGACATATAATGGGTTTTCATTATTGGGGACTTTTATGCATTCCTTTGAAAAGCTGATGTAAAAAAAGTCCTGTGTGTGTATGTGCTCAGTCACTCTGTCCTGTCCAACTCTTTGCAACTCCATGGACTGTCGCCTGCCACGCTCCTCTGCACATGGAATCTTCCAGGCAGGAAAACTGGACTGGGTAGCCATTTCTATCTCCAGCATTTGTTTGGTTCCATTGGAAATACTGGTGATGATATATGAAATGTGTGTAAACAACCTCATTTGGAGTCTCTTATGACTTTTGTCCAAAGATAGATACTTCTGGAAGTGTCACAGGGAGAATCTAGCCTGTCTTTGCCCAGAGATGGGGAGTATGTTTCTAGCTTCACTGCATGCCCTCCTCAAATCAGATGCTCACTGGGGAGGCTTGGGGGGATGTGTTTTTTTTTTTTTTTTTTTGACCACATCATGTGGCATGTGGGATCTTAGTTCCCTGACCAGGAATGAGACCTGTGCCCCTGCAGTGAAAGCATGGAGCCCTTACCAGAGGACACCAGTGAAGTCCTGGGAATATATTCAGATGCATATATGTGGAGGCGTGTATTCAGGAACATACTGCTCAGACAGTGAAGAATCTGCCTATAGTGCAGGAGACCTGGGTTCGACCCCTGGGTCAGGAAGATCCTCTGGAGAAGGAAATGGCAACCCACTCCAGTATTCTTGCCTGGAGAATTCCACGGACAGAGGAGCCTGGCAAGCTGTAGTCCATGGAGTTGCAAAGAGGTGGATATGACTGAGCCCCTAACACTTACTTACTAACAGACATACAGATCATGGGTTTTGGCAGCTTCTAGAGATTCCTTTTGGCAGTTCTGTGACCCAAAAGGGGATGAGAACAATGGCTGTAAAGTCTCTGGCCTCAGTGGTGGAGCTGCCTGTTGGTCTCAGGAGAGTGTGCGTCACATCCACGGCTCTCATGGTGATTTGACACGTGTGCACACGCAGCCTATGCCCCCAGGCCTGTACGACAAGGTGTGTCCTCTCCTTGGCAAGTATGTGCTGCTCAGGATGGAGACTTGGGCCTGAAGCGGCTAGAGACGCTCTTGTGGAAGGACATATAATGGGTTTTCATTATTGGGGACTTTTATGCATTCCTTTGAAAAGCTGATGTAAAAAAAGTCCTGTGTGTGTATGTGCTCAGTCACTCTGTCCTGTCCAACTCTTTGCAACTCCATGGACTGTCGCCTGCCACGCTCCTCTGCACATGGAATCTTCCAGGCAGGAAAACTGGACTGGGTAGCCATTTCTATCTCCAGGGGATCTTCCAGACCCAGGGATTGAGCCTGTGTTGCCTGCATTGCAGGCGGATTCTTTACCACTGAGCCACCAGGGAAGGCCACTGAGCACATATTTTGGTTGGAAAAGCTGGTGTACGTGGGGATAATACAACTGACAGGCGGAAACTGTTAGGTCAGTTGAGCTGTAATGGTCTGTGGACTTTTTTTTGGAAACGATTTGGAGCTAATCTTGACTGTTGCATAGAAGGCACTTCACTTGTGTCGCTGAGAAGTCCTCCTGGCACTGAGTTATGAAGACAGTGAAGGCACACCTCTTGGTAGGGGCTGGTCTGAAGCCGTGCTTCGCCTTGGAAGGTTCTGGAGAATGCAGTCGTCTCCTCCGCTTAGAAGGTTCTGTTTTCACCTGAGGGCAGCCTTCTCCATCAGACAGGTTTCCGCCGGCGATGTGGCCATGTAGCTTTTTTCTGTTGCAGTTTGCTTAGGCACTAGTAATTTCTGGTCAGAAGTGTCCAGACCAACCCTGGAAGATTTCTGTACCAGAAAGAACCTGCTTTGCCTCCTGAGGATCTCTCCCCAAGGGTGGCCTTTGGCCTGTGATCCCAGCTTTCTCTAACTGCCTGTTGTTGTAGCGAATACCTTTTAGTCAGCCTGTTATTAACATTACTCAGGACAGAATTACAGAAGGGAACAGACCGATAAATATCAGGAGAGCCTTCCTGGGTGTGAGAACGGATTCTCCGCACCTCCCAGCCTGCAGTGCGAGGCCCTCGTGCTCCAGGAGTAGCGGGGTGTATTCTTGCCTGCCGAACTCCGTGCACGGTGGAGCCCGGCGGGGCCCCCGTCCATGGGGTCACAGAGTCAAATACCACTGAGCGACTGCCTCCTTCACTTCTTCAGAAAACGGCACTGGGGTAGAAAGTCCAAAGTCTAAAGAGAAATGTGAAGGGTCTGGCCAGCTCTCCTCCCTCTGCCTTCTGTGGTCTGATGTGAGGAGTTCTTCAGTTCTAGGCAGAAATGTCGTTGATTCCTGCTGGCACATCTGTTAGCTTTAACCCCACGTAACAGTGTCCTCAAAGATTCTGTCAGTCTGCTCTGTGAAGGCAGGATATGCATCAGCTGAATGGCCCTGCCGCTGGGGATGCCTTCTAGCGGAGGTGGCTGTGAGGAGTCAGGTTTTCCAAGGAGAGAAGAATCCATGCCGAGGGGAGACTGGGGACCAGCCTCCCAGGGCGAGGTAAGTTTGGGGGGAAACAACGGGGTTAGGTCATAGAATGGTCTGTGGACTTTTTTTTGGAAACGATTTGGAGCTAATCTTGACTGTTGCATAGAAGGCACTTCACTTGTGTCGCTGAGAAGTCCTCCTGGCACTGAGTTATGAAGACAGTGAAGGCACACCTCTTGGTAGGGGCTGGTCTGAAGCCGTGCTTCGCCTTGGAAGGTTCTGGAGAATGCAGTCGTCTCCTCCGCTTAGAAGGTTCTGTTTTCACCTGAGGGCAGCCTTCTCCATCAGACAGGTTTCCGCCGGCGATGTGGCCATGTAGCTTTTTTCTGTTGCAGTTTGCTTAGGCACTAGTAATTTCTGGTCAGAAGTGTCCAGACCAACCCTGGAAGATTTCTGTACCAGAAAGAACCTGCTTTGCCTCCTGAGGATCTCTCCCCAAGGGTGGCCTTTGGCCTGTGATCCCAGCTTTCTCTAACTGCCTGTTGTTGTAGCGAATACCTTTTAGTCAGCCTGTTATTAACATTACTCAGGACAGAATTACAGAAGGGAACAGACCGATAAATATCAGGAGAGCCTTCCTGGGTGTGAGAACGGATTCTCCGCACCTCCCAGCCTGCAGTGCGAGGCCCTCGTGCTCCAGGAGTAGCGGGGTGTATTCTTGCCTGCCGAACTCCGTGCACGGTGGAGCCCGGCGGGCCACCGTCCATGGGGTCACAGAGTCAAATACCACTGAGCGACTGCCTCCTTCACTTCTTCAGAAAACGGCACTGGGGTAGAAAGTCCAAAGTCTAAAGAGAAATGTGAAGGGTCTGGCCAGCTCTCCTCCCTCTGCCTTCTGTGGTCTGATGTGAGGAGTTCTTCAGTTCTAGGCAGAAATGTCGTTGATTCCTGCTGGCACATCTGTTAGCTTTAACCCCACGTAACAGTGTCCTCAAAGATTCTGTCAGTCTGCTCTGTGAAGGCAGGATATGCATCAGCTGAATGGCCCTGCCGCTGGGGATGCCTTCTAGCCGAGGTGGCTGTGAGGAGTCAGGTTTTCCAAGGAGAGAGAAGAATCCATGCCGAGGGGAGACTGGGGACCAGCCCTCCCAGGGGAGAAGACCTGCAGCCTGTGAATTGGCCTGCTGTAGTGTTTGCTGGAAAATGGAGCATTTGGCGGGACAGTGAAGCTGGACACGCAAGACTGAGCTGCTTTGGTGACCTCGTCTTAAAGCACCATCTCCAGGCTGTAAGGCATGAGGATGGGTGAACCGTCTCACACCAGAATCATCTTTAAGGGACTCCAGGGGAGCCCAGTGCTTTTTTGTTATATGAATCCTGCTGACCTGGGTCCCTCTCTTCATGGGACCACTGTTGACACCAGGCTAGGTTCCTGTTGAGACAACATGCAGGGCCACACACGAACTGAGCACCCCATGCTGGCATTACGGAACCTGCAGCCTTTTGTTTCCAGAGGCATTGCGATTTGATGAATGGCTTCTTGAGTCGGGCACATTTAACCCCGGGGGATCGTGTTTGTGTGCTCCAGGTACTGTCTGCCGTGCTTTTCCTTAGGTTTTTATATTTGTCTGTTTTAATAGAGCCCATACATTAAACAGGTGCTTCCCTGGTGGCTCAGTGGTAAAGAATCCACCTGCCAATGCAAGAGACTTGGGTTCCATCCCTGGGTCAGGAAGAGCCCCTGGGGAAGGAGATGACAGTCTACTCCAGTCTGCTTGCCTGGAGGATCCCGTGGACAGAGGAGCCTGGGGGGCTACCGTCCACGGGGTCACACAGAGTCGGACACGATGGAGTGACCGTCACACTCACACACACATTAAAAAGTCCTGATACTGCTTAACCAGAGCACATTTTCTGGCTTGATTTTCAGTTCTTATTCTTCCTAGATCTTTTCTGCTCTCATTTTACTCTTGTTTCTCATGAACTTTACTGAACTTTATTCCAATGACCCTTTCTGTTTCTTTTTAGGTTTTGGTTTCTCTCCCCCAGTGCTGTTTTCTGAGTCAGGTGTTCCATAAATAAGGAAGACCTTGACCAAGTACCCCTTTGCAGGCTTGTGTTTTCCATCTTTGTGCTCTGCTCTGTAGCCCAGCCCGCACCCCCACCAACGATATGCTCAGTAAACATTGAATCAAATTGCTCATAAGAGGGATGCCTTCCCTAGCCGGAGGTGGCTGTGAGGAGTCAGGTTTTCCAAGGAGAGAGAAGAATCCATGCCGAGGGGAGACTGGGGACCAGCCCTCCCAGGGGAGAAGACCTGCAGCCTGTGAATTGGCCTGCTGTAGTGTTTGCTGGAAAATGGAGCATTTGGCGGGACAGTGAAGCTGGACACGCAAGACTGAGCTGCTTTGGTGACCTCGTCTTAAAGCACCATCTCCAGGCTGTAAGGCATGAGGATGGGTGAACCGTCTCACACCAGAATCATCTTTAAGGGACTCCAGGGGAGCCCAGTGCTTTTTTGTTATATGAATCCTGCTGACCTGGGTCCCTCTCTTCATGGGACCACTGTTGACACCAGGCTAGGTTCCTGTTGAGACAACATGCAGGGCCACACACGAACTGAGCACCCCATGCTGGCATTACGGAACCTGCAGCCTTTTGTTTCCAGAGGCATTGCGATTTGATGAATGGCTTCTTGAGTCGGGCACATTTAACCCCGGGGGATCGTGTTTGTGTGCTCCAGGTACTGTCTGCCGTGCTTTTCCTTAGGTTTTTATATTTGTCTGTTTTAATAGAGCCCATACATTAAACAGGTGCTTCCCTGGTGGCTCAGTGGTAAAGAATCCACCTGCCAATGCAAGAGACTTGGGTTCCATCCCTGGGTCAGGAAGAGCCCCTGGGGAAGGAGATGACAGTCTACTCCAGTCTGCTTGCCTGGAGGATCCCGTGGACAGAGGAGCCTGGGGGGCTACCGTCCACGGGGTCACACAGAGTCGGACACGATGGAGTGACCGTCACACTCACACACACATTAAAAAGTCCTGATACTGCTTAACCAGAGCACATTTTCTGGCTTGATTTTCAGTTCTTATTCTTCCTAGATCTTTTCTGCTCTCATTTTACTCTTGTTTCTCATGAACTTTACTGAACTTTATTCCAATGACCCTTTCTGTTTCTTTTTAGGTTTTGGTTTCTCTCCCCCAGTGCTGTTTTCTGAGTCAGGTGTTCCATAAATAAGGAAGACCTTGACCAAGTACCCCTTTGCAGGCTTGTGTTTTCCATCTTTGTGCTCTGCTCTGTAGCCCAGCCCGCACCCCCACCAACGTATATGCTCAGTAAACATTGAATCAAATTGCTCATAAGAGGGATACCACAGAGATGCTCACGGTCTGTGAGTACTTGACTTTGCCAGAGATAAAGACATAGGCACCACCTTTACTGCTGTAGGCTCTGTTGTAGTCTGTTTTCTTTCTGGACTGTTTTTTTCTGGATCATCTTTGATTTGTGAAGTTGGAAGATGCCCCAGGGATGCGCCCGTGGGCCAGTGTTAGAGTGATGTGCTGACTGTGGTCCCGTCTTTCTGTGTTACCGTGTTGTCTTTCTGTCTCCCAGCTGACCGCTTTCAGGCACGGTGCCCTCCCCACCCCCCACCTCGTTGCCCCTCAGGTTAGGAGCCCTTTTGGAAAGCCAAGCCCAGAACTGGAGACTCACTCACAAACACCAAGAGTTACACTTAGTGCTGCCTCCTCAGACACTCAGATCCATAAGTGGGCTTCCCCTAGGGAATGTGTTGTCTGCCACAACGGGGCAAGGAGGTCTGGATGCACAGATCTGCTCAAAGATCAAACACTGCATTTTAGTATTTTGATGGAACTTTCTAGAATTAGATATCATTCAGTCCAAACATTATCTATTATCATACTTTACTGAGTCAACGATTTTCCCACGGTTGTAAAGGCACCATTATTTGCACATCACTCTGGAAACAGAAGTTCTTCCTAAGCTACTTAAGGAGAGCACCGTGCTGGCCTGTCTCTAGGCACTTGCTTTTTGCTTTGCAAGAAGTAAGAGATGGGGTCATTCATCTAGCCCAAGTCTTTCCTTCACTGATAAGAGCTGTCCCTCTGTTTCCGGGCCTGTCTTCAGATAAAATGACTTTCCTTTCTCCGACAACTCTAGAGAGGAATGTTTAGACGCCACGTGAAGGACAGCTGGACTCAGTAAGGGTAGTTCCAACAGTGCCTGTGATTTCAGAGACAGTGGAAAGACGTGATGAAATCCACACCCATCTGGGTACGGAGTTGATGTCCCACAGCTTCTTGGATGTCAGCAGGTCACGGACACCTTCAGGGATGTTGAGACAGGAACGTGTTTGCATGAAGAATTGGTGAAATATGATCTGTCCATTCCCTTTAAACGAGACACCAAATCCTCAGGAACAGTCATTTACTCTTTCTTTACCTCTAAAGAGACCTTGTCGTCTTTTCTTTTTTTAACCTCTTACAATAAGGTCTTCACTCCTACTGAACGAACTCTGCGTGTCTACCTCTTTCATTCACTGATGTTCATCCAGTCACTTGAGATGAAAGTAAAATGTCAAATATTTATCCCTGTAAGTTTATCTAAGTTCTGAATAAATATACATTTTTCCTGCTCTAGGGACCTGTGTGAAATTTTATGTCAGAATTTTCAGTCACATGTCCGTGCAGTGTCTCTGGGCTCTTGGGGACAGCTGGGTTTGCTAGAGCTTCGCCGTATTACTGACTCTGCTTGTCTCTTTCTGCTTGTCTGTTTCCTGTTCTTTTCACCGCCGCTGTTTTCCCCAGGCTGACTCACCGGTGCCTCACCTGCCCCGGCTGCCCTCTTCTCTCCTGCGCGCTCCCGGGGGGACCTGTAGAACTTGGGTGACTCAGTCATTCGTTTATGCCACACACCGAGGGCATAGGTGGCTCTGCCCCGCTGCCCCTGAGACATGGGTAGAAAGCGTCCTGGGTCTGGGAATCTTGGTTTCCAGAGGCCCTACCCACGTGGGAAGGCTGTGTGTGACACAGCCACCCAGGTGCAGGGCCCCCCAAGCACTGAGATGAAATTGAAATAATCAGAGGTGTGTGCCGAGGTGCCTGTCCCGCCGCCTGCCGCAGAGCGGTCGTGTGGCCTTGGGGTTGTTTCCTTCTCTCCCAAGTGTGTGTAGTGACAGCACCTGCCTATTAGCCCACAGGCTCCTTTGTCCAGGGACTCTCCAGGCAAGAACACTGGAGTGGGTTGCCATGCCCTCCTCCAGAGGATCTTCCCAACCCAGGGATCGAACCCAGGTCTCCCTCATTGCAGGTGCATGCTTTACTGTCTGAGCCACCAGCAAGCCCCGCTTACAGGAGTGGCTGTGGGTATTAAATGGGGTAGCAGGACCGTGAGGCAGCTACAGTTCACTGTGTGAAACAGTCCACACCTGCACTGTATGTTTGGGTGGAAAAGAGGCTCCCTCAGTCCTCACAGTTTAACCTCCAGTTTAAGCCAAATCAAGGGAAAATCTGTGTTCAGACTTCTTCCTGAGTCTAGTTTTAAATCACATACTTTTGGCAGATTTTTGTAACTAACTGCTGCTGCTGCTTTTATTTCCTTTTAGCCTCTGACATGGTATGGATGAACATTTTTTGGCCACTTCTGTTGGTCTTTCATTTATTTATTTTCGTCCATCTTTGTTCTTTGGCCTGTGTGGGCCTCCCATCGCAGGGGCCTCTCTCATTGGCTCTGGGCGCATGCGCTCCAGAGCTCTGGCTCAGTGGTTGGACACATTGGTCCAGCCACTCCACGGCACGTGGTATCTTTCCAGGCCAGGGATCGAACCGGCACTCCCTGCACTGCAAGGCGGTGTCTTTACCCACTGGACCACCAGGGAAGCCCCTGGATGAACATTTTTATTTCATCTTTTTTTAAAGGAACACATTTGAATCAGTTTTAATCAGGTGGCTTAACCTAGGGCCTGTGATACAGAGTGAAGTAAGTTAGAAAGAAAAAGACAAATATCGTATATTAACCCATATACATACATAGACAGATGTCATATATTAACCCATATACATACATACATACATACATATATATATATATATATGGAATCTAGAAAAACAGTACTGATGAACCTATTTGCAAGGCAGGGACAGAGACACAGACATAGAGAACAGATTTTTGGACACGGCGGGGAAAGGAGAGGGTTGGACAAGTTGAGAGTAACACTGAAATATACACGTATACATTATCATGTGTAAAATGGGTAGCGAATGGGAAATTGCTGTATAACACGGGGAGCTCAGGGCTGTGCTCTGTGGTACCTAGAGGGGTGGGATGGGTTTGGGGGCATATACGTACATATATGTCCGATTCATGTTGTTGCAGAAGCTGACACCATAAAGCCGTTATCCTCCGATTGAAAGCTGGGGCTTCTTGCCTGCAGTACCCGAGACCCAGGTTTGATTCCTAGGTCAGGAAGATTCCCTGGAGAACAGTAGTCTTGCTTGGAGAATTCCTTGGACAGAAGAGCCTGGCAAGCTCACATAGGGTTGCAAAGAGTCAGACACACCCAAGGGACTACTAACACCCTCCAATTAAAGATAAATTAAAGAATTAATAGACCTTATTTCTTAGCAAATTTTAAATTTACAGAAAATGTGAGCATAGAGTACAAAGGGTTTCCATCTCACTCTCCCCTCCAACACACGCACACACACGCACACTCTCTTTCTCTCTCTCTCTCCCACTGCCACTCCCCTGTCAGGCGCATCATTCATTAATGTTCATACTGTTATCATTAGTGAACCAGGATTGATCCATTATTATTGAAATCCAAAACTATCATTAAAGTTCCCTGTCTCATGAATTCCCTGACGTTTGACAAATGTGTACCATCGTGATGTGTCAAAATATTAAATGTTCGTTATTCACAACACGGTAAACTTTTTTTGAAAGTGTTATTTTATAAGAACAGGATAGTGTCTGATTGCCTGCCCAAGTGGTGAAGCTTGAGAATGAAGTTTCTAGGGTGCACAGTCTGAATGATACTGCTTTATAGTTGTTGAGTCACTCAGTCATGTCCCACCCTCTCGCCACCCCGTCACCTGCAGCCCGTCAGGCTCTTCTGTCCATGGAATTTCCCAGGCGAGAATGCTGGAGTGGGTTGCCATTTCCTTCTCCAGGGGATCTTCTGGACCCAGGGATCGAACCCACATTCTCCTGCATTGCAGGCAGATTCTCTACCACTGAGTCACTGCTTTATAGAAGAGAGAGTAAATGAAAAAATGGAGATATATAGAGAGAGAGCAAAGGAGAACCTGGGAGCCAGGTAGAACTGTCTGGATAGTCAGACTGACTCCTCCCTGCATGCACTTAGTCTTACAGCCTTTTGAGATAATGCTTTCTTTCTCTGCATCCTTACTGGAAAGCCCCCGCTTGGCATGCACCAACCGTCCAGAATGCTCCCTGATTGCTGCTCCTGTAACCAGAGTACTCATTGCCGGCATCTTTGACTTCTGAGAACATCACCTACACACAGTCTGAAAAAAGACAACTCTACCTTTTCAAGAAATTGTAGTAGAGGAAGCATGAGTGCTTCTCCCTAAACAAAACCATCCCACTAAACCCCTCAGTAGTCACTTGAATGCTGTTTATTGTGTTGTCATGGCAACCACTCAGGCACACTATGCAAAGAGCAGGATAAAGAGCCATCAACGAAGCGGGGCTCAGCGGGGAGGGCTGCTGTTCTCAGGGTGGAGTTTCCAAGGTCACCATGCAATTGCCGCGTCTCGTCCTAGGACATTTTTTCTTTTTAATAATAGTCATCTCGGGATTTAGAGCCTCTGGACCTTCCAGGGTCTTTACACCCGTGTTGGCGCCTGTAAGGTCACCCGCTTGCTTCTTGGTCGAAAAGTATCTTCCCCAGTCGCTCTCTCACCAGCCTCGCTAGGCTGAACTTCTTTGAGTAAAATCAGGGGTTGAGCAAGCAGAGCCCAAGACGCCACATAAAAGACTGGGAACAGCAGTGAGCTGGAGAAAGCCCGTTTTTGTGTCTGTGGGCTCAGTTGCCTGCAGCCCGGACTGCCAAAGATGCAGCCTTTCACAGTGGACAAAAGCTGAAGGGGGCAAGGGAAACGCAAGGAAACACAAGGTAGGGGTTTTTCTCTTACTTGCACTGCCTAAAAGTTTCACGAGGATTGTGGTATTGAACGTTTTGTAGAGGAACTTTTCACGTCCAAGGAAAACAGGTTTTTGCCTTCTGAGTACCCGGAGTATTTAGTTTCTAAACAAATGGGTAAGTGCTGGTTTTGATTGTATATATAAATCTGAACTGTGATTGCTCTGTAAAAAGAAGACTTGACCGCGTGGATAAGGCATTGAAGATGCAGTGGGATATGGAATTTATCTTTTATAGGCAAACTCATTTTTATTACTGGGTTGTGCTAGGAACCGGTGAGGGGAGGGTTTCTTTTGTTTAAATTTGTTATGCCAAAGAATTTCCCTTTAGAAGAGTATATGCTACAGTTTGGCGGTGTTTTCTTGCCCTGTGCTTTATTTATACCGACCTTTAAAGAAATCTGTTTAAGAATCAGCATCTTTATAAGCTGGATTATAAACTGGTTGGTACATCAGGATGGAGCTGGGAGAAGTTAAGGGAAATGAATGGTCGTTTGTTGAATATCACGTGCTGGATTCACACAAGCATAAACTTGCTGATATTTTGCAATCTGCCTTGGAGAAACCTGATGAGATCCGTTTCCTTGAGATCCTCTTGTTCCCCAGAGTCGAAGTCCCTAAAGAAAAAACGCAAGAAAAGAGAGTCTTGATATGCTAATCTCTGCCTCTTCAGCTGACTTCTATTCAGTTGCTAAACGTGCCCTTTAAGAGAATCTGTGTTTTAAATGTGAAGGTGGGCTTTCATATTAAATTGAGTGACATTTAAAAGAAATGAATAATAATGTGACTGACTGCTGCTTAGCCGGATCTGCTTTCACAGAAACACATCTCTAGTGCCAAGTGAAAACTGAATGTCCGAATGTTTGATTTTTCCCATGAGTTTTTTAAATCTCGTGTGTTACTCACTTAGTCGTTTTTGACTCTTTGCTGCCCGATGAGCTGTAGCCTGCCAGGCTCCTCTGTCCGTGGGATTTTCCAGACAAGAATACAGGATTGGGCAGCCATTCCCTTCTCCGGGCGAGCTTCCTGAGCTAGGGAGCAAACGGGGCATCCTGCGTTGCAGGCAGATTGTTCGCGGCCTGAGCCCCCATGGGGTAATTACTGTGACATAAAGTTGGTAACCATCATGAGGGAAAGGTGAAGGGTCACATATTTCTGGCTCTTTCGTTAGGCTGAACTTGGAGGTTTTCTCACCTGTCTTTCTGTGCTTAAATGTATGGACCCCCCGTTCCAGTCCTATTGTTGTTTGCAGTGAGAGAACACACTCAGCGGTGACTGAGGACTATTTCATTCTCTTTTACGAATACCATGGCGTGGCGAGGAGCATGTTGGCGAAGGTTCCCCAGCCCTATTGCTCACTTTGCAGCTGGGAGGTGCCATCTGCCACAACAGGGCACACGTTCCCCCTCTTCTCACCGTGTCAGAGAGCCGGGCAACCTCCCTGCAGCCCCCAAGCTGTGCTTTTGCTTTGGCTGCACTGGATGAACCTCTTGAATAGCATCCAATCAGAACAGCAGCTCCATCTGACATGTGAGCCAACCCCCATCCCAGACCACCTGCCACTCTTAGGCCGACTGTGCTATGTGCCTGTGTGTTCTGGTCCACATGGCTCTGCATTCATGTTTTCACTGGAAGCCGCCTCAGTGTGTGATCTCAGTGTGTGACTTTCTTGTTAAGCTCACCGCTGCTCAGCCAGCATCCGGATGAAGGTTTCTGAAGGCCGTTCCTCCTCACTGACCCTAGAGCATTGGTCCTGGCTCTGGAGACTGGGGGCCGACCGCAGTGTGGTGCCTGGGCTTGGAGTCCGGCGTTCCGGGGCTTTCTCACAGCCGTGGAGAAAGCTCTCTCTGCCTTCATCCACTTCCCTGTGCTGGCTTTTTTTCTTTTTTTAAATCTTGGCCTCTTTTATTGTTTTATTTATTTATTTATTTGTCATCCATCTTTATTCTTTGGCCTGTGTGGGCCTTCCACTGCAGTGGCCTCTCTCGTTACAGAGCATTGGCTCTGGGCACATGCGCACCAGAGCGCTGGCTTGTCATTGGACACACCAGTCCAGCCACTCCGCAGCATGTGGGATCCTCCCGGGCCAGGAATCGAACCAGTGCCCCTTGCACTGCAAGGCAGACTCTGTATCCACTGGACCACCAGGGAAGCCCTGTGCTGGCTTTTGATCCTGGGGAGTTTCCAGATCCTTTCTTTTTTTTTTCTTTTAGACATTTATTTATTTATTATTTTTGGGTAGAGTGGGGTGGGGAAGGAGGGAGAGGGGCAGGCGGGACACTTCTATTGGTCTTTCATTTCTCTATTTTCATCCATCTTTGTTCTTCGCCCCATGTGGGCCTCCCATCCCAGTGGCCTCTGTCGTTGCAGAGCACCGGCTCTGGGCGCATGCGCTCCAGAGCTCCGGCTCAGTGATTGGACACATCGGTCCAGCCGCTCAGCAGCACGTGGGGTCTTCCCAGGCCAGGGATCAAACTGGCGCCCCTTGCACTGCAAGGCAGTGTCCTTACCCACTGGACCACCAGGGAAGCCCCAGATCCTTTCTCAAACCTGTTCTTTCTCTGATCCTCAAAAGTACTACTGCAGTGAATGATAACTATAATAAAAACATCATCATAGTGATTACTAGGCTTTTCCTCCACCTCTCCCCAATATAAAGGCCATACTTACTGATTATAAAATACTTGGGGGGCTTCCCTGGTGGTCCAGTGGGTAAGGACACCGCCTTGCAGTGCAAGGGGCACCAGTTCAATCCCTGGCCTGGGAGGATCCCACGTGCTGCGGAGCAGCTGGACCGATGTGTCCAACTACCGGGCCAAAGCTCTGAAGCGCATGCGCCCAGAGCCAATGCTCTGCAACGAGAGTCCACTGGGATGGGAGGCCCACACAGGTCAAAGAAGGAACATGGAAATAAATGAAAGACCAATAGAAGTGGCCAAAAAATAATGAAAGAAAATACTTGGAAACTATGCAGAATCCAAAAAAAGAAAAAACAAAAAACGTTATTTGAAGTTACCTTTTACTGGTTACTTTGTTAGTTTGCCTTTTACTACCAAGAGGCAATCCTGCTTACATTTTTTTGTATGCATAGTTTTTTCTTTAAATTGGAATCATAGTCTACCTTTTTTTAAACCAGTATTTTTTATTATTAAAGTATAGTTGATTGACAATATTGTACTAATTTCTGCTGTACAGTAGATTGTTATATGTATATTTCTTTTTAATATTCTTTTCCATTACTGTTTAGTCACAGGATATTGAATATAGTTCTCCATGCTGCTCAGGAGGATGTTATTGTTTATCCAGTCTGTATGCAAAAGTTTACATCTGCTAACCCCAGTCTCCTCCTCCATCCCTCCCTTGGCCCCTTCCCATTGGCCAGCACCAGTCTTTTCTCTGTCTGTAATTCTGTTTCCGTTTCATAGATGAGCTCATTTGTGCTGTATTTTAGATTCTACATATAAGACATGAGTTCTCTTTATGTCATATAGTGTGATCATTTCCACTTGTATCTGTGTTGGTGCAGATGGCATTATCTCATCCTTTTTTATGACTTAGGATTATTTCATTGTATATATTATGTAGCACATCTTTATCCATTCATCTGTTGATGGACATTTAGGTTGTTTCCATGTCTTGGCTATTGTGAATAGTGCTGCTGTGAATGTGTTATGTTTTTGAATTACAGTTTTATCTGGATATATACCCTGGAGTGGAGTTGTTAAATCATATGATAATTCTGTTTCTCATAACTTACCTTTTGATTAATATATCTTAAAACATTCCTGTGCTTTTTCCCATGACTATATAGAAATTATTAGTGACAGTGCTTTTCTTTTTTTTTAGTGACAGTGCTTTAAGTCTAATTTCGATTATTGGGTTATTTCCTTTATTATTGTAAACAGTGCTGCTTGCTATAGGACGCACGTATGTGTAAATGCTTGTGCTCATTTAAGAATGTTTCCTTAAGGTAAATTCTCAGAAGTTTATTTACTGAAATCAGAGTATGCACATTGTTAGGACTTTGATGTATATATAAACACATGGTCAGGTTTCCTTTCATTAACACCAACAACAGGAAACGTTTCTGCACAGTGTAACACTGGATCCAGAGCCTCAGGATATAAAAAGCCGGCACTAATCAATGAGAAAATAACAAATGTTTTAGCAGAAGAATGAAACACATGAGCAGAAATTTGCATACGTTCTAATACAAATGGGAAATAAAATGACAACTTCAATAGTATAATCGAAGAAATAAAACCTAAAATAGAGAGATAAGCTTGCCAGTGTAAAGATTGTTCTCAATAACACACCCCAGAAACTGTGACTACATGAGGAAACTCACATTCATGTACTTTGCTGTGGTAAAAGTCACTTCACTCGTGTCCGACTCTTTGTGACCCTATGGACCGTCGCCCTCCAGGGATCTTTGGGTTTCTCCTGGCAAGAGACTGGAATGGATTGTCCTGTCCACCTCCAAGGGCTCTCCTTGACCCAGGAGTCAAACCCTCATCTCTTACAGTGCATCTCTCCTGCATTGGCAGACTAGCGCCACCTGGGAAGTACTCTGCTGCTGGGAGTTTAAATTGTTGCAGCCTTTCTGAAGGACAGTCTCATCCTGTCTTCCTTTTTTTGGGAGTGGGGAGGTGGGCTGGGGAGGGAGGGGGGCGGGCAGGCCACTTCTATTGGTCTTTCATTTATCTATTTTCATCCATCTTTGTTCTTTTGGCCCGTGTGGGCCTCCCATCGCAGTGGCCTCTGTTGTCACAGAGCACTGGCTCTGGACGCACGCGCTCCAGAGCTCCGGCTCGTTTATTGGACACATTGGTCCAGCCGTTCCATAGCACATGGGATCTTCCCAGGCCAGGGATCAAACCGGCGCTCCTTGCACTGCAAGGCAGTGTCCTTACCCACTGGACCACCAGGGAAGCCCCATCCTGTCTTCTTGATTTAACATTTTATTGCTCCCCCTGAGACCATGGTCCATCATCTTTTTCCTCTATGGGACTGTAAAGAGTTCCTTCTCCCCAGAGCCCATCTCCTGGCTGGCACTGTGGATTTCCGGTGGCCTCAGTCTGCAGTGACTCGGAGCGGGGTTGGGCTCCTAGCCAGAGACTGAGCCCGGGTCACTGTGGTAAGAGCACCAGATCCTAGCCACTAGCCCAGTGGTTAGGACCAGGGCCCTGGACCTCGGCTTTGCAGAGGAGAATCCCAACAAAGAAAGTCATGAAACAAGTGTTTATTCTAAGGAAAAAAATTACAGAACGCGTGGATAGATGCAGGGACCGGGGAGAATGAAACACATGAGCAGAAATTTGCATACGTTCTAATACAAATGGGAAATAAAATGACAACTTCAATAGTATAATCAAGAAATAAAACCTAAAATAGAGAGATAAGCTTGCCAGTGTAAAGATTGTTCTCAATAACACACCCCAGAAACTGTGACTACATGAGGAAACTCACATTCATGTACTTTGCTGTGGTAAAAGTCACTTCACTCGTGTCCGACTCTTTGTGACCCTATGGACCGTCGCCCTCCAGGGATCTTTGGGTTTCTCCTGGCAAGAGACTGGAATGGATTGTCCTGTCCACCTCCAAGGGCTCTCCTTGACCCAGGAGTCAAACCCTCATCTCTTACAGTGCATCTCTCCTGCATTGGCAGACTAGCGCCACCTGGGAAGTACTCTGCTGCTGGGAGTTTAAATTGTTGCAGCCTTTCTGAAGGACAGTCTCATCCTGTCTTCCTTTTTGGGAGTGGGGAGGTGGGCTGGGGAGGGAGGGGGGCGGGCAGGCCACTTCTATTGGTCTTTCATTTATCTATTTTCATCCATCTTTGTTCTTTTGGCCCGTGTGGGCCTCCCATCGCAGTGGCCTCTGTTGTCACAGAGCACTGGCTCTGGACGCACGCGCTCCAGAGCTCCGGCTCGTTTATTGGACACATTGGTCCAGCCGTTCCATAGCACATGGGATCTTCCCAGGCCAGGGATCAAACCGGCGCTCCTTGCACTGCAAGGCAGTGTCCTTACCCACTGGACCACCAGGGAAGCCCCATCCTGTCTTCTTGATTTAACATTTTATTGCTCCCCCTGAGACCATGGTCCATCATCTTTTTCCTCTATGGGACTGTAAAGAGTTCCTTCTCCCCAGAGCCCATCTCCTGGCTGGCACTGTGGATTTCCGGTGGCCTCAGTCTGCAGTGACTCGGAGCGGGGTTGGGCTCCTAGCCAGAGACTGAGCCCGGGTCACTGTGGTAAGAGCACCAGATCCTAGCCACTAGCCCAGTGGTTAGGACCAGGGCCCTGGACCTCGGCTTTGCAGAGGAGAATCCCAACAAAGAAAGTCATGAAACAAGTGTTTATTCTAAGGAAAAGAATTACAGAACGCGTGGATAGATGCACGGGGGGACTCGGGGTCACCGAGTGGCACCCTCATAGCAGTTAGAATTGCTCTCATGGGACATTTTGTCCTGACTTCCTTTGTCCAGTCATTTTGATTTGCCTGGTTCATAGTCCATATTTGGTATATCTTAGGATCCTCCCATGTGTGTGTGTGTGCATCTTTTAGCCAAGATGAGTTCTACCGCAGAGGCCTCTGGGTAGCTTAGAATCACTCCCCTTTGACCTCCAAGGAGCCTTTCTGCACCCTTGACGTAGACAAGATCGAGAAACTGGCGGTCTGGGGAGCTTCCCCCGCAGGGCGTGAGTTCCCTGCCACTTGACCCTGGGGAACCCGTCTCATCAGTGTCAGTCGCTCAGTCGTGTGCGGCTCTGTGCAGCCCTGTGGACGGTAGCCCGCCAGGCTCCTCTGTCCAATGGATTCTCGGCAGGAGTACTGGAGTGGGTAGCTGTCTCCTCCTCCTGGCGATCTTCCCGACCCAGGGATCAAACCCAGGTCCTCTGCATTGCAGGTGGATTCTTTACCATCTGAGCCCCTGGGGGATAGCATCTACCCCCATATTTAAATAATACGTATTTATTTATGTAAAAGAAAGGGGAGATGGGAGTGAATAGGAACTTGACCGGGTTGCCCCTTGAGCCACCCTCTTTTCACTACCAAGCATTTCGGAACAGAGTCCCTGCCCGTTTTCTTATTTCTGAGGCTCTGCCGTCCAAGCTGCCTCTGCCTCTCTCCTGCGGAAAGCTTGCAGGTACAGTTTTCTGGGCCCTGCTCTTATTACTTTTCCCTGAGACCATGGTCCATCATCTTTTCCTCTATGGGACTGTAAAGAGTTCCTTCTCCCCAGAGCCCATCTCCTGGCTGGCACTGTGGATTTCCGGTGGCCTCAGTCTGCAGTGACTCGGAGCGGGGTTGGGCTCCTAGCCAGAGACTGAGCCCGGGTCACTGTGGTAAGAGCACCAGATCCTAGCCACTAGCCCAGTGGTTAGGACCAGGGCCCTGGACCTCGGCTTTGCAGAGGAGAATCCCAACAAAGAAAGTCATGAAACAAGTGTTTATTCTAAGGAAAAGAATTACAGAACGCGTGGATAGATGCACGGGGGGACTCGGGGTCACCGAGTGGCACCCTCATAGCAGTTAGAATTGCTCTCATGGGACATTTTGTCCTGACTTCCTTTGTCCAGTCATTTTGATTTGCCTGGTTCATAGTCCATATTTGGTATATCTTAGGATCCTCCCATGTGTGTGTGTGTGCATCTTTTAGCCAAGATGAGTTCTACCGCAGAGGCCTCTGGGTAGCTTAGAATCACTCCCCTTTGACCTCCAAGGAGCCTTTCTGCACCCTTGACGTAGACAAGATCGAGAAACTGGCGGTCTGGGGAGCTTCCCCCGCAGGGCGTGAGTTCCCTGCCACTTGACCCTGGGGAACCCGTCTCATCAGTGTCAGTCGCTCAGTCGTGTGCGGCTCTGTGCAGCCCTGTGGACGGTAGCCCGCCAGGCTCCTCTGTCCAATGGATTCTCGGCAGGAGTACTGGAGTGGGTAGCTGTCTCCTCCTCCTGGCGATCTTCCCGACCCAGGGATCAAACCCAGGTCCTCTGCATTGCAGGTGGATTCTTTACCATCTGAGCCCCTGGGGGATAGCATCTACCCCCATATTTAAATAATACGTATTTATTTATGTAAAAGAAAGGGGAGATGGGAGTGAATAGGAACTTGACCGGGTTGCCCCTTGAGCCACCCTCTTTTCACTACCAAGCATTTCGGAACAGAGTCCCTGCCCGTTTTCTTATTTCTGAGGCTCTGCCGTCCAAGCTGCCTCTGCCTCTCTCCTGCGGAAAGCTTGCAGGTACAGTTTTTCTGGGCCCTGCCCTCCTAAGCCTTCCCTCCCTCCCCCAGGGCTGTGGCACCGCCAGCCACCTCCTCCTTCCCGGCACTTCTCCCCCTCCCTTCCCACTCCCCCTCTTCACTGGCTCCCTGGGTGTGGGCCTGGCCTCCTCACCAGTGCTGTTCCCATAGGAACACTCACTTCTCTCCAGCTCTCAGCCCAGGTGAGTACCTTTCCCTGTGGGTTCCCAGCCCTAAACCCTCCTCTAAGCTTTGGCCTTGTAGTCCAGCTTTGTAACCTACTTTTTTCCTCAGTTGTCCTTCAAACTGAAATGCGTCCATGATTGAAATTCACATCCTTTTCCTTCCACCTCCTCGTTTAAATATATTTTTTTTAATATTTCGGTTTGGGGCGAAGTGTCTCAGCCTTGGCACCACTGACCCAGTTCTAGGCACATTGTCCTGTGCACTGTAGGACCTGTGAGAGCAGCCCAGCATTTACGCGTGGATGCTGGTTCCCACCCCACCACCATGGCCCCCAGACGACTGAGGTGCCCCTGACTGAAAGTCACTGCATTCAGACGTCAGTGCTGATTATTTCTTGGGTTTTATCCTTATTTTTCCACTACTCTTAGTAAAAAAAATGTCATCTACAATTTAATTTTTATTACAGCACGTGTTACGGTTTTGAACGTTGTTTTCACTGTTGAATATATGGTGAAAATAGGATCCTGTAACATTTTTCACAGGTGTGAGTCCTTGTGTGGTGCTGTGCTTTGTGGCTCAGTCGCGTCTGACGGTTTGTGACCCCACAGACTGTAGCCCACTAGGCTCCTCTGTCCATGGGACTTCCCAGGAAAGACTACTGCACTGGGTTGCCATTCTTTCTTCAGGAGATCTTCCCAACCCAGGTCTCCGGCATGGCAGGTGGATTCTTCACTGTCTCAGCCACTGGGGAAGTTCGTTGAGTCATTAAGTCAAACATATATGGCTGTTTCCACTCCTAGTAAGCAGTACTAGAAAATTTTCACTTTGTAGGGACGGGGTGGGGCACCCTGAATATCAGTGTGCCCTGCAGGATTACGTAATTGAGCTGTCCTATCCGCTTGCTCAGATGAATGGCTGCCCTGGTTTCAGCCACAGTGAAAGGATAAAACATCTCATTAACATGTGCCAGATGCTTCGCTTGCCAGTGTTGCACTTAAAAGGGGATACTGTTCAGCTGTGGGATTCTGCGATTGGCTCAGAGTTGCCTTTATGAAATGACAGTGTCTCTTTTGAACATGTGAAAGTGTCACCAGCGAACAAATGTTTCAGATACCCTGTGGCGATGCATTGGTTAAAAGTCTCTTTAGATACAAGAAGATGAAGTTTGTGCACAAGAAGCTTGAGTTACTGAGATGTCAGCCTTCGAGCTTTAGGTGCAGAACAAGGGCTTGAATATGAAACTTGCAGGCATTCTTTGACGTTGTTTTCAATGGACTAGTTTAAATAAGGTGGTAACGCATGTAAGTTGTTGTTCAGTCGCTCCCTTGGGTCCGACTCTTTGCGACCCCATGGACGGCAGCACGCCAGGCTTCCCTGTCTCCCGGAGTTTACCCAAACTCATGTCCACTGTTAGGACCTGTGCAGAGCAGCCCAGCATTTACGCGTGGATGCTGGTTCCCACCACCACCATGGCCCCAGCGACTGAGGTGCCCCTGAATGAAAGTCACTGCATTCAGACGTCAGTGCTGATTATTTCTTGGGTTTTATCCTTATTTTTCCACTACTCTTAGTAAAAAAAATGTCATCTACAATTTAATTTTTATTACAGCACGTGTTACGGTTTTGAACGTTGTTTTCACTGTTGAATATATGGTGAAAATAGGATCCTGTAACATTTTTCACAGGTGTGAGTCCTTGTGTGGTGCTGTGCTTTGTGGCTCAGTCGCGTCTGACGGTTTGTGACCCCACAGACTGTAGCCCACTAGGCTCCTCTGTCCATGGGACTTCCCAGGAAAGACTACTGCACTGGGTTGCCATTCTTTCTTCAGGAGATCTTCCCAACCCAGGTCTCCGGCATGGCAGGTGGATTCTTCACTGTCTCAGCCACTGGGGAAGTTCGTTGAGTCATTAAGTCAAACATATATGGCTGTTTCCACTCCTAGTAAGCAGTACTAGAAAATTTTCACTTTGTAGGGACGGGGTGGGGCACCCTGAATATCAGTGTGCCCTGCAGGATTACGTAATTGAGCTGTCCTATCCGCTTGCTCAGATGAATGGCTGCCCTGGTTTCAGCCACAGTGAAAGGATAAAACATCTCATTAACATGTGCCAGATGCTTCGCTTGCCAGTGTTGCACTTAAAAGGGGATACTGTTCAGCTGTGGGATTCTGCGATTGGCTCAGAGTTGCCTTTATGAAATGACAGTGTCTCTTTTGAACATGTGAAAGTGTCACCAG
Organism: Tragulus kanchil; assembly: GCA_022376925.1. Taxonomy (NCBI): domain Eukaryota; kingdom Metazoa; phylum Chordata; class Mammalia; order Artiodactyla; family Tragulidae; genus Tragulus; species Tragulus kanchil. The sequence goes on from JAIOJX010000004.1 coordinate 151,359,408, forward strand.
CGAACAAATGTTTCAGATACCCTGTGGCGATGCATTGGTTAAAAGTCTCTTTAGATACAAGAAGATGAAGTTTGTGCACAAGAAGCTTGAGTTACTGAGATGTCAGCCTTCGAGCTTTAGGTGCAGAACAAGGGCTTGAATATGAAACTTGCAGGCATTCTTTGACGTTGTTTTCAATGGACTAGTTTAAATAAGGTGGTAACGCATGTAAGTTGTTGTTCAGTCGCTCCCTTGGGTCCGACTCTTTGCGACCCCATGGACGGCAGCACGCCAGGCTTCCCTGTCTCCCGGAGTTTACCCAAACTCATGTCCATTGAGTTGATGATAAGTAGCGGATGGTTTAAACAAGGTTGTTACACTACAGATGTAGAGAACTGATGCCAATTTTGCTGAGCAGGAAAAACCAACCCCAAATGTAAAGACACTTTAATATGTTGATTGTGGCTTGAGAAACTACAGAAAGGAAATTGACCTGGTGTGGCTTCTTTTCTTTCTCTTTTGTTGGTTTTGGTATTAACTCTGAAAAGGTGGCCCCCATGTTTGATCCCATGCCTTCATTACATCGATTCCAATGAAGCATGGGCTGTTCCGTTTCCACTGAGCTGCGCGTGCACACAGAGGCACCCCTGAGAGCCTTCTGGTGGGAGGCGCCTTGCAGATTAAGAAAATGAGCTTCTTTGTGGAGGTGGAAGGGCAGGTTGGACCTGGTGACAATGTCACGTGATTTGGACTTCCAGGGTTCAGACCCGTTAGTGCTGGGGTCTGGTATCAAAGGCACAAAGCACTGCAAAGCTCGGGGGGACCCACCAGCCCTTGGACCAGTGATGGTCAGTAGTTGCATTGCCTCAGTGCGTGGTCCACTTCTGCTCGGGAGCGCTGGCTGTGTCTGCAGCCGTGCTGGGCTGTTTGCTGGTTTACACAGACTTGGACCTCTGCCATTGTCGACTGAGTTAAAGCCTTTCCCTTCTCATGCTTGATTGAAAAAAACAATGAGCTACAATACAATCGCCACTTGTTCTGCATTACTCACCTTGCCTGCTCGGAGCACATCCACTCTCCCTGTTACAACATGTTGGCGTGAAGTATTGACATGGTTGAGAAAGAGGTTTGGGAATATTCAGAGGACCTTTGGCAACTGGCTTCGGTGTGCAGACTTTTCTGTTCTTGGTTCTGCTTTGAACCTAAAACCCGGATTGTACTCTGTTGGGTGCTGTGGGGACCGGAAACTGTCAAGGATGCAGAGCCCAGAGCGGGCGTACAGGAGAGATGAATAGACCAACTGACATGGATAGTCATTTGCTGCTGCTGTTGGTCAGTTACTCAATCGTGTCCGGCTCTTTGAGATCCCATGGACTGCGGCACACCAGGCTTCCATGACCTTCTCTGTCTCCTGGAGTTTGCTCAAACTCACGTCCATTGAGTCGATGTTGCCATCCAACCGTCTCGACCATCCTCGGTCACCCTCTTCTCCTCCTGACACATAGGCATAGATGAAGTGACACTCTTTGGTGGACTGTGGACTGTGCTTAAGGAGCTGGGTGCAAAAATATAGGAAGAAATGAACTGATGCGTAGATCGTTTCTAAATCATTTCAATTAGTAAACCATGATCAGACTGCAGATTGTAGTTGATCAGGCCAAATCATGGATGTGGGAAAAGGTAGAGCCAGACCCAGGAGGACTTTTGAGAATGTTCCCAGTGTACGATGTATCACATTACGGTCTCTCAACAGCACTGGTTCCACCTGGCCTGGTCCTGTGGTTTGGGGGCCAGAACCACAAACGTGAACCTCTCATTCAAACCAAATCCCAACTTGCCCTGTGAGTCTATAGTTGTCAGTTCCCCTGAGCCTGTTTTTCTACGCCATCCAGGACCAATGGCATAAGATTTTATAATTCTCAAGGAACGAGTTGATTGTCTTGCTGTTTGCTGGTGAAGAAGGCAGCCTGTCCTTCAGACCCTGTGTAGTACACAGACGAATAAAACTGGCTAATCGTTCAACAGTTCTGGATGAAAATGATTAGGGAAGATGCATTAGGCACTCTGTAGCATCGTGGATGGAGGGAAGTTTCTTACAGGAAATGCAGGACTCACTGCCTTTCACCAGCCACGTGACTTTGGGGTAGCCATTCAGGTTGGCTTCTTGACAGTGCTCAGGCAGAAGTCACCCATTTTTAAGGTGGTTACAAGGTTAACTCTGATCATGTCTGTAAAACTCCTCGCTCAGACTCTGGCACACACAGGCCACTCGTGGTCATAAACAATAAAGATCATACTTGTCGCCCTGGAAAGAGACAACATATGTGTGTGCTGGTGGCACCCTCCTACACTGACCAAGGCAGTCCCAGCATAAGGAGGCCTTTGTTTCGTCTTAAACTTGTTCACCGCTTACTAGACTCGGCACCACGTCCTCAGGTAGAGAGTTTATGAAGGATATAACATCCTGTTGGGGGAGACGTATGAACAGGTCAATTTATGGAAAAAGTATTATCAGAGCCTAGAAACTGCTTTAAATCTAAGAATAGGTAGCATGGTGAATGTGAATGAGTAAACCAGATCCCTAAGGGAAATGTGTGAAATATGTTATTCTAAGGATGGATGTGCAGAGAGAGCATGTTATTGTCATACTTACGTATTCTGTTTCCCGTGTCTTCCTTAGATTTTCTCATTGAGTCCTTTATCCAGGTAGGGGGGCCAAGAGGAGTATCCAGATTTAAGCATCTTGAGCCATACAATTCTGTGATGTTAGGACTCCAGCAGGAACCAGCCCTGTCCAGGCCTTGGGGATGGGAATAACCTGGCCTTTGCATGTAGCCTGACCTCCCGTTTCCTAGCAACTTTCAAGTGCTCAATGGAATATTCTCTGGTGTTCCTAATTTATACTTAACAGATATTGGCTGTGTCGAAGGCTGGCTAATTTCCCATTATGACTTGCTGACAGCCACTTGAATACATGAATAAGCAAGAGAAAGGACTCCTAGGAGACTGCACCCCAAACCCCTTTCTCACCAGGCCCTTATTTTCCTTCGGGAAAGTGGACTTTACCAAGGACCTGCCAATACAAGACCACCTCTTTCAGGCCAAACCACACCAAATTTTTTTCAAGTAAAATGCTCCACTTTTTTACCTGGAAGATGCATTAGGCACTCTGTGTCGGGATGGAGGGAAGTTTCTTACAGGAATGCAGGACTCACTGCCTTTCACCAGCCACGTGACTTTGGGGTAGCCATTCAGGTTGGCTTCTTGACAGTGCTCAGGCAGAAGTCACCCATTTTTAAGGTGGTTACAAGGTTAACTCTGATCATGTCTGTAAAACTCCTCGCTCAGACTCTGGCACACACAGGCCACTCGTGGTCATAAACAATAAAGATCATACTTGTCGCCCTGGAAAGAGACAACATATGTGTGTGCTGGTGGCACCCTCCTACACTGACCAAGGCAGTCCCAGCATAAGGAGGCCTTTGTTTCGTCTTAAACTTGTTCACCGCTTACTAGACTCGGCACCACGTCCTCAGGTAGAGAGTTTATGAAGGATATAACATCCTGTTGGGGGAGACGTATGAACAGGTCAATTTATGGAAAAAGTATTATCAGAGCCTAGAAACTGCTTTAAATCTAAGAATAGGTAGCATGGTGAATGTGAATGAGTAAACCAGATCCCTAAGGGAAATGTGTGAAATATGTTATTCTAAGGATGGATGTGCAGAGAGAGCATGTTATTGTCATACTTACGTATTCTGTTTCCCGTGTCTTCCTTAGATTTTCTCATTGAGTCCTTTATCCAGGTAGGGGGGCCAAGAGGAGTATCCAGATTTAAGCATCTTGAGCCATACAATTCTGTGATGTTAGGACTCCAGCAGGAACCAGCCCTGTCCAGGCCTTGGGGATGGGAATAACCTGGCCTTTGCATGTAGCCTGACCTCCCGTTTCCTAGCAACTTTCAAGTGCTCAATGGAATATTCTCTGGTGTTCCTAATTTATACTTAACAGATATTGGCTGTGTCGAAGGCTGGCTAATTTCCCATTATGACTTGCTGACAGCCACTTGAATACATGAATAAGCAAGAGAAAGGACTCCTAGGAGACTGCACCCCAAACCCCTTTCTCACCAGGCCCTTATTTTCCTTCGGGAAAGTGGACTTTACCAAGGACCTGCCAATACAAGACCACCTCTTTCAGGCCAAACCACACCAAATTTTTTTCAAGTAAAATGCTCCACTTGGTTTTTTTCTAATAGCCCAGCCTGTATTGATGAACATTTTATAAGGCAGCCACATCCATTATCAAAGAGGTAACTCTTGTCTTAGCAGACTTTTGTAAGCACACATAGACTGGTAGCTTTCTCAGTTTCTTCCTGTATAAATGAGATGATGAGAAGAGCCTAATTCCTTGAGCTCTTCAGCTCTCAGCTAACAGTTGAGAATCTGATGCCATTATGTTCCTTCTAATAACATATCTGGGTTTTAGCTCAGAATTTCCTGAGTTGCTATGTTCATACTTTTTGACAGTTCAAACTCTTTGGTCTTGATATGGTTTTTTTTTAAATTTATTTGTCTCTGTTGTTCAGTGACTAAGTCGTGTCCCACTCTTTGTGACCTCATGGGCTGCGGCACACCATGCTTCCCTGTCCTTCACTATCTCCTGGAGTTTGTTCAAACTCATGTCCGTTGAGTCATTGATGCCATCCAACCATCTTACCCTCTGTCGTCCCCTTCTCTTCCCATTAATCTTTTCCAGCATCAGGGTCTTTTCCAGTGAATCTGCTCTTCCCATCAGGTAGCCAAGTATTGGAACCTCAACTTCATCATCAGTCCTTACAGTGACTATTCCGGGGTGATTTCCTTTAGGAGTGACTGGTTTGATCTCCTTGTCTCTAAGAACCATTGTTTTTTTTTTTTTTCAGTGTATCCTAATTTTTTAAAAGAACAAGATTTTGAAACTCAGTATGGTTAACAGTCTTCAGTTTTCCGTGGATCAGAAGTGTTTTGTCTCAGAAGCTCAATTAACTTAAAGCAAGAAACCCCAAGTATATTCTGATTGTTATGTGTATACTGATATATGCTGCCATGATGTCATGTCTCAGTCGCTATGGATATAGCATTATTAGAGTAATAAGTCCACTGATGATGACAACTCTCAGGTAGATGCATTCTCCTGGACGTTGGTGAATGCCTGGCTCCAGAGCACGCACCTGTCTTTCCTCCTCATCCCCTGCTTTACATTCTTTAGCTCAGCACCCTTGTCACATTGACATGACCTTGGTGATTGTAGAAACGACTCGATAAGTTTCACAGCTCTTTTAGCATTTTCAGGACTGACTGGAGCTACTTCGCCAACATCTACAAAGAGCGACAGCTGTCCCTCCTAATTGGTATTTCTCAGTGTTGTTTTTCACAACAAATTTGGATAAAGGGGACTGTGACCTGTTCAATATCGTGGATGGAGAAGTAGAAATAGAATCGCAGTGAATAGAGTGAGATCCAGGTTTACTTTCACAAGATAAAAAGGGTTTCATTACATTCATGAGATAAAGTAGCAACAAATCATACCTAAGAGGGAGGCTGTCTGTGGGGATTTACAGATGAGGTGAATAGGTTTGGACCTTCTGTGGGCTGTCAGGGTTTGTGGTCTGCTTTAGAGCAAATTTTTAGTCTCCCCTCTCTCCCCGTTTTTGTGTTGTGTTTTTCTGAGGTTGTCAGTCTTTCAGCATATACCAATTGACTCTCAGGATCGATTTTTTTTTTTTTTACATCTTGGATTACTGAGCCCCTGATTTTACATGTAGATGACCTATTCAGAATTTAACTTTGTCCTCCAACCTCCTCTCTTATCCTTCCATAGTTTTTACTGCCTCATTGAAGAGAACGCATTCCTTTTCTTTGCATAGACCTCAGTCTCTTAGTTTCTGTTGATCTTGAACCTGTTAGGATTTCATTGTTTTCTTATTTCCGTTGGATTCATTTGTGGGCCTTTCATTTTTAAAAAATCAGAACATGGAACACATAGTTTTAAAGAGCCATCCAGCTTCAAATGATCGAGAGGTGAACCTTTAGTCGTGAACTTGCGGAGACTGTAAGGTCCCTGGGCTCACTGGCCTCACCTCTCTGCAAATGGACAGCCTTGTCTTGTGGGATGCTCGTGTTCTCTTTCTTAGATTCCATGGTTTGCTGGACAGTATTGAGGAAAGAGCTCCAGTGGATTCCAGGGCACTCTGGCGGCAGCCTTGGCGGAGACGACCTTCCTGCCTTTGCCTCCCTCCCTCCAAGCCTCCCCACACCCCTCACCTGGTATTAGCCTTTCCACTGCTGCGCATGAGTTCCCCTGTGACTCACCCAAGGCCTGAGAACATCTCTTCTTAGTCAGCTCATCCACCCTCTTCTTGCTTCTTTGCAGCATCCTCTCTCCCCTTCTTCATCAGGTTCTCGATATGCTGAGGACCCCTCCTCAGGCCACCCTGTCCCAGGCCTCCTGCCTATCTTGCTGTTTCTGATGAGGCCACCACCTAATGGTGTTCACACTGGAGACAGACCCAGGTGCATTCATACTGTCTTTGATTCTGACTTTCTTGACCTAGACTTGAACTTAACCACAACCCTAGGGTGTCTGGCTGGCTCTGACATAACACACCAGTTCACATGGCCACTGCGGACCTCTGCTCTGTTGCTCATTTGCCTTCTGGGTATTTTTGAGGCTGGTGGTATTGACCACTCTAGAGGTTTAGACTCTGTGTCAGCCCTGTGTTTTCTCTGTGGATCTTGATCTTCCTGGAGTCTCGGTCTGTTCCCTGTTGAACACCCTACTTCCCTGCATGGTCCTTCCCTTCTAAAATAGGACCATCAGGCTGTACAGGTGTGTCACACACACACACACAGTACCCCTCAGGGTCCCTGTGGGCAGACCCTCAACTCGCCAGGGACAGGACACAAAATAACTCAGCCCACAGTGACCTGCACAAATACATAAGGATCACATGTTATAAGGAGCATTTGCAGGGTTTGTACTGATGCATCTGCCATTCCATGGGTCCTTCCTCAAGGTCTCAAAGTGGCTGCCATGGTGGCAACCATCACATCCTCACAAAACATCCTCATTTAGGTCTTTGAACAGATAGTTTTTGAGTATCTGTTGTTCTCTTGGGATGCATCTCTGAATAAAACAAAGCAAGGCTTTACCCTCTTGGAGTAAGCACTACCTCCGGAAGGAATTGAGGTGGGCCAAAAGGAGCAGCCCTCCTTTTATTAGAAAGAAAAAAAAAATCTCAGCAGACTGCCTCTACTCTTCCTGGTCCTGGCTTCTCTGCTTGGTGCCAGGGCCTGCCTGGGGCCTGGGGCGGAGCCTCACTCCACAGGAGGTTAGAGTGAATATCTGGCAAAGGGGAATGGGTTTTCAGAGTTGACTTGGGATGATCTCATTCCCAGGACAGCTGCCCTGAATACAGTGGGAGTTCAGTTAACAAGGAAGGGTTCCTGGGCCCCCCGGAGAATAGAAGTTCAGAAGAGGAATCGAAGGAGTGAAGCTGGAATACAGAAATACAAAAATGGTTGAATTTTATCTTGTGTAAAGTTTGGAGCACTTTTCACAGATGATATATCAGACCTTCTGAATAGGCACTTTGTGCTTGTGACAGTTTTGAGGGAAGATTTAGATACGTATCTGTTGAGCCTGCTTTGATGTGAAACAATAGAAAGGGGCCTAAGTCTCGTACTTCATGGAAGATGGATAATAGCCTAAGAATGGCAGGTGTGTGCGTACACGTGACTATCAAGAAATTTCTAGAAGTGTTACCCCAAATTAAGCAGTACTTCTCAAATTATATGTAGCAAGAGGGAAGCCCTTTTTATTCTTGCTAATTCGTTATGGACTGGTACTCCTGAAAAACAAAATAAAGGAATGATGTGGCCATGTCATCTTTGGCTTCCCTGATGGCTCAGGTGGTGAAGAGTCTGCCTGCAATGCACAAGACCAGGTTCGATCCCTGGGCCAGGAAGATGTCCTCTAGGAGCAAATGGCAGCCCACTTGAGTAGTTTTTTTTTTTTTTTAATGTACAGGAAGAGTGGTTTTATTTTATTTATTTATTTTTGGCTATTCTGGGTTTTCACTGCTGTCACAGGCTCTTCTCTAGTTGCAGGGAGTGGGGGCTACTCTCTAGTTGAGGTGAACAGACTTCTTGTTGTGGTGACTTCTCTTGTTGTGGAACTTGGGCTCTGGGGTGCATGGGCTTCAGTAGTTGCGGCACATGGGCTCAATGGTTGTGGCTCTGAGGCTCTAGAGCACAGGCTCAGTAGTTTTGGCTCGTGGGCTTAGTTGCTCCGCAGCATGTGGGATCTTCCCGGATCAGGGATTTAAACTTGTGTCTCCTGCATTGGCAGGCGAACTCTTTTCTACTGAGCTACCAAGGAGACCCCCACTCTAGTATTCTTGCTTGGACAATCCCATGAACAGAGGAGACTAGAGGGCTTTGGTCCTTGGGGTCACAAAGAGTCGGACACGATTGAGCGACTGACACACAGATTTGTCATCTTGTTTAAAAGTTCCTAAATGCTGACTCCCATGTTCAGGATCCATATCCTCACAGACCAGCACCTGTCGTGGGCCACACTTGGAGTCACGCCCTCCTGGTTTTCCCACAAGAAGGAAGAGCCAGAATCTAGGCACAGGTCCTAGCGACTGCCCGTCACAGGACCTTGCACAGGGCACAAAAGTTGTATCCAGTGCACACATGCATTCGTCCATGCGTGCAATGGAATACTCATTCTGGCTTGCCCACTTCCCTTAATAGGGTTCATTTAGATTTAATTAAGGTAGCAAAAGTACCTTTGTACTTTATGCAAAGTCACTCATATTTAAATAATAGATACCATTATTTGTTGCTTCACATTTAAAAGAAGAAAATCATCACTTCCTTTCAGTGCTGAGAATTAAACGCTATCTCCACTTCTAGCCATCCAGGGGTCTCATGCTTGCAGGAGATCTTTCTCTCTGTCCCACATGAGTGGCAGAGAGCATCATAGGAAAGCACCAGGTGCCTGGTCTCCAGGAGGGGTCTGCTGTGCGGGCATGAAGAACAGGAACTTGCTGCAGGGTGTCCTGGGAATTCGTGGCCCAGAGGGAGGTCTGTGTGCCTCCCGTGTGTGCAGGAGAGGACAGGAAACGCAGCAGTGAGCTGTATTCCCCACGCATAGCCAGCGAGAAGAGGAAGGGCTGTCGGCGCAGCAGGTGCAGGGCTAGCTGTTAAAGGCAGGAAACCGGAAAGGAGTAAGAATGGAAGAAAGAAACCATGGGAGGTGGGCGGGGGTAGGGGGCTTGTATTCTTGTAACTCAAGGAAGTGTTGGACCGAATTGTAAATGTGTGTGGTTTTCAGGCCATTTGTTGGATTTGAAAACAAGTTTGTAACATAGGCACAATGGCAGCTAAGACTCAAAAGAGGAAATGTGTCCCAGATCCACTGAAGGCACTGGAGGCAAACACTGGGAGCGGCTGCTGTGCAGCCTTTCCAGGCAGTTACTTGCCCAGTTTGAGAGAGAAGACTAGAGGGCTTTGGTCCTTGGGGTCACAACGAGTCGGACACGATTGAGCGACTGACACACAGATTTGTCATCTTGTTTAAAAGTTCCTAAATGCTGACTCCCATGTTCAGGATCCATATCCTCACAGACCAGCACCTGTCGTGGGCCACACTTGGAGTCACGCCCTCCTGGTTTTCCCACAAGAAGGAAGAGCCAGAATCTAGGCACAGGTCCTAGCGACTGCCCGTCACAGGACCTTGCACAGGGCACAAAAGTTGTATCCAGTGCACACATGCATTCGTCCATGCGTGCAATGGAATACTCATTCTGGCTTGCCCACTTCCCTTAATAGGGTTCATTTAGATTTAATTAAGGTAGCAAAAGTACCTTTGTACTTTATGCAAAGTCACTCATATTTAAATAATAGATACCATTATTTGTTGCTTCACATTTAAAAGAAGAAAATCATCACTTCCTTTCAGTGCTGAGAATTAAACGCTATCTCCACTTCTAGCCATCCAGGGGTCTCATGCTTGCAGGAGATCTTTCTCTCTGTCCCACATGAGTGGCAGAGAGCATCATAGGAAAGCACCAGGTGCCTGGTCTCCAGGAGGGGTCTGCTGTGCGGGCATGAAGAACAGGAACTTGCTGCAGGGTGTCCTGGGAATTCGTGGCCCATAGGGAGGTCTGTGTGCCTCCCGTGTGTGCAGGAGAGGACAGGAAACGCAGCAGTGAGCTGTATTCCCCACGCATAGCCAGCGAGAAGAGGAAGGGCTGTCGGCGCAGCAGGTGCAGGGCTAGCTGTTAAAGGCAGGAAACCGGAAAGGAGTAAGAATGGAAGAAAGAAACCATGGGAGGTGGGCGGGGGTAGGGGGCTTGTATTCTTGTAACTCAAGGAAGTGTTGGACCGAATTGTAAATGTGTGTGGTTTTCAGGCCATTTGTTGGATTTGAAAACAAGTTTGTAACATAGGCACAATGGCAGCTAAGACTCAAAAGAGGAAATGTGTCCCAGATCCACTGAAGGCACTGGAGGCAAACACTGGGAGCGGCTGCTGTGCAGCCTTTCCAGGCAGTTACTTGCCCAGTTTGGGGAGGGGAGATGAGACTGTATGTGTCCCTGTTTGGGCCTGTTCAGTCTAACTTCATGACAGATTCCCCCAGTGGTGCTCATTACCATAGGAGCTGAAGGTGCTAGATTTGATGATGTGTTAAAAAAGAAAATATGTTTAATTGCTTTGAATATTCTGGAGTGGTTTGGGAAATGAAATGTAAATTCATTAGGAAAATGGAATCAATGTATTTCGTTCAGGAATCGTTGTGTTGGTATTTCATAACTTTATTTGAAGTAAATCGAGATTCTTCATAAATCGTTTGTGTTGTGTCATTGACCTCATGAAAACTGTTCATGAAGTCTGTTTCATGTTATTTGTGTGAATATTGGTTTTCATCTTTGAACAATGAATGTCTTCAGTGGGATGTGGTATGTGTTATTTGTCTCTAAATCAGCCTTATATTAAAACACTCTTGACAGTTCATTTGTATAAAAGATGCTCCAGGGCTTCCCTGGTGGTCCAGTGGGTAAGGACACCGCCTTGCAGTGCAAGGGCCCGGTTCGATCCTGGCCTGGGAAGATCCCACGTGCCGCGGAGCGGCTGGACCCATCTGTCCAACGACCGAGCCGGAGCTCTGGAGCGCATGCGCCCAGAGCCGGTGCTCTGTGACAACAGAGGCCACTGTGATGGGAGGCCCACAGGAGCCAAAGAACAAAGATGGATGAAAAATAGATAAATGAAAAAGACCAATAGAAGTGGCCAGCCCGCCTCCCTCCCCACCCGCCCACCCACCCCCCAAAAATTAAAATTAAATTTAAAAAAAAGATGCTCCAAGTTTCAGAGTAGAATTATTATATTAAGCTTTGTTATTCTTTCCAAGTCCTTACAGAGCAGAGGTTGAGCCTCATTTATTAGAGCAGCATTGTCCAGTAGAAATAAGTCATGTCTGTAATTAAATTTTTTCCAGTAGGCCACTTTTAAAAGAAAGCATTTTTTGGTGGAATTAGGCTTTAGCTTAACAAATCTGAGATGTTATTTCAACATGTAATACATTTCAAAATTACTGAAATATTTTATAATTTTCACAGTCCCGTTTGCACTGTAACATTGTCAAGATAGTAAATAGTTTTTGAAGCTTTGTCACTGTCCTGTGAAAGCAGTCTCAGTTTGGGGTCTAACTTCATGACAGATTCCCCCAGTGGTGCTCATTACCATAGGAGCTGAAGGTGCTAGATTTGATGATGTGTTAAAAAAGAAAATATGTTTAATTGCTTTGAATATTCTGGAGTGGTTTGGGAAATGAAATGTAAATTCATTAGGAAAATGGAATCAATGTATTTCGTTCAGGAATCGTTGTGTTGGTATTTCATAACTTTATTTGAAGTAAATCGAGATTCTTCATAAATCGTTTGTGTTGTGTCATTGACCTCATGAAAACTGTTCATGAAGTCTGTTTCATGTTATTTGTGTGAATATTGGTTTTCATCTTTGAACAATGAATGTCTTCAGTGGGATGTGGTATGTGTTATTTGTCTCTAAATCAGCCTTATATTAAAACACTCTTGACAGTTCATTTGTATAAAAGATGCTCCAGGGCTTCCCTGGTGGTCCAGTGGGTAAGGACACCGCCTTGCAGTGCAAGGGCCGCCGGTTCGATCCCTGGCCTGGGAAGATCCCACGTGCCGCGGAGCGGCTGGACCCATCTGTCCAACGACCGAGCCGGAGCTCTGGAGCGCATGCGCCCAGAGCCGGTGCTCTGTGACAACAGAGGCCACTGTGATGGGAGGCCCACAGGAGCCAAAGAACAAAGATGGATGAAAAATAGATAAATGAAAAAGACCAATAGAGGTGGCCAGCCCGCCCCCTCCCTCCCCAACCCGACCCCCAAAAATTAAAATTAAATTTAAAAAAAAGATGCTCCAAGTTTCAGAGTAGAATTATTATATTAAGCTTTGTTATTCTTTCCAAGTCCTTACAGAGCAGAGGTTGAGCCTCATTTATTAGAGCAGCATTGTCCAGTAGAAATAAGTCATGTCTGTAATTAAATTTTTTCCAGTAGGCCACTTTTAAAAGAAAGCATTTTTTGGTGGAATTAGGCTTTAGCTTAACAAATCTGAGATGTTATTTCAACATGTAATACATTTCAAAATTACTGAAATATTTTATAATTTTCACAGTCCCGTTTGCACTGTAACATTGTCAAGATAGTAAATAGTTTTTGAAGCTTTGTCACTGTCCTGTGAAAGCAGTCACAATGCATGGCTGTGTTCCAATAAAACTTTATTTACAAAACAGGTGGCAAGCAGGACATGACTCCAAGGCTAGCCCCCACTCCCACTGAATATAATGTCTCATTTATGTTTTAATCCCAGAAATTGATTTCTGTTTTGGTTCAAAGTCTGCTACCCAGAGAGCTATTGTGATGGATTTCATTCAGAAATATTTAGGGCAAATGTATCAGGAAACAAGCTCCATTGTTAAATAATGAATACTCTGAAACTGCAGGAACTTCCCACCCCTCCCGCCTCAAAACGTGCGCCTTGCTGCCCAGCAGGGTAGCTCGTGGTTCTAGTGCAGGCTTGGCGCTCACTCTCACCTGACTGTCTCAGAGGAGCTTTCTGGCCCTAGATAAGTGAGGTAACCTGTCTGTGCCTCGGGTTATGCATCTGTACAATGGGAATGACGAGAGGGCTACCTTAAGAGTTGCTAAAGATAAATGAAAGGTCGGGTTGTCCCTGCTACTCCAGGGAGAATCTGCATTCCCACCGCAGAGGGTGAGGGTTTGGTCCCTGGTCAAGGAATAATAAAGAAACATAAAATCTAGTGTTATAAAGTGAGCATAGTGCATGGCACATATAGGTGAGCCGTCATATTGCTGCTCCCGTGACTACTGCAAGTATTAGTACTGCTCCTACCACCACCACCTCAAGATTCACGTGGTTTAGTCGCTCAGTCGTGTCCTACTCTTGCAACCTATGGAGGGTAGCCCGCCAGGCTCCTTTGTCCATGGGATCCTCCAGGCAAGAATGCTGGATGGGTAGCCATTTCCTCTTCCACTAGAGATTCATAAATATAGACTATCATCCATGGGCCAGAAGTACATCAACTGCCTACGGACAATCACAGCAGCTACTCACATAATGTCACCTTGAACTTGCCAGTTAGGCCACTTTTAAAAGAAAGCATTTTTTGGTGGAATTAGGCTTTAGCTTAACAAATCTGAGATGTTATTTCAACATGTAATACATTTCAAAATTACTGAAATATTTTATAATTTTCACAGTCCCGTTTGCACTGTAACATTGTCAAGATAGTAAATAGTTTTTGAAGCTTTGTCACTGTCCTGTGAAAGCAGTCACAATGCATGGCTGTGTTCCAATAAAACTTTATTTACAAAACAGGTGGCAAGCAGGACATGACTCCAAGGCTAGCCCCCACTCCCACTGAATATAATGTCTCATTTATGTTTTAATCCCAGAAATTGATTTCTGTTTTGGTTCAAAGTCTGCTACCCAGAGAGCTATTGTGATGGATTTCATTCAGAAATATTTAGGGCAAATGTATCAGGAAACAAGCTCCATTGTTAAATAATGAATACTCTGAAACTGCAGGAACTTCCCACCCCTCCCGCCTCAAAACGCGCGCCTTGCTGCCCAGCAGGGTAGCTCGTGGTTCTAGTGCAGGCTTGGCGCTCACTCTCACCTGACTGTCTCAGAGGAGCTTTCTGGCCCTAGATAAGTGAGGTAACCTGTCTGTGCCTCGGGTTATGCATCTGTACAATGGGAATGACGAGAGGGCTACCTTAAGAGTTGCTAAAGATAAATGAAAGGTCGGGTTGTCCCTGCTACTCCAGGGAGAATCTGCATTCCCACCGCAGAGGGTGAGGGTTTGGTCCCTGGTCAAGGAATAATAAAGAAACATAAAATCTAGTGTTATAAAGTGAGCATAGTGCATGGCACATATAGGTGAGCCGTCATATTGCTGCTCCCGTGACTACTGCAAGTATTAGTACTGCTCCTACCACCACCACCTCAAGATTCACGTGGTTTAGTCGCTCAGTCGTGTCCTACTCTTGCAACCTATGGAGGGTAGCCCGCCAGGCTCCTTTGTCCATGGGATCCTCCAGGCAAGAATGCTGGATGGGTAGCCATTTCCTCTTCCACTAGAGATTCATAAATATAGACTATCATCCATGGGCCAGAAGTACATCAACTGCCTACGGACAATCACAGCAGCTACTCACATAATGTCACCTTGAACTTGCCAGTTAGGAGAGGAGTTCCTTCTCGGGAATCTTTGGCGGCGTCTGCAGGGATTCTGATGTCAGAAGTGGGTGCCTGTCGTTCCTTTGTCGTGATAACTGCCATGTGACGTGGCTCAGATCACTCGTGTACTTTGGACCTATGAAGATACTAATCACTGCCCTGTCACATCACGGGGTGGTAGAGATGAATACATGGCTTCTACACAGCGCTGTGCAAGTGTTAGCTAATCATGTCTGCCTCTCTTCACCTTAGAGCAGACGTTTAATTGGATCATCATGGACTGATTTAATTCATAGGGCGGTTGTAAGATTGACATACACATAGAGTGGAAATAAGTCACTGCTCCATGGGTAGGTAGTGGCTGTTTTTATTATTAAATTACTGAAGAGACAACCTTTTATGGTAACCCATCCCTTTAGGTTTCTGTCCATCATTTGAACTAGAAATACTATTTTTTTTTAATATTTTTTTTGGCCACTTCTATTGATCTTTCATTTATGTATCTTTGTTCTTTGGCCTGTGTGGGCCTCCCATCGCAGTGGCCTCTCTCATTGCAGAGCACTGGCGCTGGGTGCATGTGCTCCAGAGCTCTGGCTCGGTAATTGGACACATCGGTCCAGCTGCTCCGCAGCACGTGGGATCCTCCCAGGCCAGGGATCGAACCTGCGCCCCTTGCACTGCAAGGCGGTGTCCTTACCCACTGGACCACCAGGGAAGCCCTGGACTAGAAATACCATTAACTGACCTTGTTATAATGTGACAGATTAACTTCCAAAGTTCCATGGTCTGAGATGCTGGAACATCACAGAACATTTGCAGCATTAAATTGCTAATTAGTCGCCTCGTCAGTAATTAGTTTCTGATTGATTGAGTGAAGTGTTGTCGACAGTTTATCTCAACAGGGATTAGTAATCTTCTCATAGAACAAGAGCCTGTCTCCAGGCAAGAATGCTGGATGGGTAGCCATTTCCTCTTCCACTAGAGATTCATAAATATAGACTATCATCCATGGGCCAGAAGTACATCAACTGCCTACGGACAATCACAGCAGCTACTCACATAATGTCACCTTGAACTTGCCAGTTAGGAGAGGAGTTCCTTCTCGGGAATCTTTGGCGGCGTCTGCAGGGATTCTGATGTCAGAAGTGGGTGCCTGTCGTTCCTTTGTCGTGATAACTGCCATGTGACGTGGCTCAGATCACTCGTGTACTTTGGACCTATGAAGATACTAATCACTGCCCTGTCACATCACGGGGTGGTAGAGATGAATACATGGCTTCTACACAGCGCTGTGCAAGTGTTAGCTAATCATGTCTGCCTCTCTTCACCTTAGAGCAGACGTTTAATTGGATCATCATGGACTGATTTAATTCATAGGGCGGTTGTAAGATTGACATACACATAGAGTGGAAATAAGTCACTGCTCCATGGGTAGGTAGTGGCTGTTTTTATTATTAAATTACTGAAGAGACAACCTTTTATGGTAACCCATCCCTTTAGGTTTCTGTCCATCATTTGAACTAGAAATACTATTTTTTTTTAATATTTTTTTTGGCCACTTCTATTGATCTTTCATTTATGTATCTTTGTTCTTTGGCCTGTGTGGGCCTCCCATCGCAGTGGCCTCTCTCATTGCAGAGCACTGGCGCTGGGTGCATGTGCTCCAGAGCTCTGGCTCGGTAATTGGACACATCGGTCCAGCTGCTCCGCAGCACGTGGGATCCTCCCAGGCCAGGGATCGAACCTGCGCCCCTTGCACTGCAAGGCGGTGTCCTTACCCACTGGACCACCAGGGAAGCCCTGGACTAGAAATACCATTAACTGACCTTGTTATAATGTGACAGATTAACTTCCAAAGTTCCATGGTCTGAGATGCTGGAACATCACAGAACATTTGCAGCATTAAATTGCTAATTAGTCGCCTCGTCAGTAATTAGTTTCTGATTGATTGAGTGAAGTGTTGTCGACAGTTTATCTCAACAGGGAGTCCATAGAGTAATCTTCTCATAGAACAAGAGCCTGTCTCACATAGAAGGCATCTTAGTAAGTTTCCTTAGAGGTAGAGGTTGGATGATCTCTCTTTGGAGGGGATTATAAGACTTCACACTGGGGGGACCACCTTCGTGTTCTCTGGACTCCTAATTGTTGACATCAGAAGTACAGGACTGCATTCACCATGAAACAAGGAGTGGGGCCAGGGATGGAGGTGTTGCCAGGAAATCCTCTTGTGGGGGTACTCCGAGGTTCCGCTTTATTTCCTTTCATTCAGAAAAAGCTGAATAGAAAACAGCAAAGGGTAGAAACAACTTCAGTGTCCCTCCGTGGGGCGCTAATGACACCCATTCTGGCAAGGACATACTGTGCGGTGAAAAAACATGGGAGATCTGTGCATCCTTATAGGGAGCTCTTCAAGATTGCCTTAAGCGAACAGAGTAACATGCTGAACATGTCTTTATTTATTTAAAATGACAAAGAAACCTAAAAAAACCTCAAGTATGTATTCATCTGTAGGGACATGTGCATGTCTGTACATGCATGCACAGTCCTGAATCTTCACATGCAGAGAATACATCCAGCAAAAAACCCAGGAAGCTGGCAAGAGTGGTTTTCTCCAAGAGAGCTGTGGGGTTTTCATTGCATGTATTCTCTGTATTTTTGATTGAAAACGCCTTTGCATGCATTATTCTTTCCTTTAACAATAATGGAGAAAGCCAGAGTCGTCTCTCCCAGTGTTTTACATCTGTCTTCATTAAACTCTGCTAATAAGAGCCTTTAGTACATCGTTAGTTGAACTCTTCCCCATAGAAACACATTCCAGTTGAGTCATAGAAATAACGGAAAAACTAGGTGGGTATGGAGCTGAGTTTAGAGCTTGTTCTCTAGAAACACGTCTGGTGGACTGTCTGGACCTTGTGACTTGTTTTCTTCAGAGTTTAGGTTAAGATAGCAGCAGAACTGAGTCTCTTGGCTGCTGTTTTCATGAAAGTAGATCAACGCTAGTTGGTCAGAATTCGTTTCCTTAAGAGTTTGCTCCACTGGGCATCAGTTTAATTGTTCCACTCCAGTGTAAACATAGAGTGGTATCAGAAGTGTTACTTCACACCCCCAGGAAGCAACTTTATCCACTACAATAATAGTGCTTTTATGTGATTCCTTTTGCCTCTAAGCCTTAGAATAGATTCTGTTTCCAAAGCTATTGTGTGTTAGTTGTAGGGTTTCCCCTCAGTCATTCCCAATCATGTCTTTTTGTACATTTGTAAGGCATTCAGAAACTTTGTGACAATCTGAGTTATTTCCTGGGATCCTCCAAGATTCATTTTTTTGCTGTGAAGTTCTACATGGTTTTTTTTTTTGTTATTTTATTTATTGTTAATTGGAGACTGAGCATGTTTTTATTTGTTTGTTTTTTTAATTTTGGCCTCTTTTATTGGTCTTTCATGTATTTATCTTCATCCATCTTTGTTCTTTGGACTGTGTGGGCCTCCCGTGGCAGTGGCCTCTCTCACTGCAGAGCACCAGCTCTGGGCGCATGCGCTTCAGAGCGCTGGCTCGTAATTGGATACACCAGTTCAGCTGCTCCTCAGCACATAGGATCTTCCAGGACCAGGGATCGAACCGGTGCTCCCCGTACTGCAAGGTGGACTCTCTGGACCACCAGGGAAGCCCCTGATCACTTTCTATGTTGGTTTCTGCCATATATCAACATGTATTCGCCATAGGCATACCTGTGTCCCTGCCGTCTTGAGCCTTCCTCCATCTCCCACCGCTCGGGGCTGTCACAGAGCAGCTGGTCTGAGCTCCCTGCATTCTACCTGATTTATATATGGTGATGTATGTGTTTCCATGCTCCTTGTGTGGATTCATCCCCGCTCCCTCCCCAGCTGTGACTGCACGCCTTCTCTATGTGTGCATCTCCATTGTTGCCCTGCAGATGAGTCCATCAGAACCATCTTTTGAAATATCATATCAAGATTATCAATATGTATGTTAATATGTATCACGTCTGGTATCATAGGAAAGTTTTCACAACCTAGAGTTTTCCTATTCTTTACCTCTTCAGCCCTCCCCGAGGCCCTGGTCATCACCTATAATTCTCCTGTCTCTGCAGTAGCTGTCTGCCTCCTTTTTGGCTCCAGGGACCGATTTCTTAGAAGACAGTCTTCCGCAGATCAGGGGTCGGTGGGGATGGTTTCGGGATGCTTCAAGTGCACTGTATTCTAATTTTGTGCCCCCACTGATCTGACAGGGGCACCAGTTAGTGACCCAGAGGTTGGGGGCCCCTATACTATATATAGTTTTGCCTTATTCAGAATGTCATGTAATTGGAATCACTTACATGGAATTGGGTTGGCCAGTAAGTTTTTTCAGGGTTTTCTGTACCTGTTTTGGAAGAGCCTGAATGGAATTTTGGGTCAACCCAATATAGGCCCATTTCAGAGAGTCTTCTTTCACCTTAGCACTATGTACTTAAGGCTCTAGCAGGTCTTTTGGGGACTTGAGGGTTTTGCTGTTTTTTTTTTTTTTTTTAACCAGAATAGTATTCCACTGAATGAATAACAGGGTTTTTTTTCCCATTAAGATCCATGCCTACTGAAGGACATGATGATGGCTTCCACGTTTTGATGGTTATGAATAAAGCTGTTATAAACACTCACGTGTGTGTTTTTATGTGAATGTAAGTGTTCAGTTCAATTGGGTAAATATAGTCAGCCCTCGTGATTCAAGGGTTTTACATCCGGGAATTCAACCAACCTCAGATCAAAAATATTCAGGAGAAAATATTCCATAAAATTCCAAAAAACAAAGCGTGAGGTTACCAGCCACTATCTATTATAGCGAGTATCTTTTAATTTTTTCAGCAGCTATCTGCATTTTTTTTTTTAATTCTGGCCTCTGTTATTGGCTTTTTATCTATCTATTTTCATCCGTCTTTATTCTCTGGCCCGCGTGGGCCTCCCACTGCAGCGGCCCCCTCCACTGCAGAGCACCGGCTCCGGGCGCATGCGCTCCAGAGCGCCGGCCCGCAAACTGGACACACTGGTCCAGCTGCTCCACGGCACACGGGATCCTCCCGGGCCAGGGATCGAACCGGTACCCCTTGCACCTCACGGCAGACTCTCTGCCCACTGGACCACCAGGGAAGCCCTACATAGCGAGTATCTTTATGGTATTATCTTTATAGCTATCTAGGTAGCATATGCATTGTATCCGGTATTATAAGTAACCTAGAGATGAGGTATGCAGGAGGATATGCCTAAGTTATATGCATGTGTGTGTATGCTTCAATCTCTCAGTCCTGTCTGACTCTTTCAGACCCCATGGACTGTGGCCCGCCAGGCTCCTCTGTCCATGGGGTTCTCCAGACAAGCATACCTGAGTGGGTGGCCATGCCCTCCTCCAGAGGATCTTCCCAACCCAGGGATCGAAACCACACTTCTTAGGTCTTCTGCATTGTCAGGCAGATTCATTACCACTTGGGCCACCTGGGAAGCCCCCAGAAAAGAAAACTTAACCTTTACCACAGGGGAGATGGATGAATTAAGAGTTTGGTATTAGCAGATACATACTACTATATATAAAATGAATATCAAGGACTTAACTGAATAGCATTGGGAACTGTATTCAGTGTCTTGTAATAACTTACAATGAAAAAGAAATACACATATGTAAATATATATATGTAACATATAATATAGTGGAATCACTCGCTACACACCTGAAACGAACACAAGATTGTAAATCAACTGTATGTCAGTTTTAAAACGTAAGTGGTGTGAGCAGGGGTATGACGGTCACAGTCGGCCCCAGTTAGATGCGTCCAGAACAGTCTTTTTGAGGAGAGAGTATTTGAGAAGTGCCTAAAAGACCCATAGAGCTCAAGAGGTAGACACGATGGGAGAACATGTCAGGTGAAGAATTTGCCTTCACCCGAGACAAGACAGGAAGTGAAGGTGTTAGGCAAGAAGCCACTGGGGTTCCTTTTCATTTGACTAAAATGTAGAGGGTGGATGGGATGTATTGACTGGGGAGATGGACTGAGACATGTCTGGGGCCCTGGGGAACTCCAATGGGAAACTGAAGCCTCTGTCTTAATTTGGTGTGTTTCAAGTTCATGAGCAGGCAGAAGGAAGGAGAACGCTAAGACTGTGCCTTAGAAAGTTTCGTGTATGCACATGTATATTGATGTTAGGAGTTTTCTTTCCCATTAAGTCGTTGTGGTTTATCCAGGGTGAGAGGGCCACAGTTTCCTCCCTATCACAGAGCTCGGATATCCTTGCTTTTTAACGGGGCTCATCTGGGAAGGGTGTGGTTTGAAGGGTGTGTATTTAGTGGGTCAGACATTTTCAGACTCTATAATTCAACCCCCAGGACTGATGGACAAGCTTTAGCCACTCATGTAGCCAAGGTGTAAGCACGATCTTCCTCACTGTGGAATAGGGGAGTAGAATTGCCTCTTCTCCAGGGAAATTTGTTTCTGCCTCTTTCTCAAAATGAGAACTTAGCACGCGGCAACAACTATGTCAGATGTTGAACAGCCCCAAAAAGACGATGGAAGAACACCAGGGATCGAAACCACACTTCTTAGGTCTTCTGCATTGTCAGGCAGATTCATTACCACTTGGGCCACCTGGGAAGCCCCAGAAAAGAAAACTTAACCTTTACCACAGGGGAGATGGATGAATTAAGAGTTTGGTATTAGCAGATACATACTACTATATATAAAATGAATATCAAGGACTTAACTGAATAGCATTGGGAACTGTATTCAGTGTCTTGTAATAACTTACAATGAAAAAGAAATACACATATGTAAATATATATATGTAACATATAATATAGTGGAATCACTCGCTACACACCTGAAACGAACACAAGATTGTAAATCAACTGTATGTCAGTTTTAAAACGTAAGTGGTGTGAGCAGGGGTATGACGGTCACAGTCGGCCCCAGTTAGATGCGTCCAGAACAGTCTTTTTGAGGAGAGAGTATTTGAGAAGTGCCTAAAAGACCCATAGAGCTCAAGAGGTAGACACGATGGGAGAACATGTCAGGTGAAGAATTTGCCTTCACCCGAGACAAGACAGGAAGTGAAGGTGTTAGGCAAGAAGCCACTGGGGTTCCTTTTCATTTGACTAAAATGTAGAGGGTGGATGGGATGTATTGACTGGGGAGATGGACTGAGACATGTCTGGGGCCCTGGGGAACTCCAATGGGAAACTGAAGCCTCTGTCTTAATTTGGTGTGTTTCAAGTTCATGAGCAGGCAGAAGGAAGGAGAACGCTAAGACTGTGCCTTAGAAAGTTTTCGTGTATGCACATGTATATTGATGTTAGGAGTTTTCTTTCCCATTAAGTCGTTGTGGTTTATCCAGGGTGAGAGGGCCACAGTTTCCTCCCTATCACAGAGCTCGGATATCCTTGCTTTTTAACGGGGCTCATCTGGGAAGGGTGTGGTTTGAAGGGTGTGTATTTAGTGGGTCAGACATTTTCAGACTCTATAATTCAACCCCCAGGACTGATGGACAAGCTTTAGCCACTCATGTAGCCAAGGTGTAAGCACGATCTTCCTCACTGTGGAATAGGGGAGTAGAATTGCCTCTTCTCCAGGGGAAATTTGTTTCTGCCTCTTTCTCAAAATGAGAACTTAGCACGCGGCAACAACTATGTCAGATGTTGAACAGCCCCAGAGAGAAATGACTGATGTGAGACAAAGAACCTTTGTCTCCTTTAATTGGCTGTTGTTTACTTCCTGTTCAAGGTCAGGAAACTTACACTGCGGCTTTAGTAACTAAACCATTCAGAGCATGGTAAACTTCTTTCTGCTATTTATTAACTGCTTTTCAGAATTTGATGTAACAAAGCAGCAAGTAAAGATTGAGAAGTCTTGTGCCTTGATTTTTTTGTTAATTAATAAGAAGTGAGGACAGGAGTCTTGTGCCATTCAGTGTAAGGCTGGGAATGGTATTTGATTAGTGTAATCAACTTCTGGTCAACCCTTCTATAACTTTTTCCTTCTTAAAGTTGATGAAGGATTATCAGACTTCTTAATATTTGTTTACTTTTAAAGTTGAATTAGGGTAAATATGTATCTCATGAAAAAAGTGAAAGTGTTAGTTGCTCAGTTATGTCTGCCTGTATGTGATCCCATGGACTGTAGCCCGCCAGACTCCTCTATCCATAGAGTTCTCCAGGCAAAAATACTGGAGTGGGGAGCCATTCTTCAAGGGATCTTCCCGACTCAGGAGTCTAATCGGCGTCTCCAGCATTACAGGCAGATTCTTTACAATAAGAGACAGCAGGGAAGTCCATATCCCGTGATCATAACACAAATATACCTAATATGTTAAATCTCTTCTATAATGCTGGTGTCTCTCTCGCTCCACATTGTTTACTTATCTAAATGAAGAGTCATGTAACGGTTTAAGCAAGAAGCCACTTACCTTGCATTTCTTGGGATGCGGTTTTTTTTTTTTTTTTTTTTAAGATTTATTTATTTTTATTTATTTTGGTGGGGGTGGGGTGGGGGGGGGGGGGGGCAGGCGGGCCACTTCTATTGGTCTTTCATTTGTCCATTTTCAACCATCTTTGTTCTTTGGCCTGTGTGGGCCTCCCATTGCGGTGGCCTCTGTTGTCGCAGAGTGCTGGCTCTGGGCGCATGCGCTCCAGAGCTCCGGCTTGGTAATTGGACACATGGGTCCAGCCGCTCCACAGCACATGGTATCTTCCCAGGCCAGGGATCGAACCAGCGCCCCTTGCACTGCAAGGCGGTGTCCTTACCCACTGGACCACCAGGGAAGCCCCAGGGATGCGGGGTTTTAATCTTCCCTAATGTGGACTGTGTTAACACGTCCCTCCACTGCAGAGCTGCTCTGTGTAAAGAAAGTTGACAGTGTTTCACCAAGGAAGCAGATCAGAAGACAATGAAAAACAACAGTGAGAAAAAATAGAGCTCCTTCAGTTCAGTAAAATTTAGAATCTTACACCATTCACTTTGAGAAACAATCTACCAATGTTGCATTGGGGGTAAATCTTATATAGCTTTTTTAATTAGTTTATTTTTGGCTGCCCTGGATCTTCTGCAGGCTTCGGTAGTTGCAGCCCTTTGGGCTCTAGAGGCTGTGACCCACAGGCTTAGTTGCCCAGCAGAATGTGGGATCTTCCCGTATCAGGGATCAAACCTGTGTCCCCTGCATTGGCAGTCAGACTCTTAACCACTGGACCACCAGGGATGTCTCTAGAATATAGTTTTTTTTTAATTTTGTTAGGCTACTAAGGTAGGACCATAAGACACATGTTGGGATAAGGCTCAGATCACATGTCTGGTTACTCTGTTTTCTGAGGGCCCATAGTGCCAGGTCCAGGCACCTTGTCACACTCCAAGCAGATTGGAGCCAGATGGAGGGCCTGCATTTGTCAGGTCATAGCAGGGACTGGATTTGCTTTGGTGCATCCCTCGCAGGTGCCTCTGTGGTTGTTCAGCCTATGGAAGATTCTTAATAAATACTTATTTTTATTATTATTATTAATTTTTTTTTGCAGGGGGAGGGTCGGGTTGGGGAGGAAGGGGGGCGGGCAGGCCACTTCTATTGGTCTTTCATTCATCTATTTTCATCCATCTTTGTTCTTTGGCCCATGTGGGCCTCCCATCGCGGTGGCCTCTGTTGTTGCAGAGCAGCGGCTCTGGGCGCACGTGCTCCAGAGCTCCGACTCGGTCATTGGACAGATGGGTCCAGCCGCTCCACAGCACGTGGGATCTTCCCAGGCCAGGGATCGAACCAGCGCCCCTTGCACTGCAAGGCGGTGTCCTTACCCACTGGACCACCAGGGAAGCCCCAATAAATACTTTTGATTGATGAAAATAATAATGTTTACTTTTACTTCATCTCTAAGCCATTGTGATCCTATCAAGTGATTAGTTTTTAGGCGTTGAATAAATTAGGCATCTCCTTAAAAGGGAGAGAAGAACTCATTCTGGGAATAAATTGTAGCCTGTGTTCGGAAGCACCTGCTTGAATTACCATGTTGCATTTATTAGGATAGTAAAAGCCGTCGGCGTTAAAGATGTCATCCCACGCAGGCTTATTCCGGGGTTGGAGTTCAGCACGTGTCTGCTGTGGGTCAGCTCTCCGGCACCTCTTGGGGCAGGTGGTGCCCAGGGAGGGGAGGCGCAGGTGGAGTTGCAGCTGCAAGTGGGTCAAAGAGCGTTTGACCTCTGTCATTTCTCTGAGGCTGAGATGCAAAGTAATATGTGGTCAGCCTTTCATTGTCTGTGTTGATGGGACCAGTTCCCAAAGATGGATTTGCTCAGAATTTGCCATTAGATTTTCCAAAAGGTAGTTTCTGTTCATGATTTCTGTATTTAGATATTTGACTGAAGTCAAAGTTCATGGAGCCAGTGTCTGATCTACACTGTCATGGCCCTTAAGGTTGTGATTTTTATATCACCTGCAATTATACCAGGTCAGCACCTGACGGGTTGTTTCTGAGGGCCCCCTCTCGTGTTGGAGAATGTCTCCATGTGCCCAGAAGACCCAGTGTTCCTGGAAATGCTTCAATACAAGGCACATTTTCTGACTAGATTTCATTGTAATCTTTTCCCTAGAGAAGTGTCCAGCTCCCTCCTTTCAAAATTGTATCGTATAGAAATATGCCCCCAATTTTGTAATGTATCCGTTAGAAAATATGGTTTGAATCAAGTTTGATTCACATACTAGTTTTCAGGAATGCAAAGCACTTTGAACGTTGATTGAAGCAAGTGTTAAAACTGGTTTGAACTAGTCATTCAGCCTTACTCACTTCCAGTTTCCTCATCCGCAAAATGGAATAAAATTACTCACCTAATCCTTTCCATTGGTTTCTGCATTCAAGTGCTGGGTGAGTTGAAGGATGACTGTGGGAACCTCACACATCGGCATAAGGACTCGATTCCTGCAAGACTGCTAGGAGAGCATTTGAAATCCTATGAGTATAATCAGCAGTAGGTCTTTGAGGGTAGAATAATAGAATTCATTTTTAAAATTATTCATGTTCTTAAGATTATGTCTTATGGTTGTCATTTCAGACTATAAGAATAACATAACCTACTTAAAGAAATTGAGAGTCTGTTGATGAACATGAAGCTTGATCCAAAAATTAAGGCCATATAAAATATCTGGTTAACAAAAGTTAGTATGGAGAAGTAAATCTAAGTTTGAGCTTCCTGTCAGCCAAGGCAAAAGGGGGAATGTGATACACTTTTTATTGTGGGTTCTCTTTTAATCACTATATTTATTTTCTTATCTTGCTTAATTGCTCTTTGGCACAAGTTACATAAGTAAATTACAGTGGGTTATAATAGTCATTGCTTTGTAAATATATAGTCAGATAAGCCATGTCATTTCTCCTAGAAAAAATAGTTTTCTCCCTTCGTATCAAATCTTTAAAAAATTGATCTTATAGATTCGTTACACGACACTAGATGACCGCAGACACTACGACACTAGATGACCGCAGAGTGAAGTCAAAGTGGGCTCTGTGTCCTTGTCCTGCTTAGGACTGGATTTCCCCACCACCCCCATTTTGCCATCAGTTGAGAGCGAGCGCCTTCTGGTATCTGGCTGAGGTAGTGCTTCATCAGTGTGTGTGTGTGTGTGTGTGTGTGTGTGTGTGTATCTGCAGACACACACCCTCGTGCCCCAGCGTGGCAGGCTGGCATTCCCACCCCATCCTTTCTCTGTGGGCTCTTAGGGTTTCTTGGTTTCAGATCTGTGAGCTCTCACATACTGCAAGCATTAGGACTTCAAGGGCCCACAGATGTGCACTCCTTCTATTTACTGCAGTTAAGTCAGCACAGATGAGTGTCCCCTTACCATGGACAGGTGACAATTTCCAAGTCCCGCTGTCATACTACTTATTGTCTCTAGGCATATTTTTGTAATTGTGGAAGGCTAGGTAATGTTCAAGATAATCACATTCCTTAGCACATAAATGCATTTTGTTGTTGTTGTTGTAAACCCCTTCCCGCGCCTGTCCTGTGTGCCTGTCTGCCAGCGCCTCTGTTGCCCTTTAGGTCGACTTTTTTTTTTTTTTGGCCACTTCTGTTGGTCTTTCATTCATTCATTTTCATCCGTCTTTGTTCTTTGGCCTGTGTGGGCCTCCCATCTCTGTGGCCTCTCTCGCTGCAGAGCACCGGCTCTGGGCGCATGAGCTCCGGCTTGGTAGTTGGACACATCGGTCCAGCCGCTCCGCGGCACGTGGGATCTTCCCAGGCCAGGGATGGAACTGGCGCCCCTTGCACTGCAAGGCGGTGTCCTTACCCTCTGGACCACCAGGGAAGCCATAGGTAGACTTTTAACTGCTGAAGCTTGGCTTTACCTGTGGTTGATTTGGGGGGTAGGGGGTGGCGGGTGGGCCACTTCTATTGGTCTTTCATTCATCTGTTTTCAGCCATATTTGTTCTTTGGCCCATGTGGGCCTCCCATCGCGGGGGCCTCTGTTGTCGCAGAGCTCTGGCTCTGGGCGCATGTGCTCCAGAGCTCCGGCTCGGTAATGGGACACATGAGTCCAGTGCAAGGCGGTGTCCTTACCCACTGGACCACCAGGGAAGCCCTGTGATTGATTTTTGTGGAGAGCTTAGCATGCTCTGTTATCTATTACGTGCATTTTTATTGAGGCATTCTGAAATCTTATCTTTTCAGCCACATTGGGGGTCCACATACGTGGAGCAGGTGTCATGTTTGATGGGGCCACTGTTTGTTTTACAGCAATGGGACGGTCATACATACTTCTCTGCATCTTGTTTTTCTCACCTTAGAAAAGGCTTGAGAGTTAATTAGGGCATTTAATTATATAATGTATTATTTTGTCCCTTTGTCCCTAATATTTATGTCCCTTCCCCCCAACAGTGAGTTGTAGAGGTGAGAGCCCAGACTTTTGTATAATATTTATATCTTTATATGCTTATTCATTTGTTTTTTTTTTTAATTTATTTTTACCACTCAGTTTGTGGGAATCTTAGTCCCCCAACCAAGGATCGAACCCACACCCTCAGCAGTGGAAGCCCAGAGTCCTGACCACTGGACCACCAGGGAAATCCCTGCTGGGATATTTTAAATTTCTGTTTATTTTCAGAGGGCACCTAACAGTTCTTGGTGCACAGAATATCAGGAGCATACCCAGCCATTCCTCTGGTCTAGTTGCCAGTTTTACCGCTACCCACAGAAGGGGCACAGGTCTGATGCAGCAGGCGGCTCCTGATGTTGGAAACAGCAGTATCGGCTTGGGTGCGTGTCCACCATCTGCTCAGGGCCCTCCCCACCTCCCTATCCGGTCCAGCTACTAAATGTGCCAGGTTCTTCCTCCCCGTTCAGTGTGAGTGGGGCCTTCTGTGTAGCGTGTCCCTTCCCCCCAACAGTGAGTTGTAGAGGTGAGAGCCCAGACTTCAATTTGGGGATCTTAGTTCAAGTTCATGCACCACTTGTACACCTCAGTACTTTTCTTTCTTCCATGTTCCCAAGAAACACAATTTTAATTTTTATGTGTTTTAAAAATTCACTTTTTTAGTCAGAAAGAGAAAGACAAGTACAATATACTAACACATATATATGGAATCTAGTAGGACGATGATGATGGCACATGCAGTGAAGCGACGGAAAGACAGACATGGACAGTGGACATATGGACACTGTGGGGAAGGAACAGTGGGTGGGAGGCATAAAGGAATAGGGACAGCTCTAGTCATTGCTCTGTGAGAAAAGGGTATATCTGTTTATTATTCTATGCTCAACACTTTGTTGGGGTCCACATACGTGGAGCAGGTGTCATGTTTGATGGGGCCACTGTTTGTTTTACAGCAATGGGACGGTCATACATACTTCTCTGCATCTTGTTTTCTCACCTTAGAAAAGGCTTGAGAGTTAATTAGGGCATTTAATTATATAATGTATTATTTTGTCCCTTTGTCCCTAATATTTATGTCCCTTCCCCCCAACAGTGAGTTGTAGAGGTGAGAGCCCAGACTTTTGTATAATATTTATATCTTTATATGCTTATTCATTTGTTTTTTTTTTTAATTTATTTTTACCACTCAGTTTGTGGGAATCTTAGTCCCCCAACCAAGGATCGAACCCACACCCTCAGCAGTGGAAGCCCAGAGTCCTGACCACTGGACCACCAGGGAAATCCCTGCTGGGATATTTTAAATTTCTGTTTATTTTTCAAAGGGCACCTAACAGTTCTTGGTGCACAGAATATCAGGAGCATACCCAGCCATTCCTCTGGTCTAGTTGCCAGTTTTACCGCTACCCACAGAAGGGGCACAGGTCTGATGCAGCAGGCGGCTCCTGATGTTGGAAACAGCAGTATCGGCTTGGGTGCGTGTCCACCATCTGCTCAGGGCCCTCCCCACCTCCCTATCCGGTCCAGCTACTAAATGTGCCAGGTTCTTCCTCCCCGTTCAGTGTGAGTGGGGCCTTCTGTGTAGCGTGTCCCTTCCCCCCAACAGTGAGTTGTAGAGGTGAGAGCCCAGACTTCAATTTGGGGATCTTAGTTCAAGTTCATGCACCACTTGTACACCTCAGTACTTTTCTTTCTTCCATGTTCCCAAGAAACACAATTTTAATTTTTATGTGTTTTAAAAATTCACTTTTTTAGTCAGAAAGAGAAAGACAAGTACAATATACTAACACATATATATGGAATCTAGTAGGACGATGATGATGGCACATGCAGTGAAGCGACGGAAAGACAGACATGGACAGTGGACATATGGACACTGTGGGGAAGGAACAGTGGGTGGGAGGCATAAAGGAAGTAGCATGAGGCCTGTACTGTCATGTGTGAAGAAAATAGCTCTAGTCATTGCTCTGTGAGAAAAGGGGATCCTGCCGGGGTGCTGTGTGATGGTCGGGAGGGGTGGGAAGGGGGGGATATACATAGGGCTAATCTGGGAACATACATATCTGTAAACAACAAAACTGTAAAAGTTAAAAGTAAAATAGAAGTTAAAAAAAAAATTCACTTTTAATTGGGAAGGTGATCGTTTTACATTGTGATGTTGGTTTCTGCCACATATCAGCGTGAGTCAGCCGTGTACGTACGTCCCCTCCCCCTTGAACCTCCCTGCCACCCCCCACCCACCGCCTCTGGGCTGTCAGGTTTGAGCTCCCGGAGTCACTCCACAGATTCCCCGGGGCCCTCTGACGGTGCGTGTGGTCATGCACACGTCCCAGTGCTACTATGAATCCATCCCACCTTCTCCTTCCTGCTCAGCGTCCACAGGTCTGTTCTCTGGGTCTCCATGGCTACCCTGCAAAGAGGTTCATCAGCACCATCTTTCTGGATTGCATCTATATGTGTGTTAATACATGGTATTTGTCTTTTTCTTTCTGACCGACTTTGCTCCGTGTCATAGGCTCTAGGTTCATCTACCTTATTAGAACTGAGTCAGACACTGTCCCTTTTTATGGCTGAATAATATTCCGTGGTGTCTATGTACATCTCTTGATGGACAGATAGTTTGATATTAGGCTATCTCCTGTATAAACAGTGATGTCTGACACACCTTTCACCTGCCTACATTTCAGGGTCCTAGGAGACAGAAGACTCAGCCTGTGAGGCTATGCATGTGAGGGGCAGAGGCTGTAAGGAATTCTCTGTACCTTCTTCTCAATTGTGCTGTGAAGCTAAAATTGCTGTTTAAAAAAATAAGTCTTCAAAACATACAGTAGAGACAGTAAAAGGATCAATGGTTGCCAGGAGAGAGGTAGAGGTGAAGAGATGAAGCACAGGATTTTTAAGGCCACAAAATCCCCTCTGTGGGAGGCTCTGATGAAACATTTCAGTAAAGGAAGCCCCCGAACCCAGTGGGTAGGCATAAAGTACATGAGGCCTGTACTGTCATGTGTGAAGAAAATAGCTCTAGTCATTGCTCTGAGAGAAAAGGGGATCCTGCCGGGGTGCTGTGTGATGGTCGGGAGGGGTGGGAAGGGGGGGATATACATAGGGCTAATCTGGGAACATACATATCTGTAAACAACAAAACTGTAAAAGTTAAAAGTAAAATAGAAGTTAAAAAAAAAATTCACTTTTAATTGGGAAGGTGATCGTTTTACATTGTGATGTTGGTTTCTGCCACATATCAGCGTGAGTCAGCCGTGTACGTACGT
The DNA here is from genome assembly GCA_022376925.1 of Tragulus kanchil. Classification (NCBI taxonomy): domain Eukaryota; kingdom Metazoa; phylum Chordata; class Mammalia; order Artiodactyla; family Tragulidae; genus Tragulus; species Tragulus kanchil. Next base: position 151,390,380 of record JAIOJX010000004.1, read on the forward strand.
CCCCTCCCCCTTGAACCTCCCTGCCACCCCCCACCCACCGCCTCTGGGCTGTCAGGTTTGAGCTCCCGGAGTCACTCCACAGATTCCCCGGGGCCCTCTGACGGTGCGTGTGGTCATGCACACGTCCCAGTGCTACTATGAATCCATCCCACCTTCTCCTTCCTGCTCAGCGTCCACAGGTCTGTTCTCTGGGTCTCCATGGCTACCCTGCAAAGAGGTTCATCAGCACCATCTTTCTGGATTGCATCTATATGTGTGTTAATACATGGTATTTGTCTTTTTCTTTCTGACCGACTTTGCTCCGTGTCATAGGCTCTAGGTTCATCTACCTTATTAGAACTGAGTCAGACACTGTCCCTTTTTATGGCTGAATAATATTCCGTGGTGTCTATGTACATCTCTTGATGGACAGATAGTTTGATATTAGGCTATCTCCTGTATAAACAGTGATGTCTGACACACCTTTCACCTGCCTACATTTCAGGGTCCTAGGAGACAGAAGACTCAGCCTGTGAGGCTATGCATGTGAGGGGCAGAGGCTGTAAGGAATTCTCTGTACCTTCTTCTCAATTGTGCTGTGAAGCTAAAATTGCTGTTTAAAAAAATAAGTCTTCAAAACATACAGTAGAGACAGTAAAAGGATCAATGGTTGCCAGGAGAGAGGTAGAGGTGAAGAGATGAAGCACAGGATTTTTAAGGCCACAAAATCCCCTCTGTGGGAGGCTCTGATGATGGACGCATGTCATTACACGCTCATCAAAACGCACGGAAGGTACAACACCCACAGTGAACCCTGGCGTCAGGTGTGGACGCGGGGTGATAGAGATGTGGCATGTGGGTTCATCAGCTGTCGTGAATCCACGACTCTGGTGAGAGCTGCGATTTATGACAAAAAAGAATCCTGCGCCTACCTTTCTGCTTCTGCCCCAAGCAAGAATCACAAAACCATGACGCATTAGCAGGTGTCTTACTCATTCAATATTCAGTAAATGGAGCTCCTGGGACAAAAATTATCCTAGTTTCATGGCTGTTATTTCCCAAATCCTCCTTACTTGTTGGCCAACAGAATTTCCCAGTTAGGCCATTGCAGGCCGTCTTCAAAGGGGAGCTCTCCAATTCTGGACAACTAGTTACCAGCGTGGACTGGAGTCCATGAAGGAAGTTTTGAAAGACCACATGCCTTTGAGTTGGCATTTGTCCCCCCACCCCCTACACCCCAGCCGGCTGTGTCACCTTTGAACATCAAATTCACCAGAAAGAAAAGGAAGTTAAAACTAAAAAGAGACCCACCCATGGAAATGCAGGTCCACTTCCCTCGCCATCGCCCTGTGGGTTGCCCAGGGTGACAGTCTGCCCAGAGATCCCCCTTCCCCCGGTTAAATTTCTCTGAAGGGGCAGGGGCACAGTCACAATGGGAGCCTGGAAAGAGTGGCCACTCCTGGTGGCTCCGGCCTGCCCGCCCCTCCCTGTATGAAACCCTACAGCCACACCACACTAATTAGCCCGAGAATGGAAGGGGTTGTCATGGCGACCGAGCACTTTTTAAAGCACAGGAATGGTGTTCATTATTGTTCAGTGTCTTTAGCTGTGGCGAAAAGGTCAGTGTGGCCGTCGTTTTCCGTATGAATTTTGGCCTGAGAGCTAAGCTAAGTGTGGAATGTTCCTCGGAGGGACTGAAAGATGGTGAGTGTGCGTGTACTTTTTGGACGGGGGTGTCCCTTTGGTAATATTTTTCAGCGTGTTTTCATAGCTCGTGCCAAACTAAGGAATTGTCTGGACTTTGTGAAGTAGAGATGGGAAGAAAAGGAGCAAGGAAAAACAGTAAGTCGGGAAGGGTGAAAGTTTGAGAGAGTTTAGACAGATTTTTAAAAAATTTATTTAGCAGGTTTTTGAGCGTCAGATGATTACGTGTGAAATGTGTAGGTTTCTCTGACGAATTTAACAAAGTTAACTTCAGTCTGATGCCTTATTCGGTGTTACTTTTCTATTAGCCCTGCTGGCCGTTGTGGATTCAGATTATATTCCCAAATAAATCTAACAGATTTTAACCAGATACCTTCAGAACAGTAGCTTCTGTCTGTTGTTTTTTTTTTTAGTCTGAAGATAAAGTAGAGGAGTAACCAGGGCTCCTTGTTTTCATGCTTTTTAAAATTTTTCCTCGTCTAAGTCTATTTGAAATAATTAAGACTAGAAAGCAGTTCTTTGGATTCTTTGGATATTTGCCCTAGTTTGTTGGCTAGATTCTGGCAGAATACTGCTGAGTAGAGACAATTTGACTACAGTGTTTGTAGGAGAAATTCAATACAAGAGAATCATTCTGCTCCATGTGACGGCAGCTTTTCCATCAAATGCTGTGGGGGAGATTTGCAGAGCCTTCTTCAGCTTTATGTTTTGCTAGTTTGGAAAGCGAGCAGGATAACATGGCTTTCAGCTTGATTTTGTGCTCACGATGGGCTGTGTTTATAAAGCTCACAGATTTAAGCCACTTTCCGTCTTTGCACTTTTGCACAATGTCCTTGGGTCCTATGGCACTGGTTTTCAGTCATCCTATACACAGTTGCGTAAAAGTAATAAAATATGAGTCAGTTAAAGGAAGTGGGGTGTCTGGATGAAAAAAACAAATCACTGCTTAAAAAGCTGTGAGTGGGAAGTGGCCTACTTTGGGCTTTTCCCTGAAAGACCATTGTCCTGTCAGCAAAGCCAGTTTCTTTGGCAACTGAATGGATCTGAGGACACGGTTCAGAATGTTAAGTCTTGGTTTGATTTTCTCTGTCTTTTATTTGTGTGTTCCAGTATTAATTTATCTAGTGATCATAGTATGGAGCTCCATAAACAGAGTATTTGAATAAAAATTGAGAAAATTAACCTTTTTAAAAAATTTTTTGTCTTCTTTTTTTCTGTTTGCAATCGCTCTTTTTCCTCCCCTGACCCAGCCCCTCCCCCGCCCTCCCTGGGTCCCTTTGCTGCACTCCTCAACTGAAAAACCAAAAATAATGTGAAAAAAAAGTGATTGTTGTGTGACACTTTAGATTCTTTGGAAAACATAGCATTAGAAATGGTGGTCAGAAATTTGAGCCTGGATATTAGTATCAAGGAATTCTTGGTATCTTTTTTTTTTAGGTTTCTTTTTCTTTTTTTTTTTTTGCCTCTCTCTCTCTCTCTCTCTTTTTTTTAATTCATTTTCATCCATCTTTATTCTTTGGTCTGTGTGGGTCTCCCATTGCAGCAGCTTCTCTCGTTGCAGAGCACTGGCTCTGGGCGCCTGTGTTCCAGAACACTGGCTGGTGGACACACCGATCCAGCCACTCCACAGCATGTGGGATCTTCCCAGGCCAGGGCTCGAACCGGCGCCCCTTGCACAGCAAGGTGGTGTCCTTACCTACTGGACCACCAGGGGAAGCCCTTGGTATCTTTTAAGATATGATAGTGTTGTGCTTCTATTTAAAATTGATACTGGGGCTTCCCTGGTGGTCCAGTGGGTAAGGACACCGCCTTGCAGTGCAAGGGGCGCCGGTTCGAGCCCTGGCCTGGGAAGATCCCACGTGCCGCGGAGCGGCTGGACCGATGTGTCCAGTGCTCTGGAGTGCATGCGCCCAGAGCCGGCGCTCTGCGACGACAGAGGCCACCGCGATGGGAGGCCCACACGGGCCAAAGAACAAAGACGGATGAAAATGGACAAATGAAAGACCAATAGAAGTGGTCCGCCTGCTCCCTTCCCTCCCCAACCCGAGCCCCGCCCAAAACAAATAAATAAATAAATCTTTAAAAAAAATAAAATAAAGTTGATACTGATAGGGAGACTTACCTGGTGGTCCAGTGATTTAGGTCTCTGTGCCTCTGTTATGGGGGCACGAGTTCAATCCTTGTTTGGAGAATTAAAATCCCACATGCTGCACAGTATGGCCCCCCACAAAAGTAAAAAATGATACTGATGTATTTATGAGTGAGAGTGCGTGTTATCTGGGACTTGCTTCCCAAAAGATCCAGGGGGAGGGAATAAGTAGGCTAAGGATGGGGCAGGGTTGCGTGGATGCTGACCCAGCCCTCCCGCCCTCCCTGGGTCCCTTTGCTGCACTCCTCAACTGAAAAACCAAAAATAATGTGAAAAAAAAGTGATTGTTGTGTGACACTTTAGATTCTTTGGAAAACATAGCATTAGAAATGGTGGTCAGAAATTTGAGCCTGGATATTAGTATCAAGGAATTCTTGGTATCTTTTTTTTTTAGGTTTCTTTTTCTTTTTTTTTTTTTGCCTCTCTCTCTCTCTCTCTCTTTTTTTTAATTCATTTTCATCCATCTTTATTCTTTGGTCTGTGTGGGTCTCCCATTGCAGCAGCTTCTCTCGTTGCAGAGCACTGGCTCTGGGCGCCTGTGTTCCAGAACACTGGCTGGTGGACACACCGATCCAGCCACTCCACAGCATGTGGGATCTTCCCAGGCCAGGGCTCGAACCGGCGCCCCTTGCACAGCAAGGTGGTGTCCTTACCTACTGGACCACCAGGGGAAGCCCTTGGTATCTTTTAAGATATGATAGTGTTGTGCTTCTATTTAAAATTGATACTGGGGCTTCCCTGGTGGTCCAGTGGGTAAGGACACCGCCTTGCAGTGCAAGGGGCGCCGGTTCGAGCCCTGGCCTGGGAAGATCCCACGTGCCGCGGAGCGGCTGGACCGATGTGTCCAGTGCTCTGGAGTGCATGCGCCCAGAGCCGGCGCTCTGCGACGACAGAGGCCACCGCGATGGGAGGCCCACACGGGCCAAAGAACAAAGACGGATGAAAATGGACAAATGAAAGACCAATAGAAGTGGTCCGCCTGCTCCCTTCCCTCCCCAACCCGAGCCCCGCCCAAAACAAATAAATAAATAAATCTTTAAAAAAAATAAAATAAAGTTGATACTGATAGGGAGACTTACCTGGTGGTCCAGTGATTTAGGTCTCTGTGCCTCTGTTATGGGGGCACGAGTTCAATCCTTGTTTGGAGAATTAAAATCCCACATGCTGCACAGTATGGCCCCCCACAAAAGTAAAAAATGATACTGATGTATTTATGAGTGAGAGTGCGTGTTATCTGGGACTTGCTTCCCAAAAGATCCAGGGGGAGGGAATAAGTAGGCTAAGGATGGGGCAGGGTTGACGTGGATGCTGGCTAGTACGGTGAGGTGTGGGTACATGGGTGAGTTCATTTTCTCTTCTATATATTTGTAAAGGCTCCAGATGTGTGTGTGTGCGCGCAAAACCGTGGTGTGGGTGATCTCATTAACCTTATCTTCTCACCTCCTGGCCTGTTTTAGATGCCCGACCAGTTTGACCAGGCAGTTGTGGTCAACCAGCTGCGTTACTCGGGAATGCTGGAGACGGTCAGAATCCGGAAAGCTGGCTATGCCGTCCGGAGACCCTTCCAGGACTTCTACAAAAGGCAAGATGGAGCTGCAGGGAGCCTCTTTCTTTTCAGAGGAATTGGGGACAGGACCGTAGCATGGGGTGACGCTGGGTGTTCTCCCGTTGCAGGTATAAGGTGCTGGTAAGGAACGTGGCCCTGCCCGAGGACATCAGGGGCAAATGCACGGCCCTGCTGCAGCTCTACGATGCCTCCCACAGCGAGTGGCAGCTGGGGAAAACGAAGGTAAGATTTCAGAGAGAGAATGGCCAGCGCATCCACCCCCTGGGAGATGTTTGAGTTCAGTTCTGGGATGACTGGCGACCAGTTGTTTTTCCACGTTAGGCAGATGCTCACGGTATCATGCTGGCCGATACTCTTTGTCCTTCTAACATTAACCTTTTGCTTTGGAGACTCCATTCGTGGGGACCATTGAAGAATCAGATCCTAAGTGTGTATGTTTTCATTTAGTCACTCAACAAAAGTTGGCTGATGGGGCAGCATTTGGCATCTAAGAACTGAGACCTCAGACCCTCTAGCTTTGCAGTATTATAATCCTGTGCATTCCCTGTGCACCACAGGAGCTGTTGTGTGGGAAATCAGCAAGTAGTCTGAAAGTGTGTAAGTTGCCCAAGTCCAGAAAGCCAAGTTGAAATCTGTATTTTAAACATGCCAGGTATAAGGCCTGGGATTCCCTGGTGGCTCAGACAGTAAAGAATCTGGGCTTCCCTGGTGGTCCAGTGGGTGAAGACACTGCCTTGCAGTGCAAGGGGCACCAGTTCAATCCCTGGCCTGGGAAGATCCCGAGTGCCGTGGAGCGGCTGGACCGAGGTGTCCAATTACCAAGCTGGAGCTCTGGAGCGCATGCACCCAGAGCCGGTGCTCTGCAGCGAGAGAGGCCACTGTAATGGGAGGCCCACATGGGCCAAAGGACAAACATGGATGAAAAGAGATAAACGAAAGACCAATAGAAGTGGCCTGCCCGCCCTCCTTCCTCCCCAACCCGCCCCCCCACCCCCAAAAAGAATCTGCCTGCAGTGCAGGAGACCTGGGTTTGATCCCTGGGTTAGGAAGATCCTCTAGAGGAGGGAAAGTCTACCCACTCCAGTACTCTTGCCTGGATAAACCCCATGGACAGAGGAGCCTGGTGGGCTGCAGTCCATAGGGTTGCAAAGATTCAGGAACGACTGAGCACTTTAAGCCCAGCATGGCACAGGAGGCCTTTCCCTCTTAGCCGAGTGGTGAGCAGTCTGGCCCCAGCTGTAAAAATTAGCCATAAAATTGGCTCTATGACCTTTTCTCTCAATGTCAGAAATGGCCAAAACCCCCGTTTGGGCTTCCACGCTCATCTCCCCTCACCCACCTCCGGTGTCTTGTCACCCAGGAGGGGCAGAAGGCAGGCAGCTGGGGCGTGGCTTTGAGGGTATGGACGCCCTCACATCTCGACTCCTGACCCTACAAGCAGCGATGCAGGGTCAGAGAAGTATTTTAAAGTCTCTGTTCAGATTATGTTTTTGACCTAGGAGTTTCTTTATATAAAAAATGAAAGGAAGAAGAGGGAAGGAGAGATGCGTATCTTGCAGTCTGACTGTCTTCATTTTGGAGCTACTCTGACAAAGTACTATAGACAGCGTGCCTTAAACACACACACGTATTTCACACAGTTTTGGAGGCTGAGACTCTTTTTTTTTTTTTTTTTTTCATAATCCCCTCCTTTTATGTTTAATTTTGGCCTCTTACTGGTTATTTCTTTTCATCTGTTTCTATTCTTTGGCATGTGTGGGCCTCCCATCACAGTGGCCTCTCTCATTGCAGAGCACCGGCTCTGGGCGCATGTGCTCCAGAGCGCTGGCTCATAATTGGACACACAGGCCCAGCCGTTCCTCGGCACGTGGGACCTTCCCAGGCCAGGGATCGAACCGGTGCCCCCCACACTGCAAGGTGGACTCTTTACCCACTGGAGCACCAGGGAAGCCCAAGGCTGAGATTCTTAGATCAGGGTGCCCGCATGGTCAGTTTCTGGTGAACGGCTCCTTCCTGGTTTCCAGTCAGCTGCCTTCTTGCTATGTTGTCACACAGCGGAGAGCATGTTTTAGTCTCTCTTCCTTCTCCCCATCATGGAACCTCACCCTCCTAAATGAAATTACTTCCTAAAGGCCCCACTTTCAAATACCATCCATGGGGATTAAGGCTGCAGCATAGGAATTGGGAGTGGAGGGGTGATAAGACATTCAGTCTGAAACATTGACGTGAAATTAATGACAAGTAGTTAGTGTCGCTAATGGTAAAGAACCTGCCTGCCAATGCAGGAGGCGTAAGAGATGCAGGTTCAATCCCTGGGCAGGGAAGATACCCTGGAAAACATATGGCAACTCACTCCAGTATTCTTGCCTGGGAAATCCCATGGACAGAGGAGACCCACAGGCCGGCTACAGTCCATGGCGTTGCAGAGAATCAGACATGGCCGAAGTAACTTAACACACAGGCATACATACATTTAGGCGTCACTTGGCGGTAGCTCAGTAAGGGAGAGTATATAATAGATATGCTCTTCTGTTCTTGAGGGATTTCAACTGACCAGGGATTTAAGATACAGACATTTAGACGGAAGAGATGTGGTTTCAGTCCCTGGGTCGGGAAGATCCCTGACTTAACAAAGCATCAGACACCCCTGCAGAGACTTAGCACCCACACACATCCAGCTGGGTAAAGATGGGATGCAGAGGTACTGTATGAGTCCTCTCTGGCTGGGTAACAATTGACCATAAACTTAGCAGCTTTTACAACACAAGTCAGTGACCTTCTAGCGTGTGGGTCAGGGGTCCAGGCACAGCGTAGGTGGTCCTCTGTCTGGGTCTCAAAAGTGTCAGCCATGGCTGCACTCCCTTCTGGAGCTCAAGGGTCCTCTTCCCAACTCATATGGCTCCAGAATCAATCCAGTTCTCTGTAGTTGTAGGACTGTAGTTGTTCTATCACTCAGTTGTGTCTGATTCTTTGTGACCTCGTGGACTGCAGCCCTCCAAGCTCCGCTAGTTTGTTCAGACTTGTGTCTTTGGAGCCAATGATGTCATCCAACTGTCTCATTGTCTGTTGCCCCTTCTCCTCCTGCCTTCAGTCTTTTTTTTAAAAATCACTTTTATTTATTTATTTTTGACTGTTCTGGGTCTTCATTGATGTGTGGGTTAAGCTGCTCGCGATATGTGGAATCTTCCCGGATCAGGGATCGAACCTGTGTCTCCTGCACTGACAGATGGGTTCTTATCCACTGAGCCACAAGGGAAGCCCCTACCTTCAGTCTTTCCCAGCATCAGGGTATTTTCCAGTGGAAGATAAATCATAGCATGATTTCTTTAAGGAATGAGGACACAGCTGCAGGAGAGAATGTACTGAATTGAAGCGATCAGAAAAGTATTCAAGAAAGGGAAATCTTGAAAGAGGAGTTAAGTTTTAATTGGTGACACATTGGAAGGAGAATGGAAGCTTATCATTTCATGTAAATATCAGGAAGTAAATGCAACCACGAGAGCATTTGAATTGTATCCGCTAAATAGCTTTGACCTTGACCAGCTTTTGACTTAATTACACGTTAGCAGTGGTTCCGTCAGTGCTCTTGCCGGAGGTCTTTGCATATGAGCCCTTAAGCCACTAAGAAACATCCCCATCTTCTGGATGAGAAGTTTCTGTCGACACTTACATGATGGAGGGGAATGTGGACAGCGTTGCAGTCATAAAATTACGCATGGCGCCCGTCTGAATTTACTGCCTTAAAGCACATCGAGTCACTGGAAGGCAGGATTCTTACCTGCTGGGGAAGCACCCGTAAAGAAGAGAGGAGACTCCCTGAGTCTCTAGAGCAGCCTGGGCAAGGGATACGATGTGTGTCCCCGCTGGGAGGCCAGGTTTAGGGAGACAGCAGTGAACAGCTGCTCCCCCTCTTTTCCTAGCTTTTCCCTCTGTCCTGTGACTGGGGCAAGTTTCACTTTTCTGGTCGCCTGGAATCCATCCCCAACTCATATGGCTCCAGAATCAATCCAGTTCTCTGTAGTTGTAGGACTGTAGTTGTTCTATCACTCAGTTGTGTCTGATTCTTTGTGACCTCGTGGACTGCAGCCCTCCAAGCTCCGCTAGTTTGTTCAGACTTGTGTCTTTGGAGCCAATGATGTCATCCAACTGTCTCATTGTCTGTTGCCCCTTCTCCTCCTGCCTTCAGTCTTTTTTTTAAAAATCACTTTTATTTATTTATTTTTGACTGTTCTGGGTCTTCATTGATGTGTGGGTTAAGCTGCTCGCGATATGTGGAATCTTCCCGGATCAGGGATCGAACCTGTGTCTCCTGCACTGACAGATGGGTTCTTATCCACTGAGCCACAAGGGAAGCCCCTACCTTCAGTCTTTCCCAGCATCAGGGTATTTTCCAGTGGAAGATAAATCATAGCATGATTTCTTTAAGGAATGAGGACACAGCTGCAGGAGAGAATGTACTGAATTGAAGCGATCAGAAAAGTATTCAAGAAAGGAAATCTTGAAAGAGGAGTTAAGTTTTAAATGGTGACACATTGGAAGGAGAATGGAAGCTTATCATTTCATGTAAATATCAGGAAGTAAATGCAACCACGAGAGCATTTGAATTGTATCCGCTAAATAGCTTTGACCTTGACCAGCTTTTGACTTAATTACACGTTAGCAGTGGTTCCGTCAGTGCTCTTGCCGGAGGTCTTTGCATATGAGCCCTTAAGCCACTAAGAAACATCCCCATCTTCTGGATGAGAAGTTTCTGTCGACACTTACATGATGGAGGGGAATGTGGACAGCGTTGCAGTCATAAAATTACGCATGGCGCCCGTCTGAATTTACTGCCTTAAAGCACATCGAGTCACTGGAAGGCAGGATTCTTACCTGCTGGGGAAGCACCCGTAAAGAAGAGAGGAGACTCCCTGAGTCTCTAGAGCAGCCTGGGCAAGGGATACGATGTGTGTCCCCGCTGGGAGGCCAGGTTTAGGGAGACAGCAGTGAACAGCTGCTCCCCCTCTTTTCCTGGCTTTTCCCTCTGTCCTGTGACTGGGGCAAGTTTCACTTTTCTGGTCGCCTGGACCACACTGCCAGACCTATCTCTTCTATGGAAATAAAGCCTGCCAGAGGGGTTCTGAAAAGACATTTTACTAGAATAAGCCATAGGCTGTTAACCTATTTAAAGAAAGGATTAAAAAAGAGTAGTCATATTTATTGGATATGAGTCACGATTAGCCCAGCAGCCCTCTGAGTGGGTGCTGACTTTCCTGAGTTGTTTGATGATGCCCGACAAGAACCTCCACTCACAGCAGCTGGATTCTGCCACTTTTATCCTGGCTCTGTCCGGGAACATGGTGCGGGCTGGGGAATTGGCATCAGTTTCTGTGTGTCGTTGCGTACATTCAGAGTGGATGGTCTTAAGGAAGCCAAGCCAGATCTCTAAAGCATTTTACTCCATCTGCCCTTCGAGTATGAAAAGAGAATCTAGATAAAGATGTGGATGTAAACCTAATGGGCAGAGCAGAGCTCTCTTTGATGGGCATGAAACTAAAACAGGTATTTCTCTGATTCTGAATCCAACCAAGATGGTCGTTAGACCTCTGATAAGGTGTGAAACACCTTTTCCTTCAAAAAGCTTCCTGTTGGTTCGCGTGATAAATATATGGCTCTTTGGAACTAACAGCTTTGTTTTAGCATGTCTCCATCACCACTCTTGGTCAAGATGTGACTTTACAAATTCCCTGGGATACAGTGATTACCACTCTTCGTTTCCAATACAAGGAGTGTCGGTTTGACCCCTGGTCAGGGAACTAAGACCAGGCATTCCACACAGCTTGGCCAAAAGAAGAAGAAAATTACATAAGTGGAAAACGTAAAAAAGTGATTTCATTTAAACATTAACCAGAGCAAAAGCATTTGTGTAAAATTCCTTAATATCAAAAAATCATCTCAAGAGATGTTTACATAATTTCTTTGAAGTTCAGTCTTGATGAAAACTGCTTCTGTCCCATGCTTTTGTTAGAGATCTGTATTTCTGAAAACTTTTTATCATTATTGAACAAACTACTTTGTTTATAGCTTCTATTCTTTTACATTATTTCTTTTTTTGCTAACCTTGAAGTTTCCTTATGCATCAACAGAGCATATTACTTGCAGTTATAGGAAGAACACATTGTATGAAAAGCTTTTTATGGGAGAATTAGTTGTGGGAGAGTTTTCCACATGTTCAGAAACCCACAGCAGGAGTAGGTAAGGCTTCTGTGAGTCACTTGGTGATAGAATTCTTTATTTGCTTTTGGAAGAAACAGAACAGAGAGTCTGGAAAAATGTACCATCCAGAGGACATGGTACATCGTCGTAGAGCAGAGTGACTCACAGGGGAGCCCAAGTCAAGAGATCATGTGGCCAGAGGGGATGTTATTAATCCTCCACCAGTATTTAGCATTAGTATTTTTAGGGAATAATTCAAAACTTCCTAGGTGTGCCTCACATTGGACACTACAAAGTTAAAACCTGCCATGATTGAAAAGTGAAAGTGTTAGTCATTTAGTTATGTCTGACTCTTTGTGACCCCAAGGACTATAGCCTGCCAGGCTCCTCTCTCCGTAGGATTCTCCAGGCAAGAGTACTGGAGTGGGTAGTCCTTCCCTTTTCCAATGAATCTTCCCAACATAGGGATCGAACTCAGATCTTCTGCATTGCAGGCAGAATTTACTGCCTGAACCACCAGGGAAGCCCTACATGATTGAGAGAGGGTCTTTTAAGTTCATACCTTTTCAAATATTAGAAATTCTGATACAAATACCAGTTACCAGACACACTTACCTTCTATGAAGGACAGGCATAGTATTGAGGTGCCCATGGCCAGAAGCAGGCTAGCAAATAGCTACAGTCTACTTAGTCCTGACTCTAGTTTTCTTGTGATGGCTGAACCGAGATGTAGCTGAAATGATTCAGTGCTAATTTCAAACAGTTTACAGAATTATATTCTTAAATGTCACTTTTTATGTGCATTATATGTGAATTATTGTTGAGGCTAAGATGCATGATTGTAATCACTTGACTGCATAAAGCAAGATTTTTCCACATGGTGGCAAATAACATTTTATAGATTTCTTGGGTGTTTTTTCTCCCTCTGTTTCTTTCCTTCTTCCTTTTTTTTTTTTTTTTTTTAATGAAGAGAGTGTCTTTATATCTCTTGTTACTTAGATTTAACATAGTACTGGTTCTGGTTCATGAACTTTTTGTCCTGGCCCATAATGAGATAAGTGTTTATAAACTTTGATGGCAATTTCACAGTCATCTTATGCGTTTTGAACCAACAATAACCAAAAAAGTAGCACTTTTATTTAAAATTTTGATTTGTCCTTTCTGGTAATGTGTGTATGTGTGTATATATATATACATATATTTCTGTATTATTTTTTTTTTTTATTTTTTTGCTACATTTTACAAAAGCCTTAGTCCACAACAGATGAGGAATTTAAAAAAAAAAATCCTTTGCCCACTAAGAATTTGAGATTCCCTCTGTTGGGCAGCATGGCTCTTTGTGTCTGGAGCAAATCGGAGAGAGAGAAAAAAGCTTACCCCCCTGAGAAATCTCTGACTCAGAGGTGCCGTCCCTGTACTGGCCACATTCTGTGGCTGTGACATGCAGCTCCCTCCCGGGCAGGTCTTCCTGCGCGAGTCCTTGGAGCAGATGCTGGAGAAGCGGCGGGAAGAGGAGGTGTCGCGGGCGGCCATGGTGATCCGGGCCCACGTCTTGGGCTACTTGGCACGGTAAGAAGTGTGTGGAGGGGAGGGATGTTCCCACTATGTGTCACCAGGTGGGGTGGCACTGGCCTTGTGCCTTCATTGAAAATCGACTTGGGCAGTTTCAAGTCAAGACCAGGCTAAGGAAAGTCCCAGGGCAGTAGTCCTAATTAGTGAGGCCAGTTAGCTTGACCTGGGCAGGAAGGGGGAACAGGGGCTCCTTATGTCTCAGAGTAGCAACGTAGCGGACTGGGTGTAGGATATTTAAATTGTTTCCCTGGTTCCTTGGGGGACTACTGAAGTCCCCGGCAGCTTGCCTGTTGACTTTGGTGTCATCCCATTGGGTCCACATCAGCCCCCTCTCCCCGGTTTTCCAGATGAGGCAGGTTCTTTTCCCGCATCCATGGACCAGCGGCCCTGCTCATCATTTCTTATCGTATTTGTATTTTCTCAAATACAAAGCCATCCTGCTGTGGCCAGTCCTCTTCTTTTTTGCTCTTAAGAACAGCAGAATGTAACCCATCTGTTGGTTCCATTTACGACCCAACTTCCTGCCAGGACTTTTCAAAGTCAGTATTAGGAGCGTTGTGTTTATTCAGCCAACGTGATGATAGGGTTCTTGCTGGAGTTCTGTTGTTATTCTTTTGTTTTTTCTTCTGCTTTGTTTTGCCCACAAAGGCCTGCTCATTGGCTCCCTGTAATGAGTCCCTGTAATGAGTGGATCGGCCCCAAATGAGGTCCCGCTCTGTTGTCTTGGAACATTAACGTTACCCTCATGTGATGATCCCGCGGCCTCATTACCTCCTCCGTGATGCTGTCGTGCTGGTTTTGTTCTCGTTTTCAGAAAGCAGTACAAGAAGGTCCTTTACTGTGTAGTGATCATACAGAAGAACTACAGGGCCTTCCTTCTGAGGAGGAGGTTTTTGCACCTGAAGAAAGCAGCTGTGGTTTTCCAGAAGCAGCTCCGAGGCCAGATTGCCCGGAGAGTTTACAGACAGCTGCTGGCGGAGAAACGGGCGGAGGAGGAAAAGAGGAGACGGAAGAGCACGAAAAGAGGAGGTGTCGCGGGCGGCCATGGTGATCCGGGCCCACGTCTTGGGCTACTTGGCACGGTAAGAAGTGTGTGGAGGGGAGGGATGTTCCCACTATGTGTCACCAGGTGGGGTGGCACTGGCCTTGTGCCTTCATTGAAAATCGACTTGGGCAGTTTCAAGTCAAGACCAGGCTAAGGAAAGTCCCAGGGCAGTAGTCCTAATTAGTGAGGCCAGTTAGCTTGACCTGGGCAGGAAGGGGGAACAGGGGCTCCTTATGTCTCAGAGTAGCAACGTAGCGGACTGGGTGTAGGATATTTAAATTGTTTCCCTGGTTCCTTGGGGGACTACTGAAGTCCCCGGCAGCTTGCCTGTTGACTTTGGTGTCATCCCATTGGGTCCACATCAGCCCCCTCTCCCCGGTTTTCCAGATGAGGCAGGTTCTTTTCCCGCATCCATGGACCAGCGGCCCTGCTCATCATTTCTTATCGTATTTGTATTTTCTCAAATACAAAGCCATCCTGCTGTGGCCAGTCCTCTTCTTTTTTGCTCTTAAGAACAGCAGAATGTAACCCATCTGTTGGTTCCATTTACGACCCAACTTCCTGCCAGGACTTTTCAAAGTCAGTATTAGGAGCGTTGTGTTTATTCAGCCAACGTGATGATAGGGTTCTTGCTGGAGTTCTGTTGTTATTCTTTTGTTTTTTCTTCTGCTTTGTTTTGCCCACAAAGGCCTGCTCATTGGCTCCCTGTAATGAGTCCCTGTAATGAGTGGATCGGCCCCAAATGAGGTCCCGCTCTGTTGTCTTGGAACATTAACGTACCCTCATGTGATGATCCCGCGGCCTCATTACCTCCTCCGTGATGCTGTCGTGCTGGTTTTGTTCTCGTTTTCAGAAAGCAGTACAAGAAGGTCCTTTACTGTGTAGTGATCATACAGAAGAACTACAGGGCCTTCCTTCTGAGGAGGAGGTTTTTGCACCTGAAGAAAGCAGCTGTGGTTTTCCAGAAGCAGCTCCGAGGCCAGATTGCCCGGAGAGTTTACAGACAGCTGCTGGCGGAGAAACGGGCGGAGGAGGAAAAGAGGAGACGGGAAGAGCACGAAAAGAGGAAACAGGAGGAGGAGGAAAGGTATGAACTTTCTTGTTTGCCTGAAACAGACAGAAGGATGTCTTTGGAGTTGTTATGCGCCACACCCAGTTTTGCGGGGATGTTCCCAGGGCAGGCTGCAGAACCTGCTGTTTGAAACAGTAACTCTTGGTGGATCAGATAAAATTCATTAGCGTGGTTGAAGACCCACTTTTATGTATATTTTTATTCATGTAAAGAATAGCTGTATTGCCAAAGGAAGACACCCGATTCGCCCTTCCTGCCTTTTTAGTTGTCTTTAAGCAAAGCTTTGGTAAAAAGTTCACTCTTAGCTCCTAGTAATATGTAAATCCCATTCTTGTAGCTGTTAACTGAATTTACCTTGACTTAGGGTTTAGGGGGATCATTTAACTTAATTATTACTAGTTGGTTTTTTTTTTTAGGATTTATTTATTGCTAGGCTGGGTCTTTGTTGCCACCGTCAGGCTTTCTCTAGTTGTGACGAGCAGGGGCTAGCTACTCTTCACTGCAGTGCCTGGGCTTCGGACGTCTCTTACTGTGGAGCACAGCAAGGCTCTTACCGTGGAGCACAGCAAGGCTCTTACCGTGGAGCACAGCAAGGCTTTAGCAGTTACAGCGGGCGGGCGGAGGTGCTCTGCTCCATGTGGGATCTTCTTGGACCAGGGATCGAACCCAAGTCTCCTGCATTGGCAGGCAGTTTCATAGTCTCTAGGCCACCAGGGCCGCCCACGTTGTGCTAGTTTTGAGATGTCTAGGTGAGTAGAGTTGGCACACATGGATCAAATGTGGAAAAGTAGGAGATGGGGTCACACTAATTTATGTTCCTGTGAAAACCGAGTATTTGTTCTGTGTGGATTTTTATTTACTTTTAAAACATGCTCCTAAAGTGTGCCCCTCAACTGCTGAGCAAGCATTTGTAGCTTGTACCTTGGCAGAATGAGCTGGAAGCTTATGTTGTGACCTGTTTGTTTAAAAGCATAATCTTGAAAAAAAAAAAAAGTTGCCTCTCTGAAAAGTGGTTCTCGGATTTTTTTTTCATTGCTTTCGTTTATTTTCACTGTCTCTTTTCTTGATTATTTTTAGAGAAAGAGAGAGGGAACGAAGAGAAGCTGAGCTCCGCGCCCAACAGGTGAGGAACGCCGTGACAACGCGGCATCTTGTCTGTTACCTTTCCACTTCTGACCCTTTGCCTTAAGGATTCAAAACTGAAATCATGGTACAGGGGGAAGGAGTCAAGCCTGAAATAAAGATACGGGAAGAAGAAGTTGAGAGGAGGTGTTTATGGTGCCACTTCGAGCCCGTTACAGTTGGGTCAGAACGTGTGAATGTCTGCGATTCTCGTGTGAGTCACGACAGCATGCTGGCTTTCAGCCAGAGCACTGTGTTCCCTGGCTCCAGCCGCTGTAGCACAGCACCACGCTGGGCGGGATTCAGCCACAGAAATGGACTGTCTCATAATTCCGGAAGTGACGAGTCCAAGGGTCGTCTGCAGAGTTGTTTCTTCTGAAGTCTCTCTCTGTAGCTTGCAGGTTCTTGCCGTGTCCTTACATGGTCTTGCACCTGTAAGGTGTAGGTGCTTCCTCCAGTGTGTGTGTGTGTGTGTGTGTGTGTGTGTCCTTCTTTTAAGGACGTCTGTCAGATTGGCTTAGAGCCCTATTTCACAGCCTCACTGTAACATCAGCACCTCCTTAGGGTTCTGTCTCCAAATCCAGGCATATTCTGAGGGTCCTGGGGGTTAGGGATTTACATAGCAATTTGGGGGAAAGAGGGGCGCAGTTCAGCCCACAGCAAGTGCATCTCACCCTAAAGGAGGGACGCTGCCCACACTCTTTGTAGGGTCGCATCCTGACCTCTTCCTTCCTTTCCGGTCCAGGAGGAAGCCGCCAGGAAGCAGCGGGCCCTGGAAGCCTTGCAGGAGAGTCCAAGAGAAGCAGAGCTGAGCCGCGAGCTGGAGAAGCAGAAGGAGAACAAGCAGGTGGAGGAGATCCTGCGCCTGGAGAAGGAGATCGAGGACCTGCAGCGCATGAAGGAGCGGCAGGAGCTGTCCCTGACCGAGGCCTCCCTGCAGAAGCTGCGGCAGCTGCGGGACGCCGAGCTCCGGCGGCTGGAGGACGAAGCCTGCCGCGCCGCCCAGGAGTTCCTGGAGTCGCTCAACTTCGACGAGATCGACGAGTGCGTGCGCAGCATCGAGCGCTCCCTGTCGGTGGGCAGCGGGGGCGCGGGCGAGCGGGCGAGCTCGCAGAGGCGCGGGCGCCCCGAAGCCCAGCTTCAACTTCAGCCAGCCCTACCCGGAGGAGGAGGTGGACGAGGGCTTCGAGGCCGACGACGATGCGTTCAAGGACTCGCCCAACCCCAGCGAGCACGGCCACTCGGACCAGCGCACCAGCGGCATCCGGACCAGCGACGAGTCCTCGGAGGAGGACCCCTACATGAACGACACGGTGGTGCCCACCAGCCCGAGCGCCGACAGCACCGTGCTGCTGGCCCCCTCGGAGCACGACTCCTCCGCTGGGGAGCCCCCCTACTGCATGCCGCAGACCCCGGGGGTCCCGCCCTCCCCCGAGGGCGACTACGACTACGATCAGGAGGACTACGAGGACGGGGCGGTCACTTCCGGCAGCAGCGTGACCTTCTCCAACTCCTGCAGCAGCCAGTGGTCCCCGGACTACCGGTGCTCCGTGGGCACCTACAACAGCTCGGGGGCCTACCGGTTCAGCTCGGAGGGGGCCCAGTCCTCGGTGAGTGCCCGCTGGCCTCCTGGGGCCACGGCTTGCCCACATTGGGGTGGAAGTTGGCTGTCGTCCTCGCCCCTGAAACTCCTTTCTCTTGCCAGAAGCAATCTCATTAAGAAAAAGATGGAACCAGCTGACTGTTTGAGCTAAAGAGGGGCGCAGTTCAGCCCACAGCAAGTGCATCTCACCCTAAAGGAGGGACGCTGCCCACACTCTTTGTAGGGTCGCATCCTGACCTCTTCCTTCCTTTCCGGTCCAGGAGGAAGCCGCCAGGAAGCAGCGGGCCCTGGAAGCCTTGCAGGAGAGTCCAAGAGAAGCAGAGCTGAGCCGCGAGCTGGAGAAGCAGAAGGAGAACAAGCAGGTGGAGGAGATCCTGCGCCTGGAGAAGGAGATCGAGGACCTGCAGCGCATGAAGGAGCGGCAGGAGCTGTCCCTGACCGAGGCCTCCCTGCAGAAGCTGCGGCAGCTGCGGGACGCCGAGCTCCGGCGGCTGGAGGACGAAGCCTGCCGCGCCGCCCAGGAGTTCCTGGAGTCGCTCAACTTCGACGAGATCGACGAGTGCGTGCGCAGCATCGAGCGCTCCCTGTCGGTGGGCAGCGGGGGCGCGGGCGAGCCGGGCGAGCTCGCAGAGGGCGCGGGCGCCCCGAAGCCCAGCTTCAACTTCAGCCAGCCCTACCCGGAGGAGGAGGTGGACGAGGGCTTCGAGGCCGACGACGATGCGTTCAAGGACTCGCCCAACCCCAGCGAGCACGGCCACTCGGACCAGCGCACCAGCGGCATCCGGACCAGCGACGAGTCCTCGGAGGAGGACCCCTACATGAACGACACGGTGGTGCCCACCAGCCCGAGCGCCGACAGCACCGTGCTGCTCGCCCCCTCGGAGCACGACTCCTCCGCTGGGGAGCCCCCCTACTGCATGCCGCAGACCCCGGGGGTCCCGCCCTCCCCCGAGGGCGACTACGACTACGATCAGGAGGACTACGAGGACGGGGCGGTCACTTCCGGCAGCAGCGTGACCTTCTCCAACTCCTGCAGCAGCCAGTGGTCCCCGGACTACCGGTGCTCCGTGGGCACCTACAACAGCTCGGGGGCCTACCGGTTCAGCTCGGAGGGGGCCCAGTCCTCGGTGAGTGCCCGCTGGCCTCCTGGGGCCACGGCTTGCCCACATTGGGGTGGAAGTTGGCTGTCGTCCTCGCCCCTGAAACTCCTTTCTCTTGCCAGAAGCAATCTCATTAAGAAAAAGATGGAACCAGCTGCCTGTTTGGAGCTTGAATACAAACCCCGTACTGCATTTTGCCCAGAGTCTAAGAGAACTGGCATTTTCCCTGGAGACTTTGAGTGTGTCTGTCCTGGCTTTGCAGGAGGTTGGGAAATAGGACCCGCCCTAAGCTGGAAGGAGACGGGCCAGGGGCCCTTTAGAGCCCTCTCCGGAGGGTAGCTTCCCCGCTCTCCGCAGGATGTTCTGTATTGTTCTCCTTGTAAGGGAGGAAACTTTACAGGCTTCAGCGGGCTCTTTCTCGCTCTGGATTTATTTTTAGTTGGATCTCTTCCCGTTCACCATGTGTTATATACTCCCTGCACTTTCTAAGACTGGAAGATACGTTCAGCACAGTAACTTACAGGAAATTCACTCTTGGGTGGCTTGATTAAACGCCCGTGTTGTACCTAGAGCCTTAGGATTCAAGTATGTCTCGTGTGTTACATCTCAGGTCAGCTGACTGCTCCACACCCACAGTTAGTATTTTGTAATTCTGAATTCTGATGACCCCTTTCCATCATGTTGTGACAAATTGGCCTGTAGCTTCTTTGTCAGTTACTTTTATTTTTTCGGGCTTGATCTGTGCTGGGCATTTCTGATGATTGGTTTTTGTCCTTTGTGCTTACTGTTGGTTCTCTCTCTCTCACTCTCTCCTGGTTCAGTTTGAAGACAGTGAAGAGGACTTCGACTCTCGGTTTGATACGGACGACGAGCTTTCCTACCGGCGGGACTCTGTGTACAGCAGCGTCACGCTGCCTTACTTCCATAGCTTCCTGTACATGAAAGGTACTACCGGCGGCCACCCTGGTGCCTGGGCTGGGGGTGAAACAGTGGGAAACTGAGCCTGAGGGAAGCAGACTGGGAACATCGCCCACACATGCCCTTTCCCTGGCGTTAGGCCCTGAGGTGGATAGAGGGGACACCATGGCGTTGTGAGGTGGGTGACTCGATCCGACTGTGCAGCGTTCTTAGTTCCCTGAGTTAGTGTAAAACTTCCCTGTAGATCACTCTTCATTATAATCTATGGTATTCATTTATTCTATAATTATCTTGATTAGAACAAATATGGTTAGGAAGAAACAAATATACATTCAAAGCATTCAGATCTCAAGATTAAAGCTTAAGAAGGGAAGCAAGTGACTTGTTGGCAAACTCATCTCTTAATAAAACAAATTATTGTGTAACGGAATCGCCAGGTAATCTGCTACATTATTGTTTAATGTTTAATGAAGCCTTAAATTCGTGACCAGAAGTTTCAAAGAAATCAGTGATAAGGCAAATCTCACCACCCAGATTATATTTTGTGAGCATAAATCTGTTTGCCCTAGCATAATAGCCTCTTAAAGGGGTTTTACGGTCAGGAAACTAAGAGCATTGATGCGGTTCTCTAGATGAACTAGGAAAGGAACCCCCGGAAAGGGGGAGGGAGGGCTGGGCGTGAGTTCCATCAATAATATAAGAGCAGCAGAGTGACTGGTGGTCAGGACTGTGGTAATCTGTGCCTTGGAAACAGCTTGTGAATAACCTTTATCCTTCAGAGACGATAAGATAATATAGTAACTCAGTACTACAGTTTCCTCTTGTCTTGGTTTGAGGAACTTAGATGAAAGCCACAAATCAAGAAGGAAAGTAAGTTTTCTTCTGGTAGTCCCTGGCAAGTTGCTTGTTTGGTAGGAAACCGCTCTGGTGGTTGGCGTGATCACAAAGGCTTCTCAGCCAGGTGAGCAGGACGGGCTGTAGATAAGAGTCAGGGCTGCCATGTGTACAGAGCAGCAAAGCAAGTACTCTGTGCACTGCAGATCTTTGCTTCTTTCGTTACCCTGTGAAACAGATCTGTAATCACTGAAGCAGCCATTGAGAAAACTGATCTGAGATCTGTCTTAATCTATGCCTAATGTGTAAAGGGAAAGCATTTTCTCTATATGCGTTTTCTGTGTCCACATTTAGATGTTCTTTACTTGTGTTACTGTCTAATTAAAGAAATAACGTGTGGACCTTTTACAGTGAGCTGAAGGAGATGCAGTGTTCTTTGGTGGATTTGTTAAAACAGATTCTTAAATCATGGTGATAAAACTGTCTCTCTTGGGCGTCCTTGCGGAATTTAAGAATAATAAAATTAGAAATATCAACCATGTTGTAAAATATAACCTGTGCATATCTGTGCCTAATTTCCTTCAACCAGATCGGTTTCCACGCAGGAAATTACAGCTAAATTCTCATGCTCAAGGTCCTATCACAGTTTGGTTTAGAGTCTTACTTTGTTTCATATTCTGAATTTTATACCTTATGCATATAAATCATTTTCAGATGACGATGCTTTTCTTTGAAAAGGTGTTTATTGGGAAAAGTCATATTTTATTTTCCTCTGTAAGTTAGAGTTTATTGCTGAACTCATGGATACATGCTGTTCCTCACATTGACTAAACTAGGAAGGAATGTGTCCGCTTGGACACATTTTAAATTAATTTCCCCTCCCTGGGGTGTCTCGACAGAAATCGCATCTGTAGGTATGGAAATGGTTGTCCCCATATGCCCTTCCACCTCATCTCTTGCCATGGTCCTGTCTCACCCAGGGTTCAAGTATCTGTCCCTGAGAGGTCATGCTCCTCACCAGGATTTCTAAGCTAAAAGAGTAGGAACTGCTTTGGAAACCAGGAAGGATTCTTTTTCTTTCTTTTTGTTTTTTGACCACACCTCATGGTGTGCAGGATCTTGCTTTGTGTCTACCAGGTATCGAACTTGTGCCCCCTGCAGTGGAAGTCGGGGGATCTTAACCACTGGACCCCCAGGAAGTCCCAGGCATGGTTCCCATATAATTCAGCCAAGCCCGTGTGATGCTTGCCGCGTGCCCCCTGAACATGGCCCAGCAGTGCATCATCCATCACTGTGGGGTGTCTGAGGGCAGGCCACTGGGTGCAAAGTCAACGATGGGTGGAACCTTAAGACCGACTGATCTTATCATCCCGTTTGATGGACTTTTCTTAACCCCTCCCTACCCGACCCTGGGGAGACAGGTGGCCTCATGAACTCCTGGAAACGCCGCTGGTGCGTGCTCAAGGATGAGACCTTCCTGTGGTTCCGCTCCAAGCAGGAGGCCCTCAAGCAAGGCTGGCTGCACAAGAAGGGCGGCGGCTCCTCCACGCTCTCCAGGAGAAACTGGAAGAAGCGCTGGTTCGTCCTCCGCCAGGCCAAGCTGATGTACTTCGAGAACGACAGTGAGGAGAAGCTCAAGGGCACCATGGAGGTCCGGGCAGCCAGGTACGTTGAGGAGCCCTGTCCGAGGCCACTGACTGGGGCTTGGGGCTGCTTCATCAGTGAGGTCCCTGACTGCAGCTTGTCTGGGGCACGTTCTTTGAAGCAGTAGATTGTAGGAGGTGCTCATGAGTCCTGATTCATAAGTCCTCCCCGTTTCTTTCATTGGGTTGAATTATCAGGAAATCAGAGAAATAAGACCATTCACTGTGAAGTTTCATGCCTTAAGCTCTGGGTTATAAGATGCTCCCTGAACATGGAACTAATCTGTTGGAAATGTGATTCAATGTACCCAAGAACTGTGGTGTGGATAGTGATCCATTGATTGAGCATCTTGTCATTCTTTCATGAGTTAACCTGTCACCTTTAATTCTTCCCGTGCCCAGCTGTAGCCAACAGATGGCCATATTGGGAGTGAACAGCCAGTCTGGAGCTGTGTGAAATGAATCATTTGTCTCCCACCTTTGCAGGGTATCCTAGCCTCTTTATACACAACAATGAGAGCAACAGAGCTGGGTTTGAAATCCAACACACACTTCTTTTTCTGCCACCTCTTTTTTTTCTTTTTTTTTTGGTCATGCCACTCAGCTTGTGGGATCCTAGTTTTCCAACCAGAGATCAAACTCCGCCCCATGGCAATGAAAGCGCCAAGTCATAACCACGGGACCACCCGGGAATTCCCTTCTGCCATGTTCTTGTGAATCAAAGCATTGAACCATTGAGGGCCTGTTATATTTGTTAAAAATTAAATGAGGTTTTTAGAAAACAATGAGCATTGAGGAATAGCTGGTTTTCCTAAGTAACTAAATACTGAGCATTAAATTTGGAGATAACATAGAGCTACGCCCCACATACATACCTGGCTGATCACTGCCTCATTGGGGTCACCTCTCTTTCTACTCTGAGAACTTTGTGAATTCTGGTCTTTTGGAGTTTTTTTAAATATTTTATCTCATCTCAATTCTTACGGTTGTTCAGTCTCCCAAGTCTTATCCATTTCTGCAACTCCATGGACTGCAGCACACCAGGCTTCCCTGTCCTTCACCATCTCCCTAAATTTGCTCAAACTCATGTCCATTGAGTTGGTGATGCCATCCAACCATCTCATCCTCTTTTTTTTTTTTTTAATTTGTTATGGGCGGGGGTCGGGTTGGGGAGGGAGGGGAGCAGGCGGGCCACTTCTATTTGTCTTTCATTTCCCTATTTTCAGCCATCTTTGTTCTTTGGCTCCTGTGGGCCTCCCATCGCGGTGGCGCCTGTCGTCGCAGAGCACCGGCTCTGGGCGCATGTGCTCCAGAGCTCCGGCTCAGTGATTGGACACATCTGTCCAGCTGCTCTGCGGCACGTGGGATCTTCCCAGGCCAGGGATCGAACCGGCGGCCCTTGCACTGCAAGGCGGTGTCCTTACCCACTGGACCACCAGGGAAGCCCCCATCTCATCCTCTGTCGCCCCTTTCTCCTCCTGCCCTCAGTCTTTCCCAGCATCAGGGTCTTTTCCAATGAGTTATCTCTTTGCTTCAGCTCCTTACTTTATCAGTCCTTCCCATTGAGTGTTCAGGGTTGATTTCCTTTAAGAAATCTCTTCTCAGTGATTCTAGCTAACTGGTCATACCATATTTATTTTTTTCGAAGCAGACTGCTTAATCCTGTAGCTGTAAAATACGTGTTTCACTGGGAACAGTTTCTCTACTTCAGCTGTCAAAGCAAGCAGCGGGACCCCAGCGCCTTTCTTCACGAGGAGATCACCACCTCTGGTCTCATCCTCACAGCTGCTTGTGTTTTACCCCGTTCTTTTTAGCCTGGTCCACTGAATTTAAACCTCTAGGGTTGTTCAGCAAATGTTAGGGCCAGATCAAGGTGGAGTCGAGATCTAGAAACACCCACATCCTGCCCTTCACCCCGAAGCCCCTAATGGAAATAGTGTGCCCTTTGACCAGAGGAAGTCAGAGCTGTTGAACCTTGCGGCCTTAAACCCTGATGGAAGGCTGTGATGAATGAGAGAGAGCGCGCATCCAGATTGGCAGCGGTGTAGGGGCCTGCCTTTAGAGAGCGTTGGGGCCGTCAAGGGAAGGGGCGGGCAGAGCGGGGGCTGCCACTCTGGGACCTGAGCTGGGTGGGCCTCAGGTGGGCCAGTGGAGAAGAGCGGTCTCTCCCTGGGGAAGCCCAGGATGTCCCCCGGCCCCACTCACATCTCTCCACGCACACCCCCACAGGCCACCCATTCTGGAGCAAAGAGGAGTCTGCCGCCCCTTAGGGGCCCTTTCCTCATTTCTGAAAGTGAA
The DNA here is from genome assembly GCA_022376925.1 of Tragulus kanchil. NCBI lineage: Eukaryota > Metazoa > Chordata > Mammalia > Artiodactyla > Tragulidae > Tragulus > Tragulus kanchil. Next base: position 151,415,181 of record JAIOJX010000004.1, read on the forward strand.
ATGGCCGGGTGTTAGCATCTGATCTTTCGGTCACTGTGAAGTTTCTTTTCCTGCCCCTTATTACGCCTCCTGTGTTCCTGACCTGCACTGGGGGCTTGTGTTCCTCTGCAGGGAGATCGTGGATAACACGAGCAAAGAGAACGGGATTGACATCATCATGGCCGACAGGACCTTCCACCTGATCGCTGAGTCCCCGGAAGACGCCAGGTGAGATGCCGTGCTCGCGACTTGCTCACAGCTACCTCCTCGCTCCTCTGCAGGCCTGGGCGTCACACAGGTCACTAGGCAGCCTGCCAGCCCTGAGACGCTCTCTGTGGACTTTCTAGTTGGGTGTTCCTCTTAGGATGATTGAAGGACTGAGAGTCCGAGGAGATGGGAATGTTGAATACTTGTCTTCTGGGGACGTTTTCCCCAAGGCGGTGTGGCCCATACGGCAACAAAGCACACAGATTGCCAGCTTCTTCTCCACTGGACAGCGCCCTCGCTGTGTCCACTCAGGCTTTTATTGTCACTAGAGGCCTATGGAAACCGTGCTGCTACACACAGCTGAAAGCCAGCCTCTAGAAGCTTCTGAACTTTGTAAGGGAGCGGCTTCAGTTTACTTAAGGGTTGGAAAGGTGGGACCATTCGCCGCTGCCTGTTTAAATAACTGCCAGGGCTGTGGCACTTGGGAGGGTATGCTGGATAGGGAAGAGCTCTGCGACTGGAAGAGACTGTTAACACTTAGAGGAAACGTGTGCATTTCAAGCAGCGTTCAAAATGCTTCACGTGTATTGACTCATCTAATTCACAGCATCCCTCCAGGAAGCAGGGGTATTCCTGTTACCCAGTTTTACAGAGTAGGCGACTGAGGTACAGTGAAATGCTGGTATAATCTGTAAAGTCATGCACGCTCAGTTCTATCGAACAGAGGCAGAACACTTCTTACAGAGCTTGGACGTTTGCCTGAGCTTAGAGGAAAGGGGTGTCTCTTATTCAACGTGGCAAGCTGTCTACCTTTTCTGGATCTCGGTTTCCATTGAGCTGGTGTTTGGCCCTTCGCATGACCTGTGGTGGCATCGCAGAGTGGAGTGTGCGTCCCGTCTGTTTTGCTGCTTTCTGGCTGTGTAGGGTCACGCAGGAGCTGCCTGTCGTCCGCACTGAGCAATGCCACAGAATGCCTTCTCATTTACAGGGTGACATCCTTTGTCCCGTGTTCTTCACTTATCTGCTCAGAAATCACTAGACACTTCCGGGGAGCCCTTGGGGCCTTTATGACCCCTTGCTCTTTGCCTGTTTCTGTGTTGGTACAGCACCATGGCGGCAGCATTAAGGGCACAGAAAATAATTCTTCCCATGGGAACAAACTAAAGCCCCGCTCAGGTCCATAAATTATGACACAAGCTGGAAAAACAAGCGGACCTGGAATTCCAGCCCCGTCATTCCGTCTGGGGCTCCTGGAGACCACATGTGGGGTTTTTTTTGCGGTCCAGGGAATGCCCACGGCTTCCAGCTGAATTACAGGCCCAGCATTTGCCAGCTGCCTTGTCTTTTTTGTGCCGTAATGAACCTGCTAAATTTAACACGTGGAATATTTTAGCCAAGGAGTTTTTGCCCTGACCAGTAGAACACATCCAAAAAAAATTTTTTTTCAGATTTCAAGTTGTATTTGATTTATTAGGAAGAGAGATTTTTAGATTTGAGGGGGTCACCTGTACAGATCAAAACCACAGCAAATGTGTGTGTGTGTATCTGATCCCATGTGGCCTACATTTTAAATGTATACGTTCTTCAGTGTTTGACATGCGTGGTTTTTAAGCTTTCTAAAGCAATGACTGGCGTCTTGCCTTTGGGTTAACCAGAATTGATGAACAAATTCATATTAAAATGGTTCCCTTGGTCTCCCTAAGAGTCTGTAGGTGTTGAGTATTTTCAAGCTCTTGGTTACATCTTTTTCTTTCAAGAATCACAGGAGATTTTAGTGCTTTGCTATGAATAACTTACATGACTTGCCTTTAAATGTAGATACTAAGTTTTTTACTTAAATATCCCATTGGATACCAAGTGCTTTCTCAGCCTTAGTTACAAGAGTGTGTATATGGGTCTGATTAACCCCCTATAGGATATGGGTGTCCTAGCAGCTCACATTCCGTACCTCTCACTTGTAGTTGCTTAGTCAATGATGATGGATGGTTGGGTAGATGGATGAACTGATGGATGACTGGATATTCAAGTCATTTTAGAATGTACGTTCTGGTTGACCTTTCTGGAGTTGACCTATTTTCCTTCCTTATCTGAATCTGATGAGTCTGGGAGGCCAAAACACCTTTGGAAATGAAGATAGAAGAGTTTTCTAGTCAAAACAATTTTCTACTTCAGGCAGTTGTTTGTTGTTTCCAGCTCTCCTGTGGTTTTATGCACTTACATAGAAATCCTGTCAGGTGTTTGGAAACCTCATCCTCATCCCAAGATGATGCTCTTATATTAGTATATCTTAGAATATACTTTTTAAAACTGAGAAGACCCTTGAGTGTTCCCTAGGTTATAAATAATATCTTCAGTAAAGACTCTTGACCTAAGTGTTTTGGGTGGAGCTGAGGGTTTCCATTCTTGCTTCCAGTTTCTCTAGAAACTCATTATCATCATCGGGAAACGTCTATATGAGTGTCTGTAGGGCCAGAGGAAAGGGCTTTCCCATGGATCTGAAGTTGCATCAGCTGGTGCGTCAAGGCTCCCTGGCTGTGTCTTCTACCTCTGCTCCTTTGGTAGCAGGAAGTGCACATTTCCCCAAGAGGAGCAGGCAAGATAAAAGAAAGTTGCTCAGATGAGATGTCGTTCTTTTCTGAGGCGGTGGAGAAGGGCTGCCTGTGTCATGAGGGCAGAGAGGCGGGCCCCCTCCTTGACTCTTGCTCTCTCCTCCCCACAGCCAGTGGTTCAGTGTGCTGAGCCAGGTCCACGCCTCCACGGACCAGGAGATTCGGGAGATGCACGATGAGCAGGCAAACCCGCAGAACGCTGTGGTACGTGAGCTGCAGGGGGGTGGCGGGAGCAGTCCCTGGGGAGGCAAGGCGCCCAGGAATTTGTGGACAGCTTTTTCAAGTAAGTAATAATATAATAATTAAAGACAGGAACAGAAACTTTTTGGTTAAAACTCATGCAGAAAAACAGTAAATTATAAAAGATTATGAGTAGTAATCCCTGGTGGCTCAGAGGGTAGAGTCTGCCTGCAGTGCAGGAGACCTGGGTTCAGTCCCTGGGTCAGGAAGATCTCCTGGAGAAGAGAGTGGAAACCCACTCGAGTATTCTTTCCTGGAGAATTCCATGAACAGAGGAGCCTGGCGGGCTGTGGTCCATGGGATAGCAGAGAGTCAGATACAACTGAGTGACTTAACACTTTGACTTTTCATGAGTAGTAATAGATTACAATTCTCTGACACCTTAAACAAAAATATTCCAATTTTCATGAAATCATGGGCGCTCATTATAGTTTTCTTTAGAAGATATACTGGAGGGCTTCCCCTGGTGGTCCAGTGGATAAGGACACAGCCTTGCAGTGCAAGGGGCGCTGGTTCGATCCCTGGCCTGGGAAGATCCCACATGCTGCGGAGCGGCTGGACCTAATTTCGAGCCAGTACTCTGGAGTGCAGGCGCCCAGAGCTGGTGCTCTACAACGAGAGAGGCCACTGCAATTGGAGGCCCACATATGTCAAAAGAAAAAAGATGGATGAAAATAATAAATAAATAAAAAAGAGCTCGTGGCATGAAGAAAAAATTTTTCTTAAAAAAAGTCATGTTCATCCTGTCATCACTCTGTCCCAGACATGCATAAACAGAACCACAGAACCATATTTTAGAAATAGTTTTATATTTTCATAAGTATTCAATTTAATGATCATATATAAAAAATTTGTATAACTAAAAGAAGTTCATAAACACCCTTCTCTGAAAGTATTTTAGGAACAAGACAGTTTCGTTTATAATTGACTTAATGAGTAGACTGTAGAATTTGCCATCTCAAGGCAGTCTGTTCTGAACAAAGGGGAACATTTCCTTAGATAACAGTTACTTTACAGTTAACACGAAGAGAAGGAGCCTTTTTTGTTGACCTGTTTAGAGCGTCATCATCTAGGGACGTTATCATGATGCGTGCGATACTCTGATAGTTCTGAGTTTCTCCGCTTTTCTCTGCAGGGCACTTTGGATGTGGGGCTGATCGATTCTGTGTGCGCCTCAGACAGCCCTGATCGGTAAGCTCGGGTGTGACCGTTAACAAAAGTACCTGCTGATGACCTGCAAACATCCACTGGCCCCTGTCTCTGTGTTGAAAGGTGACTCTAGGCTTCCTGTTCCCACCCAGTCAGCTCCAGCAAGCAGACGTCCTTGTTACCCAGTGTGACATCATCAGACGTCTTCCCCTCTGGGTACCTTTAGAGTGTGGGGATCAGAGGTGGGGGAGAGCCTGGAAACCTAATTTAGACAGTCATAGAGAGGTAAGTGGGCTTCCCAGGTGGCCCAGTGGTAAGAAACTGCCTGCGATGCAGGAGACGTGGGTTTGATCGCTGGGTCAGGAAGAGGCCCTGGAGAAGGGAACGGCAACCCACTCTAGTATTCTTTGCTGGGAAATCCCAGCAAAGAAGAGCCTGCAGTCCTTGGGGTTGTGAAAGAGTCCAATATGACTTGGTGAATAAATAGTAACAACAAAAAACCAGGGACAAACTCAGGATTCATCCAGGAAGAAAATGCCTGTGTCCTAGCACAGGGGTGAGTGAGCCCCCTCTTCTAAACTTATTAAAATGAATTGGAAAAGGATGGACATTTATTCACAGTAATAAATTAAATCACAGACATTGATTTTCTTTCATATTGCCTTCCTTTCCTGCACCCTTAAAAATAGCGTGTTTTTGGTTTTGTTTTTTTTTGAAAGCAGATCACCTTTGGCGGTGATCTCGGGGGTCCTTGTACCCAGTGACCTTTGTCTTTACCATCTCTGTTTTGCTTTGCCATTTAGGAATTCTGAGTCTAAATGGAAAATTGATTTCTGCCTTCAACAGCATAGCTTTAGAGAATAGAAATGTATTCAGATTGACAGCAAAATAGTGTCTCCGGGGCCAAATGAGGATTGACTTAATGAGTAGACTGTAGAATTTGTTGACTGTTCTGAACAAAGGGAACATTTCCTTAGATAACAGTTACTTTACAGTTAACACGAAGAGAAGGAGCCTTTTTTGTTGACCTGTTTAGAGCGTCATCATCTAGGGACGTTATCATGATGCGTGCGATACTCTGATAGTTCTGAGTTTCTCCGCTTTTCTCTGCAGGGCACTTTGGATGTGGGGCTGATCGATTCTGTGTGCGCCTCAGACAGCCCTGATCGGTAAGCTCGGGTGTGACCGTTAACAAAAGTACCTGCTGATGACCTGCAAACATCCACTGGCCCCTGTCTCTGTGTTGAAAGGTGACTCTAGGCTTCCTGTTCCCACCCAGTCAGCTCCAGCAAGCAGACGTCCTTGTTACCCAGTGTGACATCATCAGACGTCTTCCCCTCTGGGTACCTTTAGAGTGTGGGGATCAGAGGTGGGGGAGAGCCTGGAAACCTAATTTAGACAGTCATAGAGAGGTAAGTGGGCTTCCCAGGTGGCCCAGTGGTAAAGAAACTGCCTGCGATGCAGGAGACGTGGGTTTGATCGCTGGGTCAGGAAGATGCCCTGGAGAAGGGAACGGCAACCCACTCTAGTATTCTTTGCTGGGAAATCCCAGCAAAGAAGAGCCTGCAGTCCTTGGGGTTGTGAAAGAGTCCAATATGACTTGGTGAATAAATAGTAACAACAAAAAACCAGGGACAAACTCAGGATTCATCCAGGAAGAAAATGCCTGTGTCCTAGCACAGGGGTGAGTGAGCCCCCTCTTCTAAACTTATTAAAATGAATTGGAAAAGGATGGACATTTATTCACAGTAATAAATTAAATCACAGACATTGATTTTCTTTCATATTGCCTTCCTTTCCTGCACCCTTAAAAATAGCGTGTTTTTGGTTTTGTTTTTTTTTGAAAGCAGATCACCTTTGGCGGTGATCTCGGGGGTCCTTGTACCCAGTGACCTTTGTCTTTACCATCTCTGTTTTGCTTTGCCATTTAGGAATTCTGAGTCTAAATGGAAAATTGATTTCTGCCTTCAACAGCATAGCTTTAGAGAATAGAAATGTATTCAGATTGACAGCAAAAATAGTGTCTCCGGGGCCAAATGAGAGTTCCGGGGTGTCCGTCACCCCACTGCTCACGAAGGTTCTTCTGAACGCTTCTGCTAGCCACCGTGTACCTCCTTATGCCTTACTCAGTAATCTTAAACACATACATGTCATGTCAGCAATTGAAGCCCAGGTTCTCATGGTCACTTTCCTGCCTACCTGTCTCTTCTAAAACCTCTTCACCTGGCATGCTGGGCATGTGGTGATCCAGGGGGCACATTTCCCTCCCTGCCCAGCCTTCTCTCATTTCCAAGTGCTCACCTTTCTCCTTTCCTAGCTATAGAAAACAATCTTATTTTTTAAGGAGCACCTTTCTGTCCATACTATAGTCCTGTGCATCTTCCTTTTCTTTGAATTTTTGCAGCACTTAACTTCAGTGAACATTTGAAAAGTTGCAAAGCGTTGTTCATAGTCCCTAGCTTCAGTGATTAAGAATTAATATGAGCACGGGGCCTATGAAAGACTCAGGGCCTTGCCAGATAAAAAGATGCAGGAGAAAGTAACTTTCCATTAGTAGGCTGTCTCTGCCTGGGAAAGGCACCCTTGCCAGATTACACTCAAGTCATGGGTCCAGGTGGCTCTCTGTACCAGGCATAATCAAGTGTATAAGATGTTCCACTTCCAACTGTTTACTGATCTATTACTGGTGTCTGACATTTCATTTCCGACCCACAGAAATATTATCCAAACCCATATCCAGAGGCAGGGAGAAATTTACTTTGGAGAGGCATCAAAAAAAAAATCTCTCCCCTCCCCGCCCCCACGGTCACCTTAGTGAGCCTGCCTGGAACTGAGTTTCATCTGGAAAGTTTTGCATGAAGAAATATTTTCCCTTCCAGGACCTTCAGAATGTGTTGCTCCAAGTTGAAAGGTTAATGAGGCATAAAATAAATCCTGCAGAAAGGAGCAAGGTTTGCCTCCACAGAAAATCCAAATAGCATGGCCAGTTCTCTCCGCTTGTGACCTGGAAGCCAGGAAAAGGGTGTTTAGTCTTGGTTCAGATGAAGGTGATGATTTCAGTGGAGCTAAGAGGCCGGGCTTCCTTCTCTCCCCGCCGCTCAGACCCAACTCGTTCGTGATCATCACGGCCAACCGGGTGCTTCACTGCAACGCCGACACGCCGGAGGAGATGCACCACTGGATAGCCCTGCTGCAGAGGTCCAAGGGGGACACCCGCGTGGAGGGCCAAGAATTCATCGTGCGAGGTGAGGCCCCAAGGCCTCTTCACTCCTGGAGTTCTTATTTTGTGTACCTAGGCATCCGCTGCATTTCCGTGTTGAGCCCCTTTTCTGAGTAATGTTGCCTCTTTTTTTCTTTCTTTTTTTTTAAATGAGTGTAATTGCTTTGCAATGTTACGTTTGTTTCTCTTGTACAGTGAAATGCATCTGCTCTGTGTATACCTATATCCACTCCTCCTTGGATGATTTTGCCAGTTGACATTGTTGAGAAATCATCAAATAAGGAAGGACTGTGGCCGTTTCTAGCAGATGCATAGAAAGACGGCCCCTTTGTAAGCAGACTATCACCTGGTATGAGATGCTGCTCGTCCTAGTTTTGAATGGACACGTCCGTTGGTCTTTCCAGGGTGGTTGCACAAAGAAGTGAAGAACAGTCCGAAGATGTCGTCTCTGAAACTGAAGAAACGGTGGTTTGTGCTCACGCACAACTCCCTGGATTACTACAAGAGCTCGGAGAAGAATGCGCTGAAGTTGGGCACCCTGGTCCTCAATAGTCTCTGTTCGGTCGTCCCGCCAGACGAGAAGATCTTCAAAGAGACCGGTAAGTGACGTGGTATGCTCAGGCCAGACTGGGCCTAAGACATGGCCGCACTGATCCTGGAAGGTCTGGGCTTGCTTAAAGCAAAGAGGGGAGGTCCCCGCCTCAAGCGTGTACATTCCCTCCTCTCCCCTCCAGGAAGATGTCTTTTCTTGTTGGTCTATCTTTTGAGACTGTCCCTGGTTACCTGGATGAACACTTGATACGTAAACCTCAGTAATAAGATGCTAAGGAAAAGTCGCTCAGTTTTGTCTGACTCTTTGTGACCCCATAGACAAGCCATGGATTTCTCCAGACAAGAATACTGGAGTGGGTAGCCATTCCCTTTTCCAGGAGATCTTCCCCAGGGATCGAACCCAGGTCTCTTGTGTTGCAGGAGGATTCTTTACTGACTGAGCCATTAGGAAAGCCCAAGAATACTGGAGTGGGTAGCCGATCCCTTCTCCAGGGCATCTTCCCAACCCAGGAAAGGGATTCTGACTTACTGAGTTGCAGAAAGATTCTTCTTAGGGCAATGAAATATTAACAGACAAAAGTTTTCCTACAGGAATCCTTTTTTTCTTTCTGTGCTTGTGTTTTTGTCTTTCTTACTATTGTACCCTGAGAGTCATAATGCAGCCTAAATAAATAAATTCTGTCAGTAAACATAATCTGGTAGAATGTGAAACAGTCACCTAAGTTCCTTTTTCCCTGTTGGGTATTATAAAAGATGTTTCCAGATTGTTTATTTTGACTTTTGTAGCTAGTTGGGACTGTTTTGATACAGTTAACTGTGGCCGTTTCTAGCAGATGCATAGAAAGACCCCTTTGTAAGCAGACTATCACCTGGTATGAGATGCTGCTCGTCCTAGTTTTGAATGGACACGTCCGTTGGTCTTTCCAGGGTGGTTGCACAAAGAAGTGAAGAACAGTCCGAAGATGTCGTCTCTGAAACTGAAGAAACGGTGGTTTGTGCTCACGCACAACTCCCTGGATTACTACAAGAGCTCGGAGAAGAATGCGCTGAAGTTGGGCACCCTGGTCCTCAATAGTCTCTGTTCGGTCGTCCCGCCAGGACGAGAAGATCTTCAAAGAGACCGGTAAGTGACGTGGTATGCTCAGGCCAGACTGGGCCTAAGACATGGCCGCACTGATCCTGGAAGGTCTGGGCTTGCTTAAAGCAAAGAGGGAGGTCCCGCCTCAAGCGTGTACATTCCCTCCTCTCCCCTCCAGGAAGATGTCTTTTCTTGTTGGTCTATCTTTTGAGACTGTCCCTGGTTACCTGGATGAACACTTGATACGTAAACCTCAGTAATAAGATGCTAAGGAAAAGTCGCTCAGTTTTGTCTGACTCTTTGTGACCCCATAGACAAGCCATGGATTTCTCCAGACAAGAATACTGGAGTGGGTAGCCATTCCCTTCTCCAGGGGGATCTTCCCAACTCAAGGATCGAACCCTGGTCTCCTGCATTGCAGGCTGATTCTTTACTGACTGAGCCACCAGGAAAGCCCAAGAATACTGGAGTGGGTAGCCGATCCCTTCTCCAGGGCATCTTCCCAACCCAGGAAAGGGATTCTGACTTACTGAGTTGCAGAAAGATTCTTCTTAGGGCAATGAAATATTAACAGACAAAAGTTTTCCTACAGGAATCCTTTTTTTCTTTCTGTGCTTGTGTTTTTGTCTTTCTTACTATTGTACCCTGAGAGTCATAATGCAGCCTAAAAAAATAAATAAATTCTGTCAGTAAACATAATCTGGTAGAATGTGAAACAGTCACCTAAGTTCCTTTTTTTCCCCTGTTGGGTATTATAAAAGATGTTTCCAGATTGTTTATTTTGACTTTTGTAGCTAGTTGGGACTGTGCTTTTTTGATACAGTTAACTGCATTCAAAAAATATTCCTGTGGTAGTTTTACTATAATCACTCCATTGCACTTTTGTCTGGCGTCTGAACACTTGGACTGCTTGCTTTGCATAAACAGTTTCTTTTGACGGGAGGAAGGGAGAATCTTAAAGGAAGAGAAGGAACAGAAAGGGGGAAAAAGTCAGAAATCTGAAGGAAGAGTTCTCACTCTTGTTCAGCGCCTTGAACTGGGCTTTAGTTTATGCCTGGTGCTTCTTCTGGAGCAGCTGTTGCTAATTATATGTTTAATTCTGGGTTTATCGTTTTAATGTTTGTCTTACCTTCTCAACTATAAACTCCACGCGCCCTCGGGTGTCTAGTGCAGGGCAAGGCCTGTGGAGGAGGTCAGCCAGGAGCTATTGAACTAAACAAGAAGGGACTCAGGTGAAGATGACGTGGGAGCTGGATTTCTGAGACTCCGGGAGGGCGATGTCACTTTGGTCCCCAGGGTTAACACATGGGGGTGGGGGTGTGTTTGTGCACACATGTATCTGCGTGTCTCACAGGCTACTGGAACGTCACCGTGTACGGACGCAAGCACTGCTACCGGCTCTACACCAAGCTGCTCAACGAGGCCACCAGGTGGTCCAGCGCCATTCAGAACGTGACCGACACCAAGGCCCCGATCGACACCCCCACGCAGCAACTGATTCAAGACATCAAGGTGAGAGGGAGCCCCGCTCAGAGTGACCCAGAGTAGCTCACAGATTCTCACCCTCAGAAGTCCAAGACATCAACATTAGTCAAGCTTCATTTCACTCTGTAATCAAAACTAACTCTTGGTCCATTTTGTGTTTGTGCATCCTGACTTTTAAAAAATCTAAATGCTCGACTGCAGGTGAAATGTGATGCTAAAGATACCTTGTTTCTGGGAGGTAGTCAGTATGGCCGCTGAGCCAAACCCAACCGTAGAGCTGCGTAGGCAGGGAGGCAGCGGTCTGTAATTTGGGGGGTGGGGCTCCCTGGTCACAGGGACCTGGTGTGACCTGTCTTGGGGACAGCCTGCGTATCACAGATTCCACTTGAGCCCAATAAGGGGAACCTTCTAGGAGGAACAAAATAATTCTACCTTCACTCTACAGTTTCTAAACCGTACAAGTGGATTCACTAAGAACCCGTAATCTAAGTCTGATCTCCAGTGCTCAGTCACAGCCAACTTTTCATGACACCATGGACAGTAGTCCACAAGGCTTCTCTGTGCATTGGATGCTCCAGGCAAGAGTACTGGAGTGGTTGCCTTGTCCTCCTACGGGGAATCTATCCTACCCAGGGACCAAACCTGTGCCTCCTATGTTGGCAGGCAGATTCTTTACCCCTGAGCCACCAGAAAGAAGCTCCAGTTTCTGGATCAACACTGACCTTGTTACATTGTGATTTTCTGTGGATAAAATTAGTGGCTCTGAGTGGATAGTGAGTCAGTGAATGATTAAATGGCACCCATGAACAAGGATCATGGCACTTATTTTCCAGGAATGGAAATAGGATGTTCTGGTTGCACTGTTCACATAGCTGGTCAGGCCCTTGTGTAGAAGCAAGTCAAGAGGATGATTTTTATGCTTTTCCTCCAAGTTTTTCATTTGGGCAGTTTTCCACCATGAAGGAAAAAGCCAGAGCTATGACAGGAAAGATGCCAGAATGGTGGTGAGGTGGGTGTTTATTTACTGATACACATCCGTGGAAATTAGCTAATTAGGTCCAGGAGGCAAACTGCACCTTTGTAAAGGAGAGAGAGGGTCTAACACATTGGTAGTGTATTATTGCCCACAAAATTCAAGTCAGCCTCTTCTTCTAAAGTGATATGTTTTCTGGGTATTTGGAACCAAATTCCTGCAAATTCATTATCCTACGAACTTCCGAACTCTCCAGGGAACTCTTAAACTAGACTACTCTTTTCTAGTCTTAAAAAAATGAATTTTTTGAAGCCTTGTTGTGAGAAAGGTAAGAAAACACATATCAGTTGAACTTTCTCTTCAAAGCTGTTTCTTATCTACCCTTCTGTTTGCTATATAAATCAGACAGGAAAGAGTAAATAGTTTTTAACTGGGAAACAGTGCTTCTTAAGAAATGAAATAAATACACTTAATTCATTTGACATCAGATGTTTAAAAAGTAAGTACATTTGTAGATATGAAGCAGTGCTTCTTAAGAAATGAGTCAAGTTGCCCTAATTATTTCCGTATCAAATTTTTAAAGTAAAACATTTCTTTCTGGTTTGCAGTTGAACGTTATTGAAAAAGTGTAAGTTTCATAGTGGAAATGAAATTGCCACAGTAGAATGATTTATTGCCACTCCTCCAATTTTTCTGTTGATTCAAAGTTCTAAAAACAACTGTGGCTTCTTCCACAGTTTTAGGAATATAAGCACATGATGAAATTCTCTGAGAGGAACTCTTACATTTCAGTTCTCAGGAAAAAACAGTCCCACTGATAACATATTACTGTGTCATTTTCAGATGGAGGAAACAAAAGACTAGTGAGAAAACTAGCAAAATTTTTTTTTTTTTTTCCTTGTGGCCACACCACTTGGCTGACAGGATTTTCGTTCCCCAGCCAGTGATCAAAGCTGGGTTCCTTGCAGTAGAAGCTGGAGAGTCCAAACCACTGGACAGCGAAGAAATTCCTATTTTTAAAATGAATTACAATCAAGGATAGTATGATTTGGCCAAATGTCTTATGGCTAAATAATTAGCAAGAGAAGTTATTACTTTTTTAAGTATATGTACTCTCCAGAGATTGTTCCTTAGAAGAAAAGCTACGACAAACCTAGACACTGTATTAAAAAGCAGAGACATCACTTTGCCGAGAAAGGTCTGTAGAGTCAAAGCTATGGTTTTTCCAGCAGTCACGTGCCTATGTGAGAGTTGGACTACACAGAAGGCTGAGTGATGAAGAACTGATGTTTTCAAATTGTGGTGCTAGAGGAGACTGGAGAGTCCCTTGGACAGGAAGGAGATCAAACCAGCCAATCCTAAAGGAAATCAATATTTTCCTTTATATTCCTGAATGTTCGTTGGAAGGACTGATGGTAAGACTGAAGCGCCAGTCCTTTGGCCTCTGATCCAAGGAACCAGCTCACTGGAAAAGCCCCTGATGCTGGGAAGGACTGAGGGCAGGAGGAGAGGGGACAGCGGAGAATGAGACGGTTGGATGAAATCAATGGGCACGAGTTTGAGCAAACTCCAGGAAAGAAATGAAGGACCGGGAAGCTTAGCGTGCCGCAATCTACGGGGTCATTCAGAACATGACTGAGTGACTGAACAACAATAACAGTCTCCAGAGGGAAGGTTTTTCAATAACATAGAAAAATAGATGCAACCAAGAGAATGTGAATAAGCTATGTAAGAAAAATAGGAATGTGTGATTTGTTTTGAAACATAGCTTGTAGATACCTGATGCTTGAGGTGATCGATGCTGGGTTCCCACTGCCATCCCTCGGCTGCAGGTGTTTTGTGAAACCATTCCTGTGTGGGTGGAGAGAGGCGGCTTTGTTCTTCTGTGTGTGCGTTTCTTAGGGTCAGCTCAGGACGTTCTCTCATGGCTCCCTCCGTCTCCAGGAGAACTGCCTGAACCCAGACGTGGTGGAGCAGATCTACAAGCGGAACCCCATCCTGCGCCACACCCACCACCCCCTGCACTCCCCGCTGCTGCCCCTGCCCTACGGAGACATCAACCTCAACCGTGAGTCCCGAAGCCTGCCAGCACCCACGGCTCTGTGCCGTGCTCCCTGCGGACGCCTCAGCTCCGTTGTAGTCGCGTCAGTTGGTCATAGCGACGTCGGGATGGTTGGGTTAAAGAGCAAGCCAGTGCTTCCCGGGAACGGTGCCCTTCCGTACTAGCACAGGGGTCCCCAGCTGCCGGGATCTCATCCCTCGTGATCTGAGGTGGAGCTGATGTCATAATAGAAATGCAGTGCACAGTAAATGCAGTGTGCTTGAATCATCCCAAGACCATCCCCTTGGCCCCTGGTCCATGGAAAAATCGTCTTCCGTGGAACTAGTCCTTGGTGCCAGATAGGTTGGGGAGCTCTGTGAGACCCAGATCCTAAACAGCTGTCTGGAAGGTCAAATGTGCAGCCTGCTGGCCACAGACCAGCTTCTCGGGAAGCATTCTGTGCAGTAAAGCAGTTTCATTCACACGCCCGCCTCTGTTCAGCAGACTGGAGTGTCCAGGGCGCGCGGTGGGTACTGCGTCCTGAAATAGTCCCGGCCCCCAGTCCTGCCTCTGGTCCTCTGCTCAGAGGGGGCCCTCTGGGAGCCCCTCGTGTGACTCGTGTCTGTTGGGCTTTTCCCAGTGCTCAAAGACAAAGGCTACACGACGCTCCAGGATGAAGCCATCAAGATATTCAACTCCCTCCAGCAGCTGGAGTCCATGTCTGACCCGATTCCCATCATCCAGGGCATCCTCCAGACGGGGCACGACCTCCGGCCTCTGCGAGACGAGCTGTACTGCCAGCTCATCAAACAGACCAACAAGGTGCCCCACCCGGGCAGCGTGGGCAACCTGTGTAGCTGGCAGATCCTCACCTGCCTGAGCTGCGCCTTCCTGCCCAGCCGGGGGATCCTCAAGTACCTCAAGTTCCACCTGAGACGGTACGGTTTGGGGCGGGGGGCGGTGCTGGGGCGCTGCTCACCTTGGGTTTGCAGTGGCTCGCGGCCCGATAGCTCCCGGGGCAGACTAAGCGGAACCCCATCCTGCGCCACACCCACCACCCCCTGCACTCCCCGCTGCTGCCTCTGCCCTACGGAGACATCAACCTCAACCGTGAGTCCCGAAGCCTGCCAGCACCCACGGCTCTGTGCCGTGCTCCCTGCGGACGCCTCAGCTCCGTTGTAGTCGCGTCAGTTGGTAATAGCGACGCCCGGGATGGTTGGGTTAAAGAGCAAGCCAGTGCTTCCCGGGAACGGTGCCCTTCCGTACTAGCACAGGGGTCCCCAGCTGCCGGGATCTCATCCCTCGTGATCTGAGGTGGAGCTGATGTCATAATAGAAATGCAGTGCACAGTAAATGCAGTGTGCTTGAATCATCCCAAGACCATCCCCTTGGCCCCTGGTCCATGGAAAAATCGTCTTCCGTGGAACTAGTCCTTGGTGCCAGATAGGTTGGGGAGCTCTGTGAGACCCAGATCCTAAACAGCTGTCTGGAAGGTCAAATGTGCAGCCTGCTGGCCACAGACCAGCTTCTCGGGAAGCATTCTGTGCAGTAAAGCAGTTTCATTCACACGCCCGCCTCTGTTCAGCAGACTGGAGTGTCCAGGGCGCGCGGTGGGTACTGCGTCCTGAAATAGTCCCGGCCCCCAGTCCTGCCTCTGGTCCTCTGCTCAGAGGGGGCCCTCTGGGAGCCCCTCGTGTGACTCGTGTCTGTTGGGCTTTTCCCAGTGCTCAAAGACAAAGGCTACACGACGCTCCAGGATGAAGCCATCAAGATATTCAACTCCCTCCAGCAGCTGGAGTCCATGTCTGACCCGATTCCCATCATCCAGGGCATCCTCCAGACGGGGCACGACCTCCGGCCTCTGCGAGACGAGCTGTACTGCCAGCTCATCAAACAGACCAACAAGGTGCCCCACCCGGGCAGCGTGGGCAACCTGTGTAGCTGGCAGATCCTCACCTGCCTGAGCTGCGCCTTCCTGCCCAGCCGGGGGATCCTCAAGTACCTCAAGTTCCACCTGAGACGGTACGGTTTGGGGCGGGGGGCGGTGCTGGGGGCGCTGCTCACCTTGGGTTTGCAGTGGCTCGCGGCCCCGATAGCTCGGACCCAGGACAGAAGATAGCTGCTGTGGGTCGGGCTCCTAGGTCCCCTGAACAACTTACTGGGGGCAGACGATGTTTTTCTAAGCCACACGGGGCTGATCCAGGGACCAGGTCCCTTTGGGTCGTGTCCTAATGTGTAGGACATTGGATGAGTTTAATACCGCCACTCTATATAAGGGCTTCCCCGGTGGCTCAGTGGTAGAGAATCCATCTGTAATACAGGAGGCGCAGGTTCGATCCCTGGGTCACGAAGATCCCCTGGAAAGGAGGGCACGGCAGCCCACGCCAGGACGCGTGCCTGGGGAATCCCATGGACAGAGGGGCCTGGCGGCCACAGTCCATGGGGTCGCACAGAGTCAGGACATGACTGCAGTGACGTAACACACACACTCTATATGAACAAGAAACAAACACACACCTTGGATATTTGTTCCAGATTAGGCAGGTAGAAACTGTGTGATTCAGATTCTGATTAGCTGTAGGAAAAGAATTTTCACAGGACAATATGAGGCATGTGGCTTTCCTAAACATACTAGCTCTCCGGAGATCAACTGGTAGAGAAAGGTGTTCCCAGCCTCCCTGGGCTCTTTGGTGTTGGGATTTTCTCTTTCCTCTTTCTTTTCGTTCTCCCTCTCTCTCCCTTCCCTTTGCTTTCATATTTAAAAGCTGCAGAAGTGGCTGGTACTTGCTCCGGTCGCCCCTAGGACCCCGTTGGCCTCCTTGGTCTAGGGCGCCTTGAAGCTACCTGACTCCACACAGCCGGCCGCCGGCCTCAGCCGGGCAACTGACAGTCAGTGTCTGTCTCCTAGGATACGGGAACAGTTTCCAGGAACCGAGATGGAAAAATACGCCCTCTTCATCTACGAATCTCTGAAGAAAACCAAATGCAGAGAGTTTGTGCCTTCGCGAGATGAGATCGAAGCTCTGATCCACCGGCAGGAGATGGCGGCCACGGTGTACTGCCACGGCGGGGGCTCCTGCAAGATCACCATCAACTCCCACACCACCGCCGGGGAGGTGAGAGGGCGGCCGCGGGCCCACGCGCGTCCTCGGGTCGGAAGAGCGGTGCACGGCGAGGGCGGCCATCCTGCTCAGTGAGTGAGGAAGTGGCCATCACGCTGCTCGTCTGAGAAACAGTGGAGTGCCTCGTAGAGATCACAGACCTGACTCAGATACACCCACCACGACGAGGGCTTATCTGATCATTTCTGCATAAAGTGTGCCTGTTTACCACACAAGTATCTGGAACACAGGGGCTTCCCAGGTGGCTCAGTGGTGGAGAATCCACTTACCAGGGCAGGAGCCATGGCTTTGATCCTTGGGTTGGGAAGACTCCCTGGAGTAGGGCCTGGCCGCCCACGTCAGCACTCTTATCTGGAGAGTCCCATAGACTGAGGAGCCTGGCGGGCTACAGTCCGTGGGATCACAAAGAGGTGGAACGTGATTGAGTGACTAAACAGCAGTCTAGAACACTGGAGCAGGTGAACACAGTTTCTTTTTTTCAGTATAAAGTGAAAGTGTTGGTTGTGTCCAACTCTTTACGAGCCTGAGCCACCAGGCTCCTCTGTCCATGGGATTCTCCGGACGAGAACACTGGAGTGGGTTGCTGTGCCCTCCTCGGGGAATCCTCCCAAACCAGGGCTCGAACCAAGATCCTTGCATTGCCAGTAGATTCTTTACCATCTGAACCATCCAGGACTTAATATTATAAAACCGATGGCTAAAAGGAATAGTGCAATAAAATCCAGAAAAGCTGGTATAGTAGAAATATCAGTGGAAATCACTATTAGGGCTTTTAAAATTATTTTTTATGATTTTATTTACTTATTTTGACTGAGCTGGGTCTTTGTTGCAGCTTATGGACTTCTATTGGCACGGTTGACAGGCTTGGTTGCTCAGTGGCATGTGGGATCTTAGTTCCTTGACCAGGGATCGAACCTGCATCACTTGCTTTGACGTGCAGATACTTAACTACGGGACCACCAGGGAGGTCTCTGGGAGGTCCCTTAAGAGCTTTAGCTTCATGCACTTACGAGTTTGCAAGAAACTGGCCCAGCATCTGCCCCTACCAGTAGGCAGAATACTGTGTGTTCTTTTGGGCAAGGAAGAGAGGAAACTAATTTCACCAGAACCAGGGGGAGTAGCTCCTTTGAAATCCCACACATGATGGTGTAGGGAAGCTTCTCGACCCTTGCATGTGCCGACAGCGCCCTCTGGCTTCTGATGAAGGTAGGCTCTAGAACCACAGCTGAGAACCCCGTGTTTTCCAGGTGGTGGAGAAGCTGATCCGAGGCCTGGCCATGGAGGACAGTAGAAACATGTTCGCACTCTTTGAGTACAACGGACAAGCAGATAAAGCCATCGAGAGCCGGACCATCGTAGCCGATGTGTTGGCCAAGTTTGAAAAGTAAGTTTCTTCTTCTTGAAGTGCCAGTGGATTAGGGGAAAGTCAAGAGTAAGAGAGTTTGAACCTCTATTCCGTTCTCAGCCTCAGCGTGCGTTTGAATCTGCCTCGTTTTACTTGTGTTGAAGCATAAGTAATTTCTCATCTCTCTCTGCTGCCTGTTTCCCTTGATTCCTGGATAGAGCCACTGTCTCAAAGCGTATTCACTCATTCTTGTTCCTCTGATCTATTCTTTCTCTCGGTCTTGTTCCTGTTATTGTGGAATTTCCTGATTCTCAGATTTTCACTTGTCATTAGCTTTGAAGCTGGGTGAATAGAGAGAAACCAGCTTATAAACTCTTCACACCCCATTTTGTATCTCTTGAACATACAGTGTTCACAGCCCCCGAGTAACACAAAAGATGCTCCTAATTTGAAATAACGCTGATACCAGTGACAGGATTCCAAGCAGCCTGGGCCCCTGCGCTCTCCAGCTCCGTAAGGAGCAGAGGCAGCTTTAATTTAGAAATGTGTCAGGGAGGGCTTCCTTGGTGGTCCAGTGGGTAGAGAGTCTGCCTTGCAGTGCAGGGGGCGCCGGTTCGATCCCTGGCCCGGGAAGATTCCACGTGCCACGGAGTGGCTGGACCGGTGTGTCCAATTACGAGCCTGTGCTCTGGAGCTCACATGCCCGGAGCTGGTGCTCTGCAACGAGAGAGGCCACTGCAAAGGGAGGCCCACACAGGCCAAAGAATAAAGATGGGTGGAAATAAATAAATAAATAATCAATAAAAAGAGGCCAGAATTAGAAGGAAAAAAAAACAGTAGACCAGAGAATGAGGAATACTATTAAAAGAAAAGAAATGTGTCAGGGAACCATGAGGTTTAGACAGCCCCAACAGACTTCAAGTTTCTGAGAAAGTGACATCCTCACCTCTGGGAGGACTTGGTCTGAGTGCTTTGCTGAAAATAAATCAAAATGGGGAGAGAAAAAAAAAGAGATGTTTTGCCTTTCTGTAAACACAGCCTCCCTGCTATTCATGTCAAGTTTTGTTTGTATGGCTGCACTGTGCATTTGATGGAGCTTAGTTGCTTGAACAGGAATCAAACCCAGGCTGTGGAATCTCAGAGTCTTAACCACTGGACTGCCAGGGAATTCTCCATGTCAGTAGTTACAAATATTATTATAGTCTTGAGAGTGGGCCAAGGGAATGAAGGAATAGGCTTTATTTCTTTTCTTTCTGTAAATGGAGCATAATGCTTACCTGGGGCTATGGGGCTTGGAAAATACTTGTTAGCTCATTCTTGTTCCTCTGATCTATTCTTTCTCTCGTCTTGTTCCTTGATCTATTTTCCGGTCTTGTTCCTGTTATTGTGGAATTTCCTGATTCTCAGATTTTCACTTGTCATTAGCTTTGAAGCTGGGTGAATAGAGAGAAACCAGCTTATAAACTCTTCACACCCCATTTTGTATCTCTTGAACATACAGTGTTCACAGCCCCCGAGTAACACAAAAGATGCTCCTAATTTGAAATAACGCTGATACCAGTGACAGGATTCCAAGCAGCCTGGGCCCCTGCGCTCTCCAGCTCCGTAAGGAGCAGAGGCAGCTTTAATTTAGAAATGTGTCAGGGAGGGCTTCCTTGGTGGTCCAGTGGGTAGAGAGTCTGCCTTGCAGTGCAGGGGGCGCCGGTTCGATCCCTGGCCCGGGAAGATTCCACGTGCCACGGAGTGGCTGGACTGGTGTGTCCAATTACGAGCCTGTGCTCTGGAGCTCACATGCCCGGAGCTGGTGCTCTGCAACGAGAGAGGCCACTGCAAAGGGAGGCCCACACAGGCCAAAGAATAAAGATGGGTGGAAATAAATAAATAAATAATCAATAAAAAGAGGCCAGAATTAGAAGGAAAAAAAAACAGTAGACCAGAGAATGAGGAATACTATTAAAAGAAAAGAAATGTGTCAGGGAACCATGAGGTTTAGACAGCCCCAACAGACTTCAAGTTTCTGAGAAAGTGACATCCTCCCCTCTGGGAGGACTTGGTCTGAGTGCTTTGCTGAAAATAAACCAAAATGGGGAGAGAAAAAAAAAGAGATGTTTTGCCTTTCTGTAAACACAGCCTCCCTGCTATTCATGTCAAGTTTTGTTTGTATGGCTGCACTGTGCATTTGATGGAGCTTAGTTGCTTGAACAGGAATCAAACCCAGGCTGTGGAATCTCAGAGTCTTAACCACTGGACTGCCAGGGAATTCTCCATGTCAGTAGTTACAAATATTATTATAGTCTTGAGAGTGGGCCAAGGGAATGAAGGAATAGGCTTTATTTCTTTTCTTTCTGTAAATGGAGCATAATGCTTACCTGGGGCTAACCAGAGTGGGACGCTTGGAAAATACTTGTTAGCTCAGTTTACCTGAGGCCACCTGTTTGTTGTCTTAAAGTAAAACTAGGATGAAATTTTGGTTTTCACCTCTGGATAAATTAGCAGGGAACTGGCAGCTCCTCTCTGGCTCTCTCTCCTCTGCCACCATCCCCATCTCCACTGTCCCTGCTCTCTGAGCCCAGACAGCGTGTCTGAATCCTGACCAGAGAATACACCCCATACACTCAATTCCCTGAGGGTCATCCGCGGCCCGTGTCTCGTTCTGCTTTTCTGAGGCTGTCTCTCGACTGGTGTCTGCAGGCTGGCCGCCACATCAGAAGCGGGTGAGCAGCCCTGGAAATTCTACTTCAAACTCTACTGCTTCCTGGACACAGACAACGTGCCGAAAGACAGCGTGGAGTTCGCGTTTATGTTTGAACAGGTGCGTGGAGCTCGTAGGCACCTTTGCAGATCAGCAAGGTGAAAGCCGTTTACGCCTCTCATCCATTAACGGCTCGTCCTTAAAAGCCATGCATGGCAGTAGAGCTCCCAGCAGAGACACGATGGGCCGCTCTTCTATTCATTGGTAGAAGGAAGCTTCTGAACATGATATAGGAACTCCTGTACCAGGAACTGTCTTCGTTGGGGACAGGGGAGGAGTGAAAAGGGGGTAAAATCATAAAATATGTGTGTTCACTGGTATCCGTGCCAGGGAGACATTTCAAGCAGCCCAGGTGTTTAAGGCACCATGTTATGGAAGGTGGCATTTGAGAGAGATCCTCTTGGGACGAGGGAGCAAGCTGGGTAGGCATCGGGTCGCCCAGTAGTGTCTGGCTCATGAAGCCATCGACCCCCTCTTTGCAGGCCCACGAAGCCGTCATCCACGGCCACTACCCAGCCCCCGAGGAGACCCTTCAGGTCCTGGCTGCCCTGCGGCTCCAGTACCTGCAGGGGGATTACGCCCTGCACGCCCCGGTGCCGCCCCTCGAGGAGGTCTACTCGCTGCCGAGGCTCAAGGCCCGCGTCAGCCAGTCCACCAAGAGCTTCACGCCCGGCGAGCGGCTGGAGAAGAGGCGCACGAGCTTCCTGGAGGGCACGCTGCGGCGGAGCTTCCGCACGGGCTCGGCGGCGCGGCAGAAGGCGGAGGAGGAGCCGACGCTGGACATGTGGGTCAAGGAGGAGGTCTGCTCGGCGCGGGCCAGCATCATCGACAAGTGGAGGAAGTTCCAGGGCATGAGCCAGGAGCAGGCCATGGCCAAGTACATGGCCCTGATCAAGGAGTGGCCTGGCTACGGCTCGACCCTCTTCGATGTGGAGGTGAGAACTGGCTGCGGCGTCCTGGGCCTGGTCACACCTGAGGTCGGTGTGACCGTGGTCACCTTCACAGGGAGGGAGGACCGGGCGGGACGCATGGCTCCCTTACCCTCTTAGGTTGTGTGCGGGCTGAGTTGCTTCAGTTCTTTCCGACCGTTTGCAGCCCCGAGGACCGTAGCCTTCCAGGCTCCTCTGTCCATGGGATTCTCCAGGGAAGAATACTGACGTGGGTTGCGGTGCCCTTCTCCAGGGGATCTTCCTGATCCAGGGATTAAACCCGTGTCTCTTTCATCTCCTGCATTGGCAGGCGGGTTCTTTCTCTCTAGCGCCACCTGGGAAGCCCCACCCTTGTAGGTTAGAGCTCCCCGATGTTACCCTTAACATCACCAAAGTTTCCTTCCTCCATTTCAGCAAATGCTTTCATAATGTTACAAGCGAGTGGGAAATTAAGATGTCATCTATTCTTAAATAACTTCTGACTTATTCCAGCGGTAGACCCAATGAAAAAGTGTTAGTAAAAATCTCCATTAAAATTTTTTAAAAATTAGCATTATGTCCATAAAATTAGAAATTTTGGATATACTTGGATTTTCTTTTCTCCGTGACTATTTGCGGGGAAGAATTTCTTTTACACAAGTGGAATTTAGCTACATTTACATCAACCCCGTACTGATGCATATCCTTTTTTTCTTTCTAAGTAGACCATTTATTGAAAGAAAATCTTATGAATGGTCAAGACTTAACCAACTGCAGCCTGAGGGCCGAATGCTGCTTGCCTTCTTTTGTTGTAAATAAAGTTTTATTGGAACACAGCAGCACTCGTTCTCCTGTGGATTTTCCTCTGGCTGCTTTCAGGCTAACGTGGCAGACTTGAGTAACTGTGACCCAGACCACAAAGCCTAAAATATTTACAGTCTCTTATTTAACAGATAAGACCCTTAGTGTAGATGGAGAGCTGTTTTTCTTACAGAGTTAGTCGTCATGTTATCTGATGACTTTCAAATAAGGCTTTATAAAGTCTCGGTATTGATGATTATATCCCATGACTTCCCTGGATGCTGTCTTTGGGTGGATGGGTGGGTCGGCTGACTGACTCAGGTACAGTTGTTTTTACGTATAGTCTTCTGCTTTGTACAGGTACCTGCTCTCCTGTGTCCCCAGTGTGGACACCCCTGATTCCCATCGCCCCATGCTGTCGTCCCTGCACCCCAGCTCTTACTTCCCTTTGCTGATCCGTGCGGACAAGTCTGTTGTTAAACCACTGTGGTCAACCACCGTATTCCTCCCCCCGAAAAATCATTGCTGCTCCTTGTCACAAGATGTATTTTTCAGGAGGAGCTAACACTGCCGAGCACAGATTTGGAGAATTTCCCTCTATGATCCTATATTTTGTATTTGAAGAACAACCATCTGAAACAGGATTGAGGCAGAATCAGAGACAGACAGGGCTCCCCAGGCGGTGCTGGTGCTTAAAGAACCCTGCTACCAGCGCAGGAGACGTGAGAGACACCGGTTTGATTCTAGGGTCAGGAAGATCCCCTGAAGAGGGCATGGCCACCCACTCCAGTATTCCTGCCTGGAGAATCCCATGGACGGAGGAGGCTGGCGGCTACTGTCCATAGAGTCGCGAAGAGGCAGACACGCCTCAGTGACGTGGCACGCATGCCGAGATAGACAGGAGGGCTGGCTGAGGCTGCTGGGCTTGCCGGGGAGTCACTGTCCAGTTCCTCATCCACGGCCACCTCCTCGTAGCTGATTCCCTTGGCCAGGAGGGTGATGATGTTCAGAGGCAGAGAGTGCCGGCAAGATGCTGGATGTACGAAGTTGCGTTCCCCAAATCATGGGGTTCATCAGCTGGTCAGACATCAGTCAAGCCCGCCAAAGAGCTGCCATGTCTTTTATCTTGTATTTCAGTTGCAGAAAGACACATTGAATGTACTCCATATTCTGTACAGGAGGCTGGACTCGAAGGCCATCTCGTGGTTTCTGTGTTCTGTTTCTGACGTTTATGAGCTAATCTTGCCCTGACTCTTGCCCCTCAGTGCAAGGAAGGCGGCTTTCCCCAGGACCTGTGGCTGGGCGTCAGTGCGGAGGCGGTCTCTGTCTACAAGCGGGGCGAAGGGAGGCCGTTGGAAGTCTTCCAGTACGAGCACATCCTCTCCTTTGGGGCCCCCCTGGCCAACACCTACAAGATCGTCGTCGATGAGAGGGAGCTGCTGTTTGAAACCAGTGAGGTAAGAGGCAAATCTTTCATTGGTGGCCTTAACAAAATCCGCAGACCGCACCCCATTTCCTGAGGCCTTTGCCCCAGTAACTTCATTTGGATATTTCACTTTAACAATTAGAAAAATAGAGAATGGTGGTCCCTCCCCTGCTGCAGGTTTCTCGCAGGCCAAACTCTAATCCACATTTCTACTATATACCTTTGCAGTGGAGAGGTTTGGTTCCTGTGTGTTAGGGGATCTTAACCCTGGCAGGAAAAGAAGAGAAAGGGAAGTGACATAGAGGTATATATATATCTATATCTATATATATAGATATAGATATACATATACATATATATAAATAATTTGACAATAAAGCCTTGTGAAAATGATTAGACGGGGTGGCCGTGGATTGCAGCTGTGAGATTTGGGCAGGGCGGTGTCCATAGAGCAGATGGAGGGAGTAGCAGAGCCTCCTGGAAACAGCTAATTCTAACACACACACACACACACACCACTACTATATAAGCCATCTCACCCCCACCCACCCACCCACCCCCTCCCTTTATGTAAGCCATCCCACCCCAAAGGATAAAGTGTAGTAGCATTGTAATGAGAATACAGGAAGCCCGCTGAGGTCTCCACACTGGGAGCTGCTAACAAGCAAAGGTGGGAAATGGGCGTGAATCTCATGCCACCCATTTCCCTCCTGGCGGAAAGTGAGGGAGAGGTGCTGGGAGCTGATGCGTAGAACACGGAGGTGGTGCAGTGGGGCGTGAAGAGCCGGGGTCTTCACTGGAGGTCCTTGGTGCCGGGCTACTGGCTTTGGTCAACTCCAGGAGACAACAGGGAACTGCTGCGAGATCTTTGTGCGTGGTGTAAGGACAGCGCTTTCACAGTGATGTGCGCTGGGATTGGAAAGGAAGAGCGATCAGGGAGATGGAAGCCGTCAGGATGCCTTCTCAGGGACCCCGGCCAGCCAGCAGGAGGGCCGGGCGGAATAGCGACTGCGCGCAGAGCTGGCAGGAGCAGAGCGCGCATGCGCGGCTCTGCCAGGCCCTTCTGCCTCGATTCTGTTTCTGTAGCTGCATCACGAGGTAGTGGCCTGCACGGTGGGATCCAACCTTTAAAAGCGGTGATTGTGGTGGTTGTCGTGTGACCTTCTTTTCAGTGAGGACAGTAATCCCAGATCAGTTCATACCAACAGCCTTAATGTGATCCATCAAGTGGGGCATTATTTTACCTGCAAATTCTGACAGGTTTATGGCAGGCAGCCACCAGGTGGCGCCCGTCCTATGCCGAAAGGCCGTGAGTCCCTTCTCCGCGAGGAAAAGGGCAAAGCGGCTTCACTTTTGGCTTCCTGCACAGCCCGCACCGTGGATTCACACGGCAGGCTCTTGGCGTTTGCCGGGTGGATGGGCGCCCGCTTGCCCGCGCTGGGCCGAGGATGTCTGATGGTTAGCCCGGGCCCCCTGGCCCTGCGGGCACTCGTGACCTGGGCCGATTCTGCTCCCCGGCAGGTGGTGGACGTGGCCAAGCTCATGAAAGCCTACATCAGCATGATCGTGAAGAAGCGCTACAGCACCTCGCGCTCCGTAAGCAGCCAGGGCAGCTCCAGGTGAAGGCCGCCCGCGTCCACGTGAATGCCGCGTCCGCACCGCCCCGCTCCGGCCCCCGCCCCGCGTCTGCAGCCGGAGCCGGGCCGCGCAGGCTTTCCGGAGGTCCCTCGTTGGAGGGAGGTGTTTCAGGGGACCTTTCGCCCCGTCCACTCTTTCGAGCGGTGTAAGCTGGCCACCCTAACCCAGTTTCCAAAGCTTTACTTCTCTTAGATGACACATGCCTTAAAAAGAGAGGAAATGAAGCCCACGCGGCCACCAAAGCAGCCGGAAGTGCCTTAACTCGTGGAGCCCATGCAGATCCACCTTCACTGTGCTACTGAAGGGACATGCGCGCCCCGACGTTTCGGGAAGGCCTCGTGAGCTTGGAGTGGGGAAGGGGCACCCGTCCATCAATTCTGCACTAACTTCCCAGCCCGATTCCCCCTTGGAGGGAAGGTGAGGGAGTGGGGAAGGAGGGGGAGCGAGGGGATGGTCTGTTTTAGTTGGAGAGCTGCTGGCGGCCTTCCTCACAGACGTGTATTAACTTTTTCTCTTCGCTTCATCTTTTGCCGGGCATGCGCTTGCCTGTGCATGCAGGTGTTCATAAACACATCACCTTCATCGGTGTTCCATGAGCATTGCAAACGAAGGGAAAGAGGATGTGCAATGAATGGTGTAGCGTCTGTATATTTTAATAGTTCAGAGTCAGAGTCCTCAGCTGTTACTTTATGAGGTGGTTTTTATTAACCAGGAACCCCGGATTTTCCTGTCTTTGCTGTATTTCGAAAGACACACTTTTGACTCCAGTTTGGTTTTACGTGTAGCAAAGTCTGCAATCTGTGTCTGCTGTATTATAAACAGATACGCAGCCTGCAAATAACTGTATTTATAAACCACTCTTAAACAGCTGACTCCACGGCTGTTTTTAGAACTGTATGAAGTCACTTTGAAGTCTTCGGTTTCTAAGAGATCTAAGTTAAAAATTGTTTCCTGGAAGGATAGCTTGAATCACTCTGGGTAGATTACGACTTAACCATGTTTGAATAGGAGGGAAAGATGTTACTTTCCTTCAAAGCAACGTGAGCAAATCTTTAAAGGACCCTGACATTCAATGCTGAGGCTTTAATAAAGTACACACCTATTTTAACCCAAGTTTATAATGGTGGCCTAAACAAGGCCCCTGTAAATAAATCAGCATTTATGGCCAGAAGAAAGATAATCTGGTCTTGGACTTCTATTTTTATACAGAGAAGATGTAAAGACTTAGGTCAACTAAGTCTACCCACAAAGAGAAGAAATTTGCCTTATCTCTATGGACAGCCATGCGGAATCACTGTTTGTTGGCTCAAGAAAGTCTGACAATAAAAGATATTAGCTAATTACGCTGTGTATTTTCTTTATGGGGTGGCTCTGAAAGCCACAAGGGCTTGGTTTGTGTTTTTGTTGGGTTTGAATTTAATTCTTCGGGCTTCAAAGGATCAAAGCTGTGTGTTTCATGCATTTGATCCTCAGGTCTGAGAGCTAACACATAGTAGTTATTTCAGCACCTGTTTTAGACAGAACATGATTCCAAAAAAGCTGAGAAGGCAAAAGACCAGGTTCTGTGAATTCACAGACCTCTAAGGACTTGAACTGTGGATCTCGGACCGTCTCCTATAGCTGAGCCCCGAGACCCCTGATGGCGAAGTCATGGACCTACCACCTGCTTACAGCCCTGCTCATCTGCTTGTGAGCAGAATACGCAAGGAACTTGTTTAGTGACTGACCTCCCCCAGAGAACCTGCAAGGCTCCTCCGCCAGGCACGGCTCGTGAGCCTCACCAGTCCCCACGGCATCCCTCTCGTGACCTGGGTGTCCTTGTGTTCGCACCTGCTCCCAGGAGCGACCAGAAGGTGTCCCGAAGCCAAGTGCCGCCCGAGCACTTGGGGCCTTGGGGTGATCAAACAAAGGCGAGCTGAGACTCCAGTATTTTGTTGTCATCATCGTTTTCATTTCAGGCCCTGAGAGCAGCCGACTGCAGTGCCTTTTCCACTGCTGATCACCCGGGATTCCCTGTGTGACTTTTTGTACCCCGGAAGGCGGCCCCCACTCCCAGCTCCATCAGAGGAAGTGGGCAGAGAAAGGCACAGTGACGCAGTTAAGGCATTGCAGCAGCCCGGCCTGGATCCACGTCTCTACCCAGAAGCCTTTACTCATCCATTGCTTTGACTTAAGATTTTATTTAGAAGTAATTATAGATCTAGGGGAAGTTGGAATAGAATGTACAGAAAGGCCTGTATCCCCTTCACCTGGTGTTCCCAGTGGCAGCATCTCACACAACCACAGAAAAGAGCACAACCAAGAATCTAACACTGAGTGTCCTCCTTCTGCAGAGTTTATTCTGATTTCACCAGATGGACACGCACCACTGTGTGTGTGAGACTAAGATGCGATGGAGTCATTTTAAGTCTCCGCTTATTACAGAGAAAGGCATCAACATTATGGGTGGCTCTGAAAGCCACAAGGGCTTGGTTTGTGTTTTTGTTGGGTTTGAATTTAATTCTTCGGGCTTCAAAGGATCAAAGCTGTGTGTTTCATGCATTTGATCCTCAGGTCTGAGAGCTAACACATAGTAGTTATTTCAGCACCTGTTTTAGACAGAACATGATTCCAAAAAAGCTGAGAAGGCAAAAGACCAGGTTCTGTGAATTCACAGACCTCTAAGGACTTGAACTGTGGATCTCGGACCGTCTCCTATAGCTGAGCCCCGAGACCCCTGATGGCGAAGTCATGGACCTACCACCTGCTTACAGCCCTGCTCATCTGCTTGTGAGCAGAATACGCAAGGAACTTGTTTAGTGACTGACCTCCCCCAGAGAACCTGCAAGGCTCCTCCGCCAGGCACGGCTCGTGAGCCTCACCAGTCCCCACGGCATCCCTCTCGTGACCTGGGTGTCCTTGTGTTCGCACCTGCTCCCAGGAGCGACCAGAAGGTGTCCCGAAGCCAAGTGCCGCCCGAGCACTTGGGGCCTTGGGGTGATCAAACAAAGGCGAGCTGAGACTCCAGTATTTTGTTGTCATCATCGTTTTCATTTCAGGCCCTGAGAGCAGCCGACTGCAGTGCCTTTTCCACTGCTGATCACCCGGGATTCCCTGTGTGACTTTTTGTACCCCGGAAGGCGGCCCCCACTCCCAGCTCCATCAGAGGAAGTGGGCAGAGAAAGGCACAGTGACGCAGTTAAGGCATTGCAGCAGCCCGGGCCTGGATCCACGTCTCTACCCAGAAGCCTTTACTCATCCATTGCTTTGACTTAAGATTTTATTTAGAAGTAATTATAGATCTAGGGGAAGTTGGAATAGAATGTACAGAAAGGCCTGTATCCCCTTCACCTGGTGTTCCCAGTGGCAGCATCTCACACAACCACAGAAAAGAGCACAACCAAGAATCTAACACTGAGTGTCCTCCTTCTGCAGAGTTTATTCTGATTTCACCAGATGGACACGCACCACTGTGTGTGTGAGACTAAGATGCGATGGAGTCATTTTAAGTCTCCGCTTATTACAGAGAAAGGCATCAACATGAAACATGGAATTGCTGCAGACTTACTTGGACAACCTAGTTGTTTCTTCGTTTAACTTCCAGTTCTTTTGAAAGAGAATACACATAGGGTTTTTTTTTTTTTTTAATAAATGAGCCTTTTTTATTACTTCAAGTGTTAATGTAAAAAATTTCAGCACAGCTGTTGCATTTTAAAAAGTGAAACTACATACTATGTTTCTAGCTCAGTAAACAGGTGAACAGTAAAATAATTTTTCCTCCCAGCTGCAATGCTCCGATTTATCCAGTTTGCTGTCCGAGAAACAACTATTTTTTACCATTTTGGGGAATATCCTTACAGAAACGTTTCAAGAATATACTCATAAATATTCCCAACTCCTTCCATTTTAAGAAATATATAAAAAACATAAATTCTTTTGCACCTTTTTTCCCAGGCTATTGTAGATACGATTCCACATGGTACCTTTAGCGGTGCCTAGTCCTTTTTGCGTCCTAGAGTTTTAGAGAGCAAAAAAAAATGCCACTTGATTTCTCTTGAAAAATAGTTCAGAAATGCAAAAAAGCAAACATTCATGAGACTTTTTACTCAGCACCTTAAGTTGAAATCACATATACAGTTATAGTAAAATTCTGTATTTAATCTGTCTCATCCATTTGGATCTTTAATATATTCTAGAAATACATGTGTCCCCTGAATATAAAAATAAATGCTTTAAAGAACATAATTCTAACCCACGTTATTAGCTATTAATATAGGGAATAAAACAGTCTATAAAACTAAAGGCCTAGGTTCAGTCCCTGGGTTGGAAAGATCCCCTGGAGAAGGGAATGGCAGCCCATTCTAGTATTCTTGCCTGGACAATTCCATGGACAGAGGAGCCTGGCAGGCGCCAGTCCACGGGGTCGCAAAACGTCGGACATGACTGAGCAACTTTCACTCAAATTTCACTAGCACGTTTTGCCAGTTGATCAGAGAATGTCCATGATATTTGGGAAAACGTTGGACCTGGATTCTAGGTTTGGCATCACCATTTTCAAGTATATAATTTTGATTTTTTAGGTCAGAGGTCAGGACTCTACAGCCCAGAGGCCCACTGCATTCTATGGGAACAGATCTCTACCTGCTGATCTGTGTGGTTTCTAGAGGCGCGATTACCTGACGATGGCAGAGTTGACCAGTAGTCGCAAGAGCTCTTGAAAAGCTGAAAGTGCTTACTCTCTGGTCCCTTATGGCAGGAATTTGTGGACCGCTGTTTTAGGTCATTACAGAAGTTTGCCATCTCCTTTATGACCAATTGTTGGTTCATTAGAATTTTGATTCCACATGTTTGAATAGAGTTTGAATAGGAATAGATTCCCTGGCTTTGGATCTGTTACGTTGTGTTTCTTGTCCGCCATATTGAATGACCTTCCTGATCCCTCCATGCCTTCCTCATCAGCACAGATTGGCTTAGCATCACCTCCGGTGTCTACCTGATCCATCCCTAGATTTTTGTTTTTTAAGATTTTTCCCCCCATCATGCCTTTTTAAAATTTTTATATTTATTTTCACCCATCTTTATTCTTTGCCCTGTGTGGGCATCCCATTGCAGTGGTCTCTCTGGTCGCATGTGCTCCAGAGTGCTTGTAACTGGACACATCAGTCCAACCGCTCCATGGCATGTGGGATCTTCCCAGGCCAGGGATCAAACTGGTGCCCCTTTCACTGCAAGGCGGACTCTACCCACTGGACCACCAGGGAAGCCCCAGTCCCTAGATACAGACCAGAGCTGCTTCAGGACAGAAAGTGTCTTCCCTTCCACATGCCCCAAGAAATCCAGCAGGGTGTCCCCTGGGAAAGTCACAGAGCTCAGCTTAGCCAGACATAGTGAACAAGTCAGCTCTCAAGAAGTTGTGGAGATCAGACAAATGCAGGTGAAAATGCTAAATGACCTCACAGATGGCAAAGCAGGTGAGTTTCAGGAATTAGTGTTCCAGGCGCTCAAAGCATGTAGGTCTGTGTGACTGAGAGGAGGTGGGGGAACTCAAGGGGGAGAGAGGAGCACCTTGAGCGGGTCTTGCCCTGTGGCAGAGGGGAGGAGTTCCGGGGGGCAGGGTCCCTCCAAGCACAGGGGTGGAGGGGGAATTGGCACGGAGCAGGTGCCAGGGCAAAGGTCAGAAGCCAGGTCACAGCCCGCTGCCTCAGCCCCAGATGGCATCCTTATTGGTCTCCATGCTTCCTTTTTTGGTACCCCCTCATCCCAACCCCATATCCTGTTCTCCACAGACCAGACACCCAGACGGTCTTTATCAAGCAGAAATCCAAACATGCACATACTAAACACTTACCTACAACCTTCTAACCAGGGCTTCCCCAATGGCACAGTGGTAAAGAATCCACCTGCAAATGCAGGAGACAGGAGACTTGGATTTGAAACCTGGGTCAGAAAGATCCCCTGGAGTAGGAAGTGATGAACCACGCCAATGTTTTTGCCTCGTCAGAGGAACACGATGAGCTACCGTCCATAGCGCTGCACAGCACTGGACGGGACGGAACCTAATCAAAAGACGAATCTCCACTGCACAGCCTATGTGTTCTGCCCACCTGGGTCCAGCCTTGTCTGACGCTCTCTCTGCCTCACTCACGTGTCAGCCCATCTTGCTGGCTTCTGCTCAGCAGCACGTACCTCAGCCCTGCTTTCAAACTGCCCCTCTGTATCACTCCCCACCTTAGAGCATTCTTCTGACCAGCAGTGGGAAGGTGACCCTGACGTTCACTGCAGAGACCCAGCGTCTGTGCTCAGGATGACAGGAGCGGTAATTCGCCAGCACCCAAGGGGAAAGCTTTGAGCTGCTCCATTTGGACCACCAGGGAAGCCCCAGTCCCTAGATACAGACCAGAGCTGCTTCAGGACAGAAAGTGTCTTCCCTTCCACATGCCCCAAGAAATCCAGCAGGGTGTCCCCTGGGAAAGTCACAGAGCTCAGCTTAGCCAGACATAGTGAACAAGTCAGCTCTCAAGAAGTTGTGGAGATCAGACAAATGCAGGTGAAAATGCTAAATGACCTCACAGATGGCAAAGCAGGTGAGTTTCAGGAATTAGTGTTCCAGGCGCTCAAAGCATGTAGGTCTGTGTGACTGAGAGGAGGTGGGGGAACTCAAGGGGGAGAGAGGAGCACCTTGAGCGGGTCTTGCCCTGTGGCAGAGGGGAGGAGTTCCGGGGGGCAGGGTCCCTCCAAGCACAGGGGTGGAGGGGGAATTGGCACGGAGCAGGTGCCAGGGCAAAGGTCAGAAGCCAGGTCACAGCCCGCTGCCTCAGCCCCAGATGGCATCCTTATTGGTCTCCATGCTTCCTTTTTTGGTACCCCCTCATCCCAACCCCATATCCTGTTCTCCACAGACCAGACACCCAGACGGTCTTTATCAAGCAGAAATCCAAACATGCACATACTAAACACTTACCTACAACCTTCTAACCAGGGCTTCCCCAATGGCACAGTGGTAAAGAATCCACCTGCAAATGCAGGAGACAGGAGACTTGGATTTGAAACCTGGGTCAGAAAGATCCCCTGGAGTAGGAAGTGATGAACCACGCCAATGTTTTTGCCTCGTCAGAGGAACACGATGAGCTACCGTCCATAGCGCTGCACAGCACTGGACGGGACGGAACCTAATCAAAAGACGAATCTCCACTGCACAGCCTATGTGTTCTGCCCACCTGGGTCCAGCCTTGTCTGACGCCCTCTCTGCCTCACTCACGTGTCAGCCCATCTTGCTGGCTTCTGCTCAGCAGCACGTACCTCAGCCCTGCTTTCAAACTGCCCCTCTGTATCACTCCCCCACCTTAGAGCATTCTTCTGACCAGCAGTGGGAAGGTGACCCTGACGTTCACTGCAGAGACCCAGCGTCTGTGCTCAGGATGACAGGAGCGGTAATTCGCCAGCACCCAGAGCTCTGGAGGCAGTGCTGTACTAACAGATGTTCCTCTATGAACTTCCCAGGGAAGACAGCTGCAGTCTAGTGTGTGCTGATTTCTAGGGTGGCCCTATGGCTGACTTCAAGCTCCAAGAGGATGTTGCTGAATGCAGAGTCGAAACAAGATGCATGGTTGGGGGCTTCCCTGGTGGTCCAGAGGGTAAGGACACCGCCTTGCAGTGCAAGAGGCGCCAGTTCGGTCCCTGGCCTGGGAGGATCCTGTGTGCCACGGAGCAGCTGAACCGATGTGTCCAACTACCGAGCCGGAGCTCTGGAGCGCATGCACCCAGAGCTGGTGCTCTGCAACAACAGAGGCCACTGCGATGGGAGGCCCACACGGGCCAGAGAACAAAGATGGATGAAAATGAATAAATGAAAGACCAATAGAAGTGGCCAAAAAAAAAAAAAAAAAGATGCACGGTTGGCTCCCCAAAGCCTTTTTCCTTTACCCCCACAGAAAGACACGTCAATGAATCATCTTTTAGTGAAAAGCAGCATCTTAGAAGAAACTCCCCGAAGGAAGTAAAAAGGAAGACACTTAGAAAGCCTTCAGCATTTTGAGTGAGGAAAAGATTACGTGGGAAAATTAAAGATGTTTTCAAAGAATGGAGGCCGTGCCTGTGTTTAGTTTCCCAGCCACTTTTATTTTTTCTTTCAAGTAATAACAGGATCAGAGCTGATGAGCAGGTTGAACTATAAACAAGGTCGACTGCCCTAGAGGCATCCAGACGTTGGTGTGGTGGGAAGCAGATGCCAGATGAGAGGTCTCCCCGTCCTCTCCTGACATGCCAGGAAAGCAAGTGACTAATTCCTCCAGCTCTCATCTCTTGGGGGAAATTGTTCTCTATAAGTTTACTTAGTGACTTGACACGGGAATGTTTCATAGGCCTCTTGATTAGAGATAAGATAACCCGGAGGATCACCACCAACCAGAACGTAATTAATTTACTAAGTATTCACTAAATTTTTGTTTGGATTTAACAGCAACAACAACAAAAAAGCAGAACACCATCTCAGCAGGGTTTGCCAAAGAAATCCAAGGATTATCTTCATTAAATTGCTTAGCGCCTAGTTGGAGATAAAATATATAAATGTATGAAACAGGAGGTTGACTGTAACAGAGCAAGACTATCCTGCGTGTTGCATATGTGTTGAAGGGTCCATAAAACAAGCATGTGAGGAGGAAGTTTTCAAAGGTGAAGAATGAGCCAGAAAAGGCAGGTTTGTGCTGTGTGGTCTGAGCTCATGCCAACGGAACCAGCCATTCGTTCCTGCACTTTCCTCTCAGTGTGTCTTTCCCTTGACCACCTCTCTCTGAGGTGACCAGTGGCGTTAGTTACCATTTGCTCAGCACATGCTGTGGTCCAGGCTTGGTTGTCAGGTACCCAGCCACCCTCATCTCCCTGGGTCCTCCCAGGGGCCATGACGCAAGTGCTGGCAAACCTATTTTATGATGAGGACACTGGAGTTTAGAAAGTCATTGAACTAGCTGTAACCACTTTGCTGTGTAACAAGTCACTCCAAAATCCAGTGGCTAAATCAATGGGCCTATACTGGGGGCATGATTCAAGTGGTGGGCAAGCTCCCTGCTGGTCTCACTCATGACTCTGCAAGTCAACTGCAGGCAGTCACCTTTGTTGACCTTACCTTAGCTTTGTCCTGTGTCTGCGGCATCAGATGCGTGGTGGAGCTCTGCTCCATGGAGTCTCTTACCCCTTCACTTAGCTAGGGGTGGCTGATGCACAGGGCATTTGGGCAAGGCCTCAAGAAAGCTAGCAGGCAAAGCCTCTTGAGGCTTAGGTCTAAAACCGTCACATGATCAATTCTGCCACATTCTGCTGGCTAACGTGAGACCCACTGCCAGACTGGAGCGAAGAGAGGGAGAAACAGACTCCATGGCTTGAGGGAAGTTGCCGCCATGTCACTCAATTGGATTGGGGGCAAGGGCGGGAAATTGTGGCCATTTTTGACAATCTATGAGAGTGGCTGAAAAATCACAAAATGATAATGGGCAGAAAATATGAACCCAGGTTCATCTGAAATCTTGCTCTAATCACAAAGCTATATTAAAATTCAAGTACTTCCTCTATGTTTCTTTATAAGGCCACCCCATCCTATGGGGCAGGGTTTACCAGCAATCCACCACCAGCTTCCTATAGTTAGATAAACACTTTTTTTTTTTAATTTTGGCCTCTTTTATTGGGCTTTCATTTATTTATTTTCATCTATCTTTATTCTTTGGCCCGTGTGGGCCTCCCATTGCAGTGGCCTCTCTTGTTGCAGAGCACTGGCTTTGGGCGCATGCACTCCAGAGCGCTGGCTCATAATTGGACACATTGGTCCAGCTGCTCCGCGGCATGTGGGACCTTCCCAGGCCAGGGATCAAACCAGCACCCCTTGCATTACAAGGCAGACACTTTACCCACTGGATCACCAGGGAAACCCTAGATAAGCACTCTTAATGTAAACAGACACATGCCCACATCACTCCTCCAAATGTCTGCTCATATTCTCTTGCCAGAAATGCCCTTTCTCCCCGCTTATGTTTCCTTCCTGACAGCCTTGTTTAGATGTTCATTCCTCCACAGAGTTGTCTGTTGCAGAGATGGGTAACTACCTGCCAGTCATCTGACCATTCTACCTCGTAGTCATAGAATTCCCCTACGCTTTAGCTTGCAAGAAATGCTAAGCTACAGAATACATTTCCCAGCCTCCCCTGCAGCTTAGTGTAATTTCAAAACACGCCGCAACTTCCTGATGCCCATCCCATAAAAAGGTGACTCTCACTTCCATGAATGAAGGATCAACCATAGTGACCCTTCTAATAAGTAGAGTCTGGTGGAAGTGATCCTCCCTGACTTATAAACCAGGCCCCTCTCTGCCTGTTCTTTTTCCCGGGACACACAGCTTGCTGCTTTTGAGCTGACATGAAATCCCCCTAACCTGAAGCAGCCACACTAAGAAGACTATGTCAGGAGGCCACACTGAGATCCACAAGCCCCAGGTGAACCATGCCCAACTCTTTGCCCTCTCAACCTCTGCTGAAGTGTATCAGGGTCTTCAGGTCATGTGAGTCACTACTTTGAAATCACCCTTCATGCAAAATCCACTTCTGCTTTCTCAAATCCCCTCAAAGTCCTATCTGCTGGGGGATCTAAATCAGGCTCTACTGTTAATCAGGCTCCTTGAGGGAGGTCCCAAGTACAGGTCATTGATTCAGTTCTTGTTGACTGGGAGATCGTTGTGCTAAAGGGACTGGTAAAAGACAACAGCTATGGACACTAATGTTGAAAGGGGGGAAATGGGTGATACCAGTCACTAATCCATGGCATTTATGGGAAAAGAAGGATGACTCAGAATAGACCTAAGAACACACAGAGCATGGTCCCCAGTTTGTGGAGCTGGGTCCTCATCATGGAATGGGCAGCATATGCTCAGCTCGATTTCAGAAGTGCATGAAGGAGAAATGTCCACAATTTGGATCAGGGGACCAATCAAAATCATTTAAAGCTACCAATTAAATGTAACCACAGATTCTCTGGTAACCCTCTCATGAGAACGTGGGGTTCAAGTCTCTTCTCTTTCTAAGAAAAGGAAGGTGGCAGAGGGACAGCATTCAACTCCCAAAACCAAGTCATGAACACAGACATAGGAGCTGTGGTTTGAATTCTGTGGTGTGCGTGCTTTGGGAAGCATGACGGTCAGCGTGCCGGAGAAACCAGGTAGAAAACAGCAGGGAGAAAGCAGAGGTACCAAACGTCAGCTAATCCTAGAGACAAAATTACGTTGGAGACAGAAGGCAATCAGTTTATAACCCAATTTATTATACATGTGAAGAAGCAAGACTCATCACATTTAATTTCATGGTCCTCTTAAATGATGCTCGGTGGAAAACATTATCTAATTTCTAACAAGACAAAATATATCCCTTCATGATGAAGACCGTCCCATTTCTTGGTAAGTAGGAAGCCTTTGCTTGAAATGTCTGTCTTTCAAACCACCTGGCCTTCTGCTGCTTGATTCCTAGTGGAATCATGAATTTTTTAAAAGCAAATTTCTGCTGCTATTCACCCAGAACCATTCATGTGAGATGGCAAATCGATACCTGCCCTTAAGGGCACCTCTTCTTTCTCCATTCATGCACAAATGGCTGTTTGTTACTCAGGCCCCAGGTTAAGTGCCGCTTCCCTAATCAAGCCTCTCTTTACCACCCAATAGAAAATGCCCAGACTTTATTCCATCCCTGTGGTTTAAATAGCACTTGCCACAAATGATATTTTCTTGTTTAACTGTTCATTGCACATCTTCCCCAACTGGGATGTAAGCTCCAAGAGAACAGAAGTCTTTCTGCATTTATTACTGTGACTCTGTTAACTAGAACAATGTCTGAATATGGAAGATGCTCAGTAATTATTTCTTGAATAAATGAAGAAATAAATGGTAGTTTCAACTGAGGTAGTAGGGTAGGGGGACATCAGATGAGATTCCCTAGAGAACAGAATCCAAGGGAGAGATGAACTGCTGATGCTTGGAAAGGGCCATCCCAGAGCAGCAGTCTGCTCTCCTTGTTTTAACCTTCTTCTTGTTTCTTGAACACATCAAGCTGGCCCTAGCTTCGGGATCCTTGCACCTGCTCTTCCCTCCATCTTGCATATCCTGGCCTCCAAAACTTCACATGACTGGCTGTCTTCCTTCACGTAGGCCTCTTCCCTGACTACCCTGTCTGTTCAAGCCCTCTCTTCTGAGTTAATTCTCTTTTTGCCCCATTCTGATTTTCTTCATCGTACTTAGCGCCTGTAAGGTTGTTCCTCAGATAGTCAGTTCCTAATGAACTAATGCTGTCACGATGACTCCAGACTTAGCCATGCGATTTGCCTTGGCCGTTGGTACATGGTCTCAAGAAGGCTCCCAATTTATTATACATGTGAAGAAGCAAGACTCATCACATTTAATTTCATGGTCCTCTTAAATGATGCTCGGTGGAAAACATTATCTAATTTCTAACAAGACAAAATATATCCCTTCATGATGAAGACCGTCCCATTTCTTGGTAAGTAGGAAGCCTTTGCTTGAAATGTCTGTCTTTCAAACCACCTGGCCTTCTGCTGCTTGATTCCTAGTGGAATCATGAATTTTTTAAAAGCAAATTTCTGCTGCTATTCACCCAGAACCATTCATGTGAGATGGCAAATCGATACCTGCCCTTAAGGGCACCTCTTCTTTCTCCATTCATGCACAAATGGCTGTTTGTTACTCAGGCCCCAGGTTAAGTGCCGCTTCCCTAATCAAGCCTCTCTTTACCACCCAATAGAAAATGCCCAGACTTTATTCCATCCCTGTGGTTTAAATAGCACTTGCCACAAATGATATTTTCTTGTTTAACTGTTCATTGCACATCTTCCCCAACTGGGATGTAAGCTCCAAGAGAACAGAAGTCTTTCTGCATTTATTACTGTGACTCTGTTAACTAGAACAATGTCTGAATATGGAAGATGCTCAGTAATTATTTCTTGAATAAATGAAGAAATAAATGGTAGTTTCAACTGAGGTAGTAGGGTAGGGGGACATCAGATGAGATTCCCTAGAGAACAGAATCCAAGGGAGAGATGAACTGCTGATGCTTGGAAAGGGCCATCCCAGAGCAGCAGTCTGCTCTCCTTGTTTTAACCTTCTTCTTGTTTCTTGAACACATCAAGCTGGCCCTAGCTTCGGGATCCTTGCACCTGCTCTTCCCTCCATCTTGCATATCCTGGCCTCCAAAACTTCACATGACTGGCTGTCTTCCTTCACGTAGGCCTCTTCCCTGACTACCCTGTCTGTTCAAGCCCTCTCTTCTGAGTTAATTCTCTTTTTGCCCCATTCTGATTTTCTTCATCGTACTTAGCGCCTGTAAGGTTGTTCCTCAGATAGTCAGTTCCTAATGAACTAATGCTGTCACGATGACTCCAGACTTAGCCATGCGATTTGCCTTGGCCGTTGGTACATTAGAAAGGATGAGCCAGTCAGAAGCCAGATAAGTGCTTGCACATTAGACTACCCTCAGGGAACCCCAGCTGCTAAGCAAGAAGCCTGAACTTGTGAGCCCACATGGGGATAGCTGGCGGCCCCCACTATCTGCCAAGCACCAACTGCCAGATGATTGCAAATATATAGGTGAACCCAGAAACACCATGGCGTGGATCTGAGACAGGCCTCTCCAGCCAGCCTCTCCCTAGTCGCCAACCCAAGGAATCCAGAGCAAATAAAAGCTGTTTTAGGCCACCGAGTTTGGGAATGGCTTGTTACGCAGCAGTAAATTATACTGTCCCTACTTGAGATTATATATCTATGTGAAGATTCGCTCATTGCCTGCCAACCTTTCTAAAATTTCAGCTCTGTGAAGATAGGAACTTCACCTTGGGTACGCCATGGTCCCCCAGTCTCTCTGGCCTGTACAGGCACCCCTAAGACATTTGTTGTTGAATGAATGAACAGTCTTTCATGGAACAGCCTCATCTGGTCCTCTGGCTTCCTGTAAGATCTCTAGATTTGGCCCATTAAAAAAGATCTGTTCCTGTGCATCTGTTTTAATTGACCACACAATATGATCAATTGAAATTCAGCATTTTCCAAACTGATATTATTTCCTTGCTCCCCGCCAACCAGAATTGTCCCCAGTCATTTTCTGTTTTACATTTTAGTAATGGCACAAAAATACAACCAGTCTTTAAAAGGGCCATACTGATGGTTAATTTTATATATGTCAACTTGGCCAGGCTTTGGTGCCCAGTGCTTTAGTCAAACATTTGTCTAGATATTACTGTGAAATTATTTAAATCTTCATAAACGTGATTAAAATTTAAATCAGTAGACTTTGAGTAAAGCAGATTACCTACCCTCCATAATTGGGGTGGGCCTCATCCAATCTGTTGAAGGCCTTAAAAGTCTGAAATCCCCCAAGGAGGATGGACCTCTGTCTCCAGATAGCGTGCAGACTCAAGACTGAGCATCAACACCTGTGGAAATTTCCAGCCTCCCAGACATCCTGCAGGCTTCAGACTTGCCTGTGCCCATGACTTCATGAACCAATAATTCCTTAAAACTGCCTCCCGTAACCCCCTCCACACACCCTGTTGGTTCTGTTTCTCTCGAGAACCCTAAAACACAGGTTATCTTGGGTCATCTCCTCTCCCTCACTGCCCAACATTCCTTCAGTCATCAGGGCCAATCGATGCTTTGTACACATCTCCTGCATCTACCCTTTCCGTGTCTCCACCTCCCTCATCTTGCTTTAGGCTCGGAGCATCTCTCAATTCGACTCTTACAGAGTAGGTCTCATGGCCTCGTCTTTTCCGCATCCTCCTGCCAGCCCACCACGAGGGTCTTTCTAAGAATCAGACTGTGTCACTTACCATCAAAACCCCCCCATCATCTACAGCAGACAACTCAAACTCCTCAGTATAACATAGTATCTCATGATTAACCAGCCTAAATTATATCCCAAGCTCCATCTCTCTTATTCCTCCAGAAATACCTCAAATTTGAGTTTCATTTACTTACGTGAGGATCTCCAAACATGTTGGGATCCATGCTCGCTTCGGCAGCACATATACTAAAATTGGAACGATATGGAGAAGATTAGCATGGCCCCTGTGCAAGGATGACACGCAAATTCGTGAAGAGTTCCATATTTTTGAGAAGGAGTACATGATAAAAGTAACAGTTTGAGTTCTCTTTCACTGTCTGCTGCTTCTGAACACCTAATTGTTTTTAGTTGTATCAATTAAAATGATTCTAAAACAGTAAAAAAAACCCCAAAAACCATGTTGGGATCCCTTGACAGCTCTAGGCATTTGCACATTTTGTTCCATTTGCTTGGAATGCCTAACAGTCTGATTCCCTCTGTTCTGAAGCTGTCCCTGGAGACTTGGTCATAATTTTTAGACAATGATAAAGATCTTTTCATAAATCTTATTTTATTGACATTCATGTATGTGTCTGTATTGTCATAAGGGGCTTTTGGATGGCAGGGACTGTGTCTTATTCATAATTAGATCCCTACTTCCAGTCTTTGGTTTAGCTTGTAATAACCACTCAAAGCATGTCAAGTCTGTGTTTATGGAGATTTTAAGCCCTTTAAAACTGGACATCATGTCGTTGTCCATTTTTGTATCATTCATGGAATCTCTCATAGGATCTTGTATATAGCTGATACTCAACATGAGAAGATTGAATTCCACAGATAAGTTACAGTTCTCTGGAGAAAACCTAAGTATTTCCTTTCCTGTGGCTGTGATATGTCAGAAACCATCAGATTCCCATGGTCTGTTGTCACCACGAGGGTCTTTTTCTTGCAACCCTTTCCGTGTCTCCACCTCCCTCATCAGGCTCGGAGCATCTCTCAATTCGACTCTTACAGAGTAGGTCTCATGGCCTCGTCTTTTCCGCATCCTCCTGCCAGCCCACCACGAGGGTCTTTCTAAGAATCAGACTGTGTCACTTACCATCAAAACCCCCCCATCATCTACAGCAGACAACTCAAACTCCTCAGTATAACATAGTATCTCATGATTAACCAGCCTAAATTATATCCCAAGCTCCATCTCTCTTATTCCTCCAGAAATACCTCAAATTTGAGTTTCATTTACTTACGTGAGGATCTCCAAACATGTTGGGATCCATGCTCGCTTCGGCAGCACATATACTAAAATTGGAACGATATGGAGAAGATTAGCATGGCCCCTGTGCAAGGATGACACGCAAATTCGTGAAGAGTTCCATATTTTTGAGAAGGAGTACATGATAAAAGTAACAGTTTGAGTTCTCTTTCACTGTCTGCTGCTTCTGAACACCTAATTGTTTTTAGTTGTATCAATTAAAATGATTCTAAAACAGTAAAAAAAAAACCCAAAAACCATGTTGGGATCCCTTGACAGCTCTAGGCATTTGCACATTTTGTTCCATTTGCTTGGAATGCCTAACAGTCTGATTCCCTCTGTTCTGAAGCTGTCCCTGGAGACTTGGTCATAATTTTTAGACAATGATAAAGATCTTTTCATAAATCTTATTTTATTGACATTCATGTATGTGTCTGTATTGTCATAAGGGGCTTTTGGATGGCAGGGACTGTGTCTTATTCATAATTAGATCCCTACTTCCAGTCTTTGGTTTAGCTTGTAATAACCACTCAAAGCATGTCAAGTCTGTGTTTATGGAGATTTTAAGCCCTTTAAAACTGGACATCATGTCGTTGTCCATTTTTGTATCATTCATGGAATCTCTCATAGGATCTTGTATATAGCTGATACTCAACATGAGAAGATTGAATTCCACAGATAAGTTACAGTTCTCTGGAGAAAACCTAAGTATTTCCTTTCCTGTGGCTGTGATATGTCAGAAACCATCAGATTCCCATGGTCTGTTGTCACAATGATTTTAAGTCAAGCAAGAGTTCTTGGAAAGGAGAAATCATCAAAGGTCACAGTCTTGGGCAAAAGAAAATAGAAGTGATGTGTGTTTTTAAATACTTACATGTGAAAATTTTCTCTATTTCCTGTTCTCTCACACAGTTTTTTAAAAACCAGTTGTTTTGTCTGAAAATGTTTA
The DNA here is from genome assembly GCA_022376925.1 of Tragulus kanchil. Lineage (NCBI taxonomy): Eukaryota > Metazoa > Chordata > Mammalia > Artiodactyla > Tragulidae > Tragulus > Tragulus kanchil. Next base: position 151,457,744 of record JAIOJX010000004.1, read on the forward strand.
AACCCACAGGAAAGTCGAAAGAACAGAACAATGAACACTCAGATCCCCCTCAGACTCACCACTGTCTTGCCACACCCATTTCCTCTATTTCTGTATTTATATATCTCTATATATATATATGCACACTTCCTTTTTGCTGAAAGCAGATGGCTGCTTTCCTGGCTTTTCACCTTTAAATGTTGCATATGGCATCACTCAGACAGAGGGCATTCTCTTACACCATATCACACCATTATCACACCTAAGAAAAGCAATATTAATTCAACGAAAATCACCTATGATTCAGTCTGGACTGAAGTTTCCCAAATTTTCCCTCCAAATGTCCTTATTAGCTAATGTTTGACCCAGAATACAATTTAGATTCACATATTGCCTTGACTGTTCTATTTCTTTGTTCTCCTCAAGCACGTCCTCTAGTCTTGATATCACTCTGAAGATCCAATCCAGTTGACCTGCAGAACATCTTAAGTTCCAGATCCCACTGTTTTGTCAGGATTTGACTCAGAGCAAATGTTTCTAGTAAGTTTTGTTGTGTCTTTCCCAAGGCAGGAGGTCAAGGCCTCCTCAGGTCAGAGGGCCTCACTATTGGTAATGCCAACTATGATGAGACACAGAATTTAAAATCTGACATTCATGTATGTGTCTGTATTGTCATAAGGGGCTTTTGGATGGCAGGGACTGTGTCTTATTCATAATTAGATCCCTACTTCCAGTCTTTGGTTTAGCTTGTAATAACCACTCAAAGCATGTCAAGTCTGTGTTTATGGAGATTTTAAGCCCTTTAAAACTGGACATCATGTCGTTGTCCATTTTTGTATCATTCATGGAATCTCTCATAGGATCTTGTATATAGCTGATACTCAACATGAGAAGATTGAATTCCACAGATAAGTTACAGTTCTCTGGAGAAAACCTAAGTATTTCCTTTCCTGTGGCTGTGATATGTCAGAAACCATCAGATTCCCATGGTCTGTTGTCACAATGATTTTAAGTCAAGCAAGAGTTCTTGGAAAGGAGAAATCATCAAAGGTCACAGTCTTGGGCAAAAGAAAATAGAAGTGATGTGTGTTTTTAAATACTTACATGTGAAAATTTTCTCTATTTCCTGTTCTCTCACACAGTTTTTTTAAAAACCAGTTGTTTTGTCTGAAAATGTTTAAACCCACAGGAAAGTCGAAAGAACAGAACAATGAACACTCAGATCCCCCTCAGACTCACCACTGTCTTGCCACACCCATTTCCTCTATTTCTGTATTTATATATCTCTATATATATATATGCACACTTCCTTTTTGCTGAAAGCAGATGGCTGCTTTCCTGGCTTTTCACCTTTAAATGTTGCATATGGCATCACTCAGACAGAGGGCATTCTCTTACACCATATCACACCATTATCACACCTAAGAAAAGCAATATTAATTCAACGAAAATCACCTATGATTCAGTCTGGACTGAAGTTTCCCAAATTTTCCCTCCAAATGTCCTTATTAGCTAATGTTTGACCCAGAATACAATTTAGATTCACATATTGCCTTGACTGTTCTATTTCTTTGTTCTCCTCAAGCACGTCCTCTAGTCTTGATATCACTCTGAAGATCCAATCCAGTTGACCTGCAGAACATCTTAAGTTCCAGATCCCACTGTTTTGTCAGGATTTGACTCAGAGCAAATGTTTCTAGTAAGTTTTGTTGTGTCTTTCCCAAGGCAGGAGGTCAAGGCCTCCTCAGGTCAGAGGGCCTCACTATTGGTAATGCCAACTATGATGAGACACAGATACCATCTCTCCCATGTAAAGACTCACTTCTGCTTTTGTAATTCAAAAGGAACTGTGAGATTGTGTATAAACCCTCTTCCCTACAGTCTTTCTCCCAGTGGCTTGTACTTTTTATTGATGAGCATTGCTTGAATCAATGGTTATGTTGAGAGTTACAAAAGGGTGCTCTTTTAAATCTATCAACTCGTCTGTACTTATTAGCTTATGACCTTCTGTAAAGCAGAGGTTTACCTCTTTCTCTTTTGAGTCACTATGGAATCATAAAAGGTTTTAAATATGTTGTAATCATTGACCAAAATTATTCCTTTTAATCCTCAAAGTTTCCCAGATTTGGAATCCCTTTTAAGTTGGCTTCTGTGTCCTTTTGATAAGAATTATTAAATCGTCTTTGAACATGTCTTTGCTTTCTGGTACAGAACATGTTCCTAATTCAGAGCTAGGATCAGCCAATTTTCTAAGGAGCCCAGGTTATTTTTGGTAGGAAATAGTCTCAGGTGGCTCAGTGCAAAGGAATCTGCCTGCCAATGCAGGTTTGGTCCCTGGGTAGGGAAGATCCCCTAGAGAAGGAAATGGCAACCTACTGCAGTATTCTTGCCTGGAGAATCCCATGGACAGAGGAGCCTGGTGGCCTACAATAGTCCAGGGGGTCACAAAGAGTTGGACCCAACTCAGAGACGAACACTTCCACTTTCTTTCAGCTTTTGATGAGTTTCTACTTAGGAATAAATTAAGGACAAAGCTGCTTTTGTCATTTACTCCATGCAAATAACATCTTCCCAACTGGAAGCTGCTTGACCCATTAGCCCTGGAGGAAGGTCCCCTTCGTTTCCTCTTAACAGAGTTCTCAGTGGCATGTTGTGGTTAAGCCATCCCTGGGGGTGAGACTAGTTTCTCTTTCTGATTCTGTACATTGCAGAAGATACTGGGAGAGTCTATTAGCACACACTTTGGTATGTGTTGTAACAATTTCTGCATGTAGTATATGTCTTCCTGTGAGATGCTGGGTAATGATTACAAAATGGCTGGACATAGCATCCATTCCCACGACCCCACGCTGGCTCATGACTCTTACTACCTCAAGTCATTCCCACAACGGTATTGAGACTCATGGATGGACCTAGAGATTGTCATCTGAGTGAAGTAAATGGACAGAGGAGAAATATTATATGTTGTTCCTTATATGTGGAGTTTAAAAAGAGATGATATAATCTGGGAACATACAGATCTGTAAATAACAAAACCCTGTAAAAGTTAAAAGTAAAATAAAAGTTTTAAAAAAAAAGATGATACAAATGGACTTACAAAATAGAAGCAGACTCACAGACTTAGAGAGGAACTTATGGTTGCTGGGGGAAGGGTGGGGGGAAGGACAGTGAGAGAGTTTGGGGTGGCCACGTACACACCGCTATATTTAAAATGGATCACCAATAAGGACCTCCTGTGCAGCACTAGGAACTCCGCTCAATGATATGTGGCAGCCTAGATGGGAGAGGAGTTTGAGGAGAATGGATTCATGTATATGTATGAAAGAGTGCCCTTGCTGTCCACCTGAAACTATCACAGCATTGTTAACTGACTGTAGCTCGATGTGAAATACAGAGGGTTTTTTTTTAGAAAAAAAAAAAACCCAAAAAGATGAGGAGGGGACGTCTCTGGTCATCCAGTGGCTAAGACTCTGCCCTCCCAGTGCAGGGGGCTTAGGTTTGATCCCTGGTCAGGGAATTAGATCCCACATGCTGCAACTAAGGCCTGATGCAGCCAAATAAATATATGCGTTTTTAAAAGATAGAGAAGCCAAGACTTGGTGTTATAACACAAAGCCAGAGAGACATTATATTTTCTAAGATGGCATAGATGATTAGGGTGTATTTCATTCCCAGGTATGTTAAAATGTTGGGGAGGACTTCCCTGATGGGGCAGTGGATAAGAATCCACAAAACAGTGCAGGAGACACGGGTTTGATCCCCGCTCTGGCGAGATCCCACATTCCCTGGGGCAATGAAGCCTGGGTGCACACCAACTGAGCCTGGGCTCAAGAGACCGGAAGTGGCAATGCCTGAAGCCCAAGCACCTAGAGCCTACGCTCCCCCATAAGGGAAGTCACC